>CM065484.1:23069321-23709472 GCA_032873175.1 Leptopilina drosophilae | reverse complement strand
AAAAATTTTAAAACCGACTTTGGTTTCGGAATTAGAGACCTCAGAAACCCTAATGTATTAATTTTCATGAGTATTTTATGCTTTAAACATTTAAAATATGTTCGCACAGACTGAATACACCTTTTTGAATTTTTAAAATCTGACATGGAATTTGTAATCAGAGACCTAATCAGAGAGCCAAAACTCGTTCACTCAATTGAATCTACCATTTTTTATTTTTAAAATCTGACATCAGACTCGTCATTAGCGACACCGAAAAACCCCGAGTAACGAAATTGTCATAAATTTAATCGATTTTTAAAAAAAACTTGTCCGCCATATTGGATCCGCAATCTTGAAATTTTGATACTTGACATTGTATTTGAATTGAGCAACTCTAGAATTCCTTGATATGTGATTTTAGTAACTTTAGTACTTAACTTAATTTTACTATTTGCATGTTTGCTGCAAATATTGAAAAGTATACTAAAAATGGCAAAGTAGTTTCGTTCACTAAATGTGTTGTAGAATTTTCATTTTTAATCCAATCAAGGTGCACAAGGGCTGGAAAGTTTCTCAATGAAATAAGCTATCAATAAAAATTTTAAAACTTAAATATTTTCTACTGTTTGTTGTGGAAAAAATTATCAAAAGTTAGTCAAGTGTCTAAAAATCATCAAAATTTCCATGAAATTTGATCTTGAATCGACTGTAGCTCTCTCAATTTTCATTCAATTTTATTCTGTAATATATGGATTGAATGATAATTTAATTATATTATATATATTATTATATTATTATATTATTATTATTATATTATTATTATATTATTGTTATTATTATTATTATTATTATTATTATTATTATTATTATTATTATTATTATTATTATTATTATTATTATTATTATTATTATTATTATTATTATTATTATTATTATTATTATTATTATTATATTATTTATTTACCTTTCAAACGGCATCCTATTCATCATTTTTGGACGAGTTGACTTTCCTACAGGTAAATTTAAGTGCCGTCGCTCCTCAAAAATACAAAATTTGAAGCTACAAAAAAACTACACGAGGGAAAAAAATTAAAACTATGATTTTCTTACTCAGAAAACACCTACTAATCGAAAAAGGAATGTTTTGTTTGATTGGTAATTTCACTGTAAACCAGTGTTATTAACGTATTACAATTAAGTATTTTTTTAAATAACTGTTTTCAAGTATTAACTTAACAAATTCGATGACATTGAATATTATCAATGAAAAATCTTTACTAATGAGCAAATAAATATTAATTTGTATCTTTTTTGCACAGAGACCAATAAAAATGGCAATTCAGTTAAATGTAATTTGGTTACAAAGACAGTTTGATTGAAAAATGACTTTTTAATCAATCTGAATCAGGTTTCCTGTAATTTTCTCAGAATTATCTCTCAAAAATGCACCAGAGACCACGTATTTTACAATTGCAGGGGTCTAAAATTGAAAAGATAACAAATATATTTTTTGAAATTTTTCATTTTTTAAAACAGATTTCTTTTCAATCAATTGGGAAATTTGTTTCCTGTATTATTCTCAAAATTGGCTCGTAAGAATCCAGTTTTTTCAAAATTTTCATTTTTTGGGAAATACTGCGATTCATTCAATTTTAATAATATTTTAAGACTTTTTTCAGATTTTTCGTTAAAAAATAAATGCCCATACCAACTGTATACACAATTGGTCTAGTTTTTTCTTATTCCTATAATTTTGTCACAAAAAGCGAGACTATATGGGTTCCGAACGGTATACACTTTGTGTACTGAACGCTAAAAAATAATTATTTTTCACAATTACGCAAAATTTTGTAACACGAAATTTGCTTTTTTCTCATATTATTGTTCTTATCTGTGTTATTATAAGAGTTTACCTTAAATAATTCAACCAGTAAATTTTAAATTATTAAATGGTATATAGGGGAGACCGGGGCGTAATGTATCGGGCGTAATGGATCACTTGACTTTATTCAAAAGTGGTAAATCGGAGTAATTTCGGCTTTTCACTAAAATAATGTACTTGAAGTCAGGGTGGCCACCGACCGGGAAAACCGGGAATTAGCCTGGAATTTTTTGTACCGGGAAAAAGCCTGGAAATAGCCGGGAATTTTGACCAAAACCGGGAATTTTAACTGCATTCGTTTAGATCTTTTGAAGAATTTATAACTTTTTTTACAGTTTATAAATCAAATATACGTGTAAATTTTTCAACAGCTAAAAACCAGGGCTGCAATGATTTAAATCAACTTGTTTTAAATCACGATTTGAAAAATCTTGCCATTTAAATCATGATTTAAATCAAAAAATTTGTTTAACTAAAAATTATTAGATATTTTATAGTAATTTTGTTTAAAGTTTTAAATTCAAAAAAGGAGAAAGAATTTTGAATATCAGAATGTAATAATCATTAGTTTTTATTAATTGAGGGGCTGGATGCTATAAGGGGATACGCGTGAACACACGGCCAGTCAGTTCGGACGTAGAGATAAAATTTTGAAGTTGTTCAAAATAAATTTAAAATTATTGTTTCTTGTTCAGAATTTCAAGGCGAAACTTTTTTTTTAATAAAATTTTTTTATATAATTTTTTGTTTTTAAGCAAATTGAGAAAAAAGTGATTTTTTAACCTAAGAAATTTTAATGAATTTTTGACTTCAACTCGTGATTACTTCGTTAAATATTAATATTTTTCCACGAAATTTACACACAATATTCTTCAAACTATACCACAAGTGAAACAATATTTAGTATTTTTTCAAAAAATTCTGTGTCTAAGTAAATAATTATTTAAACAATTTTTCCCGAAAAATGATTCTCCTATTTTCAATTGAAAAAGTTGAGTGACGAATTTTCGTTTTCAGAAAACTTCCAGTGACAAAAATGTTCATCAATATGTTAGGAAGTTTCTTGGAAAATTTTTCCTCATTTGATTAATAAATTAAAGAAAATAGAGCAATTTTAACAGCGTCGCGCTATGCTGTAAACGTAAACAATGTCTAACTGTATACATTGGTCTTGTAATGGCAACCATTCTACACGTGCGCCGCCACGCCGTAATTTTACAGCATAGCGCGACGCTGTTAAAATTGCTCTATTTTCTTTGATTTATTATCAAATGACGAAAAATTTTCCGAAAAACTTCCTAACATATTGATGAACATTTTTGTCACTGGAAGTTTTCTGTAAACGAAAATTCGTCACTCAACTTTTTCAATTGAAAATAGGAGAATCATTTTTCCGGCAAAATTGTTTAAATAATTATTTACTTAGACACAGAATTTTTTGAAAAAATACTAAATATTGTTTCACTTTTGGTATAGTTTGAAGAATATTGTGTGTAAATTTCGTGGAAAAATATTAATATTTAACGAAGTAATCACGAGTTGAAGTCAAAAATTCATTAAAATTTCTTAGGTTAAAATATCACTTTTTTCTCAATTTACTTAAAAACAAAAAATTATATAAAAAAATTTTATTAAAAAAAAAGTTTCGCCTTGAAATTCTGAACAAGAAACAATAATTTTAAATTCATTTTGAACAACTTCAAAATTTTATCTCTACGTCCGAACTGACTGGCCGTGTGTTCACGCGTATCCCCTTATAGCATCCAGCCCCTCAATTTAATAACAGTTATTTGAAGATTAAAAATCAGTATTTTATATTTGGGCCAAAGAATAGCCAAAAATATCAATATTCTGTTAATATCTTAAAATTTTGAAAATTTTTATTGTAACAAGAATTTATATACGTAGTATGTATAAGTGCAGTAAAAATTATATAAAATATAACATATGGTGAATATAACGTCAAAACTCCACCCAAAAAATATGTGTTCCAATTATTTACAAAATTTTTGTATAATATGCCCTATAGGTTAGTAATTTGCCAGACAAATAATGTTGAATTTTAATTCTTTGATGTTAAAAAATGATCTCCGATTTTAAAATATTTTAAACTACTGATTTTGTTACATTTTTAAAACAGGTATTTTATTTTTTCTTTTTAATGGGTTTTTTTTAGCTGTAAAACAAAAAGTACAGAGACAAAGTCGAAAACAAGTATTTCATCAGAAAAATGCTCAGCTTTCTTTTAAAAATATAAAAAAGGAAAAATGGACCCAAAAATGAGAAAAGTGAAATTTTATTTTTATTTTTCAAAATCTTGTGTCAAAATCAGAAAATTTTTGAAAATAAATTGTCCCATTAAAAAGCCTATAAAAAAATCTAAAAAAACCATATCCTACTTTTTTAAAAAATTTTTCTTTGTATTATAAGAAATAATCAAAATAAAGCGTGTCACTCAAAAGTTCGAAACTTTTACCGCCCCCCCCCGGCCAATTTTTTATAAAATTCAAAAATATTTGTCTGACAAATTACAAACCTATAGGGCATATTATAAAAAATTTTTGGAAATAATTGGACTATATATATTTTTTGGGTGGAGTTACAAATCCACCATATTTGTAATTGATATTCACTCTCATTTTATAATGACTATACTTTATTTTAAGCGCGTTGACCTAAAATTTTATATTTTCTTAACAAAAAAGTAGTAGTTTTTGGCGAATTTATTATTAATTTTATAATTTTTAATGTTAAAAAAAAACAACGTAAAAATAAATATTTAAAAACCACTGTAAAAAAATTGATTTAAATAAAAAAAATCTGATTTTTTTAATCATGATTTTTATCAGCCCTGCTAAAAACAATTCATATTATCAACAAAACCAATGGATTAATAACTTACAATTTCAATTTTGAGGTACTAAAGAACAACCGGGAAAAAAGTCATTTTCACCTGGAAAACCGGGAAATAGCCGGGAATTTTTTTTTAAGTTTGAGTGGCCACCCTGTACTTGGCATATTGTTAGTTTGTACAAAGTTCAATTGTTATTTATTCATTATTTTTAAAAATATGGTAGAAAAAGTGATTTTGACGCTCGAAAGTAAATTTTTGAAATTTTTGTTTTTTTGTTATATCTTTTTCAAAATTATTTGTAAAAAATTTTTGTTTATCAGGTTTTGAGCTTTAAACATTTGTTCTTAAAGAACAATTGACAATTTTCCTTTAATATTTACGGTATTGATAAAAAATAACAAAATTTTCAACAAACACCTCCGGGGCGTATTGGATCACTTTGTTTATTCTATTAAGGAAAACCTATTATAAATTATTATATGATATTATCACTCGGTTGTTTTAAATAGTTACTAAACACTGAATTTAACGATCATTCCGAGTCAGGACACCTGACTCGGAATGATCGTTAAATTCAGTGTTTAGTAAAACCTATTATATTTAAAATATTAATAAAATATGTAATAATAATAATTGAGGATAGAATTTAAAGAAATTATTTAATAAAATGTGTTTAGGTTTCAATGGAGTAATTAAATTGTTATTATTAATTAAATTACTAAAAAATAAAATAAATCTTGTTTTTTACTTATATACTTCAGAAAATAATTAAAATATTAATTCAAATAAGTCTGCCAGTCGCAGGAGATTTAAAATAATTAGGTTAGGTTTCTTTTAGTGTCCATGACAGCATATTACCTAATTAACAAATATTACAATTGTTAATTACTCATTTAGGGTAGAGCGGGGCTAGTTGAGCATAGGGGTAACTTGAACAATCGAAATATCTCAGGCTCTATAAATTGTCCACTAAATTTTTTCAATGCCAGAAAGAAGCAGGCACTTGCGCAGTTATGTTCCCACCTGCGCCTTCTTCTTTCTGGCATTGAAAAAATTAGTGGCCAATTTATAGAGCCTGAAATATTTCGGTTGCTCAACTTACCCCTATGCTCAACTAGCCCCGCTCTACCCTACTATTCTTTGATGCTGTATAATAATGATATATAATTCAAAAAGTGTATGTTTCGTCGTGAGTTTAACATTTTGTTATGTACAGCTACAGGCCTGGTGTATGTGTATATAGTGTATGTCCATGTGGTTCCATCCTTCGAGTTATTCGATTCCATTCGATACATTTCGAGTGTTTCTCGAACTGTCTTTTTTTCTAAAGGAATAATATTAATTCAGTAAAGCTATAATAAAATATTACATTTACCAAAATGGTATCTGACCATTCTCAAGAATAAATTTACCCAAACATATTTTTCACCGAATTACCAAAATTTCCCTGATAACAATTTTATCAAATGCATTTTGACGAAAAGTACATTAAAACAGCATGAAATAAATGTTCAAAAATAAAAAAAATTGTGTATAAGAAGTATTAAAGCACAACAAAAATTCAATTTCAAAAATAATTTTTGCTCCTAAATTTTTAAAATTTTTGTTGAAAAATTTATTTGAAACTACGTTAAAAAAGGTTAATTAGTTTAGTTGCAAATGAATTGTTTATAATTCACCAGGAATATTTTTCTTGAAAAGCTGAATAAATACAAAAAAAATCTAAGTCGATCAGACAAATAGTTTATGCATAATTCCATTTGTTAACTAAAAACATGTAATTTTGCAACGGAATTTCAACACTTTTAGACTTGCGAATTTCTTTTTTTTTTTTTTTTAAGTACACTTGGGGAGTAAAACTTTCATTCCACTTAAATGGAAATTCGATATTTTTTATTTAAATGCATAATAATGTTGATTACAAAAGGGTACGTCTAGACTCACAGAGCAGTTGGGGGCCATCCATAAACCACGTAGCCTCATGAGGGGGAGGAGGTGGTCAAGTAATTGACTACGACAAGAGAAAAAATGGCGCTAATACATGTAATAGCGTACTACATGAGGAGTGAAGAGGGTCAAAATTCCCAAAAAATGGAGCAACGTGGTTTATGGACGGCCCCTTGGCTCGTCAGCCGATAACTGCTGTATGAGCCCGAGTGTCCCCGAAGTGTTTATTGACAAATGATCTCGTGTTTTCGTTAAAGGTTATGTTTTATGTTTACAATGAGGTATTGATCAATCGTAAGTGGAAAAAAAATTGAAAATATTTTTATGATAAATTTCATTAAAGAAAGAACGTTACATATATTTGAATCCATTACTTTTCTCGATAAACATAAATAAAGAAATAATCAGTACTTTTACAATCTCTTATTATCACAATTTTAGATAGACTGTTTAGAAAATGTATAAAAACAATTTTGTTTGTAAAAATATAGCACCTTTGATTTTGAGAAATAACAACATTTTTTAATATTTTTAATATTGGAAAAAATTCATCTATATTAATCTTTTTTTAAATCTTAATTTCAAATTTATTTAAAAGAGCAGCAAATTTTTTTATGTAGCAAATAATTTTTATTAATTAAATTCTTAACGTTTATTCTAATGACAATTAATATTCAATAAATTATGAAAAATTAAAATCACCAAACATTATTTATTTAAATGTGAATTTTTTTGTGATTTCTAAAAACCGATTTTTACCTAGCTCATGCTAATAATAATGTAATAATTGCAATTTTTGGAAATAATTGAATTTTGTAAAGGTTTCACATTACAAACCTTAAAAATCTTAATTTTTCTTAATACAAATTTATATTTAATTGAAAAATTTCTGAATAATCAAAATTTCGTAAAATTAAATTGTAAAGAAATAAATTTAAAAATTCTCAAAAAAAATTTATTAAAAATTATTATTAATAATTGATTTAAAGAAGAATTTTATTTAAAAATTGTTGAAATAATAATTGAAAAGATGAAAATAATTTTGAAGTGACAGTAACAATATCCTTATGAGTTTTTGAATTAAAAATTTATGAAAATTTTAGTTTCCATGAATTAATAAAAATGATTAAATATTTAATTAAAAATAAAGATATTAGTGCATTTAATAATTTTACAATTAAGGAAAATCGTAAATAAATATGTACTAGATTATTTTTTGAGTATCAAATAATTTTAAGTTGAATTAGAATATTCTTTAGGTTCAGGAGAAGGTCAAAATTTTGCCATAATTCAATTTGTTTCAGTTGTTTCAATTACTTTTTTTGAAATTCAAACACACATGCACTAAGGAATTATCAGTACGGCTTCATGCGCAAGGCCCAAAAACATACCAATCTTTAAATCATGAATTTTTGTAAATACAAATGTCAAAAAATTAACAAATATTACAATAGAAAGATTATTAAATTCTACATAACTGAAAATTTTTATAATTTATGCTAAGATTGTAGCAATCGAAAAATTAAAAAAATAAAATTTGTTTTGAAATTTTTTCAACCTCTACATATTTTTTAAAAATTGCAGAAAATATTTGAAACTTAAAAGGAAGTGATCATTGAAGTCTCATCTTAAATTTGAGACCCAAAGAGTTCAAAAATCTTGTTTGGTGCGTGCAGCCGTACCGATAATACCCGACGGTAGTGTACAAAAAAACATTAAAAATTTTGATAATCATTTTTAACATGTTGGAGCAAACAATCGTATTCACAATTTTTTATTAAAATATTCTTCAAAAAATTAATTAGATTTTAATAAATTATACAAAAATTCTTTTTGCAAATTCATGAAATTTGCATAATAATATGGAAATAGAAAATAAAATTTTGTTGAAAACAATGAATTAAATAAACGGCTTTTTAAACTTTTTATATTTTTAATCAACAAAATCGACTTTTTTATGTCTTAAAGTCGATACGAGGTTTTCATTAAAAAAAGTTTATGGGTCAATCCATTTTATTTCAACTAAAGTGGTCGCCGAATAATTTAAAAAAATTCTAATATTTTGCAGGAATAATTTTGATGTTACTAAAGTCACGAAGTAAAAGGAGTTTTTCAAAATAATTATATATTTTTTATGAAATATGAATTTAAAATGTAAGAGATGCTAAAAAATGGCAGTTTTCTGCCAGTAGAAAATAATGTAATAGAAATACAATTTAGTACAAAAATATAACAAAAATTATTGCCATTAGTTAAGAATGTTTAAATTTATTATTACAAATTAATATAAGCATTTAAAATTATAAAATAATAAATAAAATATTGTCCCAAAGTTCATCATCAAAGTAATCTACACTGCAAAAAGAAGTATCTTAATTAAGATGTTTTGGTAGTCATTTCTAAGATGTTATTGTAGTCACTTTTTAGTCATTTAAAATATCTTAATTTAGGATGTTTAAAGTATCTTCGTACACATTTTTAGTGCTGCCCACGAGACGAGACGATACGAGATTTTATGTAGTATCGTCTCGGTCTCGTTAAATATTGTAATTTTAAGTATCGGTATCGGTATTGCCAAACATAGTCTCGATATCGTCTCGCTGTCTCGCGAGACTTCAGTTAAGTCGAAGTACATGCATTGAAAAATCGAAATCAAATTTTTTAGTTTTTTATTTTATAGAATTAACAATCCCTGTAAGTATTACATTCGATACTGAAACCAACCATACACTGAAAAAAATGATAATCTCAATTTCAGGGATGGCAAGCGTAACCGATAACCGAAAAAACAGAAATTTTTAAAAAACCGGAATCTAGAAACCGAAACCGAAAAAAAATTATCTGAAACAGAAAACCGAAACCCGTATTATAAAAATTTAAAACCCTTTATTTTAAAAACCTAAGTTTCATTTTTTCGATTTTTTAATATAAAAGTAAAACTGAATATTACACAAAAATTAAAATCTTTTGGTACAAAAAAATAAATGAAAAAGAAATATTGAAGTATGGTATGTCTAATATTGTAAATAATAAGTAGAGGAACCAAATTTGCAGATTACAAATAATTTATTAAAATAAAACAAAAAATTTTTGAAAATAAATTAGAAAAAGATTTTTTTAAATTAATTATGTGTGATCAACCTGTAAAAATACACTAGTGTACCAATTTTTAGGTAATTAGGTTAAATAATATAGAAGTTAGGGAGAAAAACGTTCTTTCAAAAAATTTCTAGTTTTTCCTTGACAACGCTATGGCCATCTTATAAAATATAAAACAAATTTATAAATAAATTATGAGTAATTAATACTCATATTTTTTTTCATTTATACCCCTGTCCTATGGCCTTACGCTCTCGACAAGAGTCCCTGCTGATACTTTTTTGGATTAAGCATAACCATACTACAAATATTACCAAATTTATTTAACCTAATTCGCCTACAGTGCGACTTTCGAAGATAGGAGTACTCGCATTTTGCCTGGACCACCCGTAATTGGGTTTTCTCGCCAGAGAAGAGGGAAACTGTAGAAAAACCTCTTCTGAGTACAACCGGTTTATCGACAGTCTAGTTTCGGCGGTAGGCATCGGACAATAATCGACAATGCACACCGTCGCACCTAGACGTCAAACCTCCCGCTCGGAATATCTCACCTGTCGGAAAAAATCCCAGGCTGACGGAGGGCGCGAACCTCGCTCGCACCACCCGCAAAGCCGGAGCTCCAACCAACTGAGCTATTCCGTCGGTATTAATACTCATATTTCATTCTAAGTAATTAAAATGCACACAAATATTTTCAT
Source organism: Leptopilina drosophilae (assembly GCA_032873175.1). Classification (NCBI taxonomy): domain Eukaryota; kingdom Metazoa; phylum Arthropoda; class Insecta; order Hymenoptera; family Figitidae; genus Leptopilina; species Leptopilina drosophilae. Next base: position 23,699,010 of record CM065484.1, on the reverse strand, counting down.
TCATATATTGTCCCAGGATAACAACCGAAATACCGAAACCGAATTTTTTTTAGAAGAATACCGAAAAGAGGAACCCGAAACCGTTAAAATTTCAGTAACAAAAAAATTATTCACCTTAAAAATTTAAAGTCAATGGCAACCGAAATTTTAACGGTTTCGGTTTCCTCTTTTCGCTATTCTTCTAAAAAAAAGTTAGGTTTCGGTATTTCGGTTACGGTTTTGTTTTCAAAGAATTAGGGTTTCTGTATTTGGGTTTCGGTTTTTAAAGTGAATAATCACCTGGTCAATTTTGACATACATGTATTGTTAGGATGTATGGCTGAAACAGCAATACTATATGCCAGTTCAATATCCACCAATACACGGAGAAAAAAATGCTGTTGAATCAATGACATATGAGGTTGATTCATTGAATAGTGTCATAACGGGCTGCCAAACGTATATGCTGTTGTTTTGAAAGCACCGATTCCAATGATTCGATAGCATAACTAACATTGAAACAAAAGTATATTTCTTAAATTGACAGTATACTTTGTTAATATAAAGGTTTTCCTATTGAAACATGTGTTAATTTTATTAATTCAACATGATTAAATCAATTGTTCCAATGAATCGTTTCTTTGAAGAAGTGACATATGTTATTAATTTGAAAACAAAAAATGATTGATGCAAACTAGTATTTTATTAATTTGAAGCTGAAATGTGCTGAATATGTTAACATGTGCTTTATAATCATTTAAATATGTTTTTGAATCAATGAAAAAAGTTTTTTTATTTAAAAACATATATCTTTGATTTATTAGATTATGATTTTGAATCAATGAAAAATATTTTTAAATTTAACAGTATATGGTTTGGAATATAAGGAATATGCTTTTGAGTCAATGAAAAAAGTTTAAAAATTCGAAAGCATTATTTTTATAATATAAACATCTGTACTTTAAATTTTTTCATTTGTCGCTATGGGTTCAATAACATTCTGCTGTTAATTCAATCCTCTTATGAGGTTAAAAATAAACAACAATAAATTTAAAAAGGAAATTTACGTTTAGAAATTGTTTATATATTATATTTACTTCAACACACATAGTAACTTTTGTATATATATATATATATATATATATATATATATATATATATATATATATAACTTTATTATTTTTTCATTTTTTATAATCAAACATAAATCACCCTAAAACTAGATAACTCACACATGCAACACACACAAACAATTTTATATAATTTTTTAAAGTCTGAAAAAATGCTGTATTCCCGAGCGGTCACCCATCCAAACGATAACCGCGACGAAACCTGCTTAACTTACGTGATAGACGTGAACGAGCAGAGTTAATCTTAATACATCCGTTTCCTATTATTGACCGATTACTATATGCTTAAATGACAAGCTTGGAATTTTTCTTGTATACGAAATAGATACTCGGAAAGAAACCTGTTAGGATTGCTCAAAATACTTAAATACTTTTCGCTAGTAAGTGTCTATGCTACAATCATAACCTCTACTATATATGCATTATTCGCAACAGATTTCTCCCCGTATAGAAGAATAATTATTATTAGTATTGGAAAAATCCAATCGATAATTAAATACTTAAAATAAAAATACATATATATTTTTTAATATTGTTGTTTTAATTTTGTTTGCATATTTAATTTCAAAAATCTGAAGACAGCATAACAGAAACTAACTTTTGAAAGAATTTGAAGGGGATACATTAGTAAAATTGTAAGTCATATAAATTTATGACAGTAAGTTATTTATGCAAACATGAATTATTTAAATTATAATAATATAAATAATAAAATGAATAGAAAACATGTTTAAAACCAAAAATAATTAACTAATATTTTTTTAATAAAACTCTAAACGTTCAAAAAATTAAATTTTCAATTTCTATATGAAAAGTAAAATTATAACCTTTTTTTAAGTAAATAATCGGACAAATTTTGAAAAACATTAATTTTTTTAAAATGCTATATAAAAAAAAAATTATTATCTTTATAATTATAAGCATATTGTAATAACACTGTAATAAGTTTAAAATTTTTTAACTATGCCAAAGTATAATCTAAAATAATTGTATGTCAACAAAGTAAATTTAAAAAAAATATAACATTATAATGTATTAATAAACTTTATTAAAATACATCTCTATTTATAATTTTGGTTCAGAATAGTAGTTTAAAAAATAAAATCATTCTTTTACATTATTTTACTACACTAGTTATCTTATTGATAAATGAAATGCTTAATATTAAAATCACAGTATTTTTTTACATGCTTAATATTAAAATCACAGTATTTTATTGCATGCTTAATATTAAAATCACAGTATTTTTTAACATGTTAGACTTTCCGTTGAAATACTGAATATATTAAGAAATTAAAGCTTTTACGAAACAAAAGTAAATTAGGACAATTGAAGAACCTAAATTTAAGATTTCTTTAAAATAAAATTGAAAAATATTTCAAAACACTTAAAACAAAAAAAACAATCGTTTAAAATTATAACTTCGCAACATACAGTTTTTTATCTTTCAATCTGCTTATGCTAAGTGTTTCGTATTTAACTAAATTTTTTTGCATAACATGTGCCCAACCATTTGTAAATTCAACCTCGAATGCTTGTAAATGTTTTACGAACTTCACAGTTTTCAATCTTTTTAAAACGAAGCTGGCATCTAAATTATTACTAATTAAAACAAACTCAATTTTTCCGTACTGATAAAAATTATTATCGGTATTGAGTGCCAAAATCATGCCGGACTTATACAATGTTCCATTAACCTTTACCCACTTTTTGCACATTGTGTCATTTAGATGTGAAATTAAATTTTTAAATTGAAAATGAGTTGGTATTTTTGTCAAATCTTCATATATGGTTTCGCTAAAATCAACTCGCAAGTCAAAACCTCTTTTTTGGAAAAATCGGTAATTTAATTCCATTTGTTGTTTTACTGCAAGCGAATATGCTGGATTGACACGCGAAGTCATTACTTTGGCATATTCTTTCAACGGTTTATGATTTCCTTCAAAACGGACTGTTTCGACAAATATCAATGGTCCAAGTAAACGCATTAACCTAGGGTAATGACAAATGTAATGATGTTAGGTTTCAACGGTCCTACCAAATTTTTGTACAATGAATGATGTTCTGCAATATTTTTTTCCAGATTTGTAACATCTTCTTCTGTAAATGAAGGTGCTCTTATAGTAAACAGAATTTTTCGCAGCAGTAATAACATTTTCCAAAACTGATCTTGTTGTGGAATAAGATCTCCAATTAACAAGGGCAAATTTTCCATCAGACATGTCATTTCTGAAGCCGAGTAAAGTGCCACACGAGTTTGCAACCATTGCTTTTTATATGAAGGGGGCACATTGATATCGTCCCTCTCTCCATAATCGAAAAATCGAATTCGATCATTCAATGTTTGAAGTGTACAATATTTAGAATCGATAAAATGTGCAAAAGCCTCACCTACTTCGTAACGACAGATTCCTTCCGGCCCATCATGAGTCGGGTCAAGAGAAATATTTTTTGTAACATCATATGAAGGTATTCTATTGAAAACGCACTCTTGAACTACTCCGTTCGTTAGTGTTTTTACATCTTTCGAATAACTTTCGACAGTACGCAATAGTTCGATTTTTTCACGCACAAGTGTTTGTCGTTCTTTTTTATCGACTACACAAAGTTTACAAATAAAATTGCTATTAAAACCAGAACAAAATCCTAGAATTTCATTAAGACCTTTGTTATCTCCCGTTATTACAAAAGTTACAAACTTGATTTTTTGCGAACGACCACCAACATTTATTGTTATGCCAACTGTTTCGAGCTCAATAAGTTTATCAATTAGTATTGCGAATACAAGATTATTGTTATTTGTAGTGTGATTTTGGGCATTGTGTAACTGTACTAGAAAAATGTTTTCCAACTGACTACGGTACCTGTTTGGTATACATGGAATAGAGCAGTATACAGCGCCAAGCATTTTCACACTTCGATGTGTTCCGAGAGGATTATTAATTTCAAAATCATCAAAATATAAGATTAAGGGCAAAACAAAATCTGTACTTATAAATTTATTTTTAAGAGATTTCCATAAGTCCCCTTGCAAAACAGAAATGATTTTCGGGCTGTTTTTAACTTCTTCTAAGTGACTTAAAATTGCTTCGAAAACTCCAGGAAGCTCTAGAAATGATATTAAAACTTTCTCTAAAGGTACCACAGTAACTGTTACTTCCAAATTACAAAGCTTTTTTTTGTTATCTATTTTTTTAATTCGTTGTTTCTTTCCACCGATAGAAAACTGTTCCGGTAAAAATAATGTTTTTTGATTATTGAAATAATTTATAGATTGATGCTCGGTTTCGTGATCAACGAAAGCATTTTGAAAAATATCAAACATTTTAAGCAGATTGTGAGATGCATTTGGAAGCTTAGAACATTCTTCTCTTATAACATCAACATGTTTAAGAATGTCTTTGAAGTCTTGGGTTAATTGTACTGTAAAAGAACGTGGAACTATAGATTTAGAATTAATTTTTGCTACAAAATTTGCAGCGGATTTTGCAACATCATTTGAAAAATTAATTACTGTAGAATCAGAGATATTGGTTTCATTTGAGACTGTGTCAGTCGAAAATGAGAAAGGTATTGGATCGGATAAATTTTCGAAGCTAGAGAATGACGCGAAAGAATCGGAGGTCTGATGGGAAACAACCTTGTTTTTAGAATCGCAAGCTTTCGATTCTTTAAAAATTTTGTGAGCATTGCGTAAATGTTTTTTAAACGAATAAATGTTTGAAAAAATTCTCGAACATTTCGATTGTTGACAGCGTAAATTTGAAGTTATAAAGGAGTGTTTGCATTGCCAATGGAGTGAAAAGAGTGCTTCAGTCGCACATGTTTCAAAGCAAATGGGACAGACGAACATAACTGACAAACTTATTGAGCGTAATTTATGGCAGTTAATATGTCAAGAATAGACGATATTGGTTTATCGAAAGTTGTTTCGAATTTATACAAGCTTCTTTGAATTAAAAACCATAAATGATTGCTTGGTGATGGATAAAGAGCATTGAAAACGTGAAAGCTTTTGAAACAAATGTCTATAGCTTTCAGCGCAGTTGATACTTCGTATTGTTGATTGTCGACACATACGAAGAAATTTTGCGGCACATTTAATTCAGGACCAACAACAATAATGAAAGGTTGCACTTTCAAATCCTTTTGTTTCATTCGATTTCTGTTTTCTTCTTGAACCCGAGATACGTCACCTGGCGACTACATAAATTTTATTAAATTAGTACAAACAATATTTATAAATTATACTTATAATATAAAAAATTTAATAACCAACCGTGGCAAGTAAAAATATGCTTTCTTCACATTCAGCACTGCTGAACTTCCAGTCATTGGATTTTGATTTTCTTTTTCTTCCTCTTGGAGGAACTAGATATGACAGCAGGCACAATTGAACAACGATTTTACCATCTATAAGTTAAAGTTATCACATATTTGTAATTTTAAAAAGTGAATGGAAAAAATTAATAAACGTTAATAATTCTTTGAATTTATTATTCAAATTAATAAAAAAACAATAATTTAATAAAAAGTTAATAAACAAAAATTTAACCCTTCACCACATTCAAAATTTTAACTAATAAAAAATTGATTGATCAATATAAAAAAATATTTGTACATACTGTAAATATTGTACCTGAATTAGTTTCTGGTGATTCCAAAAATTCGCTTAATAGTTTGACACGATTTATCTTCAATTTTTTCTGACCTAAATGACATACTTTCTGAATATCATCAAAAAATTTTTCCCAATGTTCAATAGCATCCAATTCCGTTGTAAATTGATCATATTTAAAATCGTCATCAATTAGTTCATATCCTTTAGGGTTGTTTAAAATTGGCCAATTTTCGAAAATTTCTGCAAGTGTTGAAGATTCGCTATTTAATATTTCATTTCTTCGAAAATCAGCAGTAACTTTCCAGTGAATGCGTACAGTTTCCCAAGGGGCATGATGATTTTTCAACCAACTAATGCTTTCTTCTGTTTCAACTAAAAATAATAATAAATTAATGATTATAACTATACATTATGCAGACATTGGTAGATCGTGTTGTTACAGAATTTTTTTTCTATTTCAATAAATAGTTGCATACTTCTCATTTTGTTTTTCCACGAGAAATAAAATTTCAATTAAACATTCTGTAATTTAATAATTGAAAACATTACAACTCCAAAATTTCAATTAATTTCTACAATTTCTAACTAAACTTTATCTCTAATTGTTTTTAATAATTTTCCAAAAGTTCTTCTGTAGTTTAATTATTTATACGAAAATTCAACTTTTCATAATTATTGTAAATATAAAAAATTATAATTAATAAATTATTAACATTATTTTCTTTCTTTTTGCATAATTTAAAAAAACGAGTTTTTTAAAAGAATTTTAGATAATTAAAAATGTTGAATATGATTATTTGGTACAAAAGCAGGATAAAATTAATTCTACAAAATATCGATGTTAATAATTTTTTGATTTATTTTAAATATTTATTTAAAAAACCATTACTTACCATTTAAATCGTTATTCTCTCTTACATTTTCATTTTCAACTTCCTGCAAGTTTAAAGTTGACGATAGTTCTTTCACTTTTCTCAATTTATTCCAATATTTTAAAGGTATTCTACCCCTGCATGAAGATGATTGTCCGGTCTTGGAGTTCCTTTTTAGTATTGGTGGAACATAATAATAAAGGATATCCTCCTTTGGAAAAATTTCCTTGATTCCCTCAGCCAATTTTCGAAAATCTTTTTTATTTGCTTTGCTATTAAAATAGAAATAAAAATTTATTAAGTTAACGTATGGGCTATATTATTATATTTGAATGTATGTATACGGCAAAAAATAAAATTGATATATTTGATAATTATTATATAGTTCCCTAAAGTTAGCATCAACTATCAGCGTCGAAAAATTTTTTCCACAAAAAATAGAAAGTGTAAGTTAAAAGGTGGTAGAATACCGTTAAAATATTAGAATAAAATGAAAAAGGTAAAAGAACTATCGTCAACATTAAACTTAAAAAAAGTTGGAAATGAAAATGCAAGAGAGAATAACGATTTAAATCTAAGATAAATTTTGTTAAGGTTCCAGGATAGAAAAGTGACATAAACTTATTTTTATCTCTTGAGGCACTCCTAAGGTGAAGAAATAATTGAAATTCGTGACAATTTCGTCCCTAAAGTCCTAAAAAATCATTTTCGATGCTGAGAGTCAACGCTTCAGACCATTATGAGAAATTTCTTTTGAGTTTCAATTAAGAAACGCAGAACAAAATTGTAATAATCAAAATATGTACATATTTACAGGCTGATTTATATCATTGATTTTATTTTTTATGAACGGCAAGTTTCGTTTATATTGAAATAAATTAATAATTGGAATCTTACAAAACTAATAGATTAATGGATAATTGATAGATAACTAAAAAACTTACCCTTCAACACTGTCAATTAAATATGATGATAATATGTCAACAATCTTCTTTCTTCCTAACCTGGTTACGTTCTGAGTAGTCTGATAAGTTTTGACAATAATACGCCCTTCTTGTGATTGATTGAGAATATCTGCAACATTTATAGTTCTCAATTGCTCTGACATGCGAGGTCCAACAAATTCATTTCTAATCTGTTCTTCACTGGGATTTTCATTTTCGGAAGTTTCTGACGATAAATCTGAATCTGCTTGTTTATCCTATAAAAACAAAATACATATAATATATTATTAGTTTCCGAATAAAAAAGATTAAACTATAAGCATTTTTATAAATTATATATTTTAGAGATGATAGTAATAATAATATTAATGAAACTACTTGTTTATTTAAATTTATTTCAATGGAATAAATATATTTTTTTCAAAATAGAAATTAAAAACAAATCTTCTTACTCTATAGTCCTTCCTTAACCTCGTCTTAAAGTGTTTTTCCCAACTAAGAATAAATTTCATTCTAGGTCCAACAGGTTTAATCATTTCATTTACTAGATCCAATGTCAAATTTTGTAAAATTTCCAAATTAATATCATTGTCTACAAAAGTAAATTGTATTTTATAAATTACACTTAATATATTACTGAAAATATTAGACAGAAATTACATTCCAAATTGTACTATTGGCTAACGTGAATATAACAAAGTGGGGGAGCACACTGTTTTCTATACTCAACATTTATGTGAATGACAATGACTTGATGAGCAAAATTTATAAATAATAACTTACCTTGAAAAATTTGTATAAGAGATTCCAATTCCCAGGCACGTAATAAATCTGCTACTTCGACCGCCATTTTTATTACAGGCACATATGACACTGTTAAAAGTGGTTAAAAGACAATTTTTTTCGTTTCCAATGAACGAATAAATATCAAGTTTTTGATGTTCTTTCCGTTTTCTTTTAACTTAAAACTTAAATATTTTAACTGAGGTGTTTAAAAACAAAAATACTGTATTCGTTAAAAAGTTCGAGAAAAAAACCAAAATATCTCGACACTGGTATGTTTACAGCGTGAACGGACGCCGGTTATAGGTTATTAACAACTCTCAACTCTGTTCCTGTCCTGTAGGTGCGAGAGAGACACATACAACTACTGAGTCGAACACTGATCAGCTGTTGACCGGCTCGCGAGTTTATATATATATATATATATATATATATTTATATACATATATATTATATATTATATATATATATATTATATATTATTTGAAATAAACTCTGAGAATATAAATTACTTTCTCAAATTTTAAAATATAATTATTTTATATGCATAATATTATATATAATTTTGTTAATGGGAGAAAAGAAATCTTTTTGCAGTTACATTTAAAAAATACATTTAAGTTAAAAAAATTATTTTAGTAAACTCTGCATATAAATTACATATCAAATTATATAAATTAAATTTATAAACATTTAAATGTTTACTTTTTGTAAATGAAATTTTTTTCCAAAAAATAATCAACTAGTTTGTTCTTAATTAATTACTACTATTTGAATAAAGTTTTTTGAAAAATCTTTTGAATAACAATCTCATCTTGAACTAAAAGTTTAATTAATTGAAATAATAAATTACATCATTATTTTAATAGCAATAGTTGTTAATGTTTCAATAAGTTTGGAATCAATGTCTCAAATTCATAGTGTTGTTATTTTTATAGCATCTGCTATAGGCAGCCCGCAATGACACCACTCCTTGAAACGAAAGCATATGCTTTCGTTTTCCACAGCGCGCTTCTTTGTAGCAAACAACTTTTCATTTGATTTAAATTTACACGCATTTTCTTCAAATTTATCTATTAGATGTTTCAAATTAATAATGTCAAAGAAGCAATAAATTATTCTGTTGCTATATATAAATGAACTATAGAAACAATTTGCTTAATAACAATAATTCAACAGTACCATACTTTTAATTTAAATAGTTTCATTTTTTCGTTTTAAGCAATATACTTTTCGATTGATAAACGTGTCATTGAATCAATGACGGGAAATTCAACAGCATGGAGCTATTTGATTCAACAGCACTTTTTTTTCAGTGTATAATATTTGAGAATTGGCTATATTTATGACAGTATCATAAATATATTTTTTTCAGTGTACCAACTATGACAGTGGCGCTCTTGAAAGGAAAATTTGTTTATTACTTTAGGCGCGATGTTTAAATTCATGAATTTTGCTTCCTCGTGAGGAAGCTTTGTAGTCGTTTAATTTACAAAATTTTTAAAAATCCTTTTGACAAATTTTCTTCTATATGGGACTATGTTATATAAGACCCTGAACAATTGTCCGGATGTATGTATGTGTGTGTGTGTGGATCCCGATTTTTGTGAACACGATAACTCGAAGAGGTTTTAACGAATTTGGCTAAAATTTACCAGGTATATTTATCATAAAAATATCTCGAACTGGATTGATAGACTTTAAAAAATTCTCAGAAAAAAATTGTTTTTTGACTTTTTTCTAAAAAAATTTTTTTTTCAAAATTTTGTTTTTTAAGTTGGTTATTGAAGTTAATATATAATAAAATCTTATTCTTTGCATCAAGACGAATCGATTGGTATATAAAAAGAATAAATTGTATGAGAATTTATAGAGTTAATCACAAAGCTGAAAAATTCGCATTTTTCTCAAAAAATGAGTTCTTTCCGCAAAATTATGTTGCTGTATAAGAAAATCTTACTCACTTATTTCTAAAATTTTATTCTTTGCATCAAGACGGATCGAATGAACCAATATTTTGACAAATTCACATATACACTAAACACATACACATGTTCACATGTTCACATAACAGATACACATGTATACTCACACATGTTCACATAACAGATACACATGTATACTCACACATATACACTAAACACATACACATGTATACTCACACATATACATAATATAATATATTATAATATTATAATATTATAATATTTAATTAATAATTATTAATTAATATAATATAATAAACATATACACATGTTTACTTACACATATACACTCAATACATACACATGTATAGTCACACATATACACACAATACATACACATGTATACTCACACATATTGTATATTTACAACTTGTTTTAATTAATACGCAAATCTATTATTTTTTAAAACAGTAGTTAAAAATTTTAATATAAAAAATTGTTAAATATGAATATTTGAAAACATCATTTATAAAAATTCAATTCTGACCGAGTTCGATAACCTCGTACGAGGTTAGAATTGACGTTTCCGCCCGAGTTGCACACGATATTTTTTGTCTAATTGCGCGATAAACAAGACGCATCCGTAAATTCAAAAATGAATATGCACTAATTATTAAATGTGTATGAATTATCCTTCCTTATTATATTAATTCCTTGTTGGTTTCGTTCTTCGTCTGACCATGCGCAGTAGCGTCCTAACCAACTATTACTTTTTTCTTATAAACTTGCATACTTTTTACATGCACAATTATCCTTAAATAATAATCACACACTAGTTATGTGTTACACATACACTCACACATGTCATATACATAAAATATTCCTCATATACTCACACATATGCACTCAATTCATACACATGTATACTCACACATGTTCACATAACAGATACACATGTATACTCACACATATACACACATCCTTATTATATTAATTCCTTGTTGGTTTCGTTCTTCGTCTGACCATGCGCAGTAGCGTCCTAACCAACTATTACTTTTTTCTTATAAACTTGCATACTTTTTACATGCACAATTATCCTTAAATAATAATCACACACTAGTTATGTGTTACACATACACTCACACATGTCATATACATAAAATATTCCTCATATACTCACACATATGCACTCAATTCATACACATGTATACTCACACATGTTCACATAACAGATACACATGTATACTCACACATATACACTAAACACATACACATGTATACTCACACATATACACTAAACACATACACATGTATACTCACACATATACACACAACACATACACATGTATACATACACATATACACTCAATACATACACATGTTTACTTACACATATACACTCAATACATACACATGTATAGTCACACATACACACAATACATACACATGTATACTCACACATGCACTCAATTCATACACATGTATACTCACACATATACACACAATACGTACACATGTATACTCACACATATACACGCAATACATACACATGTATACTCACACATATACTTAAATACTTAATAAATAAATAATAATTTATTAATATATATAAATAATAAAATTCTTTTCCAAAATTCGGTTATTTAAAAAAATTTTAATAAAATTTTTGAATGTAATTAAATTTTTGAGAAGAATTTTATTAGTTTTGAAAATAAATTAACTTCAGAGAAAAATTTTATTATTTATAAAGATAATTCAAATTATGATTCTCGTCAAAATGTTATAAATAATAAAATTCATCATGGAAATTCAATTATTTTCAAAAGTAATAAAACACTCCGCAGAATTTCAATTATTTTCAAATTTTTTTTAATTTCTCGTCAAATTATCATTATCTTCAAAAATAAAATTCTTGTCAGAATTTCAATTATTTATATATTTCTGTACATTTGTAATTATCTTTATAAATAATAAAATTCAACCTAGAAATTCATTTATTTTCAAAAGTAATAAAATTCTTCGCAGAAATTCAATTATTTTCAACATTTTTTTTTAATTCTCATCACAACTTCAACTATTTTTAGAAATATCAAAATTCTTTTTCAATATTCAATAACTTTTAAACATTTTTAAAACAAATCTGTTCAAAATTTCAATTATCATTATAAATAATAAAATTCTTCTCTGAAATTTAATTTTTTGCAAAGAATTTTAATAAAATTCTTGGCAGAATTTTAATTATCTTTATAAATAAAAAAAATTATCCTAGAAATTCAATTATTTTCTAACATTTTTTTATAAAATCTTATAATATAAAATAATGATTTTATCACTCGGTCGTCTTTAATTCGACTCTTCGACTAGGAGTAATCGATGTCTTGATGTTTTATAACAATTTTTTATAAGTAGTTAAATTTCAAAACGTTTGAATTTGAATCTTTTGATGAATTTTAATTATTATGGAAAAAAATAATAATTAAATATTTATTTAAAAAAGAAGTTATTGATGTTTTATGAAAAATTTGAATGAAATCTGTAAATAAACTTCACTGTAAAAAATTTTTGGGGAAAATTCCCCAAAATCTTGGTGACGCAATTTTAACCAAAAAAGGTAAATATTCACTACGAAAACTTGGGGAATTTTTCCCAAGAAATCTCGAGGAATTTTGCCCTTGAAACCTTGGGGAATTTTCCCTTTAAATTTTGTGGAATTTTTCCCTTGAAACCTTGGGGAATTTTCCCTTAAATTTTGTGGAATTTTCCCTTAATTTTTGTGGAATTTTTCCTTTGAAACCATGGTGAATTTTCCATTAAATTTTGTGGAATTTTTCCCTTGAAACCTTGGGGAATTTTCCCTTAATTTTTGTGGAATTTTTCCTTAAATTTTGTGTAATTTTCCCCTTCAAACCTTAGGGAATTTTCCTTTAAAATCGAGGACAATTCCCTAAAAGCTGTAGAAAATTTCCTTCTGAAATCTTTGGAAATGTTCCATAAAATCTGGAGGAAATTTTCTTTTAAAATCTTGTAGAATTTTCCCTTTGAAGTCTTAGGAATTTCCCCTTTAAGGGTATGTCCAAGTTGTGAAATGTAAACAAACCAACATGTAAACAAACAAAGCACCAAAATCACATTTTTCAAAGAGCTTTTTTTCTCACAAAAAATAACATTAGAAAACTTATTTTTACAAAAATGATGAATTAGAGTGTCAAAGTTTCCAAAAAAATCATTTTTGAGTGTGATCAATAAATAGCAATTAGTAAAACAACTAATTCAAATGACCTGTGAAATAGCATCTTTGACGCGTCGCGAAAAATAAACAGTTTGAGTATATCAACCGCACTGACGATGAAGAAGTCTCATATCAGCGATTGGACCTTCAACATGTGGAAAGGGAAAAATTTCCCTTTCCTCCATGAAATTACAAGGAGAAAGGGTAAAAACTTCTTCATCGTCCGTGCCGTTGATATAGTCAAACACATTAATTTTTCGCGATGTCAGACGATTGCTCTACGCGCACGCGCAGACCGTGCCAAGGACGCATTGAAAACACTATGCAAAAACACACATTTTGTTTTACTTTGAAACTCACTTATTTTCACATACTTTCAGGTATACTAGGTATAGATAACAAATTCAACACTTCAATTTACCATTTTCATAAAAAAAAAAAACTGTAAATTTCTATTCATTTACGAAAATGTGATGGTCGAAAAAATCCTCAATATTCGGTCTTCTACTGCTGCTTTTTTTCGACCATCACATTTTCGTAAATGAATAGAAATTTACAGTTTTTTTATGAAAATGGTAAATTGAAGTGTTGAATTTGGTATCTATACCTAGTATACCTGAAAGTATGTGAAAATAAGTGAGTTTCAGAGTAAAACAAAATGTGTGTTTTTGCATAGTGTTTTCAATGCGTCCTTGGCACGGTCTGCGCGTGCGCGTAGAGCAATCGTCTGACTTCGCGAAAAATTAAAGTGTTTGACTATATCAACCGCACGGACGATGAAGAAGTTTTTACCCTTTCTCCTTGTAATTTCAAGGAGGAAAGGGAAAATTTTCCCTTTCCACATGTTGAAGGTCCAATCGCTGATATGAGACTTCTTCATCGTCGGTGCGGTTGATATACTCAAACAGTTTATTTTTCGCAACGCGTCAAAAATGCTATTTTACAGGTCATTTGAACTAGTTGTTTTACTAATTGCTATTTATTGATCACACTCAAAAATGATTTTTTTGAAAACTTTGACACTCTAATTCATCATTTTTGTAAAAATAAGTTTTCTAATGGTAATTTTTGTGAGAAAAAAGGCTCTTTGAAAAATGTGATTTTAGTGCTTTGTTTGTTTACATTTTTGTTTGTTTACATTTCACAACTTGGACATGCCCTTAAATGTCTTGTGGATGTTTTCCTTAAAAAATTTGATGAATTTTCTCCTTAAAACACTGAGATATTTTTACTGTAAAATTTTAGAGAATTTTTTTTTACAATATATTAGGGAATTTTTTATTACAAAGCTATGTTAATTTTCTTTTTAAAAGTTTCATATAATTTGAAGAATTAGGAAGATTGGTTAGTAAGGTTGAAATAATCTCGAACATATTTTTAAAATTTTGTTTATTATCTTATTGTAAGTGAACAAAAATATTTTCTAAATATCAAATGCTAATAAAAATTTAGAATTATATTAACTGAAAGTATTGCCACTGAACTTTACAACATTGTCAATCAATTTTTTTGATAATGGATCACACAGTCTTCGGATAATTCTTAGATTTCCTTTTATTTCCTTCAGGAGGATTAATGTCCAACAACATACTGCAAAAATAAACATTTTTTATATTTAACAATTAACATAAAATTATTTAAAAATTTCATTTAATTGCAACTGAAACATACGATTTTTTTAAACAAAAGATGTATTTGAATAAATAGTAAAAGAAAAATAGAAACAAATAAGAAACAGAAAAATTTTACAAAATTAGTTTAATATGAAAATATTTACCGTTGAATAAATTCGAGAGACGAAGATTGATCTTCATTAAGTTTTGTTAATTTTTGTTTAAAGATAAGCTTAAATTTCAATTGTTTATAAAAAATAAACAATTGAATATTTTTTAATGAAATATACAGGTTTTTCGTAAATCTAGAAGATCTATCTTTTTGTACATTTCATTGGTAAATTTCAACTTTTGAAAATTTATTGTCCACTTGAGAAAATTTAACCCATTACATATATTATATAAAATCAAAATTTTATTTACCTTTTTTTATAATCCTTTAATGTCGTTCAAGAATGGTATACAGTTAAGAATTGTTCATTCACTATTTGTAGAACTATCACTATGTATTTAATATCTTTTAATTTTTTTCACTCGTGGTTTTACTCTCACGAAAGCTGAAGAGCAACTGACGTGTAAAACCATTTTAAAAGACTTTTCCATGGAAATTTCGTAGGAAATGACTAAAATTTCCGTACATTTCCTCCTTATATTTCAATAGAAAAAAAATTCACAATCTTTCTACCCAACTAAATTTATAAAAAAAAGGGTCCTGAGAAACTCATAAAATACGTTCTCTTGCAACGAGAAACCATTGATGTTGGTCATCCTAAGACAAACCAGATGTGCCAAACGTTTCAAAACGAGAAAATTCTTTACAAAATTTTACATTTTTGCCTAAGATAAAAAAATTTTATGGCCCATGATATATATCTTTTACTAAGCTTAACTATTTATGGCAATGCTTTCTGTAAGTGAAAAAATATTTTATAATTGTTTGGTAAACATGTTTCAGTAAGAAATTGTTTACCAAAGAACTTTATATTTTTAAGAAATAATTTCCATTATAAATACAACAAAAAATTTTAATAATAATTTATTTATTACAATAATTGCAAAGTTGAATTAATTTCAGTTCTTCTAAGTATTTTTTCTATAGTCAAAACTGTTTTTTTTAAATCTAAATAAGACAATGTTTGCAGTAATGTTACATGTAATGGTATCAACATTATAGTATAATATTGCAGCAACATTCCAGTAATATTTAAATATCCGTCTTAATATAATACTAACATTAATTGAATTTTTAGTCTATAAAACATACACTTAGAAAAACTATTAATAATTTTGTACATGCAATTTTGTCAAAATTAACTTGTTTTAGAATAATTTCACAAAATGGTAATAAAATTTACTTTCCTTTTTATATTGTGCAAAATTTCATAACATTTTTAAAAATTTCATCTACTTTGTGGAAATTTTTACTAATTTTCTGAAATTTCCACACAGCTTTCATGAAAATACATTTTCTTACTATTATGTGAAAAATTCCCTAAAATTTTATAAAAATTTCCTTATTAGATTGTTGAAATTTTCACTATTTTGTAGAAAATTGCACAAAATTGTAGTGAAAAATTTTTTCCCCTACACTTTGTGGAAAATTTCCTACGTTTTTGTCACTTTTCCACAAGTTTGTAGAAAACTTCACTAATTTGTGGAAAATTCCACAAAATCGTAGTAAAAATACTTTTCCTTATATATTTGTGGAATATTCCACAAGAAACCTTAGGGAAATTTTCCCAAATTTTTTACAGTGTTATCAGAAAATTTTATTGACTAAAACTGTTTCCTTTAACTTTAATTTTCTAAAATCTTTAAATGTAAAATTTTAGTCCCGGCTTTTTCCCGGTTTCCTCCAGATTGATTTTTCTCCCGGGTTTTTCCCGGTTGGGCGGACACTCTGTGTATTTACATATATATTAATTGTAAATATTTAAAAGAATAACTAATAACTGTATAATAATTTTTAATTTTTATCAATTTTCAATAAGATAATTGTTGATTATAAAAAAAGTACTGAATTAATTTTGTTAAAAGTTATAAACAATTAAATATTCATAGGTTTGCACAAAATTATGAACTTTTGCTCATCTTTTTAGACAGGTCACATACACTGAAGAAAATGATAATTTTTAATTTTGACATACAAGTATGGTTAGGATGTATAGCTGAAACAGCAATACCGTGTATTGCTGTTCTTAAAATACAGTATCCGTGTTCTCTGCATACATATTATTGTCTCTCAAATACATATTGCTGTTCTACACTGCGTATGGCTGAAACAACAATACTGCATGGCAGTATCATATCTACCAATATAATATGTCAGAATTGGCTATATTTATGGCAGTACTATAAATATATTTTTTTCAGTGTATGTATTTGATTTTTTAGGGTAATAATTTAACAAAGTTGTAGGTAATGTTTTTTTTATTTTGTTCTGTACAAAATATTACATACATTAAAGAAAATGTTAAACAAACAAAATATAATCTTAACAAGCACAAGCATAACTGTTAACAAAACATAAAGATCAAACACATACACTGAGAAAAAAATTATTTGATTCAAACAAATTTTGTTTAATTCAAACTTAAAATTTGTTCAGTTTAAGGGGAGGTACCACCCCCAACTTTGACCCCATTAAATTTGAATTATTAAAGTGGGTTATATTTTTTTCTGGCACCATTTTTAACCCTAAAATATATAGGATGATCAAAAATTTGAAATTTTAATTTTTGAAGAGGTTAGAATTTTTATCTTTTCACTAATTGCATATTTTTGGTAATCCATGCGAGAGGTTGTTTAGAGTTATAAAATAAGATTAGAAAAAAATGCGTTACAAAATATTGAAAAATGTAAGAGAAGATTAATTTTGAATGTTCAAATTTTACAACTTTTGACATATTTCCAAAGTCCTGGACCAATAATCTTTTTGAGAATATCAGTGTTTGCAAAAATGTATTCCCTATGTGCAAAAACCATGTCGAATAACTTATTTCCCACGTGAAAATGTTCTCGGGAATCGGTCCCGCGAAATTACCGAGAGTCACTACCGGAAAATTCCTGGTACTTACTCCCGAGAAATTCCCGGTAAAATCTTTTGACATTTGTATCCATATTTGTCAGAGAATTTAACCTCAAGAATAAAAATATACCACTATAAAATCTTCAGGATCGTATTCGTGATTGAGATGACTTTTTGTTTATTATAATAGTCACGTTAAGCATACAAATTGAAAATCTACTATCAACATATTCAACGGATTTCGACACTTAAGTGAGAAAAATTAATGGACATCATAACAAAAGGGTTTAAGCACCAATTTTTTAAATTAGGATTTTCCCATTTAAGAAATAAGTAACTATTTACACATTTCCATTAAAAATTTTCTATTTTATTGAGTTTTTAAACAGTTTTCAATGAAAATTAGAATTATAAAATAACCTTACTTTTTAATAAAATTGTAATAGCAAAAATTGTTTTAACTTTGAATTATTGTTATTATTTACATGAATACACAAATTTTCGTATTGAATTGTTATTCAATACGAGAATTTGTGTATTGCTTGATTTCAAAACAGTCACTTAATAAATAATTTTTTGTTGAGATAAAACTCTTTAAAAATTTACTTTTTTAATCCTATAATATGAAAAAGGGTATATTTTTAAAAATAAAAAATATCATTAAATTAAAATTAAATTCGTTAAATCGTTAATTTTTATCAATGAAATTTTTCTTCTAGATTAAGCAATACACAAATTCTCGAATTGAATTGTTATTCATGTAAATAATAACAATAATTCAACGTTAAAACAATTTTTGCTATTACAATTTTATTAAACATTAAGGTTATTTTATAATTCTAATTTTTATTGAAAACTGTTTAAAAATTCAATAACATAGAAAATTTTTAATGATAGTTACTTATTTCTTAAATGGGAAAATCCTAATTTAAAAAATTGGTGCTTAAACCCTTTTGTTATGATGCCCATTAATTTTTCTCACTCAGGTGTCGAAATCCGTTTAATATGTTGATAGTAGACTTTCAATTTTTATGCTTAACGTGACTATTTTATAAACAAAAAGTCATCTCAATCACGAATACGATCCTGAAGATTTTATAGTGGTATATTTTTATTCTTGAGGTTAATTTCTCTGAGAAATATGGAGACAGATGTCAAAAGATTTTACCGGGAATTTCTCGGGAGTAAGTACCGGGAATTTTCCGGTAGTGACTCTCCGTAATTTCCCGGGACCGATTCCCGAGAACATTTTCACTTGAGTTACTAGGTTAAAATTTTAACATCTGTCAAAATTTTAACTCAGAAAATAAAAAAATTTTGACAGATGTTAAAATTTTAATAATTAAAAGTAATTAAATAATAACTCAATAATTAAATTTACTAACTAAATTTAAAAAAATAATCTTTTTATAAGAATTTTTTTAACAAATTTTTTTTAAATTAGTTCATTATCCTTAATAATTAAATTTACTAACTAAATTAAAAAAAATCTGTCCGCGCATGCGCGGACACATTCTCATCCGTGCTTCGCGCGGGGGCTCGCTTCGCTCGCAAGTTTCAGCGCGCCTCGGGGCGCGCGAATACTGATCGTCGCGCTTCGCGCTCCGACGATTATTTGGCACGTCGCGCTTCGCGCTCCGTGTGTTGTTGCGCGCTTCGCGCGCAAATGGCTCGCGTTGCTCGCAGTGTTCTGCAATTGTTATGTATTATTTGTTTTCTTGTTCTTGTTTCCTATTATATGATTCATAAAATATATTTTTTTTCTTAAAGTTACTACGACTTTAAGGATTACATTCTCAACACTTGTTTTTGTTTGCTGATGATTACGAGATTAAGTGGATTTAAATGTATATTTTTACTGTTGATGATTAAATTTTTTAAGTTATTTTTAATTATACTAACTCTCTTAGCTAAAACGTGATTTGCAGAAGCAGCTAAAATATTCTTAAAGTATTAGTATCAAGTTTTTTTGTGTAGTGTAGATCGGAGCGTAATTGCTAACTTTTCACTCTTTGTTGATTTACTCGGACATTTTTGCTTTAATTAAGTGTTTGTCTCCTAGAAAAGTTACTCTGGTATCTCAGCTTTCTTTTAAAAAAATGAACGTCCCTATATTACTCTTGCTTTTTTTTCTACAATGAACAGACACTTCGTCGGTATCGTAGGTTGCTCTTTATGCATAGCGTGTTACATTAGCCAACACGCCCTAGGGGTACTTGGGAAATATTTTGTAATTTTTATCAATACAGTAAGTGTGAATCAAAAATCTCAAATTGACCCTTAAAAAATGTTTCAAGCTTAAAACACGATTTTAGTTTTTTTTAAAGTTATTTTTAAAAAATTAGAACGAAAAAATGAAAATTTTGAAATGTTACTTTCATATGTGAAATACAGTTTTTCTACTATATTTCTTACAATAGTAATTAAATAATTAATAATCAAACTTTGCAGAAACTTGCAGTACATCAAGTAGTCTTTGGAGCGAAATCATTTTGATTTAAGATTTTTAAATAAATTACAATTATTCATTACGCCCCTTGTCATTATGTCCCGTTCCCCCTATATACGTGATTTGTAAATATCTAATATCAAATGTATGATTAAAAACAAGTGAATCCGGATACAGTGGATGTGATATTTAATTCTTATAAGAAAAACTTTAAATTTACTGAAGATTTAAAAATGAACTTTCGGAAGGGCCTTCCGGCAGGACGCGCCTCTGCACATTACGGCGTCTTGTTGGCAGTACGGCAACTGTCCTTCAGAAAGGACAAAATTTATTTTTTTAAAAAAATATTTAAATTTTATAGAATATTATAATATATTATTTTATACATAATGTATTAAATATATTAACAAATATTGTTATTATATGTTATTTTGAGCTTAAACAAGAAATTCACTATCAGATTTTGAAAAAATCGCTATTTTTAATGCTATACAAATATTTGAATAACTTATAAAATAGTAAACGTTTTCTAAAGCTTCTCTTCTTAATTTAAAGGTCATTTTTAACAGTATGAGAATTACTTCAGGTATTAACGTGTATTCATTGCTTAAAAATTGTAGGCAAAGCAAAGGTAGGATACCCAAATTACAACAAAATAATAAAAAATAGCACAGAATAACAAAAAACAAGTTGATAACGATAATTTTAAAGTTTTTTCTACGTTCTTCAACAAAATTTTAAAAAAAGTTTTAATTCCAAAATTTTTAATTTTTAAAAATTTAATAACTCCGGTTAATATAGACGAAAAATGTTCAATTAGGGCTCAAAAGATGCGTCTAAAAAAACTCTACAAAATTATGGAACAACATTTATAGGTGTCCTAACATTTTTTTAAAGTTATTAACAAAAACAATTTTTTTGCAAAATTAAATATAAAAAAAAGTAGTTAAACTTTATTAATATATCAGAAAGTACTCTAACTTTATGTCCGCAGGTGAGATCTACAATTTAAAAAAAATTTAACTCAAAAGCTCATCATGATTTTGAGATATTTATGAAAATGAGATGTATACACAGACAGACACACAGACAGACGCACTCGCCAGACCATGTTTTTCGGACTCAGGGCACCTCAAAACGTAAAGATTTCATAAAATTAGCAAAAGTCAAAATTCGACCAAAACTAATACCTTCTCATGTGATGAGAATGTAAAAAATTTAGTTTTTTGACAGTTTTTAAAAAATAACTCGAAAAGTTTTGGGTTGGGCTAAAAGTTGTCAACAGCAAAGTTGTAGCTGATACAAAGTGTCAAAAAAAGTCTCTGGTGAGAAAATTGCATATCCAAAAATGTAGGAGATAATGGGGTCGGAATATTGATTTTTTGTCAAAAGAGCGCACAAAAAATATATATAGAGAGTGATTTTTCTGGAAATTACGACTTTTTTGTGTATAAGTTATTTTTTTAAGTATATTAGAGTGCAAATAGGTTAAAATCAATTCATTAACTTTTATTCCTTAAAAAAATTAGATTTTCAGTGTTATTTTGGGATTTTTTTTGTTTTTTTGACCATTTAAGGAACTGTAACTTTGAAAACTGAGTTTTTATCAAGTAATGTTCTAGATGAAAGATGTTTGTATTAACCTAATCTAAAATAATATAAAATTAAAAATTCTGAAATTTAAAAAAATTGATTTTTTAAAATTTTGAAACTACCGTAGTTTTTGCAGTTTTCAACGAAAATGGCTGGTTAACAAACTTAGCCTTCATTTTTACACCAACTTTAAGTGCGTTGAAATTAAAAACGATCCGATAAGTTTTTCAAAAGTTATCGTGGGAACAACATATTACCGTCTACAGACGGACAGACAGACACACAGACAGACGCACTCGCTAGACCATGTTTTTCGGACTCAGGGCACCTCAAAACGTAAAAATTCCATAAAATTAGCAAAAGTCAAAATTTGACCAAAACTAATACCTTCTCATGTGATGAGAATGTAAAAAATAATATATTTAAATATACCTGGGACGTACAATGGATATCATTTTAAATTTGGCTATTGGGATATCGGAATAATTTTTCAAATTCAATAAGTTTATATAAATTGAACTGATTATTGTTACCCGGGGTTTCATTGGGAAGCTGAATGCGAATACAAGGTCATAATTTAGAAATTCAAAATGGCGGATTCAATATGGGGAAGATTTTTTTTTGAAATTGCTAAAATCAGTTAAATATTGTTACGTGGGGCTTTTAAGGTAGCTGAATACGAATCCAAGGTAATAATTTAAAAAAATTAAAATGCTAGATTCAATATAGCGGAAAAATATTAATTAAAAATTAATAAAATCATCTGAATATTGTTACTCAGGGGTTTTTTGGGTCGCCGAATGAATAATAAGACCTAAAAAGGACTTATTGAAAATTATTAATTACAATTACAATTACAGTTTATTAATTACATTATTTAATTTTTTTTTAATTAAAAACTTACTTGAAATAATATGGTTATATTAAATGAGAAATCAATAAAATTTTGATGCTAAAACACTTCTCTCGTAGATTTGTTTTAACTTGCACAACTTTTGACTGTCATAGCACAACTGCGTTGAGAGAAATTAGGAACAACTAATATTTATCATTTTTATCTTTTCAAGTTCACTTTATTTCGAAAAAAACTTTTCAAAACAAAATACTGCTCAGCTACTTACTCATTAGTTCGACATTCAAAGATTTTAATATAATGGATACTACAATGTTTTTATACTTTGCAGAAATAAAATAATAAAATAAAAATTTACTATAAATAAAAAAATTATAATTAAAAAATAAGTTAAAAAAAAATTATAATTACGTACTATTTGGGTATTATATATTATTAAAATAAATAAAAATATTTATTCTTTAAAACAACTATAGAAACTGTTTAATGTCCTAACAGTAACAAAAAGATTATTATTTAAATAAATGTTTCATAATTTAATATGTATTTTAAATTCTTCAAATCTAATCAACTTTGTTTCTAAATTGTACAAAACAATTTCAACTTATAATACTATTTCAAATTATTCTTTTTTAAATTATTAATTATAAAATTGTGTTATCACATTAAAAATTTAAAAATTCTTGATATCAATTTTTTTAATAAGAAATGAAAAACATTTTTTAATTTCATTTAGTAAATGAACAATTTAATATTTTTTGTAAATGACAATTTGAAAAGACAATAATTACGTATTTATAATATATATCAATTCTATTTTAATGTATTATTATTATTTTTTGTTTTATAAAACTTAAATATATAAATTAATAATTTTAATAAAATTAATAAAAAAAATTCATTAATTAAAATTAATAATTTCCTAAAAGTATAGTGCTATACAACATATATTAGTAATTAAAAAATTAACAGTACAATAGTATCCGAGCGAGCGTTAGCGAGCGCGGAATTCATCGCTAGTTTTTATTAAGCTTAAGACGAATCCGAATATTTTTAATAAATTTAACAATAAAATATTACTTAAAAACTTTATATCGTCTGAAACACCGATAAAATACTGATTTTGTAATAAGTTAAATAATATATCTTAATATTAAACATTGTAATTACAAATAATAATAATCTTAATAAAAACACATTAAATAGTGATGTGATAAAATACTAACAGAATAAGTAATAGAAAATAGTAATATAATAATTAGTAGTATTTATTTAATACTGCTAAAGCAGCGGGCAGAATATCTTACTTTCCGCCCGCTATGCATGCACGGAAAGTCGAGTTTATCGCGCATGTAGAACAAAATAGTATATTACATTATAAGGGCAGAAAGTTCGAAATTTCTGCACTGCGAAATGATCATCGCGTAGTTTAGGGCTTTCGAATTTCTGCCCGTGAAATGTATAATATTTTTCTTTATATACGGTCGAAAGTACGCTGGTTAATTTATTTTTTAAGAAAATTGCAATCGTGTTTCACTTGACAGCCGGCCATCTTTATTTACTTTTGCTCCTCGCTTCAACGCCTCTAGCGGACACTCGTGCGAAGCTCTGGTTTATTCTTTGTCTCTATCTCGATTGCAAACAACATTCGCCTGCCCCGACATTTGGTGCACGAGCGAAACGAGTGCTTCTGGTCGGGGGCAGGCACGAAAAAAATGTGAAACATAAATTAATATTATATTTTCAAAAGAACTCTTCTGTTGATTCAAAATTAATTTTATGTTTCTGAAATTCTAAACGTTTTAATGAACAAAATTTCATTATTTCTTCAAATTATTAAAATTTTATTATAACATTTTGGCACGTATTAAAAAACAAATCACAAAATTTTTAATTATTTTATTTTAGTTTCTAATGTTTATTAAAATAATTCTTCAAAATAATTATATCAGCAAAAGATTTCGTTCATTTTAATATTCAGAGTTTGTGGATAATAAATTTATAAAGTATAAAAAGTATTAAATGAGAAGAAGCTATCAATTTTCCGAATCAAATAATTAAGTCCTAAATAAATCTCTATAAGCTCATGGGCTTCATATGTATCGACAGCACAGCTGCCCTAATACAGAAACCTGCTTAATCAGAAAAATATTTTCGAAATTAATTAATAATTTCAAAATTATCAAAGAACTTAGAAAAAAGCGGTAGCATGGTGGGATACGAGCCCACGACCTTTCTATTGCCGGTAGACTGCTCTGACCACTGAGCTACATGCACCCCGAGATTCTCCAAGTTCCTTGAAATATACTCAGCTCAGTGGTCAGAGCAGTCTACCGGCAATTGAAAGGTCGTGGGCTCGTATCCCACCATGCTACCGCTTTTTTCTAAGTTCTTTGATAATTTTGAAATTATTAATTAATTTCGAAAATATTTTTCTGATTAAGCAGGTTTCTGTATTAGGGCAGCTGTGCTGTCGATACATATGAAGCCCATGAGCTTATAGAGATTTATTTAGGACTTAATTATTTGATTCGGAAAATTGATAGCTTCTTCTCATTTAATATTTGTAAACCGAATGATAAATTCACTTTCTGTAAATTATAAAAAGTATTATTGATAATTTTTTTCTTATTTTGTATTGCAATAACAATTACTCGTTAAATGGCCATGGAAGTTGAAATTTTCTTATTTACCGACAGCGGTATTTTTACCGACAGAGAATTCTTTTACTCTTGCTGTAATAGAGGTTGTGTATGAAAATCAACCAAAGCACAAATGTTTGACTTTCTGCTGCGAAATCGCAGCGGGAAGTACATACTTTCGACCAAGGTATAAAGAAAAAATTTTTAACTTTACGAAAGGGTAACAAACGTAAATTTATCGGCTTTGCATCGCTCTCGTCTACATGTGTATGATATGGAAAAATTGTAATTTTAACTATGATCTACTTCTTCAATATTAATAATAATTATTGCCTCTTTCTATGATAATAAGTGGTCATGCAGACAAAATTTGGTGATAGTGCCAAAATATTAATGCCAAAAAAAAATTTTTTTTGCTTGAAAATTTTGAAAAAAATTTTTTTTTCTGAATTGTTTCATTGAAAACCATAACATGTATTTTTTTATTGAAATGGGTTTCGCCGTTTTTGAGAAAATTAATTTTTTGTATTTTTGGGAAAACCACCATAATTCCCATAAAAATTATTTTTATAAGAAAATACTTTCAGAAATTGATTAAAACATGAATACCTACTTCCTGTAAAAATTACATAAAAATCCGCTCCAAGGCAGCAAACACATGCTTATCCTGCTATGCCCATTTCAAATGCAAACTACAAATAGGAATATTTGAAAAGTAACAGAAGAATGATATTTAAATGGTTCACGGAGAAAAATAAATAGTAATAATTATACTATTTTCGATGAAAAATTACTACTTGAAAGTAGTAATCTTGAAACTGCTCGAGAAATAGTAACTTTTGCTTCTTTTTCAAAGACTTTTTACTTTTTTGAAAAAGAATAATTTACTTCAAGGAATCTAAATTTTATTAAAAGTAATAAGATGTCGGAAAATCTTAACATCTATACAGATTCGAACACGGAGAGAAGAGAATAGTGAAGGCGACTGTCGGTTCAGTTCTGATAACTAAACAGTTTAGTTAATTTTCGACGGACAAAAATAACAGTCGCATCTACTATATAATAGTAGGAACGACTGTACGTTCAGTCAGAGTAACTAAACAGGAACTAAACCGCCAGGGGCGCTACTATCGCTCTCCATGCATTTCTGATACTAAACGTGTTTAGTTGTCACAACTGTAACTCTTCTCTCCGTGAACCCTACCTAACTTAATACTAAGCCTCTCGGCTACGCAATCGCTATGGAAAAAATTTTTGGATACTCCCATATATCTTTTTCCGATAAAGTGAATCATAAATTATATTTATTTAGATAAGTTACTGAATTAAAATATAAACATTTATAATAATAAATAGTATTATTAATTTAAAATTACTTATTTTAATTATTAAATTATAATGTTAATGATTTTACTTATTTATGTAATTTTTATTAATTAATTAGTAGATCATTAAAAATTAATTAACTAATTATTAAGCTATTATACATGAATTGCATGTTTTGAAATTGATACATAATTAAAATGATTATAGAAATTAAAATTAAATAACTCAACTAAACATTTTTCTTTGTTTATAAATTTATTGAGAATATTGTATAACAAAAAGTACACTTAATGAATGTTATATCGTACATTTGCGACATAATCAATAGGTATAATATATGTATAAACTATAAAATTCAAAATAGAAAATGTTAAATTAAAACCAATTTTTTGGCAATGTGCTCTTGATTATTTCCAAGGCGTGTCATATACGTGATTTTTGCTTGAGATACATTTTCCCATTTAAATAAATTGAAGTTGGAGTCACATCGAGCAACTTTATACGCCTGAAAGTGATGATAAAAATAACATTCAATGGTGCTAACAATCACGTTTAAATTGTCAACTTTATGTGTGATAAATAAAGTAAAACTCTGGTTCATCTTGGTTAAAATTAACGAAAATCATTAAGCCAGGAGGCTTAACTACTTCTCCATTAAAAGAGATCTAAGAAGTAAATAACAAATTTTTAATTCGCAAGTCATTTGCGAAATTCATATAAATTCATACAAGCAACATCCCAGGTGCGAATTTTCGGTTGGCCCATAGTTGGGCCAACTTTTACAAGGTCGGTCCAACTTCTCGTGCCAGAGGTTGGGCCAACCATACAGATGATAACGGTTGGCCGTCTAATGGCGACGATGGTTGGCCCGACAAGTCATAAGGAAGTTGGCCCAACTTAAAATGCATATGTTGTGCCAGCTATACATTTCAATGGTTGGTCCAAAAACTGACGCCAAAGTTGGCACGACTTTAAATGCGTAAGTTTGGCCAACTTTAACAGCCAAAGGTAAAAAATTATTAAAAAACTAAATTATTTAAACAATTAACACGTTATTATTAGCAAGAACATCAGATATAACCTTTACCTATTATTATTAAACACAATCTCATACATACATTTTCGAAAATATCTACCGCTTGCTGGGATCGAACCCCTAACCTAACGCGCCGAAGACTTATACACTGACCACTACGCTACGCTCACATGGGAGTCCATACCGTTAAATGTATATTAAAGCTGCAACAGTCGGGCCAACCGTGGCCCAGAGTTAGGCCAACCGAGAAAGTTTAAGTCATTTCAACTGTTTTTCACAAAGTTTTGCCAACAGTCGGGCCAACCGTGGCCCAGAGTTAGGCCAACTGAGAAAGTTTAAGTCATTTAAACTGTTTTTCACAAAGTTTTGCCAACCGTCGGGCCAACCGTGGCCCAGAGTTAGGCTAACCGAGAAAGTTTAAGTCATTTAAACTGTTTTTCACAAAGTTTTGCCAACCGTCGGGCCAACCGCGGCCCAGAGTTTGGCCAACCAAAATTTGTAAGTCATATGAGATACGTTCCCCATAGTTGTGTCGACCTTTGTCGCCAAAGTTGGCCCGACGGTTGGTTATACTCTGCATGTAATGGTTGGCTTGCAAAGTCGGGCCAACTGTGGGCACTGGTACTTGCCAAAGTTGGGCAAACTCTGGCAACCAAAACTTCGCTTGCCAAAGTTAGGCCAACCGTGGGCCAACCTTCAAACTCTGGCGGCCAACCGAAATTCGCACCTGGGATGCTACAATGGGCCTAATAATCGCATTACTTTTGGGTAATGAATAAGAAAGTGGTGTTTTGGTTTAAAGCAATTTGGAAATAATTCTTGCAATAGAGTTAGGTATTCTTTTATCGTGTAATCTAAGAGGTCAACGCAACCGAATTGACCAATCATCATTGATAAATTTCGAATTAAACACATCATTTCACTTGCGCATGACAGTAGTAACGTAATCACACACAGGTGTGTAATAGTAGTGGTACGAATTGCTCGAGTAAAAAGTTCGCTCTGCAATAGGGAACGGTGGTTGTGACGTCATAAAAACAAGATGGCCGGAGAGAATAGGTCGTTTTCGTGACAATACATTGTTTACAATTGAAAATTTGAATAAAAAAGTGAATAATGAGGCTTTCTGTGTCCGAAATTTGCGATTTTACGAAATCGACGCCTTCGTGTCGTAATTTTATTGAAGGAGAAAAAGTTTTGAACGCGGAACACATTATTTTTTGTGGTAAAATTGAGGCAAATTCGAAATCAACAAAGTTTATTGCATTTTGCATTCAAACTTCTCATTTGAGAGACAATCCCCACGAAATAAATGGATCAGTATCTGCGAATGGCAAAATAGAAGATGTAGTTTGTTCTTGCAAAGCAGGTTTAAGCAAAAAGTGCAAACACAGTGTTGCTGTCTGTCTGTATTTAAGCAGGTTAGTAATAGTTTTTAGGTTATGTATAACGAAATATATAAATATTGTTCTAATAGACTCAATTTTTTTTAAACTTTTCTGATTTTTATATTGTAGAATAAATGTGGATGAACTGGACATAGTATCTTGCACCGATAAAAAATGTTTGTGGAAAGTTCCTCACTCAAAATCTTTAGAAAAATATGTACCCACTCCACTTAGTGAACACCAATGTTTAAAAGAAAAATTTTCTAAAACGTATCCTGTGACAATATCGCCAGAAGATATAGAAAAAATTGATGATCTTCTGGTTGTAAAGAATCATGAATCAGCTTTATTCAAACATGTGTTTGAATCTCGGCACTTCTTGCTATTACAACCAAAAACTGAACAAAATATTTTACTCTTAGTATCTTTAGGAGTAAATTTCACTCCAGAATCCATATTTGCCATTATAATTTACAATATTGTATTTCAAATATGAAAATAATCAACATTTAAATAAAAATATCTCATTATTTACATCTGTCACGTGTATTACTACTGTCAACGACCTATTCTTTCTCATTCAAATGTGTGCTACCAGGTGGCGCATCTCAGTTTAGCCGTTCCCTATAGTAAAAGTTGCTTCTTGCAGAATCAATCTCAGGCTTCGAAGTGACGCACTTTTCCACTTTTTTGACACTTTTTTTGGTCAAGCCTACTTTTTGCTACTTTTTTTGTCAAAAAGCTACTTTTTGCTACTTTTTTCAAAAAAATGGTAAAAAAATTGACAGAATTGAAGAATTTTTGTTTTTTTAATGAATTTTGTTGAATTCAAAAAGCCCTCCAAGTGAATAAAATTTATTATTTGGCGCGTGAATTGTTTTTTATATGATCAGATGACAACTTCACGCATATTGAATGCCATAATCATAAATGGCCAGCTATTTGCTATAACCGCTATAACCTATTTGCTGTCAATGCTTAACTTGCGCGTTTACCGGATAATTGCAATTACATAATAAATATATTATAATAATAATTCTTGTGATTAATTACTAATAGTGGATAGTGGATATAAACTAGTAATAATTTACTAATAATAGATTTACTAATAGTAAATCACAACTTTTTAGTTTTTCACAAGAAATATAGTTAAAGGACAGACACTTTTTGAAAATTCATGTGTGTAATAAAGGTACGTACGTTTTTCATTTCACTATTATTTGTTTAAAATATGTGGAACATGAAAGAAATAAATTCTGTTAAATTGTCATTTTTTTCATTGTCTTAAAATTACCGATTTTATGTTTTAAAAATGTTCATAGTATTAAATTTTACTTTAAAAAATATTTTATTTTATCACGTGGTTTTTTTGAGGTTAAGATTATACTTGCGGAGTTACTTGCCGTTTCGAATTTTTCGTATATATAATTGTATTATTCTTTAAGCTTCTTAAAAAATTAGAAACTAAATATTTCACCATATAATTTAAACATTTATAAAGATTTAAGATCTGTCTAGAAAAGAATTATAATTTTTTTTATTGAAATTAAATTACTCAGAATTTATTATTTTACAAAATTATGTCTATGTGGATTCTAAATCTAAAAAATTTATAAGACTAAAACAATCCATTTTTTCCATTTTGACAGTTGTTATTAGTAAATTCCTAAAAAATGTATACGTTTTATTTTTAAAAATTAGATGGCTGATAAATTGGCGTTACTATTTAGGTTTTGATTCAGTGTCTATTGTTCACAAAAAGACCAATTAAATCCACTAATTGCAAACTACTATCATGAAAATAACGTCACTAACGAGAACTGTCACCGTTAAACAAATTTTAATTTTTCTTCAGGTATGTTTTCTTGTAAAAAATATTTATTCAAAATTAAGTTATGGTAAAAAACTTTTTGACTGTCGTGTTCACAACATAGAAATAAAGCTGAATTTGTTTATATGTTACTTAATGTGTAATGTACTTTTGTAGATCATGTAAAGGAGAAACAATTTCTGGATTCTTTTGAACAGTATTTCCTGGCTTTAATCTTATCTAAGATTTAATATTCTTCAATTTTTTTGATAAAAATTTTCACGATGACTATTTACAAATTTAAAGTCGACTGGCTGCAACGCAAAGACGCATTGAATCATGAAATTGGAACATGGTGTGAAAAATCTCAGTCAATGGAAAATTATGTGTATTTTCGTGCTTGCAAAAAAACCTTTTCACACTCTGCAAAAGGTTTTACTGACATTCTTCAACATTCTTCTTCTGTAAAGCACAGTAAAAACATCGCAGATGGAATTAGTATCAATCAGTTGAAGATTCTACTAATCAAGAAAAAAGAAAGCAACACATCCGGAAAAACTGCAAAGTTGTGGTCTTTGCGAAATCAAGCTACAACAGCTGAACTTGTGTGGTGTATCAGAAACATTCACTGCAATATGTCCGGGAATTCGTGTGATGGTTTGGGGAATACGTTTAAAGCTATGTTTCCAGATTCCAAGATTGTTGACAATTTTACTTTAAGTTCCACGAAATTTCGATATCTAGTCACAGAAGCGCTCGAACCGTATTATAAATGTAAATTAGTAGATGATATAAATAGAAGTTCAGGTTATGTAATATCATATGATGAAACAACAAAATTGAGAATTTAATTCTTACATTAGCTGGAAGAATATGTTCTGTTGAAAGCGTACAGAAGTTTAAAAATTACAAATTTAAGTGTGAAGATCTGTTTTTAGACGAAAATTTTGTTGATTTGAAATCAATTGTGCTCGATGAAGTTGTTAAAACTGAAATGAAAGATTTGTCTCAAAAAGATTCATTGTTATTTTTATTAAACGTTAAAAATCACTACAAAAAAGCTGCTCTACACATCTTGGAGAAGTCTTCTTTAAAAGCGTACCCTCACTCATGTGTCCTTTATGCGTGTAGATGTTTACAGCCGCGAAAAATTTGTAGTAAATATAGTCATCAAGACATTGTAAAAATTGCAGAAAATTTACCATTTGAAAATTATTGTACTGCCGGACTCATCGATGAATGGAAGCTATTACAATTAGAAACATTACCCGATTATCAGACAGGTGAGAGAATCGACCATTTTTGGAAAAAAAATGTCTTTGAAAAAAAAAATTCGAGTGGCAACTTAATGTTTCCATTAGTTTCTATGGTAGTCAAAGTAGCATTATCTTTCTCGCACGGGAACGCCGATGTCGAGAGAGGTTTTTCGAAATCCAAGTTGACGTTGACTAAGGATAAAACAAAAATGGACGAGAGGACACTAAATGCGAGATTGACAACATACGATTCAACAAAGGGTTTTAAAAATAAGTTGCACTTACTGCTACCTGCTACTAGATTTCGAAGCCTGCAATCTAGAGGTGTGCAAAATTCGAATCGGGAATAATTCGAATCGAACGAGCCAATTCGAAATTCGAAGTTTCGAATTTCGAATTGGCCGATTCGAATCGAAAGTAAATTCGAATCGAACTAGCTAATTCGAAACTTCGAATTCGAATTTCGAATTGGCCGATTCGAATCGAAAGTAAATTCGAATCGAACTAGCTAATTCGAAACTCCGAGTTCGAATTTCGAATATGGCCGATTCGAATCGAAAGTAAATCGAGTCGAGTCGGCCAATTCGAAATTCGAATTTGGAGTTTCGAATTGCACAACTTAACTCGGTTATTTAATTCGCACAATTATTTTGACAGAAATCCTAACCTAAAATTAGTAGGCTGGTATTCATAATACATCTATCTAGTACTTAGAAACTTGTTGAAAGTGAAGGAAATATTTCGCTTATTGTTTGTATTACATAAGGAAAAAAAACTTATTTTGCAAATCTTTTACACAATTTTTAGTAAATAAATAAATTTAATGTTTCAAGAACAATTGAAGAATTTTTGGATAATTTAAAAAAATCATTTTTTGGGGAATTTTAATTTATAATTCTGAATCTTGTTTGTGCATGTATTTGAATTTTTTGAAATATTGAAAATATTGAATATCGAGCATATTGAAAATAATTAAATTCTTTGCAAGAATTCAATTATTTTTAAACAAAATTTTAATAAAATTTTACGAATAAATACAATTATTTTTTAAAATTTTAATAAATACTTCAAAAAAATTCAATTATTTTCTTAAATTGTAAAATTTTTGAAAAAAATTCAATTATTTTAAAAAAATTCCACGAAAAAATTCATTTTTTAATTCGTTATAGAGTATATCTCATAAGAATTCAGTTATCTTCTAAAATTTTAATAAATCCATTAAAATAATTTTATTTTATTTATAAACAGTAAAATTCTTTGCGAAAATTGAATTATTTTTAATACAATTTTAATAGAATTTCTCAAAAAATGTCATTATTCTTAAAATTTTATTAGAATTATTTTATAAAAATTAATTTAAAAATGAATTTCAGTTAAAATTTTAGATTACAATTAAATATTAAAAGCAATGTAGCGTGAATTTTTAAAAATAATTCAATTTTGAAAAAGTTTAATTGAATTTTGCAAATATTATTTTAAGTTTTTATTTTTTAATATTTATTTAATTGGAGAATTTAGGAATATTTGAAATTTCGTAAAATTGAATATTGTAAACTAATGGATTTGAAAATTCTCAAAGAACTTTTTCGAAAATTGTTAAGAATCGATTTAAAGAAGAATTTTATTTAAAAATTCTTGCAAATAATAATTGAATTGATAATGATTGTATCACTCGGTTATTTTTAATTATTAGAAAACTTGAAGATATTGATCACTCCAAGTGATATAAAGCTATATAATACTCGGAGTGATCGGTTATGATATGAAAAATTGAATTTATAGTTTTAAAGTAAAATGTTCTCTTATTTGACTCGGACTGGTTATATTTTTGTTAGTAATTGGTCCGTTAAGTCCGTATTTTTAAAAACTTTCACTGGTTCGAACCCTGTTCACTTTCAACACATTATTGGTATGTTACAATTCTTTTTACAAATAATATAATTTCTTTTGGTATGTTAGTTTTTTTGGTATGTTAATTATATATTAAAATTATAGAATTAATAAAAAATATATTGACATTTTTAAGAAAAAGTTTCTAAGTACTAGATAGATGTATTATGAATACCAGCCTACTAATTTTAGGTTAGGATTTCTGTCAAAATGATTGTGCGAATTAAATAACCGAGTTAAGTTGTACAATTCGAAACTCCGATTTTCGAATCGGCCAATTCGAAATTCGAACTCGGAGTTTCGAATTAGCTTGTTCGATTCGAATTTCCTTTCGATTCGAATCGGCCAATTCGAAATTCGAATTCGAAGTTTCGAATTAGCTAGCTCGATTCGAATTTACTTTCGATTCGAATCGGCCAATTCGAATTCGAAGTTTCGAATTGGCTAGTTCGATTCGAATTATTCCCGACTCGAGTTTTCTGTTGTCGAGTCGAATAATTTTCGAATCGACTCGATTAAATGCACACCTCTACTGCAATCTTTACTTTCCGTAGTATTAATTATTATAATTTCTACGAGTAATATTCACAACATATCGAATGTAAAAAGTAATAAAAAAATTTGATAAAATTTACAATGACGATGGATAAAAATTAAAATTCTTAAAGCAATTTTTAAAAGTGACTACTGTAATAATTACTATTAGTAATTTTTACTACCAGAAATAGTAATATTCACTTCATGCAAAGTACATTTTACAATGAATAGTAACTTTTAATATAAAAGTTGAATTATTACTATTCCATAGGAACTTTTACTAGAAACTCAACACCATTTTTCTCCGTGTTTAAAATCAGATAAAGAATAAAACTATTTCTAAATATACTAAAATTTTCCAACGAAATTGAATATATATTTAATTATATCGAAAAAAGCAATATTTTTAAACTGAAAAAAAGTTCTGGTTGGAATTACCAGAAATCCTAGTTTTAACTAAAAGTTCGTGTTAAATATACCCTAACCAGAACATTTCTGGTTAGGTTAACTAGAATTCTAGTTAATATAACCAGAATTCTGGTTATACATATATACAATACAAATTATTTCTTTTATTTTTAAACTGACTTGCATTATAAGTAAAAATTTTGGCTATTTTTTATTCTTATTTTTATTAAAAACGAGTTTAAAAAACAATTTGCAGGATTATGTAAATGAATTTACTTGGATTTTACATTCTCATCAAAAATGAGAAAGTCTTGGATTTGTGCGATTTTGAGCAATGTCTAATTTTGTTAAATCTTTACGTTTCATGATCCCCTGATCCCAAAAAAATGGTTTTTAGAAAAGTGTCTGTCCGTCTGTCTGTCGTCTGTCTGTAGAAAAATTTGTCTCGACGATAACTTGGATAAATTTTAATGAATCGACTTGAAATTTGGCACACTTTCTTAGTCCA
This sequence comes from Leptopilina drosophilae, assembly GCA_032873175.1. Lineage (NCBI taxonomy): Eukaryota > Metazoa > Arthropoda > Insecta > Hymenoptera > Figitidae > Leptopilina > Leptopilina drosophilae. The sequence continues at coordinate 23,663,190 of CM065484.1, read as the reverse complement.
TAAAAATGAAGCCTAAGTTCGTTGGGCAGCCCATTTCAACAAAAATACAACATTTTAAAATTGTCAAAATTTTGTTTTTTTGTCATTTTTCAAAAAATTATTTAAAAAATTTTTTTTTCTTAAAATATGAGCAAAAACAATCAACTTTTCCTTTCAACACTTTTTTTATATAAGTTTTTGGTCCAGGCATTTTTTTTTGTTTTATAAATTTTAGAGTTTTTATTTTTGAATCAAAATATTTTTTTAACTTTTTAACTTGATTTAAATGTATTCTTGTAGATGTTACGCAGACAAATCTTGTTGATTTTTAAAAATTTTTTTGAAATTTTGGAAATGGTATATCTGTAAGGAAATTTAATGAAATTTTCACGGAATGCTTATTGCTTACAGACAATTTAAGAAAATATTTTTGAAAAAAATAATTTTTTTTAAACTAATAGGGTAATCGGTACAATGGTTAGCCACCCCACAATGATTGGCCGTCTAGTTGAAATATAAATATAATAAGAAATAACTTCTATAAAAACATTTTATAAACCGTGATTAATAAACTTAGGTAATATAATCTAGCAGCCATTTCAACAATCATGATTATGTTGTCTATTGTCATTTTATTTAATTTAATTGTTTATTTACGTGTTCCGAAAGAACAGCTTGACAGTTGTAAATCTTATGATGGTAAGTAGTGTATCCTCACAGAAAATTTGTCATTTTGACGTTTTAAAACTACTTTTTTGATAAGAAAATTTTTTTTATACTTACTGAAGGTGTTTAAAAATAATAAATGGTTGTTTTATTTAAAAATATTAAATTTTTTTAATTTATAAGTAGGCCAATAATACTCTCTTTCATTTGTATGAAAACACAATGATTGGCCAGGTTGTTTTGAAAGGCCAATGACTGTATTTTGCAAAAATATTATTAAATATTAAAAAGAACATTATATAACAGTTAAATAAATGTTTTTAAATACATTTTTGGAAATAAAACATTTAAAAACCCTTGAAATACAATTTTTAGCAACTGACAATGATTGTACAACCGTAGAGGCTAATCATAGAAAATTCAACTTTTATTATTGCATAGATATTATGATTTGTAACAGGCGGTTAATCACTGTATTTGGATAATTTCAGAGGCCAATGATTCAGTTATTGGCCTCTGCCAACTACTATGTGTTTAGGGCCAATAAATGTATTTTTTGACAGTTATGTTATTTGACTTAAATATTTATTATTTATTATTTGTAATTTCTTACTCCTGTGTAATTTTCGACATTAAAAATAGAATAAATTTGCTTCTACTTTGTGCTTTTATAATACATTTTTGATAGATGCAGTAAATTTGTCAATGAGTTAAACCTAAAAATAGTCTTAAGGGGCCAATCATTGTACCGATTACCCTACTGAAAAAAATAATTTTTAAATAAACAATTTTTTGAAAAGTTATTTGTTTAATAACTTGAACAAAAGTTAACAAATTCTTTTGATATTCTCCAAAAATGTACCTCTCAAAACCCTCAAGATGTGTGCCAAATCTGAATACGATTCGATAAATAGTTTATGAGAAATTCCATTTGTTAACTAAAAACATGATTTTTTAAAATGGAATTTCTACATTTTTGGCCGGATGAAAATCAATTTTTTTTGTTGGGTTCTCTTCATGAAATGTCAATCTATCAATCACAATTTGTAGCGAATTGAATTTTTACAAGAAAACTGGTTTTTTGGGGGGAGAAATTTTTTGCTTATAAACAAATGAACACTACATCAACAATTTTTACTTTAACAATTTGTCATAAACGCCATTTGATTACTTATTCTTTCCTGCAAACTTTGCAAAAAAAAATTTTGATCTAGGTCAAAAGGGGAGGGAGATAATTTTTTTATTTCAAAAAATTCCTGAGCCTTTAATTATTAATATTTTATTATATTTTTTTAGTTGATTAGTCATACTAATTATAAAAAAATCAATCTAAACATCTATGCACTTCTTGTTCGTAAAAAAAATCCTAAAATGTATGCAACGTTTGAATGCAACGTAGAGCAGCCTATTTGCTCTAGGCTACATAGTGGGGGACATCATCAGTCGCTCGCGCTAAAGTTGAATTCAAACTTTCAAATTCGTAAAAGTTGTCATAACATTCCAACAAATTGATGAATTTTGATCATTTTTGTTTTAAACTGGGCTAAAATTTTCTCAGGAATTCAAATTTTTATATTTGTTTTTTGAAAAATTTATAAATAATGTCCAAAAATTATTAATTAAAAATAATTTTTTTTTGGTTTTTCTTTTAAATTTTATTTTTTTCATACTTTTTAATTTTAACTGCTCGAATAATAAAAGAAACACTAATTAATTATTTTTGCATTAAAAGAATTAAGGTTTTCGAAAAAATGCTATTCGCAGGACAATATTATACTAATAATTTGACATATATTTCGAAAATACCTCAATTTTGGGTAAGAAAAAATTTCTGCGAATAGCATTTTACGAAAACCTTAATAAATTTGTATTGCCTTTATTATTCGATCAGTTAAAAATAAAAAATTAAAAAAAAATGAATTTAAATAAAACAAAAAAATTATTTTTAATTAATAATTTTTGGACATTATTTATAAATTTTTCAAAAAACAAATATAAAAATTTGAATTCCTGAGAAAATTTTAGCCCAGTTTAAAACAAAAATGATCAAAATTCATCAATTTGTTGGAATGTTATGACAACTTTTACGAATTTGAAAGTTTGAATTCAACTTTAGCGCGAGCGACTGATGATGTCCCCCACTATGTAGCCTAGAGCAAATAGGCTGCTCTACGTTGCATTCAAACGTTGCATACATTTTAGGATTTTTTTTACGAACAAGAAGTGCATAGATGTTTAGATTGATTTTTTTATAATTAGTATGACTAATCAACTAAAAAAATATAATAAAATATTAATAATTAAAGGCTCAGGAATTTTTTGAAATAAAAAAATTATCTCCCTCCCCTTTTGACCTAGATCAAAATTTTTTTTTGCAAAGTTTGCAGGAAAGAATAAGTAATCAAATGGCGTTTATGACAAATTGTTAAAGTAAAAATTGTTGATGTAGTGTTCATTTGTTTATAAGCAAAAAATTTCTCCCCCCAAAAAACCAGTTTTCTTGTAAAAATTCAATTCGCTACAAATTGTGATTGATAGATTGACATTTCATGAAGAGAACCCAACAAAAAAAATTGATTTTCATCCGGCCAAAAATGTAGAAATTCCATTTTAAAAAATCATGTTTTTAAAATATGAAGATTTCGACTATATCAGCATATAGTGACATCTATTAGATGTCAATTGAACTCTTTGGTTTAGAGTTAGGTGTTACTTATGATAATTACTTTCGATATGGTTGTCGATAAGTAATTAATTTTTTTAAAATTAATTTTGATCTGAAAAAATAAGCTGCGTGAACGAATGCACTGTGCATCTGTGAGGACTCGAACCCCAGTTCATAGCTGCCTGTCGCGGGACCTACGCCTATCAATGCACCTTGCCAACACAGCCTGGACGATCACGCTTCTTATATTCTCAGATCAAGCCCATCACTAGTCGAGAGCTATATAGTTAATGTTAGAAATTTATTCGCTGACAGAATATTTTGAAATATGAAGATTTCGACTATATCAGCATATAGTGACATCTATTAGATGTCAATTGAACTCTTTGGTTTAGAGTTAGGTGTTACTTATGATAATTACTTTCGATATGGTTGTCGATAAGTAATTAATTTTTTTTTTAAATTAATTTTGATCTGAAAAAATAAGCTGCGTGAACGAATGCACTGTGCATCTGTGAGGACTCGAACCCCAGTTCATAGCTGCCTGTAAAATTAATTTAAAAAAAATTAATTACTTATCGACAACCATATCGAAAGTAATTATCATAAGTAACACCTAACTCTAAACCAAAGAGTTCAATTGACATCTAATAGATGTCACTATATGCTGATATAGTCGAAATCTTCATATTTCAAAATATTCTGTCAGCGAATAAATTTCTAACATTAATCATGTTTTTAGTTAACAAATGGAATTTCTCATAAACTATTTATCGAATCGTATTCAGATTTGGCACACATCTTGAGGGTTTTGAGAGGTACATTTTTGGAGAATATCAAAAGAATTTGTTAACTTTTGTTCAAGTTATTAAACAAATAAGAAAGTGCCATTTTTAGTGGTTTAAATTCATTTGCAAGTAAACAAATGGACCAATTTTAACATATGACCTATCATTTTAAAGGTATTTCCGAGCTCTATAACTTTTATTAACAACTTTTTCCTCTATAATTTGATGGGAAAGAACGGTCATAAAAAAAACTGTTTTTCGGCACCTTCAAAATTGTTTATAACGCGCAGCATGAAAAATCTCGAGTTGGAAACATATACATATTCATACTACCCCCCACCCCACACTATATGAATCCACAATCAGACTTCAGGTATCAATTTTGGCACGAAAAAACACAGGGCGACTGGACTATAATAACTTTAAGCCAAATAAATATTTTAGCTTCTCAAAAAAAGTACGGCGTGTCTAATACAAAGTCGCAGTTGATTAAATTCGTAATACAGCTAAATATGTTTTTGTGGAGGAGTCAGGAAATTGTAGTTTAACTTTTTTATAAAATATATCTAATAGAAATTTAACGTAAAAGCAGAAATAAGATGAAGAACGCAAATAATGTGCCATGACCGGAAACCACAGCGAGCGCAGCGAGCCATTTGCGCGCAACAACGTGCGGAGCGCGACGAGACCAATGTTCGCGCGCCCCGAGGCGCGCTGAAACTAGCGAGCACCCGCGCGAAGCGCGGATGAGAACGTGTCTGCCTGGAGGGCAGACAGATTTTTTTTTATAAAAAATCTCAATTTAGAAAAATTGTGGCTTGTCCCCTTTTGTCATGCCATACTTCATATGTGAAACTACTATTTTTCCTATAAAAATACACAAAAGAGATAATCTAATAATTTCTGTAATTTCTGTAACCTATAAGTGAAATTGTAAATCTTGGTATTTTCACAGTGGGTAATATTTGGACCCACATTCAGAGTATTAAAAATAGAGGAAATTTTTTTACAGTCCCGTGCAGAAATTGACCTACTTGACCCCTAACTCTGATCAGGGCCAGACGTGGCAACCCTGGCCAGGCCCGCATCAGTAAAATCTTAGGGCTCAAATCAGGGCCACGTAGGATTTAAATTTTGAATTTATATTTTTACATTATTTTTCACCTATTCCCCCCTCTGCCGCCGCCCCCTGTCCCAGCACCGGCCTGCCAGACGTAGGTTTCTGTTATTTACGTCTTCAGTAATCTATACTCAAATTTTCAGCCGTATGAAATGAGATAGTTGTTTTGGTCGCTTTAGCTCCCGGGCTATTACATTAATTTATGTAATTAAATTAATTAATATTTTTAAATTTTTCATTTTATTTCGATGGTAAAAATAATCCAATTTTAATAAGATATACTTCATATTTTTAGAAATTTTTTTTATAAATAAATTTAAACTCTTTATTGCTCCCTCATACTGAGGAAGTATTGTAATACCAAAATTTTTCGACTTCAATTTTTTGACATATCTTTATGTTATTTGACCTCAGGAGTTCAAAAATGACATTTTTACAAAAAGTCATTCCGTATGTGTGTGTGTGTGTGTAAACATCACATTTTCATAAATATCTCCAAACTATGAAGAGCTTTTGGACTGGATTTTTTTTAAATTGTATGTCTCATCTGAGGACATAAAATGAGAGTACTTTGAGACAGATTAATAAAGTTTAACTATATATTTTTTTATTTTTAATTTTTGAAGAAAACGTTTTTTGCCCATAACTTTAAAAAAATGTTAAGACACCTATGAACGTTTTTCTTTAATTTTGTAGAGTTTTTTTAGACGCATCTTTTGAGCCCTCAATGAAAATTTTTTGTCCATATTCACCAGAGATATTAAACTTTTAAAAATCAAAAATTTTGGAAAATAAGACTTTCTTAAATATTTTGTTGAAAAATGTAGAAATAACTTTAAAACTATCATTATCATCTTGTAGAGCATTAAAAAACGCTTCAATTGACCTATTTTTGAAGCTAATTCGATTAGAAATAAAGAAGTTATTCATATTTTAAAAAACAGAAATTGTGTTGGAAACTTAAAAAAATTTTTTTAATGTGGAACTTGAATTTTTAATCAAATAAAGAGAAAAAATTATTACAGCAATTGAGAATAATTGTTCAAAATTTATATTTTATTATTATTAACATCTCTATGAGGAAGCAAAGTGTTCATGAAATGATCACAAAAATTATAACAAAAATATATAACTTGGCAGCGGTTCTTATTGTTATTATTATTAATTTATTATTATTATTACTAGCTGTCGTACCCGTCTTCGACGGGTTTTAGTTTCTACAGATACATTCAATAGTGTATCTACCAGTCTCGAAAAATAGGAAATAGTGGGAATTTAATTTGACTGGAGAAATAATAATTAGCTACCATTAACTATTTAATTATAAAAATATTACTATTTTAAAAAAGTGATTGACTTTTTATCATCAAATAATTTATTTTTTATTAATTAAAATGCAGAAAACAATATTTGTCAATTATTTATAGAAATTTAATTATAGTAATATAAGTTAATCCAAAATAGTAATATTTTTATAATGAAATAGTTAATGGTATAGCTAATTATTATTTCTCCAGTCAAATCAAATTCCCACTATTTCCTATTTTTCGAGACTGGTAGATACACTATTGAATGTATCTGTAGAAACTAAAACCCGTCGAAGACGGGTACGACAGCTATAGTTATTAAATAATACAGTTCCAACATTCAAATTGTAGTTAGGGTTCGATTCCCAGTGCGTGCGATATTTTTCGTCTTAGTTTTAAGTGTTTTTGTGTACAATATATGTTTATAATGTAAAGCGAAATGTAGATTTAAGGAATAATAATAATAATATTTAATAAAAAGAAAACAATAAAAACAAAATAATTAATTGTAGTAATAGTAATAATATTAAATTAATCAAAAACTTGGTTTGTTAAAATTAGTAAAAAAAAGTTGAATAAATTCAAAAAGTATTTTTTTTTAAATAAATGCAAGAAGAATAACTATACAGGTTGAATTCATTTCAAATCAGGCAAGCCGACTAACTTCAAGTCATAGAATTACCTGTCGATGAAATATGTTTTTTTATATGAAAAATAAAGAGACACGTATTTTTTTATTTTTCGTAAAAATGTTTTTTAACGAAGTTAACCACATTTGAACTTTGAGCGGTAAAACCCTAAAAAACGGTGAAAAAAATGGTTTTACTTGTAATTTCTTTTCTACTGTGTCTTAATAAAGTTTTCTTCTTGATTCTTATTAAGGGTATTCTTCTCTTTGAAACCCCGTTTAAAATTTATAAAAAACTTCAAAATTAAAAAAATGGTTGCAGATTTTCAAAAAAAAAAAACTTAATTTCTTTGAAAACGCCACCTTTTTTTGCTCAAATTTTTAGAGTAACTTCGTATTAATATAAAGAAGAAATTACATGAGTTTCAAATGGGCTAAATGATATTTGTACTTAAAAGAATTTTTTTTCGAAAATTTTTTTTAAGTTTAAAATTATTGAAGTTATTTGTTTAAAACAAAGAACAACAACAAATAATAGTTTGCAAAGCTTCGCTTCGCCTACAGTTTATTCCAAAAAAGTAATTGAATCATTTAAACTTATAATATTGAAAAACTTAATTTGAATTTTTCAAATATTTGTATTGAAGTGAGTATTCAAGAAGTGAGTACTTAAGTAAATTTATATAATTTTTAATTTTAATAAGAATCAAACAAATTTAAACAATTCAGTTTTAATTAAGAATATGACAATAATTTCAAAATTTGAGCTTTTATGGTTTTCACAAATTGAAGATGCGACAAGGCGCATAAAATTTTATTACCTAGAATACCATTTTAGTAGAACGTATTATTATTAGAATGATAGCTTGACAGAAAGAAAAGTAGAAAGAATTTTAATTTAGTAGAATATTTATTCGTCCGAATTATAATCTGTCAGAAAGTCAATTTAATCGAATTTCAATTTTCCAGAAATCTAATTTAACCCTTTAACGCCGGGAAGGACACATATTTTACTCAACTTTTAGAGCCATCGTTCTTAACGATTTCGTAAGTTAAAAATTTGGTAGGTATCTATTTCTATAGGGTTTTTATCGCTCTTTCAGAATCTGAAGATCAAATTTTAAAAAAACTTTAATTTGAGAAAGTTGTGAACATTTTTTCGTCAAAAAACTGAAAATTTTTACTTTTTTTTGAAAAAATGAATTTTTTTTAAGGTAGCAAGTAAGAATGCATGCATAAAAACTACAAATATCGCGTCCGCAAAAACCAACCTTCAATATGGCGAAATGTGCGTTTAAAAATTCCAAAATGGCGGCTTCAAAATGGCGATAGAAGACATTTTTTAAAATAAACATCAAAGTCTAGTGTACGAATTTAAAAAAAATTGGAATAATCTTGTCACTTTAGTGATAGAACGTCCAACGTCCTTCCGGCAGGACCAAAAAGACTCAGGTGAGTCCGTCCGAAATCGCTGAATAAAACTAACATGGATTGACATAAACAAAAAGTAATATATATGGTTGGAAAGGTGATGAAACAAGCTTTCAGCGCATGTAAATGTCGAGCTTGTAAGTTGAAACCAAAGAGCAGGGTAGCTTAAAGAAGTTGAATTTTCCAAAAATTCATATAATTTTTAGTCACAAAAGGATGGAACCCAGTCCTGCCGGCAGGATGCTTTTCGCTTTGTTTAAAAGGCTACCAAGCCTAGGCATATAAATTTAGAAATTTGATATTTACATCATTGGAAAGCTTGTTTCATTACCTTTCCAACGATATATTTGTTTTTGTTTTTATCTGCTTCCATATTCATTTTATAAAGGAAATTTGAAGAGAGTTTTTATTCAATTGGCCGCAATTTTGCTGATTAACATTAAAAATGAAATTTTTTTAAATTAAACAAATAGGTTTCATTCTTTGAACGTTTCTGAATAAAAAGAGACTAGACCGGCCAAAATATATTGATTTTTGTGGGTTTTACATTAAATTTACGAAAAAATGTTTTTTTTTTAACTTTTTATTAGCAGCAAGTTTGAGGGCTTTGAAAAATGGTTTAATATTATTATTTTAAAAAGTCAAATATATGGATTTTTTCGTCTTTTCCTCTACTTTAATCCCAAGAAGTTTCGAAAAAGAAAAATTGAATTCTCTTTTTTTAAAAGCCTTTTTTTCGGAACATCCTTCCGGCAGGATGGGCGCTTGGACGTTCTATCATTAGATTTAGGGGTTTTTGAGGTTGCTGATTACGAATGTGATATTAGTTTTTCAAAATTCAAAATGGCGGATCTAATATGGCGATCGTAAAATAAAAAAATCTTTAGATTCTTTTGAAATTTGTTACTTGGGGGTTTTTGCGGTTGCTGATCACGAATCTAATATTAGTTTTTCGAAATTCAAAATGGCGATGCAATATGGCGGAATATATTTTTTAAATTTGACAAAATATGTTTGAAACCTCCTACTTAGGGGTTTTCGGCATCGCTGATTACGAATCTGATATTAGTTTTCCAAAATTCAAAATGGAGGATCCAATATGGCGATCGTAAATTTTAAAAATCGTTGGATTTTGTTGAAATTTGTAACCTAAACTCTGATGTGAAATATTATAAATTTAAAATAGTAGAATTAATATGACAGTCAAAACTTGGTTTTTAGTAAAATCTATAATTGATAGGATTGTCTTAAAAGTAAAAGTTTCCAACTTTTGTATATTACTTTTGTTTCAAGAACATATAAAAAAAATCACCTTCTTAATCCACAAAAAATGTAAATGTTTTTTAACGACGTAATTCAATCGCCATTGGATCCGACATTTTGTATTTTGAAAAACTAATATCAGATTCGTAATGAGCAACCTCAAAAACCCTTAAGTAACAAATTTCTTCAGAATCTAATGATTTTTTAATTTTACGACCGCCATATTGCATCGCCATTTTGAATTTCGAAAAACTAATATTAGATTCGTGATCAGCAACCGCAAAAACCCCCAAGTAACAAATTTCAAAAGAATCTAAAGATTTTTTAATTTTACGATCGCCATATTAGATCCGCCATTTTGAATTTTGAAAAACTAATATCATATTCGTAATCAGCAATCTCAAAAACTCCTAAATCCAAAGTGACAAGATTATTCCAATTTTTTTAAATTCGTACACTAGACTTTGATGTTTATTTAAAAAAATGTCTTCTATCGCCATTTTGAAGCCGCCATTTTGAAATTTTTAAACGTACATTTCGTCATATTAAAGGTTGGTTTTAGTGGACGCGATATTTATAGTTTTTCGCATGCATTGTTACTTGCTAGCTTAAAAAAATTATTTTTCCAAAAAAAAGTAAAATATTTTCAGTTTTTGTCGAAAAAATGTTCACAACTTTCTCAAATTAAAGTTTTTTTAAATTTGATCTTCAGATTCTGAAAGAGCCATAAAAACTCTATAGGGATGGATGCCTACCAAATTTTTAACTTACGAAATCGTTAAGAACGATGGCTCTAAATGTTGAGTAAAATATGTGACCTTCCCGGCGTTAAAGGGTTAACCGAATATCAATTTATGCGAATCGTTTTGTCGTAGAAAAATAATTTTACAGAAGCGTAATTAAATAGAATCTGAATATTGTAGAAAATCTTTTTGATAAAAATCTACTTCTTCAGAATGTACATGTGTTCGAATATTAATTTACAAGAAATTCAACTTATCTAAATATCAATTTGATAGTTAAAAATAAGTGAAAAAATCATATGAAAATCGTCAAAAACATTTTTTTTAGTAAAACAGATAAAAGATTTGTTCTCATGGATTTTAGATTTTGTAAGCAAGAAACTATTGTCTAGGTGCAGTATTATGTCAAATATAATCGTGATTGGTTAATTTGTTTATTAAATATGGCCGGTACCCTATCTTACCAGGAACCCCGTCTTGGTCTACTCTACCCTATTATACTTATTACCATGAATAAAATATTATTTAAAAATTTCCTCTGGTAAAATGTTAAATGCAATAAGTAAAATTATTTAATTCGATAATTAAAAATTTAGTTTAATATATTTTATGTTTCAATTTACTATTTCCAACGTATTCCTACTTTTTTCTAATCTTTGATTAAATAATTGTAAGTCTGAATGATACTGACCCACGTGGAAAAGTTCCCAGGGTCTCCCGGGAGTCTCTTGGAGTCGTTTTCGGGAGTCTCCCGGTAATTTTTTCAGAGAAATCCCAGGAACAATTTAGGGAGATTCTCGGGAATTTTTTTCGGAAGATTCCCGGGAACAATTCCGGAAGTAATTTTGGGAATTTTTGTAAAAATTCACTTAAGAATGCCAAAAATGGTATAAATATATTATATTTACATACCTTTCATATTCATTTAATAAAATAATATCTTGTTACATTTCTACTTTGAAAAATAAACTTGTTTTCAAGTTTAAAGTGTCAGAATTCGTGAAATTTTAGCGAAAAATAAAAAGCATTTTTTTAACGAAATGTTAAAAAAACATTTCTATTTGGCCTTAGGAATGTATCCACCAAAAAACAGTAAAAAAATTTATTTTTATAAGTGTTATTGCAAAATGAAATTTTTCGTAACTTTTTAAACACAATTTTATTTCTCCTAAATGAGAGGAAATATAAAGGGAATGAAATACACTTTCGTTTAGAACGAAATTTTTTTTTAAGTTTATTTTTTAATAATTAGTTAGGTAATAATTTTTTTTAATTTAAAAATTTGAAAAAAAATTCTAAACATAGAATTAAAACTATAAAGATTCAAAATCCGTTGTCAAAATTTTGGAGCGACAATTATTTTAGAAGTTATAATGAAAATTAAATTGGCGTGAGGTAGTACACTAAAGCTACATTTACTTTTTTGTAATTTTTATGGTTATATAATTAAATGCAAGGTCAATTCGACAGTGTTATGTTCATTTCGTATATGTATAATTGTATAATTATGTTATAATTTGTATATTATGTATAATTTTAAAAATAATTGTCGCTTCTAAATTTTCTCAACACATTTTACACAGGGTCGCTGATTACGAATTTTATGTCAAATTTTTATAATTCAAAATGGCGGATCCAATATGGCTGACCAATATTTTAAAAATTGGTGGATTTTTGCGAAACTTGATATCTGGGGTTTTTTGGGGTCGCTGATTACGAATCTGGGGTCAGAATTTAAAAATTAAAAACGGCGGATTTAGTACAATGGTCAAAAATCTTTGTTTTCACTTGTGTCTGCATCCAGGGCACCTCCACGCGGTGACGGTGGGCAACGGAGTTTGTTCGATATTCGGCTAAGTCCCTGGATAATGGCTTTGATGCCGTCATGGCAGACACAGGTAGGAAACGTATTACGATGCAGGGACTCGGAACCCCAGTATCGGCGGTTGAGAGTGAGAAAGCAAGCTCTCAGGCGTCGTCATCCAGCAACTGCAGCTCTACATTGGTTGGTGACTTGGCTGATGTAGAGTATGATGCTACAAGAAAAGAATCTGATATTGTCTTAAACCCTCACAATTGTAGCAAAAATCGAGACTTGCTTTGTTACATTTGCAGTAAATTTGAGGTAAGGTCTTCGCGACATAGAATTGACGAAAAAAAGTGCGTGAAATATATTATGATGTTTTTGGTTTTTATATCGATCAAGATTCTAATTGGGTTCCGCACATTATTTGCAATAGTTGCAGAAAGATGCTCCATCGCTGGAAATCTGATAAAAATCGAGAGTTTATCAAATACTCTAATCCAACAGTTTGGACAAAACCTCGATCTGAAGCAGATTGCTATTTTTGTTCGAATAAAGTAACAGGTTTCTGTATTAAAACTAAAAACAAAATTCAGTACCTGACTGTCAAATCAGTGACACTTCCAATTTCAGTTTCACTCAACAAGTGTGCAACTGATTTAATTGATGCCGTCATTACTGAAAATAATGAGGACCTAGAATCTAAAGATGAATCTGACGAATACAATTCCGAGACCGATAATAATATCGACAATGACACAGACTATGTTCCATACACAAAAAAGGTAACAGTTCCACCAGCATTAACTTTGCAATCAGACTTGAATGACCTTGTACGAGACTTAGGTTTACCCAAAGATGGTGCAGAGTTCTTAGCCTCATATTTTAGGAAGAAACATTGTCTGGAACCAGGCACCAAGGTCTCTTTTTACCGAGAATAAGAGAAGCAATTCCGGAAGTATTTCATAAAAGACAAGGATTCATCACTGGTCTTTTGTACTGATGTCAGAGGGCTTATGAATGAGTTAAAAAAATTGCTATGAACCTCAAAATTGGAGGCTGTTTATAGACTCGTCAAAGAAAAGCATACAAGCTGTTTTACTCCATAATACAAACGTTTATGCCCCAGTTCCAATAGTTCACTCAACTGTCACGCAGGAAAAGTATGAGAATTTAGATGTGCTTTTAGAAAAAATTAATTACGAGCAACACAAATGGCAGATCTGCGGCGATTTAAAAATAATAACATTATTACTTGTCCAACAGTCAGGATTCACTAAGAATCCTTGTTATTTATGCTTGTGGGACAGTTGTAGAGATCGTCAGAATCATTACAAAAAAAGATTGTCCGAAAAGAGAATGTTTATTCCTGGTAAACAAAACATTATTCACAATTATTTAGTAGATCCATCGAAAATTTTGATTCCTTCTCTCCACGGTGTGCTTAAATCAAGTTTAAATAAAAAGTCCTTCGAAATGGGATTTTTTGTCAGATTTTATTAATTTTGACCTCCCTGACTGTTTTCCAATGAAAAAAGAAAAAATCGGTCGGGCCGTTTTTGAATGGGGTTAATTTTAAGGATTAAAATTCGAAAAAAAACTTTTGATTAAAAATATGTTTAAAAAAATACTTTTTTGGACAAAAATATATTTTTTAATTAAGTTGGACTATTTTAAGATGATAATATTTCTTCTCATTTGTTGATAAAATAAATTGTTTTTTAAATTATTAGTATTTCAAAATTTTTTAGTATTTTCTTTTTAAATTTAGATTTTGTTTTATTTAACTATAACAACATTTAGTTTTTGATACAGAACTGCAATAAATAACAAGATTTATAATTTAAAACATAAAAAATATTTATTTTATCAAGTCAAAAATAAAATTAACGTCCGTTTGAATATAAAATTCTAATATCATATTAAAAAAGTATTAAACATGAAGACCATTAAATTCACAAACGGCTCGTAACAAGCACTTAGCATACTCAGGATGATTCGAGTGAACTTTGTTTTTATTCCATATAATTTTAAATTCATGATGAACAGATTCAAAGGCTTGTTCACTGAATACACCTAAGCCGACTTTATGTTTTTCACCAAATTCTTTAACATGATGAAAAATACAATGCACTTTGGGTGTTATTGAGATTTCCAATTCCAAATAACTTTTCTTAAAATTATCTATGTACATTGCGAAATTAGGATCTAAAATATTACTAAAACAAGCATCAGCAACAGCTCGAAAATCACCAAGAACTTGCACATACTTTAAACATCCTACAGGGCAAATACGACGTAAATCATCTAATTTATTTAATAACTGCCTACAGTTATTTCCATTAAAACTTTCACCTCTGCACTTAACTTGACGCTCAACATTGCAATTTTTTGCCCAAGATAAAGCTGTATCTTTAAACTGTTTTTCCATATGATTGAATATACCATTTACTACTCCCAAATACAAGTGTAATTCTGGTGGTGGTATTATATCCAGGATAGTTTTATCTTGATCAACATTAAATATTGGTGGTGAAATGCAACATTTAAATTTTTTGGTTATTTCTTTTTTGCCGCCAGCATTAATCCAATCAGTATAATTTGCTTTGATATTTTTGATTGTGCGCAAAGTAGAAGATTCACTGAGAGATCCTTTCAAAATATCATACCAAGTGCACGGATAACTACTACTCGAAGGCATAATGCCAGACATTATATTACATAATTTAATATCTGCTGCAATTTTTCCATCTACGTTGTCAACTCCTATATCAACCCACAAACTTTTTACATTTCCATAATTTTCCTGAACGTCCTCAACTAAACCAAGGATGATTAGCTTTTTAACACCGGAATCTCGAAATGATTTTGAAGCAACATCTTCTAAATATTTTTGTCTTTTTTTGGGCTCGGTTCCAATTCACTCTCATTAGATTGAATCGACATACAGATTTTTAGAGATCCTCCTCCACCATCAATACCAAATTTTAAACGAGCGTCAGAAATATTGCGTTTTTCTTTTATATATTCGATTAAATCATATAAATTTTTGCAGTACACAGCTGGTGCGGACAACTCAGAATTTTCTTTGCCTTTTATTTTTTTAAATGAATAAACTTTTAAGTCGAAAAATGAGTCTACTGAGTGAATGGTAACAGAAAGAGCTTGCTTTAAATTAGGTTCGATAAATTTTCGATTTTTAGTAGCAACACGTAAATCTCTTGCAATTCCTGTCGTAACATTTTGAGAAAGTCCGTATTTTGTTTGAAGTTTTTTAAAGACAATTGCTGTTACAATTGGATCATTTATGCTTTTTGTGTCAGATTTTTGTGGTTTTACTATAACTTTTAATGGTTTACCATGCTGCTGACTCAAAGATATTGTATTTTGACTTTCATTGGAGATTTTTGTTTTTAAAATTGAGGAAATAATTTGACTTTGAACTTGTGAAGAGGATTCTGATATAAGCGCTTTAACATTTTTCATACGCGTTGAAGTATTGCATTGATGTGACTTACCACTAGCAATTACTGAAAGACAATCATTACAACGATAACTACTTGATTCATTGCTGCTCTTATCTTCAATATTAACTTTACCTATGTCCGAAATAATTTAAAATATATAAAATGTATTAACTTAATTATAAGATGTTAAAATTGTAAATAACCCATCTGAATATATACCTTTAGATTGATTTTTAATTATTTTAAATATGCCTTTAGATTCCGAAGCTTTTTTAATGTTGTCTATATTTTGAATAGTCTTTCGAGCTAGTTGACAAATTAAGCAATCACATAACGATTCTTTCTCGGATTGTCTAGTTTCAATGGTTCTGTAGTTAAAAGATACTTTTGGTGCTTCGAGTAATTTTGTATCATTACGTTTTGAAGTGTAAAGCTTATCTAAACATGTCCTACAAACTGCGTTTGGTAAACTCTTATCATTAGCGTCATAATTGTAGAATACAAACTGAACTAAAGATTCAATTTTTCCACCTTTGATTATTTTTATGATTATATTTTTACCATTACGTCCTTTCTTTTTCAAACAAAATAAGCAAATCTTACTACGATTTTCATCGTGTGTTCCGGCGTGATCTTTAACGTTTGACATTGCAAGATGAAATTAAAAAGCACTACTATGTTAAACTATCGCATCAACTAATTATGTTTACAAATGATCATATTGACAGTTGTTAAGAAGAAAAACACAATCAAGATTCATGCAGGACGAGCGAAAAAAAACACCTTCGATGAAATTATAACCAAAAGTATATGGTTTTCATTTTAAGTATTTTCCACAAATTTATTTTTTAATTTTTTTTAAATTTTCTCTTTCTCGTTGTAATATTTATTTGAATATTTAATTTAATCAAATTAGTTTTAAAAATTAAAAATCATTTTTTAAATATAAAAATCGGGTGTGAGTTTTCTTGCAAAGAAATTTTAAGAGTAAAAACACTAAAATCTTTCTTTTTTTGTTTTTTCATAACACCCGTCGAATATGACGGACGTTAATTTTAATGTTGACTTGATGAAATAAATATATTTTTGCACAAAAAAATATTTTTTAAATGTATTTATTATAAGAAAAAGTTTTTGTTCGAATTTTAACCCTTAAAATTAACCCCATTCAAAAACGGCCCGACCGATTTTTCTTTTTTTATTAGAAAATACTCAGGGAGGTCCAAATTAATAAAATCTGTGAAAAACCCCATTTTGGAGGACTCTTTATTTAAACTTGATTCAAGCACACCGTGTCTCCACTTAAAACTTGAATATATGAAGCAATATGTAAAGGCTCTGGATAAGACAGGTAAGTGCTTTTAGTACTTTCAACCGAAATTTCCTAAAATTTCTGAGGCAAAATTAAAAGAGGGAGTGTTTGATGGACTTCAAATTTGAACACTATTTAAGGATGAAGTCTTTCTTTCTGAAATGAATAAAGTGGAAAAAGATGCTTGGCTGAGTTTCAAGGCAGTCTCAGAAAACTTTTTAGGAAATAGAAAGAGTCCCCAATACAAAAAAATTGTTGACAAAATGATAAAGGACTTTAAAAAACTGGGATGTCTGATGAGCTTAAAATTACATTTCGTTCATTCTCATCTTGATAGTTTTTCTGACAATCTGGGAGATTTCAGCGAAGAACAAGGCGAACGTTTCCATCATGATATAAAAGTGATGGAAACTCGCTATCAAGGAAGATGGGACGAAAAAAAGAACGCGTTACAGCAGCAAAAAGGATAACTATGAGAGGAAAGATTAATTTTATGTAATCTAAAATAACAAACAGCCCTTATAAGAGCTACATGATGTACAAAATCCGCTCGTGCAACCTTCTCGTGGTGTACATCGGGTAATGCTAATGCCGACGGTATATTCCTTAACAGCGACCCCAAAAACCCCCAGATACCAAGTTTCGCAAAAATCCACCAATTTTTAAAATATTGGTCAGCCATATTGGATCTGCCATTTTGAATTATAAAAATTTGACATGAAATTCGTAATCAGCGACCCCAAAAACCCCTCAAATCCCTCGTTATTTAAAAAAGTTTGTCTGTCACATAAAAGCCGCCATGTTTTTTAAGGTTATGTCAAAACTGAGACCTGATGGAGCAAAACAAACTTCAGATTCGTGTTCAGCGCATCAAAATACATAAGGAATGAGTAGTCTCATTCCCCAACTCGGGTACTTTTTTTGGTGTGGCTGTGTTATGATTCCTTGTAGTTTTAATTTTGTGTTGAAATTTTTCTCAATTTTTTAATAGGCGCAAAACATTAAAAAAATTAATTAAATAATTTTTAAAAATTTTCTAATTCTAAACAGAAGTATATTTTATCCCTTTTTATTTTTGCTTGATTCCTTTAAATTGGATAATTCATTTAGGAGAAATAAAATTGTGTTTAAAAAGTTACAAAAAATTTTATTTTGCAATAACACTTATAAAAATACATTTTTTCTCGTTTTTTGGTGGATACATTCCTAAGGCCAAATAGAAATGTTTTTTTAAGATTTCGTTAAAAACAATACTTTTTATTTTTCGTTAAAATTTCACGAATTCTGACCCTTTAACCTTGAATACAAGTTTATTTCTCAAATTTGTAGAAATGTTACAAGATATTATTTTATTAAATGAATATGAAAGGTATGTAAATATAATATATTTATAGAATTTTTGTCATTCTTAAGTGAATTTTTACAAAAATTCTCAAAATTACTTCCGAAATTGTTCCTGTGATTCTTCTGAAAAAATTACCGGGAGACTCCTGGAAACTACTCGAAGAGATTTAATTAAGGCTTTACTTTACAAACGCGTCGTTAGCATAGTGGCTAGAGCGTTATGGCACGGTCACACCTCGGCTGCCTGCCTGCGCAGGCAGCCGCCTCGAGAGTAAGAGAGAGGAGACGAATGATTTAAATTGTTTGACTCTCTTACTCTTGTGTATTGCCATGACTACCTGCAGGCAGGCAGGCAGCCGAGCTGTGACCGTACCATTAGTCTACAAGTTCGTAGGGTCGATTCCCCTCCTGATTAATTTTGTTTGTTTTCATAGGTTTGCGATATTTTTATATTCCAATCGTTTAGGTACTAAAATATGAAAATCTAGTATGATCATACAGTAATAGCCTGTTATTTAATTTTTAAATGTTATAAACAATTTTTTTTACTTTATTTACTATATCCATTGCTAAGTCTTCATTCTCATTGCAAATAATTCAAGAACAGGAATATCTTATGAATAATAACTATTTATCAATATTATTTACCATTTTGCTGTTAAATTATTTATAATTATTATTAATTTACAGCTATAAATAACAATATGGTATTTATTTTAACCATATTCTCAGCCAGCACTGGCTTTAAAAATTAAAAAATTTTATAAGGGTCAATCCATTTTATTTCAACTAAAGTGGTCGCCGAATAATTTTAAAAAATTCTAATATTGTGCAGGAATGATTTTGATGTTACTAAAGTCACGAAGTAAAAGGAGTTTTTAAAAATAATTATAAATTTTTTATGTTGTAGTGTTCGTTTAAGTAGTAATTAGTAAAATATTCCTGAAAGTCCCAGAATTTTCCGATTTTCTCCAAAGAAGTTTTACGCATTTTAAAATCGTGAAAATGGGCAAAGTGACGTTTTTATTTTCGATATTATTTCTATTTAAGTAGAAATTTGAAGAAAACGTTAAACAGAAAATGAATGTTCATCGAAAATTTGTCATATTCCGTAAGTTTTTATTTAATTTACTTATAAGTAATAATTTATAAGTAATTTATTCCCCTCAATATTTAATTAATTATCATAAATAATTAAATTTACTAAATCTATATTTATTAAAAATTTAATTCTTAATCAGGTCTAAATTTTATATTTAATTAAAAAATTTCAGATCTTTCTTTTGCCTCTATTCTTAAATTTCTTGAACTTCTTATGAGAAAACCAGTTTTCCATTACTGACAAAAATATCTCAATAAGTATAATTCATTCAATTAAAAATTATAATTTTATAATTTTTAATTCCTTATGAATGGGGGTAAGTTTTCCCCCCTCCCATTATTAGATATTTTTATTCTTATCTTTTCTTACAGTAAAAATTAGCATTTTTAAAAAAAATGCATCATTTTTTTACATTTTTTTCAAATCCCCTAACTAAATTAATCAAAAAATAATATTTTTATAAGTAATTTATTCCCCTCAATATTTAATTAATTATCATAAATAATTAAATTTACTAACTAAATTAATCAAAAAATAATATTTTTATAAGTAATTAAGTTATAAGTTATAAGTTATAAATTATAAGTAATAAAATATCTTACATATAAGCCCATAGTTAACCTCAAAACTTTTTCCCCAAAAATTTTTTTTGGAAAATGTCCAAAAGTACACATTTAATTAACCATTTTCTTGCAAACAAACAACTTTATTGCATTCAAATCGTCAATTCAATATTAAAAAACAAATTTTTTAGTTTTTTCTGTATATTTTTTAATAATTAATTTTATAAAAAAATATGCTTCTTGGAGGTAACCCTAAAATAGTCCACTCTTACTTATTTTTCTTTTTAACATGTAGATTTATTTTTATAAATTGTATTTCTACTGGTAAAGCGAAATAATATTTGGAAACGGTTTTTCTAGATTTTTCTTAAATGATCAGGAAAAATTTTAAATGTGTTATTTTCGTTTCCTGTAAAATCATTAAATTGTGGCATAATCCCTTTTATCATGTCACTCTTTGTATATTAAACTGTAAATTAATAAGAAAAATTAATATTACATTTATTTCATTATTTTTTCAAAATGTAAAAAATTTTGGCAAATATAAACTAAATTTTTTTTAAATTACTGAAAAGGGAATTCTAATAATTAAGACTAGAGTCGTTGTCCTCGCTCGGAAGACATTTTACTTGTTTATTTCTACTTATATAAATTTATTAAATAGCATTTCCATTGATAATATATATGAAAAAATTTTATTTAAATATATACATATGCATGTGTTATGAATTTATGTGTGAATATACATGTGTATGTAAATAATAATTTTTTTTTATTTTCTTTTTAAAAATTATTTGTTTGCTTTGTAATATTTGTTATTCAACATTTCTATTTGTTCATAAATTAAGATTTAATTATTATAGATATTGATATTTTATTTTTACCTACTTGTAGTTAATTTTAATATTTCTATTTACATATATATTTATTCCCTATATTTTGTAAGTCTAAAAATATTGAGTTTAGGAAAAAGTTGTCAATGAATGAAAGTTTTAGTTTTATTTTGACTTTTAAGAAATGTAAAAGAAAAATTTTTTTAATAAACAAATTAATTTTTTTAACTGTAGGTTATATTATATTAATATAAACTGATTTAGAACATGTGCAGTACTTGAATCTAAAAATAAACGTTTATTTTAAAAGGAAAACTTAATTTTTTTATAAAAAAATTTTTGTTTACATTTCTTAAAAGTCGAAATAAATCCAAAACTTTCATTCTTTGACAACTTTTTCCTAAACTCAATATTTTCGGACTTATGAGCTACTGAATATAGGTCTACAATTAAGGCTTCCAATTTAAGAACCGGTCGGACGCTAGGACGACACGCGCTAGTACCAGTCGGGCAGCAGTAAGGAGCCCAGAGGAGCTCACTGCTCACTGACTGACAGTTCGCGTGTCATCCGAGCGTCCAACCGGTTCTTGAATTTATGTTATTAAAAATAATAAATGTTATTAATTAAATGTTAAACTAAAATTTTATTAATAAAATTAATAAATGTTATTAAAAGCCGAGTAATATTTAAAATGTCCCGAGCAATTAATATTTTGAGCGAAGCAACTTTTATTATCTATCAGAGCAATTATTACTACTTTGTATAGATTTTTAGTTTTACTCGAAAAAGCAAACGCTATGAAACAAAATATAAGTTACACGCATATATCCCTTTCCCATATGGGTGATTATCCTGAAAGGACCACTTCACGTGTCTCCAACGTGAGACTCAATATTTGCATTAACTTATTATGATATTTTGTTGAGTATAAATTTCAAAAAAAATTTATCCATAATCTTCGAAACATTATTTATCTTTACATAATCTTGTAATGTTAAAATTTAAAGTTTTTCTTAGTAAAAGAATTTATTTAATTTTTTCTTTTGGTTGTGGTTAAATATGATACATATTTTTAATTATTTTTTAATATAATTAAAAATTTTGAAATATAGTCTTAATATATATCAAATTGAAGCTTAGATTCTACCGTTTATTTTTCACTTATATTTAGTTTAAACCAAATAAAAGAAATTTTTTAAATAATTAATTAAAAATTATTGGCAACGAGAGTAAAAATTCAAATTCATCTCCGAAGCCTCGTTTTTCAGTTAATAAAATCATATTTTGAAACTGTTTTTTAATTACACGTAATCTATATATTAATATTTGAAGTTGTAGCCCAAAAAATTTGTTAAATTATGTTTCAATATTTTTAAATTTAATAAAAATGTGAATTTTTTATTTGACAAACTATTCATCTCCGAAGCCTTTTTCATATTTGGTAAGCAGTATTGTTTTGTTTTTAATAATTATTTTCAAATACCTAACCCTTGAATTATAAAAAAATTTTCCGTTTTTTTAAAATAAAATATTTTTAATTTTTTAATATATAATATATTTAGGAAAAAGTTAGATAAATATTAAAATTATAATTAAGAATAAAAATTTTTACAGAAAATATCAATTTCGAACTTAAAATGATAAATTAAAAAAATCATTACAATTTTTTTTCCGTTCAATATATAAAAAATATATATTAGTTATTTTTTTAAAGATAAAATAGTTAAAAATAAATTATTAAATACACAATTCATTAAATTAAAAATGAATAATGTTAAAAGTTTAATAAATGAAAGAAATTAAATTTAAAAGGAATTTTTTTACAAAAATCCCAATATTGATTACAGTATATTTAACCTTCCAAACACTTAATATTAAAATGATGCTGGAAGGCTTATTTTTTAAAATTAATTTTGCGCAACTCAGATTTGTATATTTAAACGTATTTAAAACCTATCCATGACAAAAAAATTTAGAAAATGTAAAAATTAATTTTTTTTTAGTTTTTAGAAAAAAACAGGTGCCTTTCAGAAGAATCACCCATATATAAACGTAACATTACAGTAATATTATAGTCATATTAAATTTTACTATTGTATTTACAAAAAAAAAAAAATTTAATACTTTTTTTTACTGCCTGATGGGTAATATTATCCATTAATATTACTGTAACATGACAGTAACATTACTCTCTAAATTTGAATCAGCGAAAAGTCGCTGATTCACCAACCCAGAGTATGAAGCTAAGTCAATCAGCGAATATACACTGATGAAACAGCGTATATGCACTGATTTTCCAGCGTATATACGCTGTTTGATCAGCTGCATACTCTGGGCTGGTGAATCAGCGACTTTTCGCTGATTCAAATTTAGAGAGTACTTTAATATTACACGCTTATAGAAAAATTGCAAAACAGTTCCCAAACAGCACGTAATATTATAGTGACATCACTGTAATATTACACTGGAGATTCGCAATCTGCACTGTAATATAACAGTGATCTTACTGGAATATCAAAATGTCCGCCTGGAGGTAATATTATGTTGTACAATTACGGTAAATTAATGGGAATATTAAGGTAATATTACCTCACAATGTTAAGGTAATATTGCACTGTGATCTTATTGTAATATTAATATAATATACAGATAAAATTAGAATAATTTTCTATTTTAGAAATAAAACATTTCACCAAGTCTGGACTCGAACCATGAACCTTGTGTTCAATAAGTTCAAGTAAGATTGGCTCACTGGTAAGACTCTTGCTTGCTGTACACAAGGTTCAGGGTTCGAGTCCAGCTTGGTGAAATGTTATTTTCTAAATTATAAAATTATTCTAATTTTATCTTAACATTACTCTGTAATATTACCATAATAGAAAAACGTAAAACTACCTTACATGCTCGAGTAATAGTTCTGGAATGTTAAATTAATTTTGTTTTGAAAAATTTACTGTAAGATTACTGTAATTTTATACTAAAATATTACAATAATATTACTGTAATAATAATAATAAGGGACAGTATATTTAATTTAAAATTATTTATTTTAATTATTAAATTATTAGATTATTATTCTTACATTTCTTATTCTCATTTTGTACAAAATAAAAAATAATTATTTCAATAAATGTTATAAATAATTTAATGTAAAACTAAAATTGCACATTTTGAAATATAGAACTTTGGGAGTATTAGCATAAATGATTATTATAACAATATATAACCTTAATATATAGCGATACGGATTACTACTTTTTCGAGCAAAAAGTTAAAAAGTAAAACTTTAAAATTTCTACAAGTAATATTTACAACATACTGAATGTAAAAAGTAATACAAAATTTAATGAAAATTACAATGACGATGTAAAAATTAAAATTCTTAATGCAATTTTTGAAAGTGAATACAGCAATAATTACTATTAGTATTTTTCACTACAAAAAAGCAATAGTGGGGTAGTTCAACAATCGAATGAAGAAAATAAAGAATAATTTTGGCCCAATATGCTCATTTCTCAAAAAGGTTTAGAAAAAATCAATTTCTAGTATGAAATATTTAGCAATATTTTTAGCAAATTCGAATTGCTTTGGTCAGAATTCGTGAAATTTTTCCTAAAAATAAAAAGTATATTTTTTAAATCGAAATGCTGAAAAAACATTTCTATTTAACTTTAGGAATGTGTTTACTAAAAAACAGGAATAAAAATATTTTTTTACAAAAGTTACGGCAAATTAAATTTTTTGCAAGTTTATTTTAAACAAAATTTTGTTTCTCCTAAATGAATGAACCGATTTAAATGAATCATGCGGGGAAATAATAAAGGGGATAAAATAATTATACTTTCGTTTAGAATTAGAGACTTCTTAAAGAGT
The DNA here is from genome assembly GCA_032873175.1 of Leptopilina drosophilae. Lineage (NCBI taxonomy): Eukaryota > Metazoa > Arthropoda > Insecta > Hymenoptera > Figitidae > Leptopilina > Leptopilina drosophilae. The sequence goes on along the minus strand of CM065484.1, from coordinate 23,638,301 downwards.
TTATTTTTGAATAATTATTTAATTTTATGAAAAAATATTTTTTTTAATGTTCTGCGTCTTTTAAATGTTTTTTGAAAATTTCAACATAAAATTAAAACTATAAGAAATCAAAAATTGTTGAAAAGATTTATTAGAGGAACAATTTTTGAAAAGTTACAATCAAAATTATATTGCAGCGGAGATGCGAGTTTGATCTTTTTCTGATTTAAAACATTGTTTGCATCTACGAAATAAACAAAATACTCTCCAGTTAACATTTATGTAACCATAAAATTGATTAAAAACTAAGTATAGTCTTGTTGCACTATACATTTTGATTTCTAATAGTTTTAATTATGTTGAAATTTTTATCAAAATTTTCAAAGGCGCAGAAAATTTAAAAAAATTTGTTTATAACAAATTTGTTAAATAATTATTCAAAAATAAACACTTTAAAAAGTCTCTAATTCTAAACGAAAGTATATCTTATCCCCTTAATATTCAAGCTTGATATATTTCAATCCGTTTATTTATTTAGAAAAAATAAAATTTTGTTTAAAAAGTTGCAAAAAATTCATTTAGCAATAACTATTATAAAAAAAATAAAATAACATTTTCACTGAGAAAACAATATATTTAAATCAAACATTATTATCTTAGTCATACAGTCAACCAAAAATTATGTTTGATTTAAACAATAATTTTGATTCAATGCATAGTATATTTCATTTGATACAAATTAAAATTAGTTCAATAACAAAATATGTTTAAATTAAACTTATTTTCGAAAAAGCCAAAACAATTTTTTTTGGGTACATTATATATGAGAGTATACATGTGTATGTATTGTATGTATATGTGTGAGTATACATGTGAGGCATTTTTTGTCAACGGAAGCCCCCCTCTCCCCAAAATTGGTTTTAGTGAAAAAAATCGGTAATATTCTGAAAAAATCATAAAAAATAGATAATTTCAATTTCCAATTGGCGTTTTTTAAAATTCAAAATGGCGGATCCAATATGGCGGTCAAATTTTTTAAAACTTATTGGATTCAGTAGAAATTTGTTACTCGGGGGTTTTTGGGGGCGCTGATTACGAATCTGGTATCGAAATTTTAAAATTCAAAATGGCGGATCCAATATGGCGGTCAATTTTTAAAAATTTATTGGATTTAGTAGAAATTTGTTCCTCGGGGGTTTTTGGGGTCGCTGATTACGAATCTGGTATCGAAATTTTAAAATTCAAAATGGCGGATCCAATATGGCGGTCAATTTTTAAAAATTTATTGGATTTAGTAGAAATTTGTTACTCGGGGGTTTTTGGGGTCGCTGATTACGAATCTGGTATCGAAATTAAAAAATTTTAAATGTCATAGAGTTTAGTAGCAGTCAAAATATCATCTGCAGGTTTAAAAAGAAGGCTTGCTCTTGCTGCTTCTCCTTTAAATGTAGCACCAATGCCATCGCAAGCATTTTTGCCATGTGCAGTCGCATGGTAATGCCAATCCGCTTTAATATGAAAATCTTCTTCATGATGCATTAAATTTGAGATCTGATACTTATTTTTAAAATGCTGCTTAGCACCGTCGCTAAAATTAAAAATTTTGTTAAATTCTGTGAGCTTTTTAACTTCAGGTATTAGAAGTCGTTGAATGGTGTGTACAGCAGACGTGTCGTGTTGAGTACAATCAGATAAAAAAATTAAACTCTTATGTTCTAATTTTGAATTCTTTTTGAAATATCAAACTACAGTAAAAACAGTACATTGATCATTGTTGTAATGGAAAGCTTGGACTGCATCTTGAACCACATATTTATAATTTTCAGTAAAATCTAAGATCACTAGTACCTCATCACTAAGGTTAGTTTTCAGATCTTGAAAAAACTGCATTTGTTCATTTGCAATGAACGAGTGAGATTTCAGAACTGAGAGCCTACTACACAATTCGCGAACGAAGTCTTCAGACGCCATTATATGTGTATTCAAACTACACCTGTCAGTTGCAATCCATTGGCTAAATATTACTTGTGAAACATTATTTTCATTCAAACACTGCATTAAATAATTGCACAATTCTGACGTTCCAGGACAATTTTTACATTCATCAAGTTGACAAGCTGTAGTTGCATTTTGACACATGATTTGTGACAAACAATCTTTATAATTTACTATCGGATTTTCTGACTCCTTTGTGAGGTTTTCAATATCAATTGCATCAAACATCAGTTTACAATTTTGGTGAATGGTACACACACATACAGTATGTGTTCCACTATTTCCCATTAGAATACAATTCTCATGACGCATTTGAGCAAATTTGCTGAAACTGACTGGAAAATCTGGATGTAATTCTCGATATGAAGCGTATAGATCATTTAAATCTAATAGTAGCAGACGTTTTTGTAAAAGAACCCTTTTCCCGTCAACTTTAACTGATTTTACATCTTTGACACCAGACATTACTCTGCTATTAGAATCATTTTCATGAAATTCTTTTATTTTCATTAATGTTGCTTCTGATAGTTTTTTCCAGCTTTTGCCGTTGTTTCCGCTAAAATACCTTTCGAAACTTTCAATTCTTTTGATTTTTTCGCCAATTTCTCAGAACATTTAAATTCCCTAGCGATTTTTTTAATACTCCAAGATGTTGGAGCAATCGTTAAAATTGATAGGCGCTTAGGATCATTTAAAGTTAAACTTGAAAACTTTTCTTTCAAGTCGTTTAGCATCTCTTCAAGTTCCATTTCACGTTTTGATTTGTTCTGAAAACCATCAAGATTTTCGGATAATAAAGATGATGATGTGTCCATTTGCTCACTTACTTTTTCAGCGTCATTACTCTCTACAGATAGATTCAAATCCTTACGCGGAATTTTATATTTCCTGCAGTCACAACAAATTTTTGAGTTTTCAGGAATATTGGGAAATTATCGTTTATGATTTCGAGACAAACCTCGCAATCCCTTACCTTTGTGCCCTTCTTTTTCATAGGGATTGCAACACCTATCTAGATGCTCATTTGATTTAACATTCGACATTTTAAAATTAAAATTTAATATCTCATGAACAGTATAACTGTAATGCAGTTAAACAGAATTGAAATAAACTCTAATGTTTAAATCGTTCAAATCAAAATAAAATATCTTGGACAGAAGAAAAAAACAAACTTTATTTTGTTATAAAACAAATTCAACGCGTTACCAACGCGACTTTTAAACAGACGTTGGTTACGTATTGCATTTGTTCAATAACAAAGTAAAGTTAGTTGATTACAGACGTTGGGAAACAAATATATATATATATATATAAATATATATATATATATATATATATATATATATATATATATATATATATATATATATATATATATATATATATATATATATTTATATATATAAATATATATATTGGGAAACAAATGCAATGCGTAAGCATTGCATTTGTTTCCCAATATTCCTAAAAATTCAAAAAATTGTTATGCTACAGAAAAAATAAAATTCCGCGTGAGGATTGTTTATTAATTTATTTGTATAGAGTTCTACAAAAGTTTCATATTTCACAAGACAAATTAAAACATGATATTAAAAATGAAGAGACGCTATACGACATAAAAGAAAAGTTTTCAAGTTTAACTTTAAATGATCCTAAGCGCCTATCAATTTTAACGATTGCTCCAACATCTTGGAGTATTAAAAAAATCGCTAGGGAATTTAAATGTTCTGAGAAATTGGCGAAAAAATCAAAAGAATTGAAAGTTTCGAAAGGTATTTTAGCGGAAACAACGGCAAAAGCTGGAAAAAACTATCAGAAGCAACATTAATGAAAATAAAAGAATTTCATGAAAATGATTCTAATAGCAGAGTAATGACTACGTTTGCGTGCAATATTCACAAAAATTGCGAACTGTTGTTTGATGCAATTGACATTGAAAACCTTATAGAGCAGTCAAGAAATCCGATAAGAAATTATAAAGATACTTTGTCACAAATAATGTATCAAAATGCAACTACAGCTATTTGAGCGCTACATTGCATCTCGCATTTTGAAATTTCGATACCTGATTCATCATCAGCGACCCCAAAAACCCCCGAGTAACAAATTTCTACTAAATCCAATAAATTAAAAAAAAGGTGACCCTCCTATTGGATCCGCCATTTTGAATTTTGCAATTTCGATACCAGATTCGTAATCAGCGACCCCAAAAACCCCCGAGTAACAAATTTCTACTAAATCCAATAAATTTTTAAAAATTGACCGCCATTTTGAATTTTAAAATTTCCATACCAGATTCGTTATCAGCGACCCCAAAAATCCCCGAGTAACATATTTCTACTGAATCCAATAAGTTTAAAAAAATTTGACTGCCATATTGGATCCGCCATTTTGAATTTTAAAAAACGCCAATTGGAAATTGAAAGTATCTATTTTTTATGATTTTTTCAGAATATTACCGATTTTTTTCACTAAAACCAATTTTGGGGAGAGGGGGGCTTCCGTTGACAAAGAATGCCTCATGTGTATGTATTGTGTGGATATGTGTGAGTATACATGTGTATGTATTGTATGTATATGTGTGAGTATACATGTGTATGTATTGTGTAGATTTGTGTGAGTATACATGTGTATGTAATGTGTGGATATGTGTGAGTATACATGTGTATGTATTGTATGTATTGTATGTATATGTGTGAGTATATATGTGTATGTATTGTGTGAATATGTGTAAGTATACATGTGTATGTATTGTGTGGATTTGTGTGAGTATATATGTGTATGTAGTGTGTGGATTTGTGTGAGTATACATGTGTATGTATTGTGTGGATTTGTGTGAGTATACATGTGTATGTATTGTAAGTATGTTTTATATGTTGCCGATCGATGAACCGATGTATATCTATATATGTTGCCAAACGACGAATCCAACGAAACGACAAAACGACCAAACGACGAAACGACTAGGAAACATTTTAATATTATAGAAAGAGATAGAGATAGAGAAGAGATAGAGATATATTAGGGTCTCTTATTTACCAAGTTGAAGATAAGTTTTGGGCCCCCCTCTACATCAAATCTTTGGCCCAAATTATGAAAAAATTCGACAAAAATATTTATTTTAAGGTTGATTAACCACTCTCCCGTAAGCGCCTACTTTTCCTATTTAAAATACATGGGATTTTTTAAACTTTTGGTTTTTTAAAAATAATTTTTCTACTTAACAAAATTTTTTAAATCAGTTTCTAGTGTTACGGTGTGCATGATTTCTCTAAAACCGCTAAAGCGATGAGCTTGGAATTTACAGGGTTTCTTTGCAGATATAATAGCTAGTTCGTGAACAAAGGAATTTTAATTTGTACCAAAATTTATATTTTTTTCGGTCAAAAAACCAGTTTTTAAAAACCTAAAAATTCCAATTTTAGTGAAAATCATTTGCCATTTCTCGAAATATTTTATGTCAATATGTACTATTAGGTACAATGTTGATTATTTAAATAAAGTTTTAATGAGAACTCTAAAATAAATTATAAAAATCACTCTTTTTGTGGTCAAAAAGGTATATTACCTCTTAATAGATTTAGCCATATTTTACTAGTTAATTCCCATCAGGTAAAAATTATTTGAACGAACTTCATATGAATTTTATTCAAAATTCGAGCGAATTCGTTTAAAATTACTAGCGAAATTCGAGCGGCATTTTAAAACGTTGCTTCGAACGAATAATACGCGAAAAGTCAACTAAAATTTTTCTCGAAAATTTTCAATCCAATTGCCGTATGGAATTCATACGAAAATTGAGCGAATTAATTTTGGAAATTTTTTTACAAAATTCTGCACGCAAATTCGTATGGAATTTCGCACAAAATGTCATCTAACATTTTTTCAAAAATATTCCTTCAAATTTCCATTTGAAATTCGTACATAATTCGAATTAATTTCGCTTGTAATTTTATATATGTATACGCTGGAAATTCGTATGAAATTCCTACAAATAATTTTTACCTGGTCCTTGACTAGTAAAATTTGGCTAAATCTACTAAACTTTATATTAAAAGGTTTATAACCTATTTAATTATGAAACGAAAATTTTGTACTTTAGGTAATTTTAAAGGTAAAAGTGTGCACTTTAAGAATCTAGAAACTGATTTAAAAAATTTTGTTGAGTAGAAAAATTATTTTTAAAAAACCAAACGTTTAAAAAATCTCATGTATTTTAAATGGGAAAAGTAGGCGCTTACGGGAGAGGGTTAATCAACCTTAAAATAAATATTTTTGTCGAATTTTTTCATAATTTGGTCCAAAGATTTGATGTAGAGGACGGCCCAAAATTTATCTTTAACTTAGTAAATAAGAGCCACCCTAATATATATACAAATAAAGTTCAAAGTTTGTTTGAGAGGTATTTCTCGCCATCCAACAAGGACTTAGAAAATTAATAGAAGATTCTTTTATTAATCTTAAACTCCCTGGTAGATGGCGAGAAATACCTCTCTCGCGCACGACATCACAGTGGTTTAAAATGTATTTTTTTCATTCATAATCAACTACAGACCACAATTTTTAACCGATTCACAAAATTTTTTTTTCAATTCTTCAGAACAAAATTCTTTAGAGAACTGTCGATTTAGAATTTTTATTTTTGTTAATATTTAATTTATAAATAAACAAATATACTAATAAAATTTGACTTTTTAAGAATATGCACGGTTTTTTCTAAAAAATAATACAAAAAAAGTTAATATCTCATAAAATGGTTGTAGTTATACTTAGAGATAATAATTAATGTAAATTTATACAATAATAAAACAAAGAATAGTTATAAACAATTTTCTTAAACAAATTATTATATGTGCTATTATATCAAGATTATTAGCTCTAATTTATTAACTCGGGGGTTTTTGAGGTCGCTGATTACGAATCTGGTATTAGATTTTCAAAATTCAAAATGGCGGATCCAATATGACGCCTAAATTTTTAAAAAATTTATCGGATATGCCTGAAATTCGTTGCTCTGAGGTCGCTGATTGCGAATGTAATATTATATTTTCAAAATTGGAAATTTTGGATAAAATTTGTCAGATAGATATGGCGGCTTTTCAGATTTAAATGGAACTGAATAGAAATACAAGATCATCAAAATATTATGAGTAGCAGTTGTCAGGTTAGCCGAGGTGTTTAAATTTTTTCGGATATTAGATTTAATTTTAGTAGAATATATTATCACAAGACAGATCATCACGACATGTATAATACAACAAGTCCGAATTGAAAATTTACTTTTACTACTTACACGTCGCGTTTATCTTGTAAATATTTTCGTGAGTATTGTTTTGTACATTGTATTGTCTTGATACTTTTTTTTGTTCTCATAGAAAAATATTTATGTCATAGAATTGGGTGAGTAAAATTACTAACATTCTTTAAACACGATTAATTTATTAAATCATTGGTGATATTAAAAAGTAAATTATGGATGTTTTTAAAGTTCGTAAGAGAGTTTTGTGTAACTTTCTTATCGATAATAAAGATAGTAAAATTCCAGAATTATTAAATTATCTTCAAGATCAGTACAATTTTAATCCTGAGCAGCTGGAAATTGTTGGCAATGATTTGAAATCTTACTTTTTTGGTAGATTTCAGAAGAACTGGAAAGAATGTTTCTACAATAAGAGTGGGTTTGAAAATAAGTTTCAGAAATGGCTAGATTCAGATTTTACAGTGACTTTTAAGGAAATAAAAGCAGCAGGAGGAAGAAAACATTCATCTATAGAATTTGAAGAAGCTTCTGAGGGAATAAAAAGACGCCGATTATTATCAATTCAAAATGATTTTAGTGAAGTTGAGATTAAGGAAGCATTTCTTAGAAATTTGCGTATAACAGGGAAGAAACAATTAGCAAAAAATATAGAAGTACTTTTAAATGTATATGATAAAGATAAAGTCGAACAGGATTCTTATGTTCCCTACTCTCCAGAAGAAGCGCTAGCTTTATCGGAACAAGCACGATTATCGAAATTTCAATACCAGATAATTCAGTTTCAGGCTAAAAGAAGAAATGCTGATATTTATCCACCATACCATTGTATATTGCAGGCTAAAAAGGAATGTTATCCTTCCGAAATAAATATAACAGAAAAAGGTGCCAGTATAAATATTCAGTCTCTTATTGATCTGTGTATTAATAGGCTATTTAAAGACCCTAATTTGCATCTTCCATTACCGGCAAATAGACAGAAAACAGTGTATTTAGATTTCGAATTTAAATATGGCATAGATGGATTGTCAACTGGCACAAAATATAACCAAAAATTTTCTAATGAAGATTTGTCGGACGCAAGTTTACTTACTGCCTCAATGGTTCCTGTGTGCTTAAAATTGAAAGATACGTCGCATATAGTTTAGAAAAATCCTCATACTTCTTCAGCAAAAAGATGCATACCAATCATGGTAAAATTTGCTAAGGAAACTAAAGAGCTGACAAAGGCAGAGATAAATTCCATCAAATCTCAAATTGAGAATCTTAATCCTACGAAAGTCACAAAATCTAATGCTTCATACATAGTTAAAACTGAAATGAAGTTAACTATGGTGGACGGTAAAGTTTGTCAGGCACTTACGGATACTCCTTCAAGTTCCACTTGCTATATTTGCGGAGCAAAACCATAAAAAATGAACGATCTGAAGCACGTAAAACAAAAAGTTGAAAACATAACTTACTTTGAATTTGGTTTGTCCACTTTGCAGACCCGCATCAGATTTATGGAGTGCATTTTACATATTGCATATAAGCTCGAAGTCCAGAAATGGTATGTGACAAATGCTGCTGAAAAGGAATTGATTCGCGAAACCAAAAATAAAACTTGTGATCAATTCAAAAAGAAAATGGGATTAATCGTAGATCAGCCACAATCAGGAGCTGGTAACTCTAATTATGGCAATACTTCTCGTAGGTTTTTCGCAGACATTGATCAGACGTCAGAAATAACTGGAGTTGACAAGGAGTTAATAAAAAGGTTTAGCCAGATATTGGAAATGCTTGCTGGTAATGTAAAAATTCCATCAAAATTTTTCAATAACTTTGCTTTAAAGACGGCTGAACTGTATGTACGGTTATACCCATGGTATTATATGCCTTCATCAGTTCTTAAAATTCTAGTTCACAGAGGTAAAGTTATTGACAATTTTCTTCTTCCAATTGGAGCTTATTCGGAGGAGGCTTCAGAAGCCAGAAATAAAGATGTTAAATACTTTCGGCTTCATAACACGAGAAAAACTTCTCGATTGCATTCTATGGAAGATCTAATTCATAAACTATTAGTGTCATCAGATCTTTACATTGCATCTCTTAGACCCGAAAAAGAAACAGTAGATTCAGATCTGGATCCAGAAATTTCCCGATTATTAGAGCAATACGAAATTGAACTCAATTAGAATTAAACTCAACGCAAGCTAGATCTAATAATTATTATTGGAAATAACTATACTCAACCGGCCCTTTTCAGGGCCACATACATGGTTCACTGTAACACTCTTCAATCGACCCTTTTCAGGGCCAAATACATAACTTAATGTAAATAACAGTTTTTAAAAATTACCAAATCTTTTATCGGACCTTCTCAGACCACCTCAATCATGTCATCCGCCATATTGAATCCGCCATTTTGAATTATGAAAATTTAATACCAGATTCGTAATCAGCGACCTCAAAAACATCAAAACAACGAATTTCAGGCAAATCCGATGAATTTTTTAAAAAAGTCATCCGCCATATTGGATCCGCCATTTTGAATTTTGAAAATCTAATACCAGATTCGTAATTAGCGACCTAAAAAACCCCCGAGTTAATAAATTAGAGCTAATAATCTTGATATAATAGCACATATAATAATTTGTTTAAGAAAATTGTTTATAACTATTCTTTGTTTTATTATTGTATAAATTTACATTAATTATTATCTCCAAGTATAACCACAACCATTTTATGAGATATTAACTTTTTTTGTATTATTTTTTAGAAAAAACCGTGCATATTCTAAAAAAGTCAAATTTTATTAGTATATTTGTTTATTTATAAATTAAATATTAACAAAAATAAAAATTCTAAATCGACAGTTCTCTAAAGAATTTTGTTCTGAATAATTGAAAAAAAAATTTTGAGAATCGGTTAAAAATTGTGGTCTGTAGTTGATTATGAATGAAAGAAATACATTTTAAACCACTGTGGACTTGTCACGCGCAGAGTATAAGTATCCGTCCCCTGAACAGGCTGTTCACCATTCACCATATTATCTTAAATGATAATGTACACAGCTAACGTCTGCTACGACGTTAACAATTTTTAATCATTATCCATTGATTATGGATAAAAGTTCCGAACTCCAATTTTTTGGGGAAATTAATAACACTTTTATTATAACGTTGTTAAAATTATGTTATATTAAATAAAAATTAAATATTAAATAAAAATTTGTTTTTTTTTACATTTTTAATTTACATTTATTATAACACATTAGAACACATTATAAAGAATTTTGATTTTTTATATAAATATTTAAATGATTTCGTTATTTCAAAAAATTTTGTTTGAAAATTCATACAACACTGTTTGAAAGGACCCCGCACTTTTGCTATTGAATTTGGCTCTCAGACAATTTTCTTGTAACTTTTCAGATTTGTAGTTTTTGACCTTCTGAACAAAAAATGTATAGGACCAAACTCAAAATAATGATCAGTTTTTGAGCTACAGAAGTTCAAAGTTAAAAAAATCAAATAATGTGTATTAGTTGTTCAAGAATGTTTTGTTGACAAAAATCAATTGAATTCGCTTTAAACTGGTTACTCGGGAGGCTTTTAGGGTCGCTGATAACGAATATGATGTTGGATTTTTAAAATTCAAACAGGCGTCTCCAATATGGCGGACACATTGTTAGTGCTGCCCACGAGACGAGACGATACGAGATTTTATGTAGTATCGTCTCGGTCTCGTTAAATATTGTAATTTTAAGTATCGGTATCGGTATTGCCAAACATAGTCTCGATATCGTCTCGCTGTCTCGCGAGACTTCAGTTAAGACGAAGTACATGCATTGAAAAATCGAAATCAAATTTTTTAGTTACATTCGATACTGAAACCAACCATATACTGAAAAAAATGATAATCTCAATTTCAGGGATAGCAAGCGTAACCGATAACCGAAAAAACAGAAATTTAAAAAAACCGAGAACTAGAAACCGAAACCGAAAAAAAATTATCTAAAACAGAAAACCGAAACCCGTATTGTAAAAATTTAAAACCCTTTGTTTTAAAACCTAAGTTTTAGTCCGGGAGCCAGCGACAAAAACAACTATCTCATTTCATACCGACTGAAAATTTGAGTATAGATTACTGAAGACATGTAAATAACAGAAACCCACGTCTGGTAGGCCATTGCTGAGACAGGGGGCGGCGGCAGGGGGGGCGAATTGGTGAAAAATAATGAAAAAATTTCTCATTTCATACCGATGAAAACCTTTAGAAATCGAAAGTTGACATCTACACGAGTGTAAAAATGTGCGTCTGGCAGTTCTGGGATGGGACAAAGTACGTCTGGCAGCCCTTTATCATGGACAAAAGAAGTTTTATGGAAAATCACAGGGTTAATAATTTATTAGTGTTGAAATGGTGAATGTTTAAAGTTGATACCGTCCGAATGTGTAGCACGCGTCACTCGCCACAGGTGCTTGGGAGTGTCGTTTTATAGGTTATGGCCGACGCGCGTGCTACACATTCGGACGGTATCAACTTTAAACATTCACCATTTCAACACTAATAAATTATTAATCCTGTGATTTTCCATAAAACTTCTTTTGTCCATGATGAACAACTTTCTCACTGAAAGTTCTTTGTTACTTAAAATTCGCCCGTTAAACGAGAGTCGTGAAGATTGTATTTTATGTTTTTTACATTAATAAAGAAAAAAATTAATAACAATTTTGTTTATAAAGAAAATAACTGTTTTCCTTTTTTAACATTCGTAGAATATCTTTTGACGTATTTTCTTTTTTGGTACATTAAAAAATATTTAAAATCATCTGAATTATCACGAGTTGAAGTGAAAAATGTCATTAAATTTGCAGTTTTCAAAAAATCAATTTTTCTCAAATATTTCGAAAATGGTAAAAGATAGAAAAAATTTTCATAAGAAAAAAAGATGCACAATGAAATTTTCTATAAGGATGTGTATTTAAAATATTAAAATTCAGAAATTGAATTTTAAGTGTCTACACAGTTTTCTTGAAAGTATCAAATTGATGCCAAAACGCTAGATAAATTTTTTATTTGATCCACATTTTTGGTCTCAATTCGTTGCCACTTGATACTTTTAAGTTGACAGTTAGGCCAGTCGGTGAGTGCAAAAAGTGCACAAAAGTGCAACCTGAAAAGTCTCAATAGTTTCTTGTAGTTTGGGGGCCCCATATAAGAGCCCCATGGTTTGCTCTCGATTTCCGGTTGCAAAAAATAGTGTAAACAATCGTCAAAGTTTGAGAAACGTAGTTTTTCGATGACCCTTGCTTCCGGTTAAATTTTAGAGGAAAAAGTTGTTATTTAAAGTTGTAGAGCCTAGAAATACCTTTCAAATGACTGGTCATACGTTGAAAAAGGTTTATTAGTTTAGTTGCAAATGAATTTAAACCATCAAAAATAGCACTTTTTTAATTGTTTAATAACTTTGTTAATAATTATCGAATTTGTTTATAATTTTCCAGAAATATTCTCCTTGCAAAGCTGAATTAATCCCAAAAAAAATTATCTTGATCGGATAAATAGTTTATGCATAATTCCATTTGTTAACTAAAAACATGTAATTTTTCAACGGAATTTCCCCACTTTTGGACCAACGAATTTCGGTTTTTTTTCGAGAGTACAGTTTAGGAGTCAAACTTTCATCCCACTTAAATGGAAATTCGATATTTTTTATTTAAATGCATAATAATGGAGATTAAAAAAGGGTACATTTTTTTGTCATAAACAAATGGAATAACTCAGCCAATTTTCACTTTATCAATTTGGTCTAAACGGCATTAAATTTCATGTGTTTTCACAAATCTTTTCCAAAAAAAAAATCCGAATTAGGTTCAAGGGTGGGAGAGTTAGTTTTTTTATTTCAAAAATTTCCTGACGAGTTTATTATTAATATTTTTAAATAAAATTTGCACCATCTACAGTTTAAAACACGTATTTTATGAAAAAAAATTAATTGTTATATTTTAGGCTTTTATTTTTCATTTATATCAAGTAAAAATACATATATAGTTTTTTCAACTCTTGGACGGCGGAGTGGGGGTACTCAGTGGCGCGTGGTTATCGACGCTACAACTGAAATCAGCCTTTCAAATTTACAAAATTGGTTATATCTTCGTTAATTATTAACCGATTTTAATTTTTCTTTTTTTAATTTGATGTATTTTTTATGCTGAATCCGAGAATGATTTTATATTTTTTCAAAATACATTATTTTTTGTAATAATAAAAAAAAATTTTAACAACAAATGATTATTGTTATTTATCATATTTAACAAAACATTCTTTTTGTACATATTATTCCATTAAAATGAAAGTAATATTATCACAAAAAGAAATTCAAATTATATATATATAAGTGTGTAGCATTATCATCTTAGTACATTTTGCGAATTAAACCGGCGTGCATATGTGCACGTGATGCTACTAGCTTATATGTAATTAATTAAGAATTTTTTCCTTTTAATATTTTTTTTAACTCAATGGAATAATATGTACAAAAAGAATTTTTTGTTAAATATGATAAATAACAATAATCATTTGTTAAAAAAATTTTTTTTTATTATTACAAAAATTAATGTATTTTGAAAAAATATAAAATCATTCTCGGATTCAGCATAAAAAAATACATCAAATTAAAAAAAGAAAAATTAAAATCGGTTAATAATTAACAAAGATAAAACCAATTTTGTAAATTTGAACGGCTGATTTTAGTTGTAGCGTCGATAACTACGCGCCACTGAGTACCCCCACTCCGCCGTCCAAGAGTTGAAAAAACTATATATGTATTTTTACTTGATATAAATGAAAAATAAAAGCCTAAAATATAACAATTAATTTTTTTTCATAAAATACGTGTTTTAAACTGTAGATGGTGCAAATTTTATTTAAAAATATTAATAATAAACTAGTCAGGAAATTTTTGAATTATTATAATTATAATATTTATAATTATTATTATGCATTTAAATAAAAAATATCGAATTTCCATTTAAGTGGGATGAAAGTTTGACTCCTAAACTGTACTCTCGAAAAAAAAACCGAAATTCGTTGGTCCAAAAGTGGGGAAATTCCGTTGAAAAATTACATGTTTTTAGTTAACAAAATGAATTATGCATAAACTATTTATCCGATCAAGATAATTTTTTTTGGGATTAATTCAGCTTTGCAAGGAGAATATTTCTGGAAAATTATAAACAAATTCGATAATTATTAACAAAGTTATTAAACAATTAAAAAAGTGCTATTTTTGATGGTTTAAATTCATTTGCAACTAAACTAATAAACCTTTTTCAACGTATGACCAGTCATTTGAAAGGTATTTCTAGGCTCTACAACTTTAAATAACAACTTTTTCCTCTAAAATTTAACCGGAAGCAAGGGTCATCGAAAAACTACGTTTCTCAAACTTTGACGATTGTTTACACTATTTTTTGCAACCGGAAATCGAGAGCAAACCATGGGGCTCTTATATGGGGCCCCCAAACTACAAGAAACTATTGAGACTTTTCAGGTTGCACTTTTGTGCACTTTTTACACTCACCGACTGGCCTAAGTGTAGGGGACTTCGATTTCGGCCGAGAAAAATTTACGTGCTCTTCTACGATCCAGGTGCTCATTTTCACACTCGTGTAGATGTCAACTTTCGATTTCTAAAGGTGTTAATCGGTATGAAATGAGAAATTTTTTCATTATTTTTCACCTATTCGCCCCCCTGCCGTCGCCTTCTGTCCCAGCACTAGCCTGTCAGACGTGGGTTTCTGTTATTTACATCTCTTCAGAAATCTATACTCAAATTTTCAGCCGGTATGATATGAGATAGTTGTTTTGGTTGCTGGCTCCCGGACTATTTCATTTTTTCGATTTTTTAATATAAAAGTAAAACTGAATAGGGGAGACCGAGGAGGAAAGTAACAAAATTCAGTTTTTTTATTATAGCGTTCAAACTATTTAACGAATAATTTTTGTTAATACGTTAATTGAAAGCTTGGACTTTCACCTCTTAAATAAAATTTGAATTAGACATTTAGATTAAATAACCAGTTCACAGCATGAATTTTTCACGACCTCTGTATTTGTTACTTTCCTCCTAACCCCCGAGGAGGAAAGTAACAGCAGCTAGGAGAAAAGTAACATTATAGAATATGGTTAATATTATATCATTTTAAGACTATTATTAATTTAAAATATTTTTATTATCAACTTAGAAAAATACAAAAATACTCAATGTACAAATTATTCATATTTGATACTTTATTTAATAGGGGAGAGTCACTACAGTCGGGACACTTTTGGACTTGTGCTCATAATTTCCGTTCTAGGCCGAATTTCACGTTTTATGACAAATGGTTGAAAAGATCTTCTAAAGTGGAATGTTTCTTCTGTACATCAGAAAATGTTTGGACAAAAATTGGAAAAGTTATAAACATTTAAATAAAATGTCGTTACGGTCGGATCAGGTCTTTACGGTCGGTTCACCATAGAAAATCAATGTGATATGAAAGAATATTACTAAAATTAGCCCGTAAATTACACAAGAATGCTTCAGCATTCTTCTTCATACACTTGAAAATGGAAAAAGGAAATATAAAATTCATATAAAAATTAACCTAAAACTCTCTAAATCTGAATCAGCGATAAGTATGCCACTATTTCAATTAGCGTATATGCACTGTGAATTAGCAAAATTTCACTGAATAATCAGTGAAATTTCACTGATTAATTAGCGCATATACGCTGATTGAAATTAGTGGCATACTTATCGCTGAGAATCAGTGAAATTTCGCTGATTCAGATTTAGAGAGAAACGTTCTCAGTACACGAAACGTTTACAATACGTTATCGAAGGAGATGTGAAATGAGACTTTTTAAAATGTAAATGTCAATAAAATAAAATGTAAATAAAATGTCACTGTAAAATGACGTTCTTCACACATCTCTACCTTAAGCAAATGAATTTCCGATGTCAGAACGCACCATAATTGTAAAATAATGCGTCCCAACAGGCACGATATAAAGTGACCCGACCGTAAGTTTCGCGTCGTTTTTATTTTTTTAGCACACATACATAAACGCACGATATTTATTGTTTGCATCTTTCATTTTGTTTAATTAATCTTTTTCGACACTAAGTAAAAGTTTTGCTTAAAAAATTCACCACACATTTACGTTTTACGTTTGTACTGCTCGCGTACTTCATTGGAACTTAATGAAAGTGACATAAAAAGTTTTCTAACATTACTAACAAGTATTTACATGCAATGGTAAATGGCACCAGTTTGTTACAACTAAGAAACCTGAGGTGACCCAACCGTAAAGGTGTCCCGATCGTAGAGACTTTCCCCTACATATTCAACACATTTTGGTACATTAATGTCTCATCAATATTATCTTCTTATCTATATTGCAGATGTAGCATTTAATTTTAAAACTTATCGTATATGTAATATTAAATTAATAAAATGTGAAACAAAAGTACTGATACTATATTTTAAGGTAAATTAATAATTAATAATAACGTAATAACTTTCTCCACTTAAGAAAAATTGCCAAATTTTTCAAATGCTTCATATTTTGGCATTTAAAAAATTAAAAATAAGACATTAATCTTTTAAAACATGAAAATAACTTTATCTAAAGTTTAAAAGCAAAAATGAACAATTATGGCAAACATGGAATAAAACAAAATAAGAACACAGAATTAAAACTTGCCTGGTTCAATAAACCATTTTTAGGTTATGTTAATATGTCAAAACGAAAGTCAATTTACTTATAATTTATTACATTTAACGAACAAAAGTTAACCTGTAACTATAAATATGATTTCCTTGACTCATTTCATAAAGTATCCACAATATATTGAAACGAGGAGGAAAGTAACAACGTGTTACTTTCCTCCTAACTCTCCTTCTCAACAAAAAAGTTAAAATTACACAAAAGTATTACACGTATTTTAGAAATACACTATTGTAATTTAAAGATAGATAATTAAGCTACAAAACCCCGAAAAGAACATTTTATAAAACTGTGTAATTACTAAAATATGAGGTTTTGATAGTTGAAACTAAAACTTACTTTTGACGAATTTTTGTAACGTCACGTCAGTAGCGGACTTCACCTAACCGGAAATGCTCTTGAACACTATGAAGAAGTTGTAGGGGGTACTACTGACTAAAAAAAAATTTAGACTCTGTATTTTCGCTAATTTGTTTAAAAGATATTAGCGTTGTTACTTTTCTCCTCTGTTACTTTCCTCCTCGGTCTCCCCTATTAAACAAAAATTAAAATCTTTTGGTACAAAAAAAATAAATGAAAAAGAAATATTGAAGTATGGTATGTCTAATATTGTAAATAATAAGTAGAGGAACCAAATTTGCAGATTACAAATAATTAATTAAAATAAAACAAAAAATTTTTGAAAATAAATTAGAAAAAGATTTTTTAAAATTAATTATGTGTGATCAACCTGTAAAAATACACTAGTGTACCAATTTTTAGGTAATTAGGTTAAATAATATAGACGTTAGGGAGAAAAACGTTCTTTCAAAAAAATTTTATATATATATATATATATATATATATATTCAAAAATTATTCACTTTAAAAATTTAAAGTCAATGGCAACCGAAATTTTAACGGTTTCGGTTTCCTCTTTTCGCTATTCTTCTAAAAAAAAGTTTGGTTTCGGTATTTCGGTTACGGTTTTGTTTTCAAAGAATTAGGGTTTCTGTATTTAGGTTTCGGCTTTTAAAGTGAATAATTACCTGGTCAATTTTGACATACATGTATGGTTAGGATGTATGGCTGAAACAGTAATACTGTAACTCAGTTCAATATCCACAAATATAATATTTGAGAATTGGCTATATTTATGACAGTACCATAAATATATTTTTTTTCAGTGTACCAACTATGAGGCTGCTTCTACAACAGCTTTTTTTTTATTGTATTTCGATATTTCTAATAAAACGTAAGAATTTAGGGATAATCGAGGTACGATGATGATACTTCTTATTATAATAATAAGTAGTGTTATTTTTATCTACTATTGTAATTTTTAGGGAACAGAAGTTAGTATAAAAGTTTAGAAAGAATATCATTTGATGTTAAGACAATTGCAAATACGAGAATATGGAACATATTTAAAATACATTCTGATATTTTTATTTGTAAACCCACTATTTTGAAAACTATTAAATGTAAAAAAATTTTAGATACTGTATTATTTTTAATATTAACACTCTCTGAAATGGTAAGCAGTTTGAATTTTTACAAAATTTTATTAGAATATTTTCACGAAGGTTTCCGAACAGCTCCGTCCACAACCGAAGACAGTTAATGTTAGGCGAACACTCAGCAAACAACCGAGCGTCATCATCGTCTTGAAAGTATTTTGTTCAAAACGTTTCAAAAGTTATTAGTGATTAAATAATTGAATTGTGTAATAATATTATGATAAATCATATATTAATTTATATACATATGTATTTTTTTTTTTTTTTATTCACGGGGGTGAAGAGGAAATGCATTTACGCATGCCCAGGAAGATCCCACTTGCCTGGGGTATGTCGGGCTCGCACAAAATGCAAGGAAAAAAAAGAAACCTCACATACCTGCTTTTTACGGCAGTCACAATACCGACTAAAACTTCTTCTTGCTTCCCCTGGGTTTCGAACCTTCTGCCCACCTACGGAACTACCTAGTGGCTTCAGACTTCGTAGATGGAGGTCCCGTTTAGTCGCTGACGCGACTCTTTCGTGCCGCTCTTGTTCTGGCCTATTTCCTTCTTGTTCTTGACAGGGTCTTCTTAGCTTCCTCTAAGGCAGTCCTGAAGACCCTGCACCGACCTGATCCGGCGACGTGTTGGATGTCCTCCTTCTCGCCGAACTTCGCCTGGCATAAGAAGCAGCATGAGCTCTTCTTACAATCTGCTGCTTTATGGCCAGCTTCTCCGCACTTGAAGCACGCAGCTGACCTATCTAATCCTTGGCAATCTCTGCCTATATGGCCATAGTCAAGGCACTTGTGACACCTTGTGACCATCACTCTCCTGCTAATTCTGCAGGACACAAAACCGATTTTAATGTGCCCCATCTTCTCCAATCTGGCAGCGTCGTCCTGGGTGGTGACCACGACAGCGAGCTTCATACCTCGCTTATTTGGTCCGAGGACCGTCACCTTCCTGCTTCCTGCTTGTACCGTAGAAACTTGCTCCAAGGCACCCAAGACGTTTTCTTTCTCAGTAAGGCTGTCCATATCGCGGATTTCCAGCGTAGTTTGCCGGTCCGCCATCTGCACCTTACCCAGGTCACCGATCACCTACGTCACCTCCTCGGTGAACAGCTTCTTGTTTGAAGACCTTCCAATTTTAATGAGAAGGTCTCCCTTTTTTGTGGGTAAAGCTCCCACAACCCTTGTCTGGCTGGCCTCCAGGTCAGCTTCTCTTCGAACATTCGCCAGCACGTCAGTGAAAGTATTTCCTTCGGACACTTTGACGATGACTGTGGCTCTTCCCTTCTTTTCTGGAACTGGCTTTGGTACCGTTTTGGTCCCCTTGCCTGCAGTCTTTTTGGGAGGTCTCTCCTCCTTCTTCCTTTTTGGATCCTTCGTAAGCTCAGGATCGCTTCTCTTCCGCTTCTGAGCATCCAAGACGACGTTTCTTAGCATTGCTGCGTTGAAACGGTCACGTCTCGTCCTTCGGTCTTGCCGTGCTTCTTCTGACCAAGTTAATCCTTGGTAGAATTTCTCATCTTTTCTGGCGGCTGCTGCGTGCTTTTCCTTCACATCCCGTATGAGCGACGTCAGACTTCTCAGTCCATCCTTTATCGTCATGTTGACATTTTTCTGGACCTCCCAGGATTTCAGCATCTTGCTGATCTCTTCCTCCATTTTTTGAATGCTTGCTGCCTCTTCCTTCCGCAGCTTAATGCATTCATCCCGATCTTCATTGCAGCTAGCAATGTCAATCGCAGAAGCATTACTGAAGACAGAAATGCAGCTGGCTTGACTGGTCACGCTGCTCGTGCTTCCTCTTCTCTCCACCTTGTCCACGATGATCTGTGGCACCTCCAATGCGTTGTTGCCCTCCTGCATCCTTGGGCCACTGGCCACCGCCCTCACGCTCGAAAGCGCTTGACGATCGGAACCAGTGAGGGATTTAGCCGAAGCATTACCCCGCAGGTACTCTTCCATGTTTTTACAATCGCTCATGATGGATGTTTCTTTTTTGCTGGTTTTGGTCCGCGTCGAGTATTTGATTTCCTCGATACCACCTATTCCTCGAAAGAAATAGGAAGCGTTTACCTATCCGCGACCTGGCACGCGTCCGATAGAGGACTTTAAGACTTATTACCAAAAGTGACGTTGACTATGTCTTTTCATAATCTTTATTAGAATTCTACTAACGATACCCCGATTATCCCTAAATTCTTACGTTTTATTAGAATTATCGAAATACGATAAAATAATTTTTGTAACTAAAAGTCTCTCCGTGTAAAA
Organism: Leptopilina drosophilae; assembly: GCA_032873175.1. Lineage (NCBI taxonomy): Eukaryota > Metazoa > Arthropoda > Insecta > Hymenoptera > Figitidae > Leptopilina > Leptopilina drosophilae. The sequence goes on along the minus strand of CM065484.1, from coordinate 23,617,546 downwards.
GTAATGATTCTAGAGATAGGAACTTTATGCTTGAGCATAAAAGCATAAATTTAAAAAATGGTGTATATTGTTAAGACGCGCATTAATAATTATTATTTAACAAAAATAATTGCAACTTGCAAAAGCATTGAAGAGCATAATTTAGTCTTCAAAGCAGCATAATTCATTGTGAGCATTTATGCGGCATAATTTGGAAACTTCGGTCATAATTAAAAAAAATTTATTTATTTAATTTAAATAATTTTTATTTGATAAATTTGAAATATTTGTGTAATATTGTATTTTGAAAAAATTTATTTATAAAAAATTGTTAAATTTATAAATATTGACGATAAAAGTCACAATCAACATTTAAAAACTGGCGGTATTACTTTGGTTCACAATAATTAAAGGGCAATGCTAAATTAATGTTTTGTCTTTACTTCAGCGATTCTTTGAATGATGAATAAATTATAAAATATTTTTGGTATCTTCGAGACTGATTGTAATGTGTAATACTAGCACTTTAAAAGACCCGAATTTAATTTGGTCTTATAAGTATTAAACTTTTTGAATTGACTACAATTTTTTATTCTACAAATATCCAATTTCAATCAATCTTTTCCCCAATATTATTAAATGATATGAAAAATTGTTAATATTTTGTTATTTCATAACTTCTCGTAAAATTTATGAGATTTATTTAGTAATATTAAGTTTAAGTTCAAATTTCTTAAAGGCAAAGCATAATTGAAGCATAAATTAGCACTTTTAATAGCATAATTGTAGCATAATTTCCATTTTTTCAAGCATAATTACAGCATAATTACAAGTTTTTTAAGAGCATAAATCGCCTTGCTGAAAAGCATAAAGTTCCTGTCCCTAGTAATGATAAATAAATATTTTAATATTTTTATATCTTTATAATATTTTAGAAACAAGAAACGACGTTCCGTGGCCATCTGGGAAGTGTAGACCAACTTTGCTGGCATGCTTTTCATCCAGAATTATTATCGACAGCGAGCGGAGATAAGACAGTGCGAATATGGGACATGCGATCACAGAAATGTACAGCAAATATAGGAACAAGAGGTGAAAATATTAATATATCATGGTCTCCTGACGGAAATACGATAGCTGTTGGTAATAAGGAAGATCTTGTTACGTTCATTGATGCCAGAGCCCAAAAAATTAGAGCTGAGGAACAGTTTAATTTTGAAGTAAGTTTCTAAAAGAGATAATTATTTATAGGGTGTTATTTTTCGAAAGTTATAAATTTCCAAGTCGCCGGCCAGAATTTATTTTAGAATGAAATAAGAATTATTAGTTAATTTAAAAAAAGATACTTATACTTATAATTTTGCAAGTTCTAAAGTTTATTGTTTCAAGACAATAATTGAATTTTTATAAATAAATAATTGAAATTTTTTAAATAATTTAAATTTCTTTACATTTTTTGTAAAATAATTCAATTCTTGCGAAGAATTTTATTAAATTTTTTGACAATAAAATTCCTGAGAATTTTAGGTATCATGAAATTGAACGCAAAATCTGTAAGTGGGGTTTGATTTATGTCTGTTTAGAGTGTCAAAATCCATTTAGAACAAATTCTAGCTAGTGTTGCATGTCGAGCGAGTCTCGATCGACAACTTCTCGTCAGAGTCGAGAAAATCGTTAAAATAACAATTAAAACAATTGAATTTTATAGTTTTATCTCACTTCTTTTTTGAAAGGAGACGAAAAAACAAATGACATCTATTTGCTCGACATGCATCACTAATTCTAGCTGATCGGGTTTGCTAAATATTCAAGTTTAACCATATCAGCGCAAAATAAAGTTAACTTTTTAATATGTTGACGTCCACATGAAGTGGGTCTATTCGTGGCACTATTGAAGTTATTTATGTGGTCGAATTCCTTGTAAAATTTGGAAATTTTTGAGCTGTCTTAGATCGTTTTTCGTGAAAAATTCGATGAGTTACAGAATTTCAAAATTTAAAATGCTACACCGAAAAAAATCTTAATTATAATCTCTAGGTTAATTCAACAAATCCAAGCATTGTAAAAACAATCTTGTAATTCTTGTCAAATTGACTAGGATATTTAGTAATTTTGCTTATTTCCATAATGACAGTATTTATCTGTAATGCTTCCCTTTGAATTATCCTGCTTTTGTAAACAATTGTTTATTACAATAATTGTTTAATATAATAATTAGCTACCATTAATTACATGGAAAAAAAAGTTCCCAGATATTTCAGAAATTATTTCCTAATTCTTGGATACGGTGTAACAACATTGAATTAGCAACGAACATTCAATGGTAATCAATGAAAATGATATAATAACGATTCTGTCACTCTGTTTCCAAATTAATTATGTGTTGAAGTTATCGATCACTCCGAGTCAAGTAACTTGACTCGGAGTGATCGATAGCTTCAACACATAGGTAATCAATGAATGTTTGACAGAAATTCGGGAACTGTATTAGAAAAAGCTACAAATAGTCCAATAGTCTTTTTTTTTTTTACTTTCTCATGTAAAGTTCCTGGCACTGGCCGCAACTGTTTCTGAAAGTTTCGGGAACTCGTCAAGGAATCTTGTGCGCAGAAACCAAGTACGCATCAGTCTCAACAAGTCTCACAGCCAGTAAGACTTGGGTGCCTCTTAGATTTATTTAATGCTGAGGTATTTAAGTCGCCTGTTTAGCTCAGTTGGGTAAGATGCCGGACTTCCGTCCTTGGGTATGAGAGTTCTGTTCCAGCCACTGTCGATTTTTCTCTAATATGGTTTTTTCTATTTCAGAAATTTAATATAAATTGTGTGTGACCTTCAAGGATAAAAGTGTATGTGTGTGCTCGCGCGCACGTGTGTCAAGGAAGAGAAGCAGAATAGTTTTTTTCTTGCATTCGTCTAACTTTTCGGTTTTCTTGAACAGTTCCTGACTTTTTCAAGAACAGTTTGCCGAGAATACAAAAAATGGTTGTATTAAAAAGTAAATCATCAAAATAACGGCCATGAAAAAATTTACGCGTTTCCCTTATTGCATATGTAATATATACCCAGATAACCAGCGTACTAGTACTGTACCAGCCATGTACCTTCGCACTGTACCAGGTACTGTACTGGTATGTCGTACAGATAATGGCGGAAAAGCATTGTAAATTGATAACCTAAAATCTCAATTAGTTTGGCGTACTGGTATTGTACTTAGTGTTATACTCGTACGGAGTACTTTGGCAATTTCATAATTCTATCCGTATGACATACCGTTATTATACTAGTATCTTACTGGTATGTACATACTTTATTATTTTGTGCTAGTACAATATGAGTACGATACCAATACGCTGTACTGAAAAATAATGATTAGTACGCTTGGCTATCTGGGTATATATATATATATATATATCGCTATAACATTGTTGGCGTGAACGTTAACAATTTAATGTTAATACGATAAAAGCATAAACACTATATGCTTTGATAGCATAAAACGGAAAATCTAAATATTTGCATATCTGAATATGTTACATAAAAACTATCAGTTAAAATCTATTCTTTTATCTATTAAAAAGTAAATTCAAATTCGTCATTTGATTAAAGAAATATGGGTTTCTACAAAGTAGATTGTTAATGGGTCAGTCCACTGACTTTCGTCTGAGAGTCGTTGCGACCATATTTTTAAAAAATCTAATTTTCATATATGTAAAACTTGATGACTTGCTGAGTTCATTAACCATAATATAATGGTAGAAATTTTATTTCGTTAAATAATATTAATTACACTGTCCAACACTAATTTTGCCCTTTTAATAATTTTAGTCACTTTAAATAGATTTTTCCACTCTGAATACGAATCTGAAAAGAAAAATGCTTCACCACGTCGAGTTTTTGAGAAAATTAGTGTTAAAAAGTGGAAAAGGCATGTTTTTGGCTATATTTGATTATGATTAACAGAAAAATAAGAGGTGCTAGAATTTTGTTTCTGGTATCAAGTGAAAGCTTGAATCACAACTAACAATTTCCTTGAAGAAGAATTCGAAGGCATTTCCGATAAGGCAATTAAAAATGATTTTTTCTTTTGTATTAAATTTTGTTATTAATCAAATTTTATTAGCACTATGTATAACCTTAGCATTGTAAAACAAGTGATAAACAAATGAATTTTTTAGCACTTAAATTCATAACATTTTATATTATTTTCAGGTTATATTTTTTACCAAAAAAATGTTTAGCAATCTAATTTTTAGAAATCCCTACAAAAGATTTTAATTAAAGTTTTATTTAAGAATAGGTCTTAATTTTAAATAAATTAAATTGATCAATTCTTCTAATAGAAATTAAATGCCTAACTAGTAGAAGAAAAAGTATATTAAATTAGATATTCAGTAATCATACAAATTAAATTTTTTGTTAAATTTAAACACATAATTAATTCATAAAATTAATTATAATTTATTTTTTAAAAAAAAAATTATTTTCTCATTGTTAGATATTGAAATTTATTTAAATTGTAAATATTGTCTGCTTTTATTCTAATGGATAAAAACAATTACTGAAAGCAATGTTTCAATTTTTGGAAAAACAAAACGTTAAATTCATAGGAATACTTTATTTCTCCTTCTTACGTTTTTTATTTTCTATCCTTTTCGACTCACTCATAATTTTTAGTATTGGCTATATTAAAGGTATTCTTTCGATACTTTCCCGGACTATAATTTTAATATAGTCAGTTTTAAAAATTATAATTCTTTTACTAATTTTTCTAAAATATATTAAGAGCTGCCTACTAATATGGACAATATTAATTTTTAATATAAAACACGATTTCCCTAAATTGAAAAAAAATATATTAAATTCTATTACCAATTTTAACAAATATTAATACAAAATCTCTCTCCGTGTATTATGGTTAATGAACTCAGCAAGTCATCGAGTTTTACATATATGAAAATTAGATTTTTTAAAAATATGGTCGCAACGACTCTCAGACGAAAGTCAGTGGACTGACCCTAATATAATTTATAAAGAAAGTAATTTTGATAGTCCTTTGTCTATTATCAATTATTCTAACTATTGTACAAAATACACTTATCTATTTTAATGTCCTGGAAAAATAAGAAATTTGTCCTGGAATGTCCTGAAAAAGGCCTGGAATTTTCAATCTCATTTACAGTAGACACCCTGATTTGAAAATTCGCGAAAATAAATACTTCAAAAAAAATTCTCCTGATTGCCAGAATGGTTTAGCCCGCTTGAAATCGATAGGAAATGTTCATAATTATTTTAAGAACTTGTAGTAAAAATTTGGATAGAAAAAAAGGTGGTGTTTTTGAGAAAATTGATCTTATTTATTTTCAGGAAATCATCCCCTATTTTTATAACTTTAAATATTTTTTTAAATTTCAAAGTGGATTGTGAAGAGGACAAGCCCATCTACAAGACCCAATAAAGAAAATTAAATTATACTCAAAAGGAAAAAAAATGACAAGCAAAACAATTTTTGTTCACTATTCATTCGAGTTTTACCACTCAAAGTTCAAATATGCATAACTTCTTTAAATTTAACTTTTTTGAAAAATAAAAAAATACGTGTCTCTTTATTTTTCATGTACAATAACATATTTTAGCGACAGCTACATCTATAACTTGAAGTTAGTCGACCTGCCTGATTTGAAATGGATTCAGTCATATTATTCTTTGTAATACTATAATAATCGTGGGCCCACGATCGGACAAGGCTTAAAAATTGTTAATTTAGTGCAAGATTCTTACAAATAATTTGAAAAAAATAGATTGATACACACATTGTTGAAAATGAAATTTTATTTAAAAAATTTTAAAATCTTATCGTAAATTATTTTTAAAAATTTTTTAAATATTTTTATTAAAAACTACGCGTGAAAACAAAACTTTTCATTATAAAAACGTCCAATTTGATCAATTTTTGATGCAAAAGCAAAATAATTTCCGATTTGGCCTGGAGTGCCCCATATATAGTTATTTTTTTAATAAGTATGTTACATTTTAATTTATAATTTTAGCGCTGCACATAACGGTCCCACAATTCAAAAGAAAGTTGAAGTAAAATCACTTCCAAGCTTGCGTGGCTATGCGGTATGAGTATTCGACTTGTGTCCTCTAGGTCTAGGTTTCAATCCCCCGTGCGTGCGAAATTTTTCATTCATAGTTTTAAGTGTTCTGTGTATAATTCTGAATATTGTTACATAAAGTATAAGTTCAAATAATTATTAACAATGATAATAATAATTTAGTCATTAATTTAAATAAATAAGATAGTCTGTTTAAATTATTAAAGAATATAAGAAAAATATTTTTTAAAAACTTATTGCAAAAAAAGATATTCTATTAATTATTCATATTTTTATTCATACTCATAATCATTTATTAGTTCTATGCAACTATTAAATTTCTGCTTGGGTATTATTTATGATAAATCGTTTTTGTTATAGAATTGTTATATATTTGTTCTAAAACAATGTTCTAGTTTTGTTCTAGAATTGTTACAGACTTTTGTTCCTATTTTGTGCCTCCAGGGGGACGACATTTTGACCTGCATCTTCCTCACCAGTTACAGAACTTGTTCTTTTTATTCTGGAATAGTTACAGAATTATTCTGTAACTTTGCACACTGGGTTATCCATTAATATTACTGTAACATGACAGTAACATTACTTTAATATTACACACTTATGAAAAAATTGCAAAGCAGTTCCCAAAGAAGAAGGAAAGGTTATGGTCACATCACTGTAATATTACACTGGAGATTCGTAATCTGCACTGTACTATTACAGTGATCTTATTGGGATATTAAAATGTCCGCCTGGAGGTTTATGTTTATTATGTTGCACTATTACGGTAAATTAATGGGAATATTAAGGTAATATTACCTCACAATGTTAAGGTAATATTACACTGTAATATAAACCCTTTAACGCCCAAATGGACAAAATTTTGGCATGAAGCTTGAGGACTTGTTTCGGTACTTAAAAATCAATAGAAAAATTTGCGAATTATCATTTCTTATGTTTTCATAACCGCTTTATCGAATAGCGTTAAGAAAAACTTAAAAAATTTATAAATAAAAAGTTATTAATGTTTTTTTATAAAAAAGTACGATTTTTTTCCAATTTTTGTTTAATTATCAATTTTTTCTACTATGAAATAGCGTAAAAATAATTGCAAATGTTACAAATAACGTCACAGATATATAACCTAGAAGATAGGACTATAGAGAAAATTAAAACTTAAAATACCGGTTAAAAATAGAGTTTGAAGTTCAAAATTTTTTCAAAATTTGATTTGAAAGTACAAAATTGTTAAAAGTTTTTAGATCGGCTTAAAATTTGTTAATTTTATATTTTTGTTTCCTTTTTATTTATGTTTTTTTTATTTTTGATGTCTTTTTTTCTTTTTAATTATTATAATTTTTTAATTTAAAAGTTAAAAAATGGAAATATATATGTTTTATTTTAATCATTACTTATTTCAAGGTCATATTAAAAAACCAATTTTTTTATCTCCAGTTTGTAGCTCTTGTAAAACCTTTCAAAAATCATTATTCACAGTTTTAATTTGATTAGGGGAAACTGGGGTAAACCCGCTCACTTTTTTTCAGAACGGTAAAAACCTAAGAAATTATTCTCTAAATCCAAATTAATTTATATAATTTAAAAGCCTATGATTTCTACCAACAAAATAAAAATGAATTTTTGATTTATCTTTCTTACTTTTACTTAGGGAAATTTTTTAATACATATATACTACCGACAGAAATTGTCGGTACGAACGACGGGCGAGCTACGAAAAGTTGCTGCCGAAATTAAATTAACATATTTTATTATTAAAAAATGATAGAAACTTGATTCTTGGATCTTTTGAAAGCCAATTAAATTCTACGTCGTTTGATATATAAATGAAAATTATTTGATATTTTTATCACTTAAAAGATTTTTAAAAAAATTGATTAATTTTTCTACTTTTGTGCACCATGTTTGTGTGGCTGCACATTCTAGAAAAATTTAGAGAAAAATTTTAAACTCTTGCTACATAATCTTCAAAGTCTCAGCTTTTATTTGAGCCTTGAAAATTAAAAATCCGTTCAGTAGTTTTTGAAATATCTAAAAAAATGTCCAAGCATGTTTTTTTATAATTTACGCGGTGATACACACTTATTGCACTCTCGTTGCTCACCTGGTTCGTTGCGGCAGAGCCGAATAAACGGCATTTAGAGTGGGGGTCATATTTGAAGCCCTTTTTAAGTTTTTTGTAATTTTAGATTTAATATTCATTAAAAATGTAATAATTGCTAAAGTTAATTATATATATATATATATATATATATATATATATATATTAGAGCTGTGCAAAATTCGAACCGAACCGAGTTTTGTTCCATTTTTGGGCGCCGAAATGTTGAATGTCGAATATTCGACATCCCAACTGGGCTAGTTCGAATGTCAAAAGCCGACATTCGAACTAAGCTAACTCGAATGTCGAATTTTCGACATTCGAACTAGGCGAAAAAATTCGAACAGTTCGGTTCGAATTATTTTGCACAACCCTAATATATATATATATATATATATATATATATATATATATATATATATATATATATATATATATACAAGTTATCGTTTTACAAACTTTCATGATCAAATAGTCGTTTATTTCTACGTACAAATTTTCACTTTTCTAACTTCTTCCCCAAAATAAAATTGACCTAAATTTTGAGGTTAGCGGGAATTGTTTGTTAAATTTTGACGTCTAGGTCAAAAATGCCCTCAAAGTGGACCTAAATTTTAAGGGTAGCGGGAATTATTTGTCAAATTTTGACGTTTATGTCAAAATTGACCTAAATTTTGAGGGTAGCGGGAATTGCTAGTCAAATTTTGACGGTTAGGTCAAAACTGCCCTCAAAATTGACCTAAATTTTGAGAGGAGAAACTACAAGTAAATTGTATTACGCGCCTCTTTCCTCTAGATCAATTGTAGTAGTGCTCCTACTATGCACCGATGTCGCCACATATTCAAAGTAAAAAACTTTAGGTCCTGTCTCGCTTCTATAGCTTTGGTCATCATTGTTTCTCTTTGTGTCGATATCGTCAAAAGTACAATTGATAAATTGATTTTAAAAATGACAAAAAGAAAACACAGAGATCATTCTCCCAAGAATGATAAGGAAAAACAGATACTATTAAAAAGAATAAAGGTTTTAGAAAAGAAAGTATTAGAAAAAGAAGATGAAAAACAGCGCAGTAAGTATAAAAAGAAATTATAACCTCGAAAGGAAAGCGTCCTTTATGTACAAAGTGAATAACAGATGTACAATATAGGAAATAAATACATAATTTTGTGTATGGTGATCAAATTTTCTTATCAAATAATGAATAGAAAATAATATTGAAAACCGTCAAATTAACAAAATATTATGGCCATGAGTGTGTTTCTCAGTTCAACTGATTAACCACGATGTTTTGTCACACTGTGGTTCAACCACAATGTGTACATTTTTCACTAATCTTTGTAATTATACAATGATTTTATGTAAAAATACATATAAATAGTAACGATTGGCCGAAAATAAATATGAATGCGTTTTTTCAGTCCAACTGATTAACGACAAATTTTTATGTCACATTGTGGTTCAACCACTTTGTGTACACTTCCAAATAAATATTGTAATCACACAATAATAAATAAATAAAAAATAAAATAAAATAAAAAAAAGGAAAAGAAAATACATAAATAAATATCATTAATGTGTTCCTCAGTTCAATACCTAACCTCAACCTGTCACAATGTGGTTCAACCACTTTGCGTATATTACAATAATTAAAATTATTTTAATATCGTTCAACGACTTTAAATAAATAGTAATTATTTAACTTTAAAATTTAAAATAAATAAGTAAAAGAAAAATATTTATTTTAGGCAGAAGTAGTCGTCATTCGAGCCGTACATCATCAAGTAAATCTCGTAGATCGAGATCGTTGGATCGTTCTTATCGAAGGTACTACGATTATTATAATGACAATTATCATGATAAATATTATGACGATTACGATAGTCGTCATTCTAGAGATCGATACAGTAGGCGCTCACGTTCAATAAGCAGATCGACATCAAGAGATCGAGGGAATTCCAAAGCGTCTTCTGATCCTGAGAGAAATACTCCACAACATCAAGAAGCAGCTGTAAAAAACCCTACCGTGCATGACAAAACTGAAGCCGATAAGGATAAAAGTTTGCCTGGGGACCTGACGAGTGAAAACAGTAAAGATAAAGGATCTAAGTCGGAAACTGAAAATACTCTAAAAGATCTTGATGACGAAACCTTAAAGATTTTTGGTGAGCGCCTAACGGTAGATAGAGTTTTAGCGCCTGCAGTACATTCTCATCTGGCAGATCTTTGGTTGGAAATTATCAAAAAAGGGTTACCTTCGGAAGAATGTAAAAAGATATTGAAAAAATGTCCTCCTCCAGAAAATTGTACGTTAATGGATCCTCCGAAGCTTAATTTGGAAGTTAAAGCGGTAATAGACAATTCAATTTTAAAAAGGGATGAAAGGATTGTTGAAAAGCAACAAAAAATTTCTGCTTCACTTGCGGCGGTAGGACAAACGATTGATTTAATGTTAAAATTAAATCCACCAGATAAGGCTCGATATTTAGAACCCCTTAACTGGGTCATGAGACTATTATCAGACTTATTTCACGATGAGACCGAAATTCGAAGAAATCTAATTCTAAAAAACATAAAGGCATCATTTAAAGATACGCTTAAGGATCTTCCGGCCGATAGTTTTTTGTTCGGCTCAGATTTATCGGAAAAAATAAAAGCAGCCAAAGCATTAAAAAATTCAACGAAGGATTTGGTTATACCTCAAAAGTCTCATTCTGAAAAAGAGAAAAATTCAAAAAACTACAGCGGTCCGCCTCAACGGAAAAATTACAAACGGAACTTCAATTTCAACTCGAGGGGAGGCGGACAGACACATCCTTACAGTCGGGGTCACAGACAGTTTTCTCGCAACAAAGTTCCATACACGAAGCGGAATCAAACAGACATGAAGAAAAAGAATTAGAGGTAGGTAAAATTGCAGGAAGATTGTCCCTTTTTAAACTTAAATGGGAAGCTTTAACATCAGATGAAACCATCTTGAGTTGGATCGCAGGTTACAAAATACCTTTTTCTTCTAAGGTTGTTCAAATTCAGCCACCGACTGAAACTTGTTGGTCTTCGGAAGATCGACAAGCTTCACGATCCGGATGGGGAGTCTACTGCAATGACCAACGTTCCCATGGGCATTGAAATGAGGAGGAAGAAACTTGTCACATTAATTATTGGAGCTCTTATCAGCTTTCTTTGGTCTGAAGTGTTTCGCCGCTGAATTAAGAGATTGTGATGTGCTATTGAGAATAGATAACACCACAGCCATCTCTTATATAAATAAAATGGGCGGAATTCAATTTCCAAAGTTAGGTGATTTGGCAAGAACGATTTGGAATTGGTGTGAGCAAAGAAGGATCTGGATTTTTGCCTCCTATATACGCTCTAAGGACAACATAGAAGCTGATATAGAATCCAGACGACTTGATCCAGAGACTGAGTATTCCTTGTCACAATTAGTATTTCAAGAAATAGTTACAACCTTCGGGAAACCACAAATCGACTTATTTGCCACAAGAATAAATGCAAAGTGCACACAGTATGTTTCTTGGATGAGAGATCCAGGGTCAATAGCAGTTGATTCCTTTACGATTGAGTGGAATAAATATTTTTTTATGCCTTTCCGCCTTTTGCAATAATTCTACGCGTTTTAAGAAAAATTAAAAATGAAGGTGCAAGAGGTATAATTGTTGTACCATACTGGCCTGCTCAAGCTTGGTTTCCTCTATTTACTGCTTTGTTAGACTGCACACCAATTTATTTCAAGCCTAATATTAATCTTTTACGCTCTTTTGATAGGCAAGAACATCCGTTGTGGAAGAGAATTACCCTGGTTGCAGGGCCGTTATCCGGGAGGCGCTAAGATTTCGAAAGGTTCCTGAAGAGTCAATCGAAATAATGATTTCTTCGTTGGCAGAATCATCGATTAAACAATATAATACCTGCTTGAAAAAATGGTGGACATTTTGTTACCTCGGAAAAGTAAACCCATACGAATGTGAGATTTCACAAGTTCTAAAATTCCTCACGAAAGAGTTCCAGAGTGGAGCTTCGCACGGAACTATCAACAGTTGTCGTTCAGCGATTTCTTTATTGCAAGGGCCAGGTGTGGGTGATGATCCGCAAGTTAAAAGATTATTAAAAGGTATTTCGAAATTAAGGTCCGGAAAACCTAAATATGATGTTACATGGGATCCGCAAATAGTTTTGAATCATTTCATCGAGTGGGGCTCCAATGACTCGCTATCATTTAAGCGACTTACACTTAAATTAGCTACACTGTTAGCATTAATAACAGGACAAAGAATGCAGACACTCTCGTTAATTAACATTGAAAATATTGAGAAAACCGCGGATTTCATTGAAATTAAGATTCCTTCCACAATCAAGACATCAAATGCCAAGAGAATTCAACCATCGCTTAATATTCCGTTTTACAACGAAAATAAAACGATTTGTCCAGCTTCAATTTTAGAAGAATATCTACGAAGAACCGAAGATTTACGTGAAGACATCACCACGCTGTTTATTGCCATCAAAAAACCACATAAAAAAGTTTCCAGCCAAACGTTAAGTAGGTGGATAAAACAAACTTTGTCAGATAGCGGAGTAGATACGACTATTTTTGATGCCTATAGTACACGTCATGCATCTATTTCAAGTGTAAAAAGAAATGGTTTAAGTATAGACATTATTAAAAAAGCTGCGGGTTGGATAGAAAGCTCAAAAATCTTTGCTTTGTTTTACGATCGCTGCTTAGTGAAGGACAAAACTTTATTTGCAAAATCTGTTTTGAGTAGAGCCACACAATAATTCTTTAATTTTGGTTCAACTGATAATAATTGTTCTTTTTCATTAAAATAAATAATAAATTCGTTCTATAAAATTATTATTTTTATTATTATTATTTTCTGCCGTTTAATTAACTTTAAATAACTACAATTGATCTAGAGGAAAGAGGCGCGTAATACAATTATAAGATTAAACGAACTTACCTATAAGTGAAGTTCTATCTTAATTGTATGAAGCGCCTCTTCCGAAAAGATCAGTCCCACCCATTTAATATTCCTTAGCTAATTTGTTTTTTAACAATTAACCCCATATTTAAAAGGCAGCACTTTAAAAAAAATGACGACCAAAGCTATAGAAGCGAGACAGGACCCAATATTGATAATTGAGTAAAGAACAAAGAAAAAACAGTAATCTTTCACAAATTCGTTGTAATCTTTATTGTAAAATAGAAAAAACAATTTATTTATGTAATTCTAACAATGTACTCTCAAAATTTTAAAAATCACCCCCTAAGCATAGGTTTAAAAAAGTTCCAATTTCTGTATAAAAAATTGGTTATTAAAAAAATAAATAACATTTATAAGATTCGTGATTTAATCAGAATATATTTCAATCAAATTCACCCTTATAAAAATGACCAATGAACAAAAATCATCCCTTGTACATTATTTGGACAATTTGGTAATTACTCTCATGAACATAAACATAACATTTTATATAGATTCTATAAGTCACGGAATTCCCTCACAATATATTATGTTTAAACTAAAACTAATATTAATAAAAAAAATTCCAGTTATCTGTGAGAGAGTCTCAGAACTAATGGAAGATTCTATTATAATTCCCAGTCTTTCTGACAGATGGCTCGAACTACATTTCTGATGTGTGACTAGTATCACGCAGGGTGTAAATATCCGTCTCTTGAACAGATCATTCACAATATTATCTTGACTGATAATGTTAATAGTTGACGTCTATTACGACGTAAACAATTTTTATTATTATTCGTTCATCACGGATAATAATTCAAAACTCCAGTTCTTTGAAGAAATTAATAATTATATTAAATAATGTAACATATAATAATTACAATTTTATGTTGGTTTATACTAAATAATAAATAAATATTAAATAATTAATTTATCAAATAAATATATATTTGAATATATATATCTGGGTACTGCCCAGATAGCACAACAATTTTCCTAAAGTTTGTGGCAAGTTTGCACTGCAAACTTCGCAAATTTGCGGTGCAAACTTGCAGTAAGTTTTAGGCAAATACCAAAATGTCGTCGGGTGGCAAGCTTGCATGGCAAACTTGCAGGAAGTTTTCCGTACAAACTTTCTGCAAGTTTTTTTATTCAAATTTACAAAAAATTTCACGGCAAACTTGCAAAAAGTTTTCTGTGTGAAGTTTCACAAATTTTTAATAAAGTTTAAATAACAAAATTTGATTTAATTTGCACTAAATATTAAGTATTTAATAGGGGAGAGTGGGGCAAACCGGACCCTCTAACGGTTTTTTGACTCTTGTGACTAAACGAATCAACCGATTTTATTTTATGAGGGCTTGTTTGAAAGATCATTTAATTGCGCAACTTTTTCCCAGAGACACCTATACTTAAAAGTACCTATACTATAAAAGATGAAGTATCTTTTATTGTTTAGTTGCTGTGTTAACTTTAAAAAAATTTGCAAACGGTCCGGTTTGCCCCACCCCTTGGGGAAAACCGGACTGTTTGGTATTTTATTTATAATATTGCATTTACATAATCTACAATAATAAAAAAGATAATGAATCATGTAAACAATTGTTGTAGTAATGAAAATAATAATTCGGGATTGAATTTTAATTAAATAAAGATTTTTTTTAATAAATAAATAAAAATGTTTGTCATTATCAGAGAAACAATATTAAAGGGTCCAATTCTCATTGGAAGACAATTATTATTCTTTGTAAGTAAATATTTTAATAAAAGAAACATTTTATTTAAAAATAATTTTTATGAAACTTTAATTCAATGGAAATATCCTATGGCCGGTTTGCCCCACCGAAAACGGTCCGGTTTGCCCCACAGGCTCATTTTGAGAATAAATGTTTGTCAAAAAGAAACGCTTTGCAAATTCATGAAAGTTTTTAGTGGTAAATACTCCTGAGGTGTGTCCTTTCAAAACCCAAGACCTAATATTTGGAAATATTACACGATGTCCTCAGAATTTCCTTAAGAAAAAATTCGAAAAAGTGTAGAAAAAAACTAAAAAAAAACTTTTGCTTCCAGCGTTGTACAAACAAAAGTAAAAAATGGCAAATGGATAAAAATAACGTATACTACACATGGTTGTTTTAAATTTTTAAATAGCACTTTTGACAAATTCGCCATTTCGGAAATATTGAGGGGGGTCCGGTTTACCTAACGGTCCGGTTTGCCCCACTCTCCCCTATTATGAATTATATTAAATAAAAATTATGTAAAAGGTAAATAAATATAAAAAATATAAGTAATTTTAAATTTTTTAATTAAAAAAAATGTTTTTATTTAGACTATTACGCATTTTTAAGAAAGAAAACAATTGTACTTGATATTGCTTTAAATAATTTAATTTCTTAAATGAACATATCTAGTTTTATCGACCCTTAAAAGAATATGTGGCGTAAAAATTAGGTTTTATTTAAAAAAAAGTGTTAAAAGTGTAGTTTTATACTGCACATTTGTTTGATTGAAATAGTTGGATTAATTCCTTTTTTTGGCATATTTATAACTAAGTATAATTAGCTATTAATAAAATACTAATTAAAATTTTTTACATATGCATGTATTAGAAATGTAATTATTAATAGCTTCATTATTATATTTAAAAATGCATTTTTAATTTATAATTAACTTTAAATATACTTCATAAAATTATAAACACAAGGAATTGATAAATATTAACATTATACGTATTTAGTTTTTTTTTTGAAAGACCAACTAATATAAATTTAAATATTACTTAATATCAAATATTAGTAAATTTTATAACTTATATAAAATCAACTAATTTGAAAGAATATAATGTTTGAAGATATAAGTCAAAATTTTACAAATCAATAGTCGATTTCTTTTGAGGACGTGAACTTGAGTGGAATCATCTTTCTTGAATATCGTATTGTCCTATTAAACATATTTAAAGTATCTAGCAACTTCAGGAACAAACGTAGCTATTTATCCGGAATATCTAACGTAACTAAAAAAAAGAATAGTTTATTTATTTGACTCTTATTAAGGACATGTTATTCAGTGGTCCCGTGCCCCATACATTTTTTTATTGAACACGTGACCACTGAATAACATGGCCTTGATGTTTTAGATCATCTTTTTTAAAAATGTGTACATTCTTGTGCAGTTTAAATTTTTACCAAACTTAATAAAGAGTTTGAAATTTAGAAGTACAAAATATAAATAAAAATAGTAAATTATTTAACAAACGGATAAATTTTTAAAGTGGAAGACTGCACATATTTATCATTTTAGATAGGTTAATTTAAATAAATAGGTGAATAATCATATAAGTTACTGGTCAGTTTGACCTATGATCATACTTATGACATTGCTTCTTTTAAATCTTTGTTTAAAGAAATTTAAAATATTTTTGAATTATTTTGCTGTTTTGAAATTAATAATTTTGATCGAATATTAAAATAATTATACGTTAATACTTACTAATTACTAGGATGAATGTAGTAATGGCAATAAGATGATTCCTGTGCTTAAAAGAGCTTTCCATAGCTTACATAAGAAGTTAGTAATCGGAGAAGAAAATATTTTTTCATTTGAATTAATCCCAACGCATATGTCTATTTGGCGTGAATCAGGAGTATCATGAAGACTGCTGATTGGTGAAATCTCTTGTAAAATAAGGAAAAAGTCATTGATTTTACGTTTTACGATGTTTTTTACTTCAGCATAAATCCCATTCTTCAAAAGTATGCAGTGATCTTTACTTGAGTTACAGTCGATAACAAAGTTATTATATTTTAGAACTTTATATTGATGTTTTACATTTTCGTCTTGTTGAAGTGTTGGTCCTGTTTTGTGAACTTGCTCTAAACTGAATTTTATTTTCCATTGCATATCTTCAGCATTTTATAATTTGGAATATCTTCGTGCAATCTGTTCCAGTGGTTGGTGACCTTTCCTTATCATTTTTTCAAATGTTGATAAATAGTTTTCAAATTTGAAAGCGCTAAACCTGTCCAACGGTCCAAACTTTTTCACGTCTTTACAAAGGTGCAGTAAGTTGTGTACATTATGAGAAATGTATCGTTTTCCATAAATTCGTTGAAATCCTGTAACAAATTCTGTCAACAGATTTTGACAATAATCGATATTCTCCGGAGTTTCAAATCGAGCTTTACATACAAGAATCGATAGAGCAGTATGTAATAGTAAGAAATTTTTATACACTTCTTGATTGCGAATACCTCTTAAGACGATTGGGCCCGTATACAAAAGAAAAGTTCGAAATTCGGTCGCCTTCCAATGTCGAAAATCCGAAAGTGGACGAGATTTTCTGTTAAATTCTTTGGGCGTGCAATTTTTTTGAATTTTTAGTTTCTTGTTAATTTTATTTACTTCTGCATGACTGAATCTTATAGACAAGGGTCCTGTTAACCACAAACGTATTAATTTTTTCATCACACCTAACAAAATCAAGTGCATATAGTCCAAAGGAACATTTGATATGCAGCCAAACATAGGAACTTTTTTAAAAGATGTTTCTTTTTCAGTATCAAAATTTTCGTAGTCACCTCGAGAGAATGCTTCGTCTGTTTTTAAAGTAAAGGGTCCTACACCAGGAAAACATACATTCCCTCTTTTCTTTTTTTTCTTATTTTTACCACTGTAAACATACTCTCCAGTAATGAGGCATTTGGAGAAACTATTATATCCACTGTGTCCTTTTGTATATAAAATGAAAGATTTTGCAGAAGCATCGCATACTAAAGCAGCACATGATACTTTAATCTGACCATCATTTAATCCATATTTAGTGCTGCCCACGATACCAAGACTAGTCTCAGTCTCGTATCGTATCGTCTCGGTTTTTCGAGACGATTCCGAGACGATACTAGTTTTGAATGAATCCAAACGATACCGATACTATATGTCACGAGACCGAGACTCTCGACGAGATTTTTAAGGAACTGAAATTTAGATTTTTAAAGTTGTAAAAAATATTCACTGTTTACAAATTTAATGAATTTTAAATACTTTCTCTCATAAAAATAGCATTTTGCCGTCTGTTTGTTTTCCTTCCAGCTATCTGACGTTATTCTCGAAGTCGAAATATCTCGATGTAGTGAAACAGCTCAAAATTCTTCGCTTACTAAGATGTAGTTTTATTTTTTTTTTATTGAATTTTTATAAATGATGTTTTCAAATATTCATATTTAACAATTTTTTATATTAAAATTTTTAACTACTGTTTTAAAAAAACAATAGATTTGCGTATTAATTAAAACAAGTTGTAAATCCAAATGTTCATTACATGAACATTTTGCTTCCTCTATACGATCAGCAAAAAAATTTGCTTCTTTGTGGAGGAAGCAGTAACTTATTGTCACGTATTGACATATTTTCCATGTTGTTATCTTCAAATCTAATTAAAAATTAATTTTAAAAATTTGTTATATTTATGATAATTATTTCGATTCGATTCGTCTTGATGCAAGGAATAAGATTTTAGATTAATTTTTCAATAAATAATAACATTTTATTGTACAGCAACATGATTCTTAAGAAGAAATGAATTTTTATTAAAAATAAGTGAGTAAGATTTTCTTATACAGCAACATAATTTTGCGGAAAGAACTCATTTTTTGAGAAAAATGCGAATTTTTCAGCTTTAATTGTGATTAACTCTATAAATTCTCATACAATTTATTCTTTTTATATACCAATCGATTCGTCTTGATGCAAAGAATAAGATTTTATTATATATTAACTTCAATAACCAACTTAAAAAAAAAATTTTGAAAAAAAAAATTTTTTAGAAAAAAGTCAAAAAACAATTTTTTTCTTAGAATTTTTTAAAGTCTATCAATCCAGTTCGAGATATTTTTATGATAAATAAACCTGGTAAATTTTAGCCAAATTCGTTAAAACCTCTTCGAGTTATCGTGTTCACAAAAATCGGGATCCACACACACATACATACACACACACACATACATACATCCGGACAATTGTTCAGGGTCTTATATAACATAGTCCCATATAGAAGAAAATTTGTCAAAAGGATTTTTAAAAATTTTGTAAATTAAACGACTACAAAGCTTCCTCACGAGGAAGCAAAATTCATGAATTTAAACATCGCGCCTAAAGTAATAAACAAATTTTCCTTTCAAGAGCGCCACTGTCATAGTTGGTACACTGAAAAAAATATATTTATGATACTGTCATAAATATAGCCAATTCTCAAATATTATATTGGTGGATATTGAACTGGCATATAGTATTGCTGTTTCAGCCATACATCCTAACAATACATGTATGTCAAAATTGACCAGGTGATTATTCACTTTAAAAACCGAAACCCAAATACAGAAACCCTAATTCTTTGAAAACAAAACCGTAACCGAAATACCGAAACCAACCGTCAGCCTGGGATTTTTTCCGACAGGTGATTAATTTAAAAAAATCTTTTTCTAATTTATTTTCAAAAATTTTTTGTTTTATTTTAATTAATTATTTGTAATCTGCAAATTTGGTTCCTCTACTTAATATTTACAATATTAGACATGCCATACTTCAATATTTCTTTTTCATTTATTTTTTTGTACCAAAAGATTTTAATTTTTGTGTAATATTCAGTTTTACTTTTATATTAAAAAATCGAAAAAATGAAACTTAGGTTTTAAAATAAAGGGTTTTAAATTTTTATAATACGGGTTTCGGTTTTCTGTTTCAGATAATTTTTTTTCGGTTTCGGTTTCTAGTTTCCGGTTTTTTAAAAATTTCTGTTTTTTCGGTTATCGGTTACGCTTGCCATCCCTGAAATTGAGATTATCATTTTTTTCAGTGTATGGTTGGTTTCAGTATCGAATGTAATACTTACAGGGATTGTTAATTCTATAAAATAAAAAACTAAAAAATTTGATTTCGATTTTTCAATGCATGTACTTCGACTTAACTGAAGTCTCGCGAGACAGCGAGACGATATCGAGACTATGTTTGGTAATACCGATACCGATACTTAAAATTACAATATTTAACGAGACCGAGACGATACTACATAAAATCTCGTATCGTCTCGTCTCGTGGGCAGCACTATCCATATTTAGTTGCGGTTATTAGTTCCTGAATAAACTGTTGTACAAACTCATTAGCGTCAGTGGGCTTTTCTTTTTCATAAAAAAGTCCAACCGGATACACTTTTTCTGAATTTACTTCAGAGCATAAAATCACCCAAACACCTTCCACTCGACTTTTGAAAATTGGCAAACCGTCCATATTTACCATTAATTGTATGTCTTTTATGTCTATGCCTTCTCTCGCATAATCCATAATAATAGCTTTGACTGCTCTTTCTAGACCAAAGTGTAAGTATTCACCTCCACCAAGATCAGAAATGTTCACAGTTCTCAAAGTTCCCATTAAAGTTCGAGCATCGAGTGGTAAAGAAAATGGAACAAATGGTTTTAGTAATACGAGTAATGCAGTTAGGGCTATCAAACTTATGTGAAAACGTAACGCCCATTTTCTTAACTTTTTTTTAAATGTGTCTTCTTCGGAACAGTCTTTCTCGACAGCATCTTCGTCTACTTCTTCTTGATCGTCATCGTCAGAAATATTTTCAGCCTCCGAGATTTGATCGTAATTGCGTTCGTCATCGTCTGATAGTGAATCTTCACTACTCAAATCTGAATAAATTTCCGTTTCGTTGGAAAATTTCGCAGCTTTTATGGTGCTACTATTAATTGTATCAAAATCCCTATAATTAAAATAAAAATAAATTAAACTTTTTCAAAACAGAAAAATCGAAATATATTTAGTATTTAAATAATTATTTTTTGCTTGATAATGTCTAAAATGTATTGAAATAAAATTGTTAAATATTAATGGAATAAATAGTCTATATGTGAAAATTTTAATTTACAGGTAAATTATTGTTATAATGTTCAAAAATAAATATTAAAAAAATATAAATATAAATTTGCAGGTTTGCTGATATAATGTATTTTCATTTTGAGAAACATTCTGAAAAGATCAATTGAATCGACTAAATTTGAGATTGCGCAAAGGCTTTGGACATTATATTATATTAAAAAAAATTTTTTTCAAGGATTAAGTTTTTTTAAAACCTATACCATTGATTATTAAAAATATAAAAATTTACTCATGAAAATAAAAATTTTAAAACAAATTCAAATTTTATATTTTTCAATCATTTCCGAGCATTAGCTAAATAAATTATTAAAAATTATTCATTTAATATATTTTAGTGTATTATCATTTTAAAAAAATTAATCAAACAAAAATTAAGCACCTTAAAGAAAAAATTAAAGGAGTAAAAATTTCACTCATTCCTCCCCTTAACCAATTTCAGATTTAAAACTCAAAAGAATTATATTAATTTATTAATGGATTATTAATGTTCTTTTCAAAAATTTAAATAAAATTTTTAGCAGAAATTCAATCATTTTCCAAAAATTTGGTGAAAAGGCTTTATAAGAATTAACTTACTTTCAATACAATTTTTAATAGTGTTATTTCCACACATTTATTTTAATGTATGGTTCTGAATTAATTAAACTTACTTTGTTAATTATTAGAAAGGTTAACAAATAAAACAATTAGAGAAATTCACTCTAATTACAAACTGTATTTTTGACGAATATCAAAGGTACAAATGGTTGTTTTGTGAAGTGTTAAAATTCGCGATTTGTGTTATGTAAAAAGGATTTATCCTTTGCTTACAGTGTTCAAATTATATCTGACGTTTTTTTTTTTTGAAAAAGTTTTAAGAGGTTGAAGTATTGGAGATGAGAGGGATGTGCCAAATTTGCAAAGGAGGGATTGGTTTGTCTATGACTGGTTATTTATAGGAAAAACCCAAAAAGGCGGAGGTAGAGAAAATTCATAAGGTTCGTGTGTATGTATGAGTAATTACAACGACGAGTTATTGTTATGCTCGAACAATGGTCCTAATCCTAAAGGGATAGATGATCCATGCTTAGCCTAATAAACATTTTTATGACAGCTTTTTTCTAAATTACCACTCGACAATTTAGACTAGCGAAATTACGGTTCTAAGAAAAATATAAGGTTTGAAATGATTTTTGTCCAACGCCTTCGGGGAAATGGAGTCATTGTGCACTAGGCACCAGTGGAGAAATGTACCTCATATCTCCACTGGCCGTTTGTCCAGTGGAGAAATGAGCGGTGAAAAGAGTAAAGGCACATTATGTGTGGTTATTTCGGTTCCATATCACTATAAATAAATCATAAACATCTATTCTAATTTGCTTTAACTTTGTTAAATTTTGTCCTAAATAAGTAATTTATAACTAAAAATTAAAATTTTGAAAAATTAATTGTATTATTAATATGTTCTCTCTAAATCTGAATTAGTAGAATTCTACTAAGAATTAGTAAAATTTTACTAATTTTTAGTAGTTTTCATGAACGACTTTCACCTTTTTAATTAGTAGAATATTACTAATTTTTAGTAAAATTCTACTAATGTTTTAGTAGAATTTTACTAATTGAAAGTCATTTTTTCACTAAATGAATTAGTGAAACTGTTTTATCGACTATTAATAAAACAGTTTTATTAATTGTTAGTAGAATTCTACTAATCAATTAGTAACGCTCTACTAACAATTAGTAAAATTTTACTAATTGTTAGTAGAATTATTACTAAATCATTTAGTAGACGACTTTTCACCATTTCATTAGTAACTTTCTACTAATTAAGATTTAGAGAGTTAAGTTCTGACAATAAATGAATAAAATTATTATAATTAGTATGAAAAATTAATAGAAAGTGTTTTTCAGTTGTTGGACAAAGTAATATGTGCACTTCGTAGCGAACAGCGATTTTCGCTCGCTTGATTGCTACTCTCGCTGCGCTCGAGCAGCAAACTTCAAGCTCGCGAGAAATCGCCCTTGTTCTCCACTCGTTGCACAATATACTATTTCTTAATGTGGGAAAATGTATAATATTCAATGCAAAGGATAATCCGAAAGTTTATTTTAGTGTTGTAAATTGAGCAGCCGGATCGTAGAAGGGCACGTAAATTTTTATCGGCCGAAATCAAAATCCCCTGGACATCCAAAATTCGACTTTCGAATTTAAATATCTCATGTACATATCCTTATAGGAAATTTCATTGAGCATCTTTTTTTCTTATGAAATTTTTTTGTATCTATTACCGTTTTCGAAATATAAGGGAAAAACTGTTTTTTTAAAAAACGAAATTTTAATTGTTTTTTTCACTTCAACTCGCGATAACTCAATCAATTTTTCGAATTTCTTAATGAAACAAAAAAGAAAATATGCGTTATTTTATCCTACGAGTGATTAAAAAAGAAAAATGATGTTTTAATTATAAATAAAAAAGGTATTAATTTTTTATTGAGATATTGCAAAATTTGTAAACAGAAATTTTCACTAAGCGGGGAAGTTGAGCAAATTTTGAGCAACAAAAAACTTCCAGAGAGAAGGTGGTTCATTTAGGTCTCAACAAGTTTTTCCCGAAAGTTGCAGTTCAATTAAACAATTAGTTAGCAAATGGCGAATGTTAAAAGTCGTTGGCGGCTGAACGCTCAGCGCGCGTTTCTCACCCGCATTATGTATACGCAGAATAAAACTCCAGCTTACTATAAGGTGAGAAACGCGCGCTGTGCGTTCAGCCGCCAACGACTTTTAACATTCGCCATTTGTTAACTAATTATTTAATTGAACTGTAACTTTCGGGAAAAACTTGTTGAGACCTAAATGAACAACTTTCTTCGCTGGAAGTTTTTTGTTGCTCAAAATTTGCTCAACTTCCCCGCTTAGTGAAAATTTCTGTTTACGAATTTTGCAATATCTCAATAAAAAATTAATACCTTTTTTATTTATAATTAAAACATCATTTTTCTTTTTTAATCCCTCGTAGGATAAAATAACGCATATTTTCTTTTTTGTTTCATTAAGAAATTCGAAAAATTGATTGAGTTATCGCGAGTTGAAGTGAAAAAAACAATTAAAATTTCGTTTTTTAAAAAAACAGTTTTTCCCTTATATTTCGATAACGGTAATAGATACAAAAAAATTTCATAAGAAAAAATGATGTGTAGTAAAATTTTCTATAAGGATGTGTATTTAAAATATAAAATTCAGAAATTGAATTTTAAGTGTATAGGGGACTTCGATTTCGGCCGAGAAAAATTTACGTGCCCTTCTACGATCCGGCAGCTCAATTTTTGAGTTTTTGTTCGCTAAATTTTCGAGTTTATTATTTTTGTAGATGTAATATAATTCATATTTTGGTAAAAAATAAATTTTATATAATTTCAAATGAAATTGTGAAATATTAAAATTAATTTAATTTGTTGCGACGCAACATGCCGGCCGCCTTGAACTATCAAGTTCAACAATTAAATTTTTCAAATAACAATATAAATGGAAATTTTTGTTATTTACACGCAAAAATTTAAATTCAATTATTGCTGTTGCGCTTGTTGGTCAGACTCTACAGTATTCTCAATTGGAAGGGGGCATAGTCTTTTTATGCAACGTTTATATTCCCCAGTACTAGTTTTTACAGTTGCTACTCTGATGACACCATCAGACCCAGGGTGAATGTTGATAATTCGCCCAATCTTCCACTGAAGAGGAGGCAGGTTGTCGTCATTAATAACAACCATTGTTCCAACTTTGATTGAGTGTCCCACGACAGAATGCCATTTGCTGCGTACCGTTAGTTGATTCAAATACTCGCGATGCCATCTTTTCCAGAAGTGGTGACGTAATTTTTTAAAAATGCTGCCATGCTGATAGACGATTGGTGGGAGTATCAGTGAAGTCTTCTTGTGGAAAGCTCATTAATGGGCCACCAATAAGAAAATGCATAGGAGTTAAGGGTTGCAAGTCTGTGGGATCTGAGAATAGAAGCGTAAGTGGGCGGGAGTTCAGGATGGCTTCGATTTCAATAAGACATGTTTCTAATTGCTCATATGTTAACAAAGTATCGCCTACTGTGCGAATAAGGTGGTGCTTGCAGGATTTAACTTCAGCTTTCCATAAACCGCCAAAATGAGGAGAGCGTGGAGGATTAAAATTCCATTCAATTCTTTGTTTAGCAAGAAAATCTTGCACTATTTCATGGTGTTCTTTAGAATCAAATATATTATACAATTCGATCAGTTCGCGACTAGCACCAACAAAATTTGTTCCATTATCAGAACTGATTGTTTTTGAAATCCCTCTCCTAGAGAAAAGTCTCTTTAATGAAGCCAAGGAAGATTCTGTGGTAAGATCACTAACCAATTCTAAATGTACAGCTTTGGTACTTAGACAAATAAACAATGCAACATATGTTTTAATTTTATTCCTATTTCGAAAACGCTTTTCCTTAATGTAGAAAGGCCCACAATAGTCAACTCCAACATTAAGAAAAGGTCGTGTATAGGATATTCGTTCTTTCGGCAAATTTCCCATGACATAATCGACATTTCGAGGTTTTGCGCGAAAACATCGAATGCAATTGTGAATGATTTTTCGAGTTGTGTTTTTAGCATTTATTGGCCAAAATAATTCACGCACAGAAAACAGAGTTGCTTGGGTATCTGCATGCTTTAATTTTTCATGCTCATTACGGATAATTAAACGCGTCACGTGATGATTATAGGGCAATAATATTTGATGTTTTTGTTCAAAAGGCAAATCGGCATTTTTCAATCTACCTCCCACTCGGAGAATTCCCTGTTCATCCACAAATGTTTTTAAAGGAATAATCTTGGTTTTTTCCGATAGGATTCTTCCACTTTTAAGAAGGGATATTTCTTTTGAAAATGATGAGGCTTGTGTTACACGAATTAAAATTAAATTTGCATTTTCGAGTTCGACCGCGGTAATAGGACCTTTTAATTTTGTAACTTGATGGCGCGCATTGTTAATAAAACGCAAAACAAAAGCAATTACTCGTTTAATTTTAATTAGTGAGCTAAATTTTGTTAAGAAATTTTCATCAAATTATTTTACTTCTATAGAAACAGCAGCAGTAACAATTTTTTTCTTTTCTAAATTTTCATCAACACAAACCGTTTTTTGTGGCCAAAAATTTTTTTTTTCTTTCAACCAAGAAGGTCCTGTTTTCCAAATTGTCGCATCGAGAAATTCTTGAGGTGTTTGACCTCTTGAAACTAAATCAGCAGGGTTGTCATTGGTGGGGACATGCCTCCATTGACAATTTGTAGAAATTTGCTGAATATTTGCAACTCGATTGGACACGAAAGTCTTTAATAAATGTGGTTCTGTATTGATCCAATGTAAAGTTATCATTGAATCTAACCACAAGTAGACCTTGTCAATGTTTAATTTAAGCGATTGTTGTGTAGTGTTGCACAAACGGGCGAGAAGAAGAGCAGAGCACAATTCTAAACGAGGTATGGTTAAAGGTTTTACAGGAGCTACTCTTGATTTTGCACACACTAAAGAAGTGTGAATGTTTCCTGTTGAATCTGTTGAACGCAAATAAATGCATGCTCCGTAAGCACTTTCGCTTGCATCGCAAAACCCATGTATTTGGATTTCAACAGGATTTGAGGTTAGAAGAAAACGATCGAAAGTGATCTTTTCCAACAGATGCAATTGATCTTTGAATGAAAGCCACATTGAATAAATATGCGTTGGGACAGAGCTATCGCAAGAAATTCCTGCTTTCCATAAAAGTTGAATTATTATTTTTCCCATCACAATCACTGGAGCTAACAATCCTAAAGGGTCGAATAATTTGGCAATCAAGGAGAGAATTGTTCTTTTTGTGATTGTTTTTGGAAAATTCGAAGTGTCTATTTTATACATTATTAAGTCTTTGCGAGGGTCCCAATGAATACCTAAGGTTTTTATTGTGCAATTTGGATCGAGTGACAGGTGCTGATCTAAATTGCTTCCAGAGTTTTCGGGTATTAAAGTAGGATCATTTGAAGCCCATTTTCTCAAATTAAATCCACCTTTTTTCAAGAGCAATGTTAGATAAATTCACAATAATCACGTTTTAAATTTGGATCTTTAGCAAATCGATTTTCTAAAAAATGAAAACGACGAAGAGCGACAGAACGAGAATCTCCTAACCTTTCTTTATTCTCATTAAATGGTAATTTAACTTCATATTGACCGGTAGACTTTCGACGTGTGTTTTCCTTGAAATGGGTTTCTTCTTTAGAAAGAAATTTTGAAGGTGGAAATTCTTCTATCTCCCAGAACCTAGTTAAATTAGTATCGATAGGGGTAGAATGCATTATAAAGTGACATTGAGTTGTACCTTTTGATAACGATTCTCTTAAATCACCTGCGATAATCCAGACCAGCTCAGTTTTTTGTAACACAGCTTCCGGATAATTTTCTAACGAAAATTGGCCTATTGACAACAATTTAAAAAATAATTGAACGCCGATAAGTACGTCAATACTCGAAGGCTTGTAAAATTCGGGATCAGCTAACGTAATATTTTTTGGAATGTCTAAATTATCACGATTGATAGTGATCGAAGGCATTACATTAGTGATATTGTTAAGAACGAGGAAATTCAAATTTTTTGAATAATTACTGAAACGAGACTTCAAGGTGGCTGAGACGGAATTTTTTATCTCCGTTGATATACTATATACTCCTGAGACAGAGATGTCCACTGTCCTTCTGGGCAAATTTAAATGAGAAGCAACAGTTTCTGTTATAAAATTTGCTTGCGAACCAGCATCTAAAAATGCTCTACATGTTTTAGATTCTCCCTTTGCATTTACAATGTCCACGATTGCCGTAGCAAGTAAACCTTCAGCAGAATTATGAACATGGCATGATTGAGACATGTTATTTGAAATCGCAGGTAACGAAATAATATTTTCCTGATTTGATTTTTCGAAATGTAAAAGAGTATTGTGCTTTTTATTGCACTTACGACACGAAGATCCGGTACAATCTAAAACCCGATGATTTAATCGTAAACAATTTATGCATAACTTTGCCTTTTTAACTGCTTCAAAACGCTCTGATGGGGATAAACTTTTGAATGTTTCGCACGAATAAATTACATGTTCACCCTGACAGTGAGCACAAGCATTTTTTGTTGTAGCTGTGGCAAAAGATTGTTGAGATTTTTTATTTGGACGCGAATTCAAAGATTTTTTCTCTGAAGAAGTTTGACTTTTATTTGAGATTAAATGATGAGTCGTATCTTCAAATTGAGCGCGACGCTGTAAAAAGGTAGTTAGTTCTTTAAAGGTCGGATTTACTGAATCACAACTGAAATCATCCCATTTTTCGCAAATAGTTGAATTTAACTTTTGTTTTATAATTTCGACAAGTAAAGTATCCTATTTATCAATAGGTTCCTTTAAAGCTTCGAGTGCTCTAATGCGTTTTTGGACTTAATCGAGTAAGGAACGAACAGGGAACTCTTTCGAAAGATTCGGTAAATTTAATATGGCTTTAACGTGTGTTTGACGAATAATTTTTCGATTATCATAACGCTCTTTTAATAATTCCCAAGCGACTGTGTAGTTTTGTGCCGATAATTCAATTGAAGCTAAAATTTGAGCTGCTTCACCTGTTAAACATCCCTTCAAGTAATACAGTTTTTCGATGAAGGAAATATTTTGATCTTCATCGACGAGAGATTTGAATAAATCATGAAATCCTATCCATGTGTCATAGGATCCATCGAATGAAGGAAGGTTTAATCGAGGTAAATTAGCTTTAGAAATGTGATTTGTATTTAATTGATTTACCCGATTAGTGTCTTGCCCATTTGCCGAAAGATTATTTGAATTTTCCCGCGTAGTTGAAGCTGCACTTTAAAAAGTTAATGCTTGAGAGTATGCAAAATAATACTTGTCTTCGTACTCGGTTCTAATACTAGCATGATTTTCATCAACAACGTATAATTCTAACAATGGTTGCCATTTTTCAAACGCCGAAAAGTGGATATCAACGTCATTTTTTCTTTTCTCTAGGATAGTAAGATTACGTACTTCATTAAAATTCTGAATAAAATTTGCAAAATTAGTAACTTTACGTTTAAAGTTCGCAACATTTACCTTTACTTCCTCCAAACTCGGTTCCATTTCTATAGATTCGATTCTATATTTACATGAGCAATTAAATTTCTAAAATGATAGGGAAAATTATAAAATGGAAAGACGGGAATAATATATAAAGGAATATTTGTGGCTTAATTTTGCTAACCTTGATGACTTCTGATGTTTAGTAGTTGGTTGACAGAGCGTTGAATCCCAGGTTCACACTTGACAGCTTGGCGTTGATGATTGGTTGATCGAATGTTGAGTCGGTGATCCGCACTTAACAGTGTGACGTCGATGACCAGTGATAATATATTGAATTTGATTATCACTATATGCACGAGTCACAGTCTATCTTTCAACACGATCGTAAAAATCGACACAAAATCAAAAATGTTCACTGCTATTGCAATTGTCCAATGTATAAAACAAGCAATTTTTGGTTTTCACTTCTTGCGACAATAATAGTTTCAACGCAAAACACTTCACTTCAAACTTCTCAATGTTTCATAAGATAATAGTACTGAATTCACTTTATTTCAGTGAAATCCGGCTCGAAGGACCATGTTATTTCCACACATTTATTTTAATGTATGGTTCTGAATTAATTAAACTTACTTTGTTAATTATCAGAAAGGTTAAGAAATAAAACAATTAGAGAAATTCACTCTAATTACAAACTGTATTTTTGACGAATATCAAAGGTACAAACGGTTGTTTTGTGAAGTGTTAAAATTCGCGATTTGTGTTATGTGAAAAGGATTTATCCTTTGCTTACAGTGTTCAAATTATATCTGACGTTTTTTTTTGAAAAAGTTTTAAGAGGTTGAAGTATTGGAGATGAGAGGGATGTGCCAAATTTGGCAAAGGAGGGATTGGTTTGTCTATGATTGGTTATTTGTAGGAAAAACCCAAAAAGGCGGAGGTAGAGAAAATTCATAAGGTTCGTGTGTATGTGTGAGTAATTACAACGACGAGTTATTGTTATGCTCGAACAATGGTCCTAATCCTAAAGGGATAGATGATCCATGCTTGGCCTAATAAACATTTTTATGACAGCTTTTTTCTAAATTACCACTCGACAATTCAGACTAGCGAAATTACGGTTCTAAGAAAAATATAAGATTTGAAATGATTTTTGTCCAACGCCTTCGGGGAAATGGAGTCATTGTGCACTAGGCACCAGTGGAGTTATTTTAGTGTTGAAAATTTTTGAGTTTTTGTTCGCTAAATTTTCGAGTTTATTATTTTTGTAGATGTAATATAATTCATATTTTGGTAAAAAATAAATTTTATATAATTTCAAATGAAATTGTGAAATATTAAAATTAATTTAATTTGTTGCGACGCAACAAATAGAATTATTCGAATAAATTCAGTTTTTTAGAAAACTTTACTAAACTACTAACAAGGTTTGAGTTATTTTCATAATTAATAAAAATCGTCGCAGAAATTTAATTATTTAAAAAAATTGTAATATTTTTTTTTTAATTTTATTGTTTAAAAAAATGTAAATAAAATTTTTCGGAGAAATTTAAGTAAATGAGATTTACACTTATAATAAAAATAAATAAGAAGTAATATAAAAGAAATGTTTTTAATTAAAACAATTTGGTACGTTTATTAATTTACATTATATTAATTCATTTTTATTTTTTCAATTGTTTTTTTTTTAAGTTTAAAGTTTATAATAAAAATTTTTAATTATACTTTGCTAAGTGATATTTATGTATTTTTTTATTTTATGAATGTTCAGTATAAGTCTAATGTTAAATTTTAGTGAATCGATAACCAAGACAGAACAAAAATAGTAAAAAATAATTAATGTAGTAGAATAGAAGAGTAAGAATTCGAAATACGGAAAAGAAAACATCAAGCATTTAATAAAAATAATCGTATAAAATTAATAACGATCAATAATTTTTTTTGCAACAAATAGAAAATTGCTTTTATCACCACTATATTATTAGGGGAAAGTGGTCTTATGTCGGTACTGTGGGTAAAGTCGGCACCCCCCTTTTTTGCAAAAATGGCGCACATGTCGATTAAATAATTTTGTTATTTTTTTTTGTCGTTTATACTCCTGCCCTATCGGCCTTACGCTCTCGACAAGAGTCCCTGCTGATACTTTTTGTGGATGAAGCATAACCATTCTACCAAATATTAGCAAATTTATCTAACCTAATGCGCCTACAGTGCGACTTTCGAAGATAGGAGTACTCGCATTTGCCTGGACCACCCGCAATTGGGTTTTCTCGCCAGAGAAGAGGGAAACTGTAGAAAAACCTCTTCTGAGTACAACCGGTTTATCGACAGTCTAGTTTCGGCGGTAGGCATCGGACAATAATCGACAATGCATACCGTCGCACCTAGACGTCAAACCTCCCGCTCGAAATATCTCACCTGTCGGAAAAATCCCCGGCTGACGGGGGGCGCGAACCTCGCTCGCACCACCCGCAAAGCCGGAGCTCCAACCAACTGAGCTATTCCGTCGGTTAAATAATTTTGTTATTTGACATGTTAATAGACACGGACATAATTTATGCACAAAATTTCAATTCTTGTTTAATCTACTTATCGTGAGCACGTTTTTATTTTTTTCCACAAACTAAATATAAATTTCGTCCTTTACACGGAAGTAGCTGCAGGTAAGTAAATATTTTGGAAATTCCAAATAAAAGAGTGTTCTGGTTTCTTTTTTTAATGTTGTAACTGATGGGTTATGTCAATTTTGTAATTAAAATTTTGTTGTTTGTGTAATGATGTGAAATTTGTATACATTGGTGATGGTCCTGAGTCGGCACCTATTTATTTATTTTTTTATGTTTTGCCTTATTTTTGTTTTTATATTTTTTGTGTTTTTACTCTACAGATAAGGAGCGCAGCTTTATAGCTGATTGTATCTTTTTAATTAATTTTTTTTTCAATTTTCAACATTATCATAAAAAAATATTCTGCTTTTTTATAGTAGGGGAGATCGGGGCGTAATGGATCACTTTTCACTTTTTGTTGCTTAACTTCGTCATTCTTGCTTTAATAAAAAGTTCATCACGTGGAAAACTTAGCCTAACAACTCAGCTTTCAATAAAAAAAAGTACGCCCTAATATCACTTATACCTTCTTTTCTAGAACAATGTTTTTGGAGAAATGCAAGGTGAGGAATTTCGCCTGGGGCCGGGACGTAATGGATCACTACCCGGGATATAATGGATCATCAATGAAAT
This sequence comes from Leptopilina drosophilae, assembly GCA_032873175.1. Classification (NCBI taxonomy): domain Eukaryota; kingdom Metazoa; phylum Arthropoda; class Insecta; order Hymenoptera; family Figitidae; genus Leptopilina; species Leptopilina drosophilae. The sequence continues at coordinate 23,585,084 of CM065484.1, read as the reverse complement.
TATAATTCAGATTATCAAATATTTTTACGGCATTGACAATTTTGGTTTCTATTATATATTTATAACAAAGAATATTAAAAATGGAACATATTTAATTTAAACTTTAAACATTTTAATGCAATTTTCAAATTTTTAAAAGTTGTAGCGAAATGTAAAATCCATTTCCTTAAAAAATCTATTCTCTAATTATATTTTTTATAAAAGCTTATCATTGGTACTTATTAATATATAAATTACAAGAAATTCAACTTGACAGGATTATTTTATTAATATTCTAAATATAATAGGTTTTTCTTAATTAAATAAGCAAAGTGATCTATTACGCCCCGGAGGTGTTTGTTGAAATTTTTGTAATTTTTATAATTACCTTAAGTATTAAACAAAAATTGTCAATTGTTCTTTAAGAACAAATGTCAAAAGCTCAAAACCTGATATACAAAAATTTTTTACAAGTAATTTTGAAAAAGATATAACAAAAAATCTAAAATTTCAAAAATTTACTTTTAAGCGTCAAAATCACTTTTTCTACAATACATATTATAATGTAAAAAAATTATTTTGTAAATGTTAAAGAAGTTGCATTAGCATTGATTTAACATATCTAAATTAAACATAACATTAACATAACATAATGGAATTTTCTATCACATTTAAATCTCGTTTGCTTTTTGGAAGAAATTTAAAAATTTAATTTAAAATAAAATATAATTAAATTAAATAATAAAATAAATAACATATATCACCTCTTGAAGCTGTCCTTAATATTTTCTTTATCAGTTATTTGTAGTGTTTTTTCGATTGTTCTTCTTCACTGAAATCGATTTCTCCACTAGATATAGAGGCACTAGACTCTTCTTTAAATTCAGAGAAATTTTTGTTCCTAAAATCTTCTAATTCATTTTCCGATTGTGACGATTTTTCACTTAGTACATCCTGTTCAGTAGTAATAATCTGATTGCTGGATGTAGACGCTTCTGATTCTTTAGAGCCAAAAATTTCATTAATCTCCTGTTTTGTTTTTTCTTTAGCTTTCCGTTGCACTTGTCGTATAGAGTAATTAGACACACGATCAGATTTCCAAGGTGTCATTTTATATGGACTATGAACTTTAAAAACGAAATAAAAATAATATTTCCATAACTACTTTAGACATTCCATGCATCTTTTTATCAAAAAACACTACTTTTATAAAATACTTTTATTTTAATAGATTGTCGAGCAATAACCTTTACAAAAATTTTAATTTATTACACAATATTTTTATTTACTAAAGAACACTAGAATGCAAGACAAGGTTATAACCTTGTTAGTTCATGCTGTACATTATTTTCTACATCAACAGATATGAACGTGATTGAAAAGTAGCCTGCTTAATATGTTAGAACAATTAATTTAAATATACTCTAAGAAAATTAATGATATTTTTCTAAAAAGATTTATGCACCTTTCAATAATATTAAGAAATAAAAAAACAGAAATATAGTATGTATTTTCTTTTTAAATATGATTCGAAAAAATATTCCAATTTTATAAGAAAATTAAGTATATAATGCTTAATCTTTTAATACATTCGATGTAATGTAATATATTTTTATGTTACCTGTGAATAGCTTTTTGTTAGCTTTTTTTGAAACAGCAACGATGGAAATGAGTAAATTTCTTATAATCAAAATTAATTTATATAACGAATTTTATGAATAAACGTGTCATATTTCGTAAACTAAGTCACCATGAGGTCCTGTGAAACAACAACTAATCATCCGCAGTCATACGCATACTAAGTGTCCTTTTGCACATGCGGGGTAAATAACTAAGAAATTGGGTGTACATCTACTACAATAATTCAAGTAATTCAGGATAATTAGTAGTATTATTCGCGGTAATTAAATAATTCAATAATTCTGAATAATTTAACACAAGTGTATGATACAATTTACTTGCTGTTCGCCCCTGGGTTTAATCTGTAATTTAGAATATTTTTAATTCTTATACATGTCACAGATTTCAATATTTATTGTATTAACAGTTAATAGCACTGTGTAAACTGGGAAAAAGCAGAACTGCAAGTCTGACAGGGATTGAAATCATGCAACAACTTTTGACAAACCAATGTGGACAAAAATATACTTTAAAAGGTCAATCAAACAAGAAACCGTCGTTTGAAGCTTTACGATTAAATAATCTAATAAAAAGTAAGTATTATGGAAAATATTTCTATTTGTTCATTAAACGTTAAGAATTCTTAAGTGCTTAACTAACTGATTAATGAATTTGAGTTGATTACAGTTAAGTTAAAACATTTTTATTGAAAATAAATATTTTCTCTTGTATCATGTATATTGTATTATGTAATATTCTTGTAAACAAAGTAATTGAGCTGCCAAATCAAAAAAGGACATATAAATTTTTTTAGCTGAAAAACAAAGGTCTCTAGTAACTTTATCTCTTACCAGGGTAATGAGAAAAACTCAAATGCCTAGACGTTAGATATTTTGTTAGAAAAATCACTGACTTTCTCTGACTACCACATTGACCTGACTTTTCTGATTTTTAGTTCTTTCCGGTCTTGCGACCACCATGAAAATTTTTTCTAAACATTATTATGGAAAATCATATTCAATGAAAACTTTTAAGAAAAAGAAATTTTTGTGAATTTTCATAGCTGCTGTCAATTTTACAAAATAAAAAATGTTTTTAAAAGTTGAAGATGATGTATAATATTGTATAATAAAATTATTTATTTTTAGAGGCTTTAGAGACTTTACATCCGCAAGTTACAAATGAAGAAGTTAAAAATATTGTGAAAAACTGGTTGCACCAAAGCAAGCATCGACAACAGCGATTTGAGTAAATAAAAGATTACTGATAAATACTTTAAGATACTTACTCTATAACCCAGATAGCACGAAACCTTATGGTAAGCTTGCCGTAACCTTGCCGTATAATGTTAGGAACATTGCAGACCAAGGTTTCCTTAAGGTTACCATAAGGTTAAAATGGCTTACCTCTCACCAGGTTACACTGTATGGTTCCCATAAGCTTGCTCAAGGTTTCAAAAAAATCGGTGTAAATTTTAAAAACGAAAATTTGTTAAGTTTCTTTAATCATTTTTATAATTTTTATTACTTAATACACACGTAAATTTAAAAAACAAAAATTTTTTAAATTGCAGTAACTTTTCAGCGTAATCTCTACAGCAATCTTACCGAGCAACATTGGTGAGATGTAGGACATTTTAACCTTATGGCAACCTTACGGAAATCTTGGTCTGCAATGTTCCTAACATTACATGGCAAGGTTACGGTAAGATCACCATAAAGTTTCGTGCTATCTGGGAAACTATATACTTGTAAAAATTGATTTTTTTAGTGACAATATTACTATTTAAGTTTTTAGTTTACTATTATTTGCTTACATCTTTTTCCAATGTTAAAAATGAAATGTATTATTTTCTCAAAATTTGAAGAAGATTCTGAAGAAAAGCAATTTTTAAAAATATACATATGTATAATAATTTATAGAATGTCTTAATGCCTTAATTAATAACATTCAAGTTCACACATTATAATTTTTATTTTAGGAAAATCCAGGAGAATCGCAGACAGCAAGAGGCAAACATGACGTTGCCATCGAGCGAAGACGAGGAGTAATTTTGTTATTATATTGAAAAAGAATTACTTAAAAGCCATTACTTTTAAAACTAAAATGTTAAATTTTTCCTTTTAAAGTCGATCATAGTTTATTTTTCGTGCATTTGAAAAATGCACGAATCGGTAAGTTTCATATTTAATATAATTCAGCATATTATAACACTTTACATCAATCACTCAAGTGAATAAGTCTATCGATACATCACTATAATTATCACTTGATCTATTAGCTAATTCATTATTATAATTACATTATTACAATCAAGAACAATAACACCCTAAAAACTGTAAAAACAAATTTTTTTGTCTTACAGTGCCCCTCAAAAGGATTTGACCACCCTACGCCATGCAAGGGCATTACAAAAAGTTTTGTATCTTCAATAATAATAATGATAGAATCTTAATCAAATATTTATTTTAGACCTTTAGTATTTGACTTGAAGTAATGCCAAAAAAAATTAAAAAAAATTTTTTTTTATTGTTTAATTGCTGAAAATAAAAAAAATTTTCACTTTTTTTGAAAAATTTTAAATTATCACTGTTAAAAAGAACAGTTAATAATTACACTTTTTAAATATTTAAATTACATTAATTATAAAACATTCATTTGTTTATAAACAATTAATTGTTTATAAGTGTTGTGTTGTTAAAAATTTTACTTTTAAACATTTTGAGAGTAAAAATATTATATATTTTTTTCGTCCATATGATATCTTTTAGTTTTAATTGAAGCCTGGCAAATAACTGTTCTTCTTAACAGTGATAATTTATGTTGTATTATATTTTATCGATATGTATTGATAAGTATACGTTATTCGTCTTAAAAATATATACAGAAGGAAAAAATGTAAAAAAATTTTTTTTTAAGGTTTAAATTTTTTTTTCTAATTCTACGCACAAAGAGGCACATTTTTTTCCTTAACCATTTTTTTCAAAAATCAATTGTTCTCAAGTTACCAAAAATTGAAAAATAGGCTATTTTTATAAACAAATGATGATATCTTTCTTAAAAATTATCGTAGAGAAATTTTCAAAAATCGTTTGAAAGGTGACAAAAAATGCTTTCCAATGACATTTGTAGATTTTAAATGTGATGATTTCTTCAAAAATTGTATCAATTTGAAATTTTTCAAAAAAAGTGAAATTTTTTTTTTTATTTTCAGCAATTAAACAATAAAAAAAAATTTTTTTTAATTTTTTTGGCATTACTTCAAGTCAAATACTTAAGGTCTAAAATAAATATTTGATTAAGATTCTATCTTTATTATTATTAAAGATACAAAACTTTTTGTAATGCCCTTGCATGGCGTAGGGTGGACAAATCCTTTTGAGCGGCACTGTATATCACTTTCTGTTTCTGTTATTATCTACCTTTGCTTTCTGTTGTGGCGATAAAAAATGAGTTTCTATTATTTTATTTATATATAGTATATATTTTTTAGATTCAAATAATTACGATCTTATTCTTCCAATTTTTTACATTTTCTTTATTCTTCAGAAGCCACTTCTCACTGTTAGTACATAATATTGATTTATATAATCAATTTGTAATATTTCAGGCGTAGTTGATGGTATTTGCTGTTCATGGAATCACATTCAAATGAAACACGACACTTATGAATAATAAAATTATTATCATAATAATAATTGTATTTCATTACGACATTTATTATATGTAACTATGTGTTCTTTGAAGTTATTTAATATTTTATTTATAATATGTTTCATATTCTAAAAATATGTATTGTTCGTATAAAATTTTATTGAATAAACTTGTTTTTAAACTATAAAACAATGTAATATTAATTATTACTTTTTTATTACATGAATTTAATATATATTAATGTTTTTCTCAAAATTTTAACAAAAAATTTGTGAAATTATACTCGTGAAACTTTCTGCAAGTTTGCCATGCAAGCTTGCCACCTGACGACATTTTGGTATTTGCCTAAAACTTGCTGCAAATGTGCGAAGTTTGCAGTGCAAACTTGCCACAAACTTTAGGAAAATTGTTGTGCTACCTGGGTGTGTTCTCTTTGACTGACTTTACAATAAGACCATGATTCTTATTTATTTCTGGAACTGCTGGAGCTTTTAAAACCTTTTATTCAATTTCCTTCTTATTTTTTCATAGTCTTTTTGGCTGAAGTGAAAAATGTCTATTTTTTTAAAATGGTTTTTGGCCCAAGCAAAAAGAGCTTCTGATGTTAACATTTCGTTTCCATGTTTTGCAAGTAAGCTTGATCTATAAGCTTCCCTTTTGAAAGTTGCATCAATGCCATCATACCCAGTGTGCAAAGTTACAGAATAATTCTGTAACTATTCTAGAACAAAAAGAACAAGTTCTGTAACTGGTGAGAAAGATGCAGGTCAAAATGTCGTCCCCCTGGAGGCACAAAATAGGAACAAAAGTCTGTAACAATTTTAGAACAAAACTAGAACATTGTTTTAGAACAAATATATAACAATTCTATAACAAAAACGATTTATCATAAATAATACCCAAGCAGAAATTTAATAGTTGCATAGAACGAATAAATGATTATGATTATGAATAAAAATATAAATAATTAATAGAATATCTTTTTTTGCAATAAGTTTTTAAAAAATATTTTTATTATATTCTTTAATAATTTAAACAGACTATCTTATTTATTTAAATTAATGACTAAATTATTATTATCATTGTTAATAATTATTTGAACTTATACTTTATGTAACAATATTCAGAATTATACACAGAACACTTAAAACTAAGAATGAAAAATTTCGCACGCACGGAGGATTGAAACCTAGACCCACAGGACACAAGTCGAATACGCATACCGCATAGTCACGCAAGCTTGGAAGTGATTTTACTTCAACTCCCTTTTGAATTGTGGGACCATTATGTGCAGCGCTAAAATTATAAATTGAAATGTAACATACTTATTAAAAAAATAACTATATATGGGGCACTCCAGGCCAAATCGGAAATTATTTTGCTTTTGCATCAAAAATTGATCAAATTGGACGTTTTTATAATGAAAAGTTTTGTTTTCACGCGTAGTTTTTAATAAAAATATTTAAAAAATTTTTAAAAATAATTTACGATAAGATTTTAAAATTTTTTAAATATTTCATTTTCAACAATGTGTGTATCAATCTATTTTTTTCAAATTATTTGTAAGAATCTTGCACTAAATTAACAATTTTTAAGCCTTGTCCGATCGTGGGCCCACGATTATTATAGTATTACAAAGAATAATATATAATTATGCTATAAATAATAACAAATTTTAATTAATTAGTTAATAATAATAATTTATTATTGTATTTTTATGATATACCTATTAATTTATAATTGATAATAAATTAATTAAATATTTGATGATATTGTTGGTGAATAAAGTTTTTAAAATTTTGAAATTTCATGCAAGCTGACAGTGAGAAATTATTTAATTTTTCACGAATTATCGATACGAGGCTTTCTAAGTATCTAAATTCAAATGATTTTTTGTAATTCATACAAAAACGCGGCTGCACTCTAAACGGAAAGAAAGTTATTATATTAGAAGTATTAAACTTTAATAAAAATTATACCATATTTAGTAAAGTTATATCAAATATCGAAAACTTTTAACAAATTTTAACATAACTTTACTAAATTTTATATGGGTACGTTTTGTTAAAGTTTTACTGTAAAAAGAAAGTCTTATTTTAAAGCAGGAAAGCAGCCTTAAATTAAGATACAACATTTTTGTATCCTTTAACATTATAGCAGACAGTGCTGAATTTAAGACCGATCTTAAATTAAGATTTACTGTGTTAGTTTTGTTGATAGCAAAATTTTCCTTTGTCGCATTTTGTCCTACACTTGTAAAATACTTTTATAAAATTTAATAATGACATCTTTCCGTGTAGTGAAAATAAACCAGAGTTTATAGTGAAAGAACAGTTATAGGGATCTGAAATACTGCGATACGCATTCTGGTGACAGAAAATTTAACTAATATAACGGGGTCGATTTTGCCATTTTACATGAAATAATTTCTAAATTCGCAAGTTTTATATTTAAAAATCCTAAAATATAGCATGATAATTAATAATTAAATTAATTTGTAAAAATGAAAATACTACGAACCAGTGACATTCAGTACAATAAATAATATTGCTTAATATGTTGAGATATTCATAAGTAAAGTGGGAAAGCAATAATCTCACTCTATTTTGTCACAATAAATATTTTATTAAAACATGTTTAATTAATTGTATTCTCAGTTAATCAAGATTTTAAATTAAAAGTAGTTTATAATTATTATTTTTTCGTTACAGTGTGTCTCCTACAACATATTTATTTAAAGGTTTTTAGATTGGTATAAACAAGAGACACAACATAACCTAAAACATAACCTTAAAACTATTCTTTAACTCGACTAATCCTTACTTTTCTTGAAAGGGAAACTGTATATCCACTTCAAATTTTTATTAAATATTTAAAGTAGATATTTTTTAACTTTTTATTCAAGTAAATAATGTTTTTCGATATGAAAACAATTCTTTTATTGACAGGTGCATTTACTTATGTGATTTATTTTACTAAGTATATTAAATATTTGGAACATATTGCAATTTATAATTTTTTAAAACATGCGATTAAACAAACTGAAACAATTTTTAGCCCCTCAATTAACTTTATTCAACTTTTTATATAAAAAATAATTAAAAAGAAGTCTGAAACATGTGTGTTTATTAAAATTTGACCCCGTTGTCGACCGCCATGTTTGTTAGTGCCGTCATGATTTCAGATCCCTATATTAAATTTTTGTAACAGTGTTCTAGAACACTGTAGGAACAACGTTACTTCAAAATTCTATAACTAATTTAGAACAAATTTTACATGTCTGTTATAGAACAGATACAGAACAACTATTCCAGAACAAATTTAGAACAAAGCTCTAGAACTGGTTTATAATATAATTGTAACACTTATTCTAGAACACAGTTCTTTTTTTGGTCTAGAACAGTTATAGTACGTGCACACTAGGTAAGCACTTTTGACATAAGCAGTTGCACTGTAATGCCATTCAGCTTCTATAGTAAAATCTTCTTTATGGTGGATTAAATTTGCAACCTGGTATTTATTTTTAAAATGCTGTTTTGCCCCATCTGTCATGTAAATCACTTTCTTTACATTTTTCACTGTCTTCTTAATTTCTGGAATTAATAAAGTTTGGACAGTGTACATAGCTGCGGTGTCATGTTTCAAACTTTGTGACAAAAACACATTACTTTTATGGACCAATTTGCTATTTTTCTTCCAATAATAAATGATATTAAAAATTGTGCACTGATTATTATTAAAATAGAATGCCTGAGAAGCGTCTTGGCAAGCATAAGAATAATTTTCTGCAAAGTCAAACATTACGAGTACTGTTCCTTCAGAAAGATTGAGCTTTTCTTGTGGAAGAAAATTTGATTGCTGTTTAGCAATAAATGAATTACTTTTAAGAATTTTTAAGTTATTGCATAGGATGCCCACAAAATCTTCAATTTTTAATGTTTGCGTTAAAATTGTTGATCTATCAGTTCCAGTTCATAGAGGACATTCCACCTCTTAAATATGTGAAGATTGTAGGATTACTCTTAAATTGTCAGAAAATTCGCCAATCCCCAAACAGTTTGCATAATTATCAAGTTAGCAATCTGGTCTCTTAAACTGAATTAGTAGAAATTTAACTTTTTCAATTAGTAGTTTAATATTTTACTAATAAATTAGTAGAATTCTTAACTTTTACTAATGAATTAGTAGGATTCCTATGTAATTTTTATCACTAATTCAAATTAGTAAAAAATTTTACTATTTCAATAAGTAGATTTTACTTATTCAATTAGTAAAATAGCCATGTGACGCAGAAGGTACCGTTCCTTGTATTCGCTTTAGATAAATTGTAAAGTGTTGTACAATCAAGTGACTCGAATATTGTTGAAAACTTTTTGAAAGTGTTAAGTTCTAGAAAAAGATTGTTGTTGTGCTTTGCAAGTACTAATAATACAATTTTGTGCAATTTTTTGGTTATGTCCGTTTGTCATTATTATTATGTATAATAATATTATTATCTATATTTTAAATTGTACAAAATTTTTGTTTAAAATTTAATGTTATCAATTTATTCTTTATTTTGTTCTTGTAGATTAATGTGTCTTTAAAAAATAAATAATACAAAATATTGTTTGAGATTTCTAATAATAATAATTCTATTAATTCAATTAGTAATAACAGCTAATATGGCGCCAATATGCACATGCGCAAACGTGTACCTTTTGCTTTTATCCTTTTACTAATTCAATTAGTAAGGGCATAATGACTATTTGAATTAGTAGTTTTCTACTAATTGTGGGAGGACGACTTTTCACTATTTCAATTAGTAATATTCTACTAAGAATTAGTAGAATATTACTAATTCAGATTTAGAGAGTAGGACAGTTAAAAGAAACTTTAAGTTCAAAAAAATGGATTTTCACTTTTTCAGTGATTCTTATGTAAAATGTACTTCTTTTATGGAACAACAACATACCTCTAATTTTATTTCTTTTTCATAAATTTTTTTCAAAGTATGGTGTATTTAGCTTAAGAAAAAGCAATAAAAAAATATAGCAATTAAAAAAATTTATTAAAATTCATCAGATTCGTTTGAAATTCGTTAGGGGAGAATGGGGAGTTATGAAGCACGCTTTGTTTATGAGTTGTAACTTCAAAAAGAAATTTTTATTTCAAATTTTCTCCACTTGAATCTCTAGAGGGTCTTCAAATATGCTTACTGGTTGAAGAATTTGCATGAAATAAAATAAAATCGACAATTTTTTTCAGTTGGACTAAAAAGCTGCTTTTTCAAGTTTTTAAAAATCATGGGGAGTTGTGAAGCACTACTAAAAATCGCTAAAAATTATATTTTTTGGTAAATATTCTTTATTGCGATTTTGCATAAATCGTTTTAAATTTCGAGAACCTAATCATTGCTGGGTATTATATGGGTGAACTTATCTTTTTGATTTGTTCGCGAATTTTGTAAGAATTCTGCAAAATGGAGCACACAAAAAAACTTTATAAACGAAAAATTGAACACATTGTCTTGAAAGATATGCAAAATATCTTCTATCGGAATGAATCCAATTACAAAACGAAGATATTAGGTGAAAAAATATTCAGAGTAAGTGACATCTATCAAAAAAATTACTATGCGAGATCTATGGCCGTGCTTCACAACTCCCCATGCTTCATAACTCCCCATTCTCCCCTACTTATAAGGATTTTTGAATTTAAAATGGTTTGATGACAGATGAATTATTAGAGAACCGGTAAATAACAACATTCAAATTGAAACCTGAACCCTATACTTTAAAAAGATATAGCGATATGCTAATAACAAACTAAGTTAACCGTCAAAAATAATTTTTGTAACGTTTGTCCATCATTAAAATTGACTCACAAGGTCTGCAGATACAACAATTTTAATAAATGATTGGATCTGACTAAAATTTTTAACTCTGGGGTTTTCGGGGACGCTTTTTACAAATATGATGTCATAATCGCGCATGTGCGAAGTCTTGACCAAACGTGGTACGCATGGTCTCTTTTTAAATCCTTCTTTCTCATCTAGTTACCCCTTTTTTATAATCATATATTATAGTTGTTTTGGTGTGCTTAACTTGTATCACCGTTCTAGAAAGTTATATTATTGAAGTAGCGGATATCGAGGATATTTTATCTAATCTTGTAAGCATAACCTAAAAGTGTCATGTCCCCCCCAAGTTTGTCTGCTGTTGATAAAACCTGTCGTGGGTGTAATATTGAGGTGCAAAAGGAAGTTGTTCGTTGTGACAAGTGTAATTTACCTTATCACCCAAGTTGCTATAAAACTAAAGAAATGTTGTTCTTCAAGAACCCCTTCCCCTAACCCATCTGCATCTATAACTAAGGAAGACTTATCTATCATGATGGCTGAACAATTACAACAGATCACCAAGCAAATAAATCCTCTTAAATTGTCTCTCGATGACGTCTCTAATCGTGTGGGAAACATTGAAAGTGCCTTAGCACGCATGAATGCTCTCGAGGCCGATGTTGAAGGTATGAAGGATGACATTTCTCTCTTAAAGGTTAAATTTGAAAATTGTATTGATCAAGTCATGTCAGATTGCTTAAAAGAAATAGATGACCGTAACTCCCGTAAATTCAACATTTTGTTTTTCAATCTACCAGAAGTATCTTCTAAATCAAATCTTTCTGACAATGTTTTTTTAACAAAATTTTTTGATTTATTATCTCTTGATTTTGCACCTTTTGTACGTTCATCAATTCGTCTCGGTAAAATTCAACAGATGTCTCCACGGCCTCGTCCATTAAGAGCGACATTCACAGAGGAGAAATATATCAAGAAAGTGTTATCAGCCTACAAGAATTTTAAGTTGACCAACACAACCTCACTGCCACAGTTCATCCCACCGAACCTATCTCTGTCTTGGGACAAAACGCCAATACAGCTACGTTAGTACAAAGGCATGAGGAACTCACTGGTGGAGCGAGAGAGAAATGGAGAGACCGGCCTACGTATTGTTTACCGTCGAAGTGCACCTCTAATACAAAAACAAAATGTCAATCCTCAGAATTAAATAAAAACAGTGAAGTGTTTGTAGTCAAATGTGTCAAGCCTTTACATCCTTTAAATATTCTCGACGACACACCATGTGATGCCCCACCAATCGTCCCATCAGCTGTTCGAACAGTGCGAGATTCTGACATGTCCATTTATTATCAAAATGTCAGAGGACTTAGAACTAAATTACATATACTGCGTGAATCATTTCTTTTATCTTCTTATAATATAATTTTTTGTTTTTGTAATTATGAAATTTTTCGATTTGACAAAAACAAGGACACGAGTGACTTTTCGCGCGGTGCGGGATTCTCATTGCCTGTGATAAGGAGTTACATTCTTCCATAATACCAACAAACGTTTTTTCTATCGAACACATGTTTATTAAATTCTCTCATGACTCTTCGACTTATATTATCGAATCTTTTTATATTCTCCCTAATTCAAGCTTATTTATTTTTTCTACTTTATGCTCAATTTTAGAGGAGCTATATATTTTATACCCTAATGCTATTTTTTGTATTCTTGGCAATTTTAATCTACTCTTTGTCACGTGGAATTCTAACCTTTAGGATGAACCATCATGTTTACCAAGCATGGACTCTTCTCGCTTACATAAGGTCCTTACAAACTATTTATCTGCGACTTTCAAACATTTAAATCTGATACAAGTAAATTCTATTCCTAATATTTACGGTTCATTTTTAGACTTAATATTTTATAATTTCTTAAACTATACTCTCAAACAGTCTTTTGACCCTATATTACCTGTAGACAATTATAAGCCTGCATTAATTTTTACTATTTATAATTTCGTCAAGTTTAATGGTAATTCTTTTTCACATAATAGTTACTTTAAATACGATTTCAATAATGCATATCTAGGAAGCATTACAACTTTTCTTAATAATATTGACTGGAACACTCTATTAAATAATTGTATTATAGATGAAGCTGTTCCGAATTTTTATGATCAATTGTATTCGGCTTTTGACCTTTTTGTGCCTGTTAGAAGAATTAAACATGACAATTTAAAATCTTGGTTTTCACATGAACTTAAACGCTTAATATTCCTGAAAAAAATAGCGCATAAGAGATTTAAATGTACAAAAGATCAACTCGATTATTTAGAATTTTCTCACTTGCGTAACAAATGTAAATCTCTGTCTAGGATATTATTTAAAACTTATATCTCTAAGATTAAAAATTCAATTACAACTAACCCTAAATTGTTTTGGAATTACGTTAATTCCTCTCGTCACGAATTGCGCATTCCAAATGATGTTTATCTAAATAATTTTACTGCTAATACTAGTCTAGAAGGTGCTAATTTATTTCGCAGGCATTTTGAATCAGTTTATACTACTCCTGATGTGAGCGACTTGTCGTCTACTTTCGATTACGTCAACTGTGGTCACGTTACCTCTTTTACGATAAGCAAAAGCACTATTTTGTCAAAGTTAAAAAAATTGGATGTAAGAAAAGGTGCTGGCCCAGATAATGTCCCGCCGTCTATTTTGAAATTATGCTGTTTTGCTTTTATTGAGCCTCTAAGTATTTTATTTAATCTTTCTCTAACTTCAGGAATTTTTCCGCTTCTTTGGAAACGGGGTATTGTTGTGCCAGTTCATAAGGATGGTGATAAGCGAAATGTTGCTAACTATCGTCCAATATTAATATTAAATTCTATCGCTAAAGTCTTTGAAAGCATAGTTTTTGATTTAACTTTGTTTACAAATTTTATACACACTAACTTTGGTAAGTCAATTCAAGTAGATGCTATATACCCTGATTTTGCTAAGGCATTCGATAGGGTTGATCTTGGCTTTTGGTTGCAAAGCTCAGGGCTCTGGGTTTTTCTGACGATATGTTAAATTGGGTCAGAAGTTATCTTGCTGAAAGATTTTTATCGGTACGCTTATATTATGATTTTTCAGATGTTTTTTAGCCCCTTCTGGTGTCCCACAGGGCTCTCATCTTGGTCCTCTTTTTTTTAACTTATTTATTAATGATGTACACCCTTTATTTGAGCATAGTCAAATTCTGTTATTTGCTGACGATCTAAAAATTTTTAAACGTATCACATGAATACAGGACAACATCGACCTTCAATCTGACTTAAACCGTCTAGTAGATTGGTCGCATAATAACAAAATTCCTTTAAATGTAAAGAAATGCTTTGTAATATCTTTCTCTAGATCAAGCAGCATTATTAATTATTGCTATCAACTTGATAACATGAATCTCTCCAGAGTGACCGAGATTAGAGATCTTGGAGTAATTCTAAATTCAGTACTGGATTTTAAATTGCACATAACGAATATAATTAATAAGGCCAACAGAAGCCTGGGTTTCGTGACACGAAATTCTGCCTATTGAACGAGTGTCTTGGCATTAAAAGTTTTATTTTTCTCTTTGTTTAGGCCAATTCTTGAAATTGCCTCAGTTATTTGGTCTCCGTATCAGGAATTATTAATTATTGAACTTGAACGCGTTCAAAATAGATTCTTGCGTTTTGTTGCGAGACGTGTGGGATTACCGTTTAACGCACTAAGTCATGATTATACTGGACTTAGAAAAATTTTGCACATTCTTACGATAAAACAAAGATTGTTGTATAATGACTTGCTTTTTTTATTTAAATTAATCAACGGTATTTTAACTATCCAGAAATCCTGTCTTTGTTCAATTTCTTTGTTCCTCTTAGACCTTCTAGACACCCATCTTTGTTTAAACTATCACTGCATAGAACAAACTATATTAATGAATCGATTATTCCGCGTCTTAGCAGAGAAGCAAATCTCTATCATTGTAATATTGATTTCTACAGCATTTCCCTTTCTATCTTCTCAGCGAATTTGCGTAACTTACTCTTTGGTTTTGACTAGCGTTTATTATTGTTATATCTTCGCTTATTCTTATATATATTTCTTAAATTTCTTTTATTATTATTATATAATGTTAATACATCTGTATACAGGGCACTGTCCGTTAAAATGTTAATAAATAAATAATGAAACATGTGTGGTTAGATTCATAATCAACAACTCAGATAACCCTCAATTGATAATTTTCAGGAAATTTGAATAGATTTTTAATAACTAGTCCGCCGAAAACGCTAGAGTAACAAATTTTAAGCAAATCTAATCATTTTTCAAAATAGTTTTATTTACGGATAGTGTCAGTCTTTTTGTGTGTTTAACTGTTAAAAAAATAATTTTTGACTGCAAATTTAGTTTTTTGTTAGCAATATAACTATATTTTCTTAACGTCCCTGTGCATACATTTCAATCAAAAAAATTTTTTTTATTGTTTTAAGCATTTTAAAGGAAATATTTATTGTTAAATAAATAATATGAAGTGTCCTAAATAACTTAATAACATTCGTTTATCCCTAAGAAGTAATTTGCATCTTGATAAATAACTTAATGTCAATTTAAACAGAAGCTATTAAAAAATGGTTGGACGAATATATTCGGCTTTATGCGTAGGAGGGTTAAAGTACAGGGTTAAGGCTGCAATTTGGCTCCTATTACAAATTCTAGCACGTCGGAGCGCTGAAACCGAATTTGGCAACGAAAATCTCCCATCAATGCCTAAGACCACGAAGTAGTATAAGGAGACCTCACGCGACAAAAAAATCTGCACATATTTGGGGGGACAGAGATCTCAAAGATTGCACCACTAACAGAGGTTGCGCCTCTGTGGTTAAAGTATTGTACTAACATTTTTCGTCTGCTACTGTATATGAACATAACCTACAAATTAAAGAAATACGACGAAGTGTAATGGCGACCATGGTTTACATTTCAGCCGCAACAGCGCTGAGTCTGTTAGTGGTGCAAATACTCATAACTCTAACACCCCTAAAATGTGTTGGTTTTTGCGCTGCAAAGCATTGGCGTGAAGTCTCCTTATACTACTTCGTGCCTAAAACGTGATTTTAGGGACTTTTATCCCCAGTTTTCTCGAAATCCTGATGTGATGGGAGATTTTTGTTGCCAAATTCGGTTTTAGCGCACCAAACAGTGCGAGTATTGGTTTTTCGATCTTAGCGAAGGAAATTTTAATTTTTTTGCAGGCTTCTGTAATCAGCAATCCTAAAAAAACCTCGAGTAATATTATCATTTCAAGAAAATTAATGAAAACATGGAATTTTATTGTTAATTTTTTTAATGAAAACCGTAAACCGACGGAACCCTATTGGTGAGACTCTTGTGTCCGTAGCCAAATCGCCCCCCCCCCTAGCGGCTAAACTATTTGACCTAGAGAGCTCAAATTTGGTACAGATACGTATTTTCACATGTAGATTACAGGAAAAATATAGAGAATGTGATTGGAGGTGATGGCCATAGCGTTGTCAAGGAAATAACAAGGTTTTTGGCCAAAAATGCACAAAAAGTGACCATCCCCCCCCCCTTAACTTCTAAACTATTCAACGTGGAGGGCTAAAATTTGGCATACTGGTGTATTTTAACGCGAATATTACAGAAAAAATATAGAGAACTTGCTATGTAATAATAGCCATAGCGTTGTCAAGGAAAAACTAAAAAATTTTTGAAAAAAATTTTTTTCCTAATTTTCACATTATTGGATCTAATTAACTGAAAATGGGTTTATTAGTATATTTTTACACATTCTGATCGCAAAAAAATATTGAAAAATCTAAAAAAAAAATTTTTTATCTAATTTTCACATTATTTGATCTATTAACTAAAAATGGGTTTATTAGTATATTTTTACAATCTGATCACAAAAAATATATTAAAAAATCTAGAAAAAAAATTTTAAATAAAATTAAATAAAAATTAGACAAGTGCGAGTTGAACTCGCACTGCAATGGCGGGTTCCGTACACAAATATTAAAACAATACTTGCAACATTCATCGGTAAATGGTAAAATTAAAATAAACAATTAAAAAAATGTATTAAAATCATTTCATAAAAAAAAATTAAAAAAATTAAAGTATTGTATATCTAATATTGTAACAATAATTTGAATCCTCTACTTTCGAATTTCGTTCCTCTACTTATTATTGTTTACAATTACAATTGTTTTTAATTATTTTTTTTATGAAATGATTTTAATATATTTTTTTAATTGTTTATTTTAATTTTACCACTTACCGATGAATGTTGCAAGTATTGTTTTAATATTTGTGTACGGAACCCGCCATTGCAGTGCGAGTTCAACTCGCACTTGTCCAATTTTTATTATGTTTTAAACAGACTTTTTGCATATTTTTATTATTGATTTGAATTCAGTGACTCTAATTACATAAAAATTGAATACATAAAAGATGTTAAAAATGGCAATGTACCGAAAAATAACTTAAAATAAGTCACAATAAAAACTCATTACGTGCTGCAACAAAAATGAGTCCAAATTTTTTCTATATAGTTACTTGTTAAAATACAACTTTAAGTAATGTTTGATTTGTAAAATATTAGTTTCCGCGTTTTTTTCTTTTTCTTCTATTTTTGCGACTAGGACACCTCCCCTTGGTGAATATAAAGGACATGGAAAAACGTTACCAAGGAAAATGGAATAAAAATATGTTAGCGGACTACTGTTGGACGCTAAAAAGAGACATACCAAAGGCCGAAAATTCAAAGAGGAAAAGAAGAGCTTCTCTTCGGAGATCCTTTGAATCAAAGAGGATAAGATATTTAAGAAAAAAAACATTAAAAGTAATGTAAATTTGACATTTAGAATTTTTGAAAACTGACATCATATTCATTTTCAGCTACCCCGATAACCCAAGAGAAACGATGTTCAAGTGGATCTGATTAATTTTAAAAATTTTTTTGTCCGCCATATTGGATCCGCCATTTTGAATTTTTAAAACCGACTTCAAATTAATAATTAGCGACCCTGAAAACCCCCGAGCAATGATTTTCAAAGAAATAAGAGCAATTTTTTTTAAAACCCGCCATTTTGGATCCGCCATTTTTAACATCTTTTATGTATTCAATTTTTATGTAATTGGAGTCACTGAATTCAAATCAACAATAAAAATATGCGAAAAGTCTGTTTAAAACATAAGATAACATAAGAGAACCTACCATGTGTCAGTCTTCGCACTCGAAATTTTTTTTGTGTGCCGGTGTAATTATTTTATTTTTCTAAAATTTTCCTGTAGAGCTATCTGCAATTACGAAACTATCACGAAATTAATGAATGAAACATTTTTATCACTTTTACGATTATAAATTTCCATTTGACATTTCAATATATAATTTTACTATCCCATGAATTTCAAATTCAGTTGCACACTTATAACTAAACGTTAAATTAAATTTATTATCAATTTTCAAGGTAAACGAGATCTCGTGGAATAAAGACTCTGATACATTTTATTTGACCAATGGACAAGGCTGTGTACATATATTAAGTTATCCAGATTTGGAATTACTACATGTGATCAAAGCCCATCCAGGAACTTGTATTTGTATTGAGTTTGATCCTACTGGACGGTATTTTGCAACAGGATCAGCTGATGCACTTGTGTCTCTTTGGGATGCAGAAGAATTGTGCTGTTTGAGAACTTTTTCAAGACTGGAATGGCCAGTGAGGACAATTTCCTTCTCCTATGATGGAATGCTCCTTGCTGCAGCTTCTGAGGATCTTGTAATTGACGTTGGCGAAGTTGAGTCAGGGGAAAAAATAACTGATATTCCGGTAGAGGCTGCAACATTTACTG
The DNA here is from genome assembly GCA_032873175.1 of Leptopilina drosophilae. Classification (NCBI taxonomy): domain Eukaryota; kingdom Metazoa; phylum Arthropoda; class Insecta; order Hymenoptera; family Figitidae; genus Leptopilina; species Leptopilina drosophilae. The sequence continues at coordinate 23,566,094 of CM065484.1, read as the reverse complement.
TAGCATGGCATCCCAAACAGTATTTATTAGCTTACGCATGTGACGATAAGGACACATACGACAGAAAAAGAGACGCCGGAAGTTTAAAAGTATTTGGATTTCCAAATGAATAATTAAGTGAGACTAGTATGAGAATTAGCTATGAGATGAATAGAATTGATCATTTTTAGAATATAGTGAAAATACAGATTTATTAAAAAGAAATGATCTACTGTTTCTATTTTATGTTTTTTTAAACAATGACATTATTTTCTAGGCTGAAATCCATGTAAATGTAACCTTAAAAAAAATACTACTTTGATATCCGTTTAAAAATATAAGTTCAAAAATATTCTTAAAAAACTTAATTAACATAAAAAAAGGAAAATTTCGCAATTAAATTAATTAAATTTATTAACAAATATACTGTTTCTTAATAGATAATATTTTTTTTTATTTGTGACTAAAAAGTACATCTATATTGTTCTTATAGATCCGAATGGGACTCTCTGACGATAGATAATAATTTACATTCACAAAAATGTAAGTCGTTAGAAAAGTATGAAAATGTCCTAAGACGACTTCTTCGTATTGGCTAATAAGCCATATGCAGAACAAATGTACTATAATATGTGGCGATCCACGACAAAACACGACTTACCTTTGAAAAATCAATTTTTATCAATTTTATAATAATTGATAGATTTTATATTACTTTTCAAAATAGAAAAGTCAAAAGTTGTAAATGTTTTCTCGTGGACAGTCACATATATAGGTCCCTTTTAACTTTACAGCTGCGGTTACACCTCTGCAGGCAGGAGCAACAGAAGAGAGAATTTTCAATTCACTGACTCTCTTACTCTTGTATATTCATATAATAAAAAATAATTTTTAATATAATTTTAATAAAATTCTTCACAGAAATTCAATTATTTTCATAAATACATAATAAAATTTTGACAGGAATTTAATTGTTTAAGATACGACTTTCTTAACCCTCTGTCACACACCTTGGAAATAATTACAACATTACACACGTTTAGAGGGAATCCCTCACCACATTGTAAAATGAGCGACATTACAAGATAAACAAAGAAATCAACAAAAATTTAATTTGAACACAAACTTACAAATGTGTGTTGAGGAAGAAACCGTTGAAAGGTATAGAAACTGATTTTATTCTGCAATGAGAAAAACAAAAGTTATTAAAAAAACTGAAACCGCAGAGGGAATCCCTCCCTAGGTCTGTGACAGAGGGTTAACATTTTCCTCAAAAAATGTAACTATTTTTAAAATTTTTATTAAAATTCTTCAAAAAAACAATTTTTTTAAGAAGTTTTTATTTAATTCTTTACAAGAATTTAATTTTCAGAAACATTCAATTATTCAACAAATTGTATATGTATTTTGCATTTAAAGAATTTAGTTCTCCTAGAATTTTCTAAAAAAAATCGACTTAAAAATTAATTTTATTTAAAATTTTAGATATATTATAATAATTGAATATTAAAAACATTATAGCGTAAAGTTTTCGAGTGAATCGGAATATTTTTTTAGGGTCAGGAGAAATCTTATTATATCTTATTATGCATATTTCTTCTGTGAGAAAAAATTTGTCTAAAAATCAGGAAAAAGTCAGGAAAAACAAAAATTAACTTTTTGTAGCAACCCTGAATATTGAGAAAAGATTTTCATTTGACAAAGTAAATAGTAAACATAATGAACATAAAGAAATAAGCAGTGAAATAAATTTTTTACAAATCTGATATATATTTAACAACCCAAAAGTCCATTTATTAAATTGACAAAAGTTTTAGCTTTACACATAAAAATTGATTTAATATATACTTTTCACATTATTAATAAGCTGTGAGTTATATTTTACATTTAAAGATACTGCACTTTTCTTGATATGATCGTAATTTAGTCGATCTCTTTCCTTAAAAATGAAAGCAGAAATACTTTCATTCTTATCGGTTGCTTTTTTAAACTTTTCTTCAAGAACAATAACTTGCAAATAATTATCATTTTGAAGTAAACGAAGTTTAACATCATCATATTGTTTTAACAGAAGTTCTAATTTATTCACAACGTTTGGAAGATGTTCTTTAATTTGATTCCTCTCATCTAAAAGTTCAATATTTGACGCTTTTAATTTTACTTTAAGATTATCTAAATCACCTAAAACCATCAATTCACTGTTAAATTTTTCAATATTTTGTTTACATTGAAATAATTCTGTTCTCAATTGTTTATTAAAGTTTCTTATCTTTAGTAATATACTGTTTAATCGAAAGAATTCCTTCTCCATACTCTTCAGGTTCAGGTCATTATTTATATTATTAAATTCAGTATATGTGCTGTTTAAAACTTCTAATTTTTTGTTTTCTGACAATTCTAATTCACCATCGATTTCCCTTGATAACTGCTGTAAACAACTGGTCAGACTGTCAGTTAATTCCTTAAATTTCTTTAATTCAATCGTTTCATTTTCTTTAAAAGAAGCCATAAATTCTTCCATTACTTCTTCTCTTTTACGAAGTTCCTTATATTTAACCAATTTTTCTGACAAAGATGCATCAACATTACTATCTAATTGTTCAATCTCCTGCTCTATCTCCATTATTCGTTTTTTCGCTGCTGTAATACGACGTTCAGAAACAGTTATATCAGTATTGTCTTGTTTGACTTTTTGAAAAAGATTTTTTTTCTCTTCTTCTGGTGAAAGCCTTCTTTTATCCTCTTCGCGTAAAGTGTTTCTCTTTTTTGAAATCTCCATTATTTTTGACTGCAACTTTACGGCTTCTTGTTTTATTTGCGACAACGCTATATTTTCTTCTAGACATAATTTTTTTGATGATAAATTATCCAAAGTATACTGCATTTCGTCAACGTGTTTTTGAAGTTGAATTTTTTGCTCGCAGAGTTCATTGTATTTTTTTAAAACTATTTGATTCATGTTTTCTACTATTTTTTCAGTATTCGACCTTTCTGCAACCACAGCCTTTTCCAGTGTAAGTAAATGCTTTTCTTTTCTTTGTCGTTTATTAAACATTATTTCTATTTCAGTTAAAGCAATGTCATTAACTTGGGAAAGTTCAGTGACTTCTTGTTCAATAAAACTTTTTCCGGTATCTACTGTCATTTTGTCAACAACAATATTATAGTCAGCTAATTGACTTTGAAGTTCAATTAATTCTGATGCAAGTCCCTTTGCTCTTTGATCATAATGCAAGTACGTCACTCTTTGTTTGACTTGTAAATCTACCTCTTTAGAAATATTTGATATTTCTTGTGCCAATTCTCTTATCTTAAGTTGTACAAGTCCTTCATAGTAACGTTTATCTTGTATTTGTCTAAAATTTAAACCATGGAAAATGTATTAATATATTAAGTGAAAACATGTATTGCTCTCATTTTTAAAAAGTAGTATTTGTCATACAATGTATGCATCGATAAATTTTTCCATCATTTTTGTAAGAAACTAGCACTAAATTATCAATTTTTAAGCCTTGTTTGATTGTGAGCAAATGGATTCAATGCTTATATTCGAAATTTCGAAATAAATAGATCCCGTCGTTTCCTCACAATCAGACAAGGCTTAAAAATTGCTAATTTAGTACTAGATTCTAACAAAAAATTTTGAAAAAATTTATCCATACATATATTGTTAAAAATAAAATTTTGTTAAAAAAAATTCTAAAGTCTTATCGCACATTATTAAAAAAAGAATTTCATATTTTTATTAAAAAATACATGTGAAAACAAAAATTTTCCATAGACGAGCGTCTAATTTGATCAATTTTTTGTCTCTCAAATCGCTCTATGAAAAAATTTTAAAAAATCGTGGTAGCTCAATTCAACGGGAACAGAAAGAAAGAAAATATTTGAAAAAAATTTGAGCTGCAAAAGCAAAATGATTTCCGATTTGGCGTGGAATGCCCCTTATTCTTTTAATATAAAGAAAATGTTCGTTAAATGTTGGGTTGAAAAATAACTTAATATGATACACAGTCCTAAAGTAAGTGCCTTACAAAGGTGCCCTACGTGTTAGCAATAAATTTTTTGGTCATCTTAAATATAGTGCTCAATGGATATTTAAATATTAATTAGTTTCTGTGAATAATATTTGGGATCATTCTTATTTTTTCACAAAAATTTTCTGCAAACATTCAAAGAGTATTTATTTTAAATGTTCAGTCACCTTTAGTGCCAAACTTTAATTTTAATGTTCAATCATCATTTCGCCCAACAATTAACGAACATTAATTTAAATGTTGAGTCAACTTTGGCGTTAAATTTTTTTTCACGTACGGACATTTTTATATTTCACAGGACGGCTTTTAAATATTTATTGTAACAATAAATATGTTTTTGTGCAAAGTGAAAAAATAATTACCTCGTTATTTGCGGTACTCCTCTAGTAGAATTAGGACGCATTGCAGCTATACCTTGTTGAGTTACTGGTCTGTCCATATTATTGTTATTAACAACAAATGTATTTGTAGATAAACTAGTATTCAAACGATTCATTCCTACAGCGGAATTGAAATGTGGCATCGCATTTGAAAATCGATTTGTCATAAGGGCAGATGATGAAGATCGCGAATACAAATTTCGATCTGGCGCTTCAGTTTTATTGATATTTGAAAATGTTTTAAAATCATGTATTTCGCTTTTAAGTCCTCTACGAGACGTGGGTCTCTCCATTTTTTCTGTATAGAAAATAGAAGAAAAATATTCTTAAATCTATCTATTCATATAGCTGCAAATTTGTAAATAAAAAATTCATGATATACTTATTTCAACTGAGTGGGAACTCAATTTTTTTATTTCAGTATTTTTTATAAAACACAAAAAAATACATCAATTTATAAAAATAGTATTCATTATAATTTTCAAAAAAAAAGTTTTGATTTTCTAATAATTTAAAATACAATTAAACACCTTACTGATGTCTTTATATTATATGTATATAAAACTCTATGTATATAAAACCAGAACAACAATAAATTGTGTAAATTAATAAAATTAAACATTAACAATTGGTTATAAAACTTACTTTCTGCAGCGAGATATTTCTTTAAGCCTTAATAATTGTAATGAAACATTAGCACAGAAAACGTCGGGCAGAATGTAAATGTGTTATTGTATATAGTAGTTTGTGATGTAAACGGTTGTCAAGGAAACTTACGATTGCCTGTTCTATTTTTCATTTAATGATTTTGTGTCTTTCTCCGTATAGTTATGAATTATTTAAATTTGATGTTTTCAAAAACTGTGTTCTTTTAGAAAGCGTTTATCCCCTGAATGTCAAATGATTGAAAATAATAAGCTTTACATGCAATTTTTTTGGAAATTTCTTAAATTTTTTAATTTGTATTAAAAAATAACGTAGGGGAGACTGGGCGTAATGTATCACTTTTCACTTTTTGTTGCTTAATTTCGTCATTCTTGCTTTAATAAAAATTTCATCATGTAGAACACTTAGCCTATCATATCAGCTTACAATTAAAAAAAAGTACGCCCTAATATCACTTATACTTTTTTTCTAGAACAATGTTTTTGGAGAAATGCAAGGTAAGTAATTTCGCCTCGGGCCGGGGCGTAATGGATCACTACCCAGGGCGTAATGGATCAGCAATGAAATTATAATTATAGATCATCAAGTATTATTACGGTATTGACAATTTTGGTTTCTATTGTATATTTATAATAAAGAATATTGAAAATGGAACATATTTTATTTAAACTTTAAACATTTTCATGCAATTTTCAAATTTTAAAAAGTTATAGCGAAATACAAAATCCATTTACTTAAAAAATCTATTCTCCAGTTATTTTTTTATATATAGGGTTAAAATTGGTTGTCATTTTATTCATATTTTAAATATAATAGGTTTTTCTTAATAAAATATGCGAGACAATACGCCCCGGAGGTTTTTGTTGAAAATTTTGTTATTTGTTGTCAATACCGTAAGTATTAAACAAAAATTGTTCTTTAAGAACAAATGTTTAAAGCTGAAAATCTGACAAACAAAAATTTTTTACAAGTAATTTTGAAAAAGGTTTAACAAAAAAATAAACATTTCAAAAATTTACTTTCGAGCGTCAAAATCACTTTTTCTACCATATTTTTAACAATAATAAATGAATAACAATGAAACTTGGTATAAACTTACAGTATGCCAAGTACATTATTTTGATCAAAAACCGAAATTACTCTGATTTACCACTTTTGAATAAATTCAAGTGATCCATTACGCCCCGGTTTCCCCTATCTGACTTGAAATTAGCAAAAACTTGAAATTAAACGTAAAAAGGTGGTATTTTTAATAAAAACGGAGAATATGACATTTAAAAAACATATCTGTAAAACTATAAAAAAATAAAATTTTTTTTAGGGTTCGTACACCTTCGGTGTACCGACGGAAACCGATTGGTGAGACTCTTGTGTCCGTAGCCGAATCGTGCCCCCCCCCCCCCCCCTAGCAACTAAACTATTTGACTTAGAGAGCTCAAATTTGGTACAGATACGTATTTTCACCCGTAGATTACAGGAAAAATATAGAGAATGTGATTGGAGGTGATGGCCATAGCGTTGTCAAGGAAATAACAAGATTTTTGGTCAAAAATGCACAAAAAGTGACCATTCCCCCCCTTAACTTCTAAACTATTCAACGTGGAGGGCTAAACTTTGGCATACTGGTGTATTTTAACGCGAATATTATGGAACGGTCACAGCTCGGCTGCCTGGCTGCAGGTCGTCATGGCAATACATAAGAGTAAGAGAGTCAGACAATTTAAATTATTCGTCTCCTCTCTCTTACTCTCGTGACCATGCAATTACAGGAAAAATATAGAGAACTTGCTATGTAATGGCACGGTCACACCTCGGCTGCCTGCCTGCCTGCCTGCAGGTCGTCATGGCAATACATAAGAGTAAGAGAGTCAGACAATTTAAATTATTCGTCTCCTCTCTCCCACTCTCGTGGCGGCTGCCTGCGCAGGCAGGCAGCTGAGGTGTGACCGTGCCATTATAATAGCCATAGCGTTGTCAAGGAAAAACTAAAAAATTTTTGAAAAAAATTTTTTTCCTAATTTTCACATTATTGGATCTAATTAACTGAAAATGGGTTTATTAGTATATTTTTACAGTCTGATCACAAAAATATATTAAAAAATCTAATAAAAAAAAATTTTTTTTAAATTTTTTTTCTAATTTCTACATTATTTGATCTAATTAACTAAAAATGGGTTTATTAGTATATATTTTTACATTCTGATCGCAAACAAAATATTGAAAAATCTAATAAAAAAATTTTTTTATTAAAAAATTTTTTTTTCTGATTTCCACATTATTTGATCTATTAACTATAAATGGGTTTATTAGTATATTTTTACAACCTGATAACAAAAAATATATTAAAAAATCTAAAAAAAATTTGAAATAAAATTTAAAAAAATTGGACAAGTGCGAGTTGAACTCGCACTGCAATGGCGGGTTCCGTACACAAATATTAAAACAATACTTGCAACATTCATCGGTAAATGGTAGAATTAAAATAAACAATTAGAAAAATATATTAAAATCATTCGATAAAAAAAAATAATTAAAAAAAATTAAAGTATTGTATATCTAATATTGTAAACAATTATAAGTAGAATAACTAATTTTGCGAATTTTGTTCCTCTACTTATTATTGTTTATAATAGTAGATATACAATACTTTAATTTTTTTAATTTTTTTTTATGAAATGATTTTAATACATTTTTTTAATTGTTTATTTTAATTTTACCATTTACCGATGAATGTTGCAAGTATTGTTTTAATATTTGTGTACGGAACCCGCCATTGCAGTGCGAGTTCAACTCGCACTTGTCCAATTTTTTTAAATGGGGTTAGATTTTTAATGTTTGGCAGGACAATTTTCGTTACATTTTGTATTTAGGTGTTTTCGTGGTTGATGATTACAAATGAGACATTCCACGCCAAACCAACATCACTGCAAAAATAAGTATCTTATTTGATATCTTAACATAAGATGTAAGATGGAAAAATAGTATCTTACATCTTAAAATAAGATGTTTTCGAAAGTATCTTACAGATTTCTAAGATGCTTTATACGTCTTAGATATTTTTTCTATCTTAAAAAAGTAAGATACTTTTGTAAGTTTTTAAAAGTATCTTAAATTAATATGTTTCTGTCTCAATAAGAAATTTAGCGATGACTAAAAAGTGACTACAATAACATCTTAGAAATGACTACCAAAACATCTTAATTAAGATACTTCTTTTTGCAGTGATATCGTCAAAATTCACATTTTGTATCTTTTAGTACTAGTTGAAAAAGTGCTTCATGATTTTTTTCAAATTTTTTTACCTAGCCGTTTATTTAAGTTATTAAAAAAGTTAATTTTTATTTCAAAAAATTTAAGCCATTCTAAACAAAAAGCATTTAGACAACTTTTTTCTATAAGCAAAAATAAAAAAGTTATTCAAGTTTAAAAAAAATATTGCATTAATTTGTTAATGCAAATATCTAACAAAATATTAAATATTTTTAATTAATATTTGGTATAATTACATAGACAAACAAACTCTATTGAAAAATGAAATTTGAAAATAATTCGAAAGTTGACCCCTCAATCTCATATGAAACCATAGAGATAATATAAATAGAGTGGGGATGGTCTGTATAGAGGTGTCCGCTTAATAGAAAGAGAAAAAAGATTTAGCAGAGCAGAATGAAGGACAGATACTGGTGTTAAATCTTCTTCCTTTCTCCAGCCTATACTTTGCCTACTCTATTTATATTATCTCTATAGACCTAAGCACAATAGGTTCGCGAACGCAAAACATTAGTTAGAAAAGGACACAAATATATCTCTGTCCTTTTCTAACCTATGCATTGCGTTCGCGAACCAATTGTGCGTTGGTCTTAGGCTGCTTCTACAACAGCTTTTTTTTCATCGAAATCAGTGTGAAAACGTTGCGCACGTAACTATTTTGCATGGTGCATTTTGCTCTTGTCGATGACAAGAGATTAGATTAGATTAGATCAAATAATGTAGAAATTAGAAAAAAAAATTAAAAAAAATTTTTTTTATTAGATTTTTTAATATATTTTTGTGACCAGACTGTAAAAATATACTAATAAACCCATTTTCAGTTAATTAGATCCAATAATGTGAAAATTAGGAAAAAAAATTTTTTTCAAAAATTTTTTAGTTTTTCCTTGACAACGCTATGGCTATTATTACATAGCAAGTTCTCTATATTTTTCCTGTAATTGCATGGTCACACCTCGGCTGCCTGCCTGCGCAGGCAGCCGCCACGAAAGTAAGAGAGAGGAGACGAATAATTTAAATTGTCTGACTCTCTTACTCTTATGTATTGCCATGACGACCTGCAGCCAGGCAGCCGAGCTGTGACCGTTCCATTAACGTAAAAATGAGTTATGGAGAGTCCATAATAGGTGCAAAAGCCAAGATAAAAGTACAAGTGCAAGTGCGAACCAATGCTAAAGATACACTGTAAAAAATCCTAAGAATATTACCCACATTAAATGTGGCTATTTTACAGACAAGGGGAAAAGTGCCGCATTTAATGTGGCAACATAACCTTATTTAAAGCGTCACTTTTCCCCTTGTCTGGGTAATATCCTTAGGATTTTTTACAGTGTATAGGAATCGCACTTGGACTTTCTACCTGCCTTTTGCACCTATTCTGGAACTGCCTTTAAAGAGGGATAGGTATATTGTTTATCCTCCTTTAACTCATTCTTACGGTTACGGTTCCGGTTAAAGATTCTATTGGGGCGATTTACTTTTCGCCGCCAACTCACTCCCGTATCCTGCCCGGCGTCGAAATATCGAGACGCATGATTTTCCCCTAATCGCCAAGTGGTCGAATGTTCAAATGGTCGAATACCAAATCGTCGAATCGTCATTTTGTCGAATGCTTAAAACGTCGAATTGTCAACTGGTCAAATGCTAAACACATCGAATCGTCAAATGGTCGAATGTTCAAAACGTCGAATCGTCAAATGGTCGAATGCTAAAAACGTCGAATTCTCAAATGATCGAATGCTAAAAACATCGAATCAGCAAATGGTCGAATGTTCAAAACGTCGAATGGTCATTTCGTCGAATGCTCAAAACGTCGAATTGTCAACTGGTCGAATGCTAAAAACATCGAATCGTCAAATGGTCGAATGTTCAAAACGTCGAATCGTCAAATGGTCGAATGCTAAAAACGTCGAATTCTCAAATGATCAAATGCTAAAAACATCGAATCAGCAAATCGTCGAATGTTCAAAACGTCGAATGGTCATTTCGTCGAATGCTCAAAACGTCGAATCGTCAAAAAGTCGAAAAATTTGCTTGGTTTAAATTAATGTTAACTTACATCAAATAAATTTTTCGACTTTTTGACGATTCGACGTTTTAAGCATTCGACCATTTGACGATTCGACGTTATGAGGATTCGACGAAATGACGATTCGACGTTATGAGCATTCGACGAAATGACGATTCGACGTTTTGAACATTCGACCATTTGCCGATTCGATGTTTTTAGCATTCGACCAGTTGACAATTCGACGTTTTGAGCATTCGACGAAATGACCATTCGACGTTTTGAACATTCGACCATTTGCTGATTCGATGTTTTTAGCATTCGACCAGTTGACAATTCGATGTGTTTAGCATTCGATCATTTGAGAATTCGACGTTTTTAGCATTCGACCATTTGACGATTCGACGTTTTGAACATTCGACCATTTGACGATTCGATGTTTTTAGCATTCGACTTGTTGACAATTCGACGTTTTAAGCATTCGATCAAATGACGATTCGACGATTTGGTATTCGACCATTTGAACATTCGACTACTTGGTGATTAGGGGAAAATCATGCGTCGCGAAATATCGCTCCTGAGCCTTCCCCCACTTTACCTTCTTTCCGGGCACTGTCAGTCAGACATACGTGATATGTACTACTTACCCCCACCACAAATATGCAGTCAAATTTGATCGGCGCCCCTCTAGGCCAGTCGGTGAGTGCAAAAAGTGCACAAAAGTGTAACCTGAAAAGTCTCAATCACTAATCTCCATTAGGGGCTTTCTACAACAGCTTTTTTTATCGACAAGAGCAAAATGCACCATGTAAAATAGTGTGAAAACGTTGTGCGCGCAACGTTTTTACACTGATTTCGATGAAAAAAAGAGACGCATGCATATCCCCTAATCGCCAAGTCGTCGAATGATCAAATAGCCGAATGCCAAGTAATCGAATGGACAAAACATCGAATGCTAAAAACATCGAATCGGTATTTAGTCGAATCCTAAAAACATCGAATTGTCAATACGTCGAATATTCAAAACGTCGAATTATTAATTCGTCGAATGTTAAAAACATCGAATCGTCAATACGACGAATGTTCAAAACGTCGAATAATAAAAACGTCGAATGCTAAAAACATCGAATGGACAAAACGTCGAATGATCAAAACGTCGAATGATAAAAACGTCGAATGCTAAAAACATCGAATGGACAAAACGTCGAATGCTAAAAACATCGAATCCTCATTTAATCGAATGCTAAAAACATCGAATTCTCAATTCGTCGAATGTTCAAAACGTCGAATGTTCAAAACGTCGAATGTTTAAAACGTCGAATGCTCAAAACGTCGATTCGTCATTTAGTCGAATGGTAAAACCATCGAATAGTCCATTCGTCGAATGATCAAATAGTCGAAACGCCATCTGTTCGAATTATCGAGTAGTAGAATGGTAAAGTTGTCGAATGTTCAAAACGTCGAATTATCTAATCGTCGAATGCTAAAAACATCGAATCTTCATTTAGTCGAATGCTAAAAACAACGAATTCTCAATTCGTCGAATGTTCAAAACGTCGAATTATCAATTCGTCGAATGTTAAAAACATCGAATCGTCAATACGTCGAATGTTCAAAATGTCGAATGTACAAAACGTCGAATGTTCTAAACGTCGAATGATAAAATCGTCAAATGTTTGAAACGTCGAATGATAAAAACGTCGAATGATAAAATCATCGAATCTTCATTTAGTCGAATGATAAAAACATCGATTTGACAATTCATCGAATGCTCAAAACATCGCATTGTTAATTCATCGAATGCTTAAATCATCGAATTTTCCATTCGTCGAATGTTCAAAACGTCGAATGATCAAAACGTCGAATGCTAAAAACATCGAATTCTCAAATCGTCGAATGCTCAGAACATAGAATAGTCAGTTCGTCGAATGCTCAAATAGTCGAAACGCCATCTGTTCGAAATGTCAAGCAGTAGAATGGTAAAGTAGTCGATTGGTAAAGTAGTCGAAGCGCCATCTGTTCGAATTGTCAAGTAGTAGAATGGTAAAGTAGTCGAATGTTCAAAACGTCGAATGATAAAAACGTCGAATGCTCAGAACATCGAACTGTTAATTCGTCGAATGCTCAAAACGTCGAATGATAAAATCGTCGAATGATAAAAACATCGAATCTTCATTTAGTCGAATGCTAAAAACATCTATTTCTTAATTCGTCGAATGTTCAAAACGTCGAATCGCCATCTGTGCGAATTATGAAGAAGACGAAAGTTAAAGTAGACGTACGGTGAAATAGACGAATTGTTAATTCTTCGAATGCTCAAATCGTCGAAAGGTAAATATTGTGAAAGTTGAAATAGACGAAACGCCATCTGTGCGAATTTTCAAGAAGACGAAAGTTAAACCAGCCGTACGGTGAAATAGACGAATTGTCAATTCTTCGAATGCTCAAATCGTCGAATGGTGAATATTGCGAAAGTTGAAATAGACGAAACGCCATCTGTCCGTATTGTTAAGCAGACGAATGTTAAAGTTGGCGATCGGTGAAATAGACGATTTGTCAATTCGTCGAATGCTCAAATCGTCGAAAGGTGAATATTGCGAAAGTTCATTTAGTCGAAACGCCATCTGTCCGTTTTATCAAGCAGACGAATGTCAAAGTCGTCGAACGGTAAGATAGACGATTTATCAATTCGTCGAATGCTCAAATAGCCGAAAGAACAATTGTGTATGTTAGTTTTCTTATTATAGTTTCCTCTCTATGTTGCATGTTGGTAAAGAAGATTAAAATTATGCGGGAAATTAGAAGTCACAATTGTAAAGTATTATTTAATTAACTGTATGTTATTGTATAATTTATGCAATTAAAAATTTGTTTCATAAATTAATTAACTATAATAATCGTCGTATTCATTCATTCATTCTGTCCAGTCTGTCCACACTTGAAGTTAGTCATGATTATGCTTTTGTTTTTCTTTTTATATGTTTTGAATTTTTGATAGATAATATTATTTTTCTTTATATATATAATAATTTTTTTTTTCTTACTTTTTAAATTTAATAATAGGTTTTTATTTATTTTATTAGAAATATTATTTTTATTTTTTAAATAATACTGAACTATTTTTATTAATTTACAAAAATTATTTATTATATTTTTCCATATTTCTCTCTTTTCCCAGAAAAATTAGCACTATGTAACAAATATTTTAAGACTAGGATATTATTCTTTCCATTTTTTTTTTTAAATTAAAAAAAATAGTTGGGAAATTAAAATAACAAAATATTTTGCATATTTTCTGCTTCTCAGTGACAATTTATAAACAAAGTACAAGTTTTAAGTAAAAAAAAATAAATAAATAAAATAATTTTTTTTTTTTATTTTAATAAGCAATTTTTTTAGATACCCCAATTTCTAATAATATTTTCAGTTACTTTCAAATAATTTAAATGTCTTAAGATTATTCTTATTCTGCCTTTTGGGCAGAAAAATTTTTATTTTATTATTTGTTTTGCTTGAGAAATTTATTAAAGACTTGATCAGGGTTGTCACGCATTTATTTATTTGAAAGTTCCTCAAATTTTTTTTTTTCAGTTTAAAAAAATTGGAAATTTTCCATATTTTTTTTTTTAATAACATTTTTATTACCACATTAATAATACGAAAGAATTGATTTCGTTTGACGATTTTTAATAATATTTTTAAGAGAAAAAAATTTTACAAAAAAAATTTGTAATTAATAATACATAATAATAATATTAAAATAATAATAATAATAATTTGCAAATAATAAATTTTTTTTTTTTTTTTTTAATAATTGAACTTTTGCAAAGAACTTTATTAAAATTTTCTTTAATTATTGAATTTTGACAAAAATTTTGTTCACAATTTTTAAAATAATTGAAATTTCGACGAGAATATTAAAAAAATTGAATACGTATTTTCTTCAATAAAATTTCACAAAACAATTCAATTATTTTAAAACAAATTTCAATAAAATCGTAAGGTGTCAATTCACGGAAAATTTTTTTTTATGGAATTTTTTTTCACGTAAAAACAAAAAACGGTTGAATCTTAATTTCATGGAAATTGTGAAAAAACCTTAAATTCTATTCTTGTTAATTTATAATGGTTAATTATTTTTTAAATTATACATCTTTTTATTAATACGCGTTAAATTCTAATCAATAAAAATACAGAAAAATAAATGCGTACAGCAAATTCAAGGTTAGTTAAAATTTTATTTTCATTAAATATTTTTATTTTGAATAAAGTGCAGAATAATTTTCATTAATTATTGAAATAATTAAATTAATTAATTAAATTTAATAAATTAAAATGAAATGAAAAATAATAATTAAATAATAAATAAAATAATTACAATAATTATTTATTTAATATTCTTTTATGATATTTTTTTAAATCACTCTCATAAATTAAAGAAAATTTAATATTCTTCAAGCAAAACATTTAACTCTTATTGTAATTTATTTATTAAAATTGAAAAAATTGTGCAAGTATTCAATTATTATTTGAATTGTTCCTTTTAAATTAATTAGTTTTAAAGATTAAAAATACAACAAAAATTATCTTCTTTGAAATTACTCAAAACTAAATTTTTTTTCAATGTCATTTTATTGAAAATACTTTTTTTATTTTTAAAGATTAAAAATACAACAAAAATTATCTTCTTTGAAATTACTCAAAACTAAATTTTTTTTCAATGTTATTTTATTGAAAATATTTTTTTCAGTCTACGAGAAATTATTGATATGAGACTATTTTGTAAGTTCTTTGTGAAAGTTGTAAATTTCTGTTATTTTTAAACGTTTCTTCCTACTTGGAATAATTCCAGGAGAAAAATTTAAGATCAATTGACTTTTCATCTTAAAAGTGAAAATTACGAAATGTAAAAACACTTGTATAGCCATGTATGTAAGTCAGACAGGTGTATAATTCAAATAAATAATATAAATTTACTAAATTTCATAGGGGAGAATGGGGAGTTATGAAGCACGCTTTTTTTATGAGTTGTAACTTCAAAAAGAAATTTTTATTTCAAATTTTCTCCACTTGAATCTCTAGAGGGTCTTCAAATATGCTTACTGGTTGAAGAATTTGCATGAAATAAAATAAAATCGACAATTTTTTTCAGTTGGACTAAAAAGCTGCTTTTTCAAGTTTTTAAAAATCATGGGGAGTTGTGAAGCACTACTAAAAATCGCCAAAAATTATATTTTTTGGTAAATATTCTTTATTGCGATTTTGCATAAATCGTTTTAAATTTCGAGAACTTAATCATTGCTGGGTATTATATGGGTGAACTTATCTTTTTGATTTGTTCGCGAATTTTGTAAGAATTCTGCAAAATGGAGCACACAAAAAAACTTTATAAACGAAAAATTGAACACATTGTCTTGAAAGATATGCAAAATATCTTCTATCGGAATGAATCCAATTACAAAACGAAGATATTAGGTGAAAAAATATTCAGAATAAGTGACATCTATCAAAACAATTACTATGCGAGATCTATGGCCGTGCTTCACAACTCCCCATGCTTCATAACTCCCCATTCTCCCCTACTTTCTAAATCTAAAGAATAGCAAAAATCATACAACTGATTCAAATTAGCGTATACCCAGATTTGTGGCAAATTGGCAAATGTCCGCCTTGTGTGAAGTTTGCGGAGCAAACTTGCTCAAAGTTTTCCCAGAAAACTTGCAGACAAGTTGTAACAAGCTTGCAGCAAACTTTCTGAAAACTTAAAAAATTTCCAAAAAAATTTTGTTGTATTCAAAATGCACATATTTAGTCAAATTTTACCCTCCCTCCCAGGAAAGATGAAAAAAGGTAATGCGCAGCTCTATATGTCACAGAAAACAACTGCGCAGACATTTTAATTAACCTTGCCACGCAAGTTTTCTGTAAGTTTGCTCCGCAAACTTTGCACAATGCGAACATTTGCCAATTTGCTGCAAACTTGCATGTAAATTTGCGAAGTTTGCAACGCAAACTTTCTGCAAAATGTTGTGCTATCTGAGTATACGCTGTCAGTTAGTGAAATTTTACTGTTTAATTGACGTGTATACGTTTTTTAAATTAGCTGTATACTTATCGCTGTGAAATAGTGGAATTTCGCTTTTTCAGATTTACAGAGTATTTTGCTTTTAACGATTATTATTTTTAATATTAAAATAATAATATACTTCTCAAAATTTTCCAAATATTACAAGTAATTTACCCCTATAAATAAGTACAATGTATTAGACAAAAGCAAACTAGGGTTCAAATTACTTTCCTCTTATTCTAGTCACATTTTGAACATTCATCATGGGATTTAGTGCAGTTTTCATGTAGCCGAAAATTTCAAATACTGCACTGAATCCAATCGTTAATCAATGTCATTTTATTGTAACTTTCGACTCAAGCTACAAATAGATCTCTATCTCTAATGTCAATTAGATCAATTATTACTTTCTTCTCAGACATTTTTAATTTTTTAAAAATATTTCTTAAATTTTTTAACATTAACATGAAAAATTTTTAATAAAATTAATTAATAACCATCTCACCCAACAATACATCACAAAACTAAACATAAAAATATAAAATAAATAAAAGAATGTTTTCTTTTATTCTTATTGTTTATATCGAAGCGTCGTTTATGCACTACTTAATAAAACTTAAAATTCAAAAATACGTTAAAAATAATAATACATATTCTAATAAAAAATCTGAAATTCTCAAATTATTTTAGTCCCATGCAAAAAATGTAAAGGATTACAAATTCATTTTAATTATTTTTCAACAATTTGTTGTTTCCATTTATTAGCAGTCACAAAAGGTTGAAGCTTCAAACTTCAAAACTTCTTTGCAAAGTTTAGTCAAAATTGAGTAAAGAAATAAATGTTTCACTTCAATAAGAAATGTTTATCGTAAAATTTCAGAGTTGCTATAATTTTTCTCGAATAAAATTCCCTGACTTTTATAGGTCTCAAATAATATGAAATGTAAATAAATTTTAATTTATTCAAAAATTATCAATTAATTTTTTTTAATTCTATTATCTTGAAACTATTGTTTTATTAGACATTAAAACATTTCAAAAACCTTATTTTTCAACATTAAAAAAAACTTTGCAAAAATTCAATTTTATTAAAAAAAATTTAAGCGTATGTTTATTTTAAATTAACTAATAAAAATTTTAATTATTAATTTTCGAACTAAAAAACGTGAATACATTAGAATATGACTTTTTTTAAAAATTCAATTACTTATCAATTATTAAATTAAAATACTTTGAAAATCCTATTTGTTAAAATTTATTTACATTATTTACATTAGTGACTGATTTTTTATTATCAATTTAATTATTTTAAATTAATTAAAATTTAGAGAGCAGTATAAATATTTATAACAATTGAAATAAAAAGCGATTTTTTAAAAATAAATTATAACAATAACATTTTTTTAATTAGGTGAAAATATGAAGATCCTAAAGTTTTGAACGTTCAAATGAATGAAATTTATTTATTTCTTCTATAAATTAAATTTTTATTGCAATTACTTTGCGTCACTATTCAAAAAAAATTAATTACTGAGTTTCTAAACATAAAACTTCAGTATTTTTAATGTTTTCCTGATTAGTAATTTATAAAAATATCTGCAATAAAAAATATTTCGTTCATTTGAACGTTCAAAATTTGGGGATCATAAAATATGACTGAAATTTCAATAATTTTTAATTGGTCCTCAGTGAGATTTCACTGATTTAAATCACCAGAATAGAGTTAAAGAAAATCAGTTAAATTTTACTGATTCAATTATAGAGAGTGCAGCGGAACAAGTACCAAAGGCTACTTTTTCATTGTAAAATTCGCCAAAAATTAACATAATTTAAAAAAACAATTATTTTCCAGGTGTTTTCTCATTTTTTCTTGACTTTTCCATACAAAATAAAATTCCCTGACATTTCCAGGTTTTCCAAACATTGTAACATCCCTGATATTTTTCCTAAAAATTTATAGCTTAAAACTCTCCTGAACATTTAAATAAATTTTTCGACATCTCTCTTATAACCGAAAAAGTAAGGTAAAACTTTCCTGAAAATTTCATGCTAAACATTTATTGAAATGAGACATTTAAATCTTTACGAAATTTTTACTAAACTTTGCAAGTAAATATTTCGAAGTTTGCGAGGAAATTATAAATACTTTTTTAGGAAAGTTACGCTGCTTTGTGGGTTTACAAGGAACCGACAAAGTGGCCTTTTTAGTTTTTTCTTAAGAAGCAATTAAATTAAACACTTAAATTACCGATAAATTAATGAACTGCATAATTTAATGTATGAAACCATATAGATAATAAAAAAAAATTTCAAAATGGGTCCATATTTTATAGGAACGTCTATACAAATTTGTTCTTGATTGTAAGCAAAAATTAAATTCGTAAAATTGCGAATTATTTGGAAACAAAATTACAAATTAGAAAACGGCAAACGAAATTTTTTAATAAAATGACATTGAAAAAAAATTTAGTTTTGTGTAATTTCAAAGAAGATAATTTTTGTTGTATTTTTAATCTTTAAAAATAATTAATTTAAAAGGAACAATTCAAATAATAATTGAATACTTGCACAATTTTTTAAATTTTAATAAATAAATTACAATAAGAGTTAAATGTTTTGTTTGAAGAATATTAAATTTTCTTTAATGTATGAGAGTGATTTAAAAAAATATCTTAAAAGAATATTAAATAAATAATTATTGTAATTATTTTATTTTATTTATTATTTAATTATTATTTTTCATTTCATTTTAATTTAATTTATTAAATTTAATTAATTAAATTTAATTATTTCAATAATTAATGAAAATTATTCTGCACTTTATTCAAAATAAAAATATTTAATGAAAATAAAATTTTAACTAACCTTAAATTTGTTGTACGCATTTATTTTTCTGTATTTTTATTGATTAGAATTTAACGCGTATTAATAAAAAGATGTATAATTTAAAAAATAATTAATCATTATAAATTAACAAGAATAGAATTTAAGGTTTTTTTATTATTTCCCTCAAATTAAGATTCAACCGTTTTTTGTTTTTCCGTGAAAAAAAATTCCGTAAAAAAAATTTTCCGTGAATTGACACCTTACGAATTACTTTGATGAATTCAATTATTTTTAAACGTAATATAAATTTTTTTTTTTTTTTTTTTTTTTGCAAAAATCCAATTATATTCCTAAATTGCCAAAAATTCCCTTTAAAAGTTAAATTATCTTTATAACCAACAAAATCCATTTCCAAAGTTCAATTATTTTAATATGTACATTTTCATCAAATTTCTCTAAAATGCAATTATAAAAAAAAATTCATTACAAATTTTCAAAAGCATTCATTCATTATTTAAAAAAAAAATTTGTTGATAAAGCTCAATTGTTTAAGAAAATGTTTACTTCCAGGGTCCAACAAATAAATTCTCTCAGAATTCTCTAATAAATAAATATTTTTGAATATGATATTCAATTTTGATCCAAAATTTTAACTGAAATTAATTTTTCAATTTATTAGAAAATTCTACAAGAAATCAACTATCCAACTATAAAAATAAACAATTTATTAAATACTAATTGGATGTTTCTTAAAATTCAATTTTCATAAAGAATTTCACCAAAATTTAATCATTATGTTTTTTTTTATCATTGAACATAAATAATAATATTATATATTATTGAGTATTTGCAATCATTTATAATTTTTCCAAAATTCAATTTTTTTTTTAGTGTTTTAAGTAAAATTCATCCATAAATCCATTATTATTTTTAATAATGAATGAAATGTAAAAATATAACAAATTTTATAAGAATTTGAATTATTAAAGTTTTTCATAAACCTGAATTGTATTTAAAATCTGTAAAGTTTGATTGAAAATCTTTTCAATAATGAGGAATATAACATTTAGAGTTTTCTTAAGAATTTTCGAAATTGAATATTGTTTCTGTACATTTGACAAAATTTTCTGACTTTTTCGTGATTTTCCTGAATATATTTAGAAAAATAGTGATTTTGAATAAAATTCTTCTGAATAATTGAAATTTTTTTTTTTTTAATGTCAATGAAAAAGAAACTTCACGCGCGCTTTAGCGCGCGTTATTTTAGCTAGTTGTGTTTTAATTTTGTTGAAATCAAATTTAAATATCTGTTTCTCATTTTCCCCAAAGTTGAATTTTAAGTTAAAATTTTTTATTTTTTTGCATTAGCCAATAGATGTCTATAGTTTCACCATTTAGTTTGTAATTTTAATTATTTCTGTGGCATAGATGCGTGAGCTTAGACTGTTTTCGTTTTGGTATACTCTACAGGTATTTTTTAATATATATTGATTTATTTACTTTTTACAATTTCCTGTACTTAAGATTTATATGTATAAATTACTATTTTGTTTTATAATACTTTTTAAAATAAGTTTAATTAAAATTGAAAAAAGCATTAATTTTGTCGGTTTTGTGGTGATACTACTTTATGATTGTTTATAATTTGTAATTGACTTGAGAATTTAAAGCACAACGCAATATTAAGATGGTTAAAAACGTCATTAATATTAGAATTCCAATCAATAAACACTTTTAGCATAGTTTAGTCCCACCAGAAATGAGTAAAAATAATTTGCACTCTCTAAATCTCAAATAGCAATGTTGAAAAAATATTTTTTTCAAAATGATATTTTCTGTCAGAATTAAATAAAAAAATCTTGACTAATTTATCTTTATAAATGATAACTTCTTAAAAATACTATAATTTTTCATTACTTTCTGAATTTTGGTTTTAAGAGATTTTTTAATTTGTAAATTCAAGGCCAAAGCAATCTCTAATTTTAAATTAGTTAAAAATTACAAATTTGATAGTTTAGAGTCAGTCTTTGTTTTCAGGTTAGATCAAAATGACTAAATTTTTTGGAAACTAAATCAATGAGTAAAATTTAACTATTTTTGTAATTACTTATTTATTATCAGTTGATAATTTTCTACTAATAATTAGTCATTTTTTAATAATTGCTGAAGTAAAAAGACAGTCTTGATTTTACTGGTAATTTGTTATTTTTAACCAATTTAGATTTACAAAGCAAAATAAAATAATTATTGAAAATATTTAATAACTTCTTAGATTAATACTAAATTTTTTGATTTAATTAAAAAAAATAAAACAAAATAGTAATTTATACATATAAATCTTAAGTACAGGAAATTGTAAAAAGTAAATAAATCAATATATATTAAAAAATACCTGTAGAGTATACCAAAACGAAAACAGTCTAAGCTCACGCATCTATGCCACAGAAATAATTAAAATTACAAACTAAATGGTGAAACTATAGACATCTATTGGCTAATGCAAAAAAATAAAAAATTTTAACTTAAAATTCAACTTTGGGGAAAATGAGAAACAGATATTTAAATTTGATTTCAACAAAATTAAAACACAATTTATGAAACAAATTTTTAATTGCATAAATTATACAATAACATACAGTTAATTAAATAATACTTTACAATTGTGACTTCTAATTTCCCGCATAATTTTAATCTTCTTTACCAACATGCAACATAGAGAGGAAACTATAATAAGAAAACTAACATACACAATTGTTCTTTCGGCTATTTGAGCATTCGACGAATTGATAAATCGTCTATCTTACCGTTCGACGACTTTGACATTCGTCTGCTTGATAAAACGGACAGATGGCGTTTCGACTAAATGAACTTTCGCAATATTCACCTTTCGACGATTTGAGCATTCGACGAATTGACAAATCGTCTATTTCACCGATCGCCAACTTTAACATTCGTCTGCTTAACAATACGGACAGATGGCGTTTCGTCTATTTCAACTTTCGCAATATTCACCATTCGACGATTTGAGCATTCGAAGAATTGACAATTCGTCTATTTCACCGTACGGCTGGTTTAACTTTCGTCTTCTTGAAAATTCGCACAGATGGCGTTTCGTCTATTTCAACTTTCACAATATTTACCTTTCGACGATTTGAGCATTCGAAGAATTAACAATTCGTCTATTTCACCGTACGTCTACTTTAACTTTCGTCTTCTTCATAATTCGCACAGATGGCGATTCGACGTTTTGAACATTCGACGAATTAAGAAATAGATGTTTTTAGCATTCGACTAAATGAAGATTCGATGTTTTTATCATTCGACGATTTTATCATTCGACGTTTTGAGCATTCGACGAATTAACAGTTCGATGTTCTGAGCATTCGACGTTTTTATCATT
The DNA here is from genome assembly GCA_032873175.1 of Leptopilina drosophilae. Taxonomy (NCBI): domain Eukaryota; kingdom Metazoa; phylum Arthropoda; class Insecta; order Hymenoptera; family Figitidae; genus Leptopilina; species Leptopilina drosophilae. Next base: position 23,543,461 of record CM065484.1, on the reverse strand, counting down.
CGACGTTTTGAACATTCGACTACTTTACCATTCTACTACTTGACAATTCGAACAGATGGCGCTTCGACTACTTTACCAATCGACTACTTTACCATTCTACTGCTTGACATTTCGAACAGATGGCGTTTCGACTATTTGAGCATTCGACGAACTGACTATTCTATGTTCTGAGCATTCGACGATTTGAGAATTCGATGTTTTTAGCATTCGACGTTTTGATCATTCGACGTTTTGAACATTCGACGAATGGAAAATTCGATGATTTAAGCATTCGATGAATTAACAATGCGATGTTTTGAGCATTCGATGAATTGTCAAATCGATGTTTTTATCATTCGACTAAATGAAGATTCGATGATTTTATCATTCGACGTTTTTATCATTCGACGTTTCAAACATTTGACGATTTTATCATTCGACGTTTAGAACATTCGACGTTTTGTACATTCGACATTTTGAACATTCGACGTATTGACGATTCGATGTTTTTAACATTCGACGAATTGATAATTCGACGTTTTGAACATTCGACGAATTGAGAATTCGTTGTTTTTAGCATTCGACTAAATGAAGATTCGATGTTTTTAGCATTCGACGATTAGATAATTCGACGTTTTGAACATTCGACAACTTTACCATTCTACTACTCGATAATTCGAACAGATGGCGTTTCGACTATTTGATCATTCGACGAATGGACTATTCGATGGTTTTACCATTCGACTAAATGACGAATCGACGTTTTGAGCATTCGACGTTTTAAACATTCGACGTTTTTAGCATTCGACGTTTTGAACATTCGACGAATTGAGAATTCGATGTTTTTAGCATTCGATTAAATGAGGATTCGATGTTTTTAGCATTCGACGTTTTGTCCATTCGATGTTTTTAGCATTCGACGTTTTTATCATTCGACGTTTTGATCATTCGACGTTTTGTCCATTCGATGTTTTTAGCATTCGACGTTTTTATTATTTGACGTTTTGAACATTCGTCGTATTGACGATTCGATGTTTTTAACATTCGACGAATTAATAATTCGACGTTTTGAATATTCGACGTATTGACAATTCGATGTTTTTAGGATTCGACTAAATGCCGATTCGATGTTTTTAGCATTCGATGTTTTGTCCATTCGATTACTTGGCATTCGACTATTTGATCATTCGACGACTTGGCGATTAGGGGATATGCATGCGTCTCGAAAAAAAAGCTGTTGTAGAAGCAGCCTTATAACTGGATGGGCGACACGTCTAAAGGAGCATTCAGACTTCTGCCGGCTGTCTGTCTGCGCAGCCAGAAGCAATAAGAGTAAGGGAGAAGGTGTAATAAATTTAAATTTCCTTACTCTTTTACTCTTGTACGTTACTATGGCAACCTGCAGACAGACAGACAGACTGCAGAGGTCTGAACGCTCTAAAAAACTGCGATAAAATTAGAAGCCCGGAAGGCGCCATGTTTTAGATGCCCACTTTACAAAAGCAGGCGGGAATTTTAAAATTACAAAGGAGGTTGAAATACATTTAACTATGAAAAAAATACTTAACTTATTTTAATAATTATTAAATTATTTTATTATTATTAATAACTATAAATAATAATAATAAGTAAATAAAAATTATTAAAATTAACTTAATTTACTTAAAAATAATTAAATATTTGCCAAGTTGAATTTAAGTTTCGTTTAATTTTTTTCACTTGGTAAGATTAATCATTTCACAAAAAATACTTGCTTCTTAATTTAATTTGAAAAAAAAACTGAAATTATTCAGCATTATACATATAATGTTTATAATAAAACAACAGTGAGTAAAATATTACGCCTCGGCAAAGAAGCAAAATATAACCTGAAAATACACAATTTAATAATATATACATATTTTTTTAAATATATACTATATATATGTATATATATATATATATATATATATATATATATATATATATATATATATCTATATATATATATATATATATATATATATATATATATATATATATATATATATATATATATATATATATTTATTTATTTATTTATTTATTTAATTATTAACGGGACAGGCCCTTTCGTACAAAGTACTCTTAAATCTAATAGTTACACATGTAACAATACCAAAAAATTAATTAAATTAATTAATTAAAACCAAATCTAGGTTGGCGCTTTAAAAGTTAAAGTTCAGTATAAGTATAAGATATGCAATGAAAAAAAAAGAAATAATAATTCTGATCACACTACTCTCCAAGTAAAAAACAATATTTTGGAAATTTAAACTTTCGAATCTACTAAATCTGTTGATTACAGAAAACACAATTAATAATGTATATCAATAACAAGAATATAATATGAATATAAAACTATAAATAATAACATTATGTATTTAATACTACAATTGTAAATTGCAGAAATAATTAATAATGTAAGTTTAAACAGTCAGTTTCAAATATAAATGTATTCACTTAAGAATGAAGAAAGTAGTATCAACAAAAAAAAATAATAATATAGATAAATAGAATCACATTGTCCAAGTTTAACTCGGTGTATACATGTAAATAAGTAATCAAGTCTCAAGAAGGGACACCACTTTCAAAACTAGAAGGGGAAATCACAACAGATTCTCCTATCACGCATCTATCTGAACTGTGAGAGTGGATGTGCGTTTCCGAGGAGGGATTTTAATTATGGTAGGGATTCCACGACGGTACACCATTGACACATTTGCTTCTCCGTCTAAACGACGTGCCTCTAGTTCCTCCCTCGCTCTCTGAATCTCCTCCCTCTGCATCATCGTCCTGTCATTTGACATCCAAAGATCCCCTAGTTCCTTCGAACGAGCTGAGTCTCTCTTCACACTTACGAATTTTTTTAGGATTGTTTGTGCCCTCTCCTCTGTCGCACATACAATCCTAACAGGGCGAGGCTTACGAGCACCTTGCGCACCAATTCTAAAAGTGCGTATGTTTTCCAAATCGTCCTTCTGAATGAAACCATCCAGTTTATTCGTGACCACTGATTTCAAAGAACTACCATCATTTGATAAAGTCTCATTTTCAGGGAGATTGAATAGAACAAGATTGACCTTTCTTTCCATTCTATCAGCAAGTTCGTTAATGCAGACATTGGCTACTGATTTTGAATCAACTTTTGTAATTGAGCTGGCCTCAGATTTATCAAGTCTCGCTTCGACATTAGTCAGACGCTCAGTCAAATCAACAACTTTGCTTTCCATATTAGTCAGCCTAGACAGAGTATCATCAATTTTATTATTAATTTCTGACATATTATCATTCATAGTAGAGAAGTTTTTTGTCATTGTTGTGGACAAATCCGTAATGGCTCTCATAATACTATCCAAATTAGCAGTTTGTGAAGACTGAGAATTTGATGAAGGCGACAATGACCTTGGTTTACAGCATCTAGCGAACGACCCATCAGGCAAAGTAGGCAGCTGTAACGCACAGCTGGGATGGTAAGGAAGATCACACTTCATACACCTTGTAGGAATAACACGTGTAATGTCCCTACCACACTTTGAACAATTTTCAGCACTAGAAGCCATTTTGTCACACAAATAATTATTTAAATAAAAACCCAATAATAAATTCAGAAGAAATAGTTTCGTATAAAATCACAGTAAGGGAAATCCTTCACAAAAGTATACAAGTTCAATTTTAGGTTAGAAAAAAATTCAAGTCAGAAAGTCAAACCAAGGGGAAAGGGATAAACAATAAAAACTGTCACGAAGTAACAAGCACAAAGTAAAGTTCACTTTAAAGTTGCATTCGGAAAGTTGTACCAAACTTAAACTGATTTATTTTAACAAAATTGACCGAGACCCACGCAAACACGTGTTAATAGCTGCCACCTAGCGGCAATTATATATATATATATATATATATAACAAATTAAAACCATATTGGTATTTATATATAAAAAAGTTAAAAATTATTTAATTTAATCACTTAAGACGTACGAGTGAAGTGTCAAAACATCGAACAACACACACTATATGCAAAGCACACTTACACGGCAACTCACACAATCAAGTCGCTCTACGCTGTTTCACCGGCATCTAAAACATGGCGTCGATGGTTTCAATTATTTTCACACCGGAAGCTACTTTTATATAGCAGTCGCCCATCCAGTTATATTGTTACGAGCGGAGTTGCTTTATTTACGCGCAAGCGTAAGATCCGCGATTTGATTCGATGTTTAATCTTGGTTTAATCCTTTGAAAAGGAATAAGGCGGAAAGATTTAAAATAAAACAAGTAAATTTCCGTTAAAACGGAGGGAAAAACCTTGTGAATAAGAAGGATCAATTAATAATTAATAATATCAATTAATTATTAATCCAACCAACTTCACGAGTAAACCCAAAACATTTATTATATAAAAGTCAAACATTACACAAGTCGGAGTTATTATTACAGTTATTTTTGGGACTACTCTGAAGTGCATTTCGAAGGAACTCCAGAGCAGAATTGATTTCGTGAGGGAGCATTTAGACCTTGGTCCATGGCAGAATCTTTGCGCATGCTCAGCATAGAGCTTGTAAAGTCTATGGTGTATTTGGAATCACAACACTAACACTGCACTGCACTAATACAAATATAAACATACTCTATGTATAGAAAGCATGTATCACAACAAGCGAACATAACCCTTTTGCATTCACATTAATTATATAATTATTAATTATTTACATCATATTTAATAATAATAAATCTCATATGCTGCACTCCTCATATATTTAAATATAAACAGCAATCATAGCAATAAATAATTTAGCAACACATCATAACATAATATTATTATATTTAATACGTCATATATATATATATATATATATATATATATACATATCCGATACCATAATATTACAACAATAAATAAGATAAAGTATATTATAATAATATAATTTCTAAATAATACATTCGCATACTGTAAAATTAACAATAATATGATATTGTTGTTATTTATTATTAGTGTTCATATTATACAATTGATACATAAGGTTCGTAACATAATGAAAGTCTATGACTACGTGACTTTTCGATGCCATTTCTGTGGTCGCAAGCATGGTAAACACATGTTCCATTGTCCTATGGAAAAGGACACTTGAGATATTTTTTATATTCTTTCAAGGGTTTCTCGGTTTTATGACTTTAGGAAACTAAATATTACATTTTCTTTCGCTATTTTTCATTTCATTTATGGCAATTCTAAGAAATGTTTGTTTTCAAATACATATTCAGAATTTGAAACTATTAAATCGTGAAGTATTATATTTTACAATAGTTAAATATTCTTGTTTAGTCTCGTCAGTATTTGTCAAAAGTCGTAAGAAAATCCTAAATTAATTAGTTAGTTTATTAATAATATTATACTTTCGCGCTTCGATAACTCGTTAATCGATATATCGAAAAGTTAACGAGCGAGATGGCAGTCGCTCGTCACAATATATAGAGATCAGTGGTCTCAATAGTTTCTTGTAGTTTGGGGGTCCCATATAAGAGTCCCATGGTTTGCTCTTGATTTCCGGTTGCAAAAAATAGTGTAAACAATCGTCAAAGTTCGAGAAACGTAGTTTTTTGATGACCCTTGCTTCCGGTTAAATTTTAGAGGAAAAAGTTGTTGTTGAAAGTTGTAGAGCCTAAAAAAAATCACTGGTCATACGTTGAAAAAGGTTTATTAGTTTAGTTGCAAATGAATTCAAACCATCAAAAATAGCCCTTTTTTAATTGTTTAATAACTTTGTTAATAATTATCGAATTTGTTTATAATTCACCAGAAATATTCTCAAGTAAAAATACATATATAGTTTTTTTCAACTCATGGACGGCGGAGTGGGGGTACTTAGTGGCGCGTGGTTATCGACGCTACAACTGAAATCAGCCGTTCAAATTTACAAAATTGGTTATATCTTCGTTAATTGTTAACAGATTTTAATTTTTCTTTTTTTAATTTGATGTGACCACCTTAGGGCCCTGACCACCTTGGGGCCCTCTCCCCTACAAAAATAATTTTTTGTTAAATATGATAAATAACAATAATCATATGTTGTTAAAAAAAATTTTTATTTATTATTACAAAAAATAATGTATTTTGAAAAAATATAAAATCATTCTCGGATTCAGCATAAAAAATACATCAAATTAAAAAAAGAAAAATTAAAATCGGTTAATAATTAACGAAGATATAACCAATTTTGTAAATTTTAACGACTGACTTCAGTTCTAGCGTCGATAACTACGCGCCACTGAGTTCCCCATACTCCGCCGTCCATGAGTTAAAAAACTATATATGTATTTTTACTTGATACAAATGAAAAATAAAAGCCTAAAATATAACAATTAATTTTTTTTCATAAAATACGTGTTTTAAACTGTAGATGGTGCAAATTTCATTTAAAAATATTAATAATTAACTAGTCAGGACATTTTTGAAATAAAAAAACTAACTCTCCCACCCTTGAACCTAAGTCAGATTTTTTTGGAAAAGATTTGTGAAAACACATGAAATTTAATGCCGTTTAAACCAAATTGATAAAGTGAAAATTGACTGAGTTATTTTATTTGTTTATGACAAAAAAACGTACCCTTTTTTAATCTCCATTATTGTGCATTTAAATAAAAAATATCGAATTTCTATTTAAGTGGGATGAAGTTTGACTCCTCAAGTGTACTTTAAAAAAAAAAGAAATGTCCAAAAGTGTAGAAATTCCGTTGCATTACATGTTTTTAGTTAACAAATGGAAAAAAACTAAAACATAAACTATTTGTCCGATCGAGTTGAATTTTTTCAGGATTTATTTAACTTTGCAAGGAGAATATTTCTGGTGAATTATAAACAAATTCGATAATTATTAACAAAGTTATTAAACAATTAAAAAGGGCTATTTTTGATGGTTTGAATTCATTTGCAACTAAACTAATAAACCTTTTTCAACGTATGACCAGTGATTTTTTTTTAGGCTCTACAACTTTCAATAACAACTTTTTCCTCTAAAATTTAACCGGAAGCAAGGGTCATCAAAAAACTACGTTTCTCGAAATTTGACGATTGTTTACACTATTTTTTGCAACCGGAAATCAAGAGCAAACCATGGGACTCTTATATGGGACCCCCAAACTACAAGAAACTATTGAGACTTTTCAGGTTGCACTTTTTGCACTCACCGACTGGCCTAAAGATCCTTCGTAGGAATTTTTAACAGGGTTCAACTCTCCTCTCAAATTACAATTTAATTTATAGAAATTTTAATTCATTGGAAGTGTATTTATTAGTCTCTTCTGGATCCTAATACTTTTAGAATATTATAGCTTCTTCAGCAAATTATGTTTTTGCTAAAAGAGTTAGTAATTAAGTATAATTTCATAATATTACTCATCGACACCAAAAATTTACATTTAAGTCTACTTAATCTCGCAATCATCAGCAAAAACATGTGATGACAATGTAATCTTTAAAGTCGTAGTAACTTTAAGAAAAAAAAAGTTTTATGAAACATATAATTCGAAAAAGGAAGATAAACGCAAATAATGAACAACAGTCCCAGACTATCGCGAGCTATTTACGCGCGAAGCGCGACGATCGGTATTCGCGCACCACGAGGCGCGCTGAAACTTGCAAGCGAAGCGATCCCCTGCGCAAAACGCGGACGAGAATGTGTCCGCGCGAAGCGCGGGTAGACTTTTTTATTTTAATATTAGTTTCATTTTGTTTTTCCCTATCGTTTCTTATCGATTTTCCATGATTATATATAACAATTATAATTGACTCTATACAAAATATTCCACTTCTGTTATTAAAATTAATATTTAAATCAAGTATTGTTTTACTAAAATTTCAAAATATAAGTGCTTTTTTGACTGAACGCAATTATGAAGCATACCAAAAAGAAAGTGAAACCATTTTGCGTATTTTTGAAATCTGAAATTAAGGTTTTCGTTTGCCTAAAAGTAAAGTAGGTCGCCAGTTTATTAAATTTATTACCTTATTTTTTTTATTTTTATTAATTTACATATCCTTTCTTTTTATTTTACCACCCCACATAACCACGTAACCTTGGAGTGCGGAATCCAAGGTGTCTGTGGCAGATTTCCCAAAAGTCCCTAAGCAAAAAAAATGAGTTGGGTAGAGCGGGGCTAGTTGAGCAAAAAAAAAATTGGCCGCTAATTTTTTCAATGCCAGAAAGAAGCAGGCGCAGGAAGGAACATAACTGCGCAAGTGTCTGCTTCTTTCTGGCATTGAAAAAATTTAGTGGACAATTTATAGAGCCTCACTGTAAAAAATATATTTTGGTACTGCCATAAATATAGCCAATTCTGACATATTATATTGGTAGATATGATACTGCCATACAGTATTGCTATTTTAGCCATACGCAGTGTAGAACAGCAATATGTATTTGAGAAACAATAATATGTTTGCGGAGAACACGAATACTGTATTTTAAGAACAGCAATACGGTATTGCTGTTTCAGCTATACATCCTAACCATACTTGTATGTCAAAATTAACATTATCATTTTTTCAGTGCTGAGATATTTCGGTTGCTCAACTTACCCCTACTCTCTAAATTTGAATCAGCGAAAATTCGCTGATTACCAGCGAATAATAATCGCTGTTTCAATCAGCCCAGAGTATGCAGCTGGGAATCAGCGACTACTCGCTGAATCGATCAGTGATTTATTTTTTTCCACTGATACAATCAGTGATTTTCTTATTCCATTTATTTAATAAGCAATTTCTGGAGAGTTCGTATTTCCATTGATTGAATAAATGGTCTTTCACTCTACAGACGGTTAAATAAATTTTGTAAAAATATTTTACAAATTGGGGAAAAAGTGCGACAAAGAGATTTTTTGGAATAAAAAATATTAAACTTAAAAAAATTTTTGTGACATTTAGTAAAGTATTAAAATTTAATTAATATCCTTGATATTAATTATACTAAATTTAAAATAAGTTTTTTTTAAAGTTTAGTATTTTTTATATAAAAATTTCGCTTTGTTGCATTTTTATTCCTAATTTATAAATTACTTTTACAAAATTTAATATACTTTCTTTCTCTATGTAGGTATATAATTTTTTAAAATTTTATATTACTAACTGTAAATAAATGTACAAAGTCACTTATTTTTATTATTTTAATCTTTCTTGCCTAAAACTGTAAACAAGAATCTTTTTGAGAACAATAAGTTTTTGAAATATGAAGATTTCGACTATATCAGCAGATAGTGACCTCTATTAGATGTCATTTGAACTCTTTGGTTTAGAGTTAGGTGTTACAAATGATAATTACTTTCGATATGGTTGTCGATAAGTAATTAATTTTTAAATTAATTTTTGATCTGAAAAAATAAGCTGCGTGAACGAATGCACTGTGCATCTGTGAGGACTCGAACCCCAGTTCATAGCTGCCTGTCGCGGGACAAAAAAATAAATAAAAAAATAAAATAAGTTAAAATAAGTTTTTGAATAAAAACAGACACAATCGCCAAAATCATCTCAACGCTGACCTAACTTTTCTCATCTACAGAATGCAGTGGCAGATTGCGCATATTCTAACGCACTGTATACGCGTAGACGCGATAAGCCACTGATGATTCAGTGAACGTCACTGACTTTTCAGTGGAAATTTAAGTCACTGAGAGAATAAGTGAAATTTTCGCTGATTCAAATTTAGAGAGTATGCTCAACTAGCCCCGCTCTACCCTACTAATTCAAAAAATTTATTTACATATTTAAAAAAATAAATTGAATTACCCCAGAGAGCACGTAACCTTGCGGCAATATTAAACTGCAATATTTGCAATATTGCCGTGTAACATTACTACAAGGTTGCATGACACAATACAAGCCATTTGGTTAATTGAAAAAGCAATTCTTTCAACTACGACTATTTTCTTATGATCAATTCCGTCATAATTTTTTTTTGCAATAAATTTAATTTAATTCAATTTAGTTTGATTTTCAATTTGCCTAAAACGGCCTTGGCAAAACCCGAATTGCCTAGGCCATCATTAATAACATTATTATTATAACGTCGTTATAATTATGTTATGTTAAATAAAAATTAAATGTTAAATATAAATTTGTTGATAATAATAAATTATTAATTTTATATAATAAACAATTTTCACGTAAAATTACATCAAGCTTGCTGAAATGACAATTTAAATGAAATGACCCATATAACAATAAAGTCAATTATAATTTCAAGGGGTTACAAGGAATGATTTTAAGAATAACACAATGATAGTTTTTAGAAATTATTTAATTTTCTCCAGAGTAAAATTTATTAATTTTAAAAATAATTTATATATCGCTGTAAATTTAAGAACAATAAACCTCTCATAACTGCGTGGCATTTGATTGCACTTCAAGAGTAATGTGTCTTTTGCGATATCAGAAGAAGACATAAAAGAACTAATACAAACTTCGCATTTAACTTTCTTTTTGATATACTGATTTACACTTTCTGTTGTGAAAAATAAGAGGCAATCGATTAATTCCGGCAGTGCATAATCGTGCTCCGAAACTTTGACGAAGTCACTGAAATCGGAATTCACATCTTTAATAACTATCTTAAGTTTGGATTTAATTTGTTCGAAACAACTTTTCTTATTCGATTTAAACAATTCTTTTAATAAAGTCGAATTACTAATTAGTCACAGTAAAAAGAAAGTCTTATTTTGAGGCAGGAAAGCAGCCTTAAATTAAGATGCAACATTTTTAAGGCAGTCAATGCTGAATTTACGCACGTATTTTGTATCCTGTAACATTATAGCAGACAGTGCTGAATTTAAGACCAACCTTAAATTAAGATTTACTTTTTACTGTGGTGGTTCAGAAGGATCCAGATTTGTAGCAGTAGGGGAGAGTCTCCAGTTGTGAGACGGGTTTTATTTTTGACCCGTAAATTGTAAACGGGTAAACGAAATTGTAAATAAAATACACCGTTCGAGAGGTAACAGAAATATGCAACTTTTATTAAAAGAAAGTATGGTGTTTCGATGAACTCAAGAAATTTTACGATACATTTTCGGAGCACATCGCTTTTAAAAAAAATGTCTCTAGTTGTGAGACACTCATTAAATATTGCTAAAATTAAATAAGTTTGATATAAAACGTTATGTTTAGTAGAAATTATTAAATATATTAATAATATATATTATTATATACTAAATAACAATATTTATTCGCCAAAATATGACTATCAAATAAACACAATTAAATAGCTTCAACAAGAGCATTAAAATTGATTTCTTCTGAATCAATTGACTTTTTTCCACTTGACATGCCCAAAAATACTAGAAAAAAAATCAAAACAATATTTAAATAGTATGCCTGCAAAGTCGTATTTTTTATGCTGACCAAATGGCTGTCGAGACTGTCTGACAACTGGTGACATACTTTGTCTCTCACTCAGAAATTGGCGCTATTTTGAAAAAGGAAAATTAAATTATTTTCAACCGTAGATTGGATCAATGCAATATTGCATCACAAAATATAGGGAAAGCACTAAAAGAAAATGCATTACATCTACCTTTTTCAATTAATTAACTTGGAAAAAAAGTACTTTGCATTTATTGAAAAAATGCTTTTTTGTCGATTATCACACCCAGTGTTGGTATTTAACAAAAACAGTTTATATATCCGTTTCGGTGTACACGAAAAGGTTAGCTCATATAAAAAGATATGTTTTTATATAAACTAATCGGCTTTTTAAGGCGGTGTCAAAGTCGATTGGATTTTTGCATTGAGCTTCAATGGGAAAATCCCATCGACTTTGACATCCCCTTAATATTGCATGTTAAAAAAAATTGACTGTCTCACAAGTGGAGATGTCTGACAACTGGAGACTCTCCCCTACAATTTCCCAATTTAGGTGCTTTTAGTATACGATAGGCCTTTGACCTCCTTTTTCTACACAACGTCTTCAGGTAAAAAATGTTTGTGGCAAACTACTTGGCCACTTTTAACAATAAAATCTTTCCTGGGAATCGCAGATTGCCATTTTTGAATTATATCGGAATTTTTCGGAACAGTAAAGACAGTTGTTTTTTCTTTACAACTCGAATACACTGAGGTACAATTTCGCACTATGAACTTACTTTTTGACACACTTTATTTTTAAAAATATGTCAACACTTACTGTAATATTAGAAAAAAATTTCTATTATATTTAAAAATAAGTTACATCGTTTTTACCGAATAAATAAATGACAGCAAACAAATTTTAACCGTTGTGTTAAAACTGATGAAACAGAATACACGGAAAAAAAGCTCTTGGATACGACGGGTAGTTCCCAGAAAACTAAACGTTGCCTTGTTTAAATATTTAATTTACTATTTCACCACTTCTCGGTTCTCGGCAAACTGTTCTTGAAAAAGTCGGAAACTGTTCAAGAAAACCGAAAAGTTAGACGAATGCAAGAAAAAAACTATTCTGCTTCTCTTCCTTGACACACGTGCGCGCGAGCACACACACATACACTTTTATACTTGTAGGTCACATACAATTTATATTAAATTTCTGAAATAGAAAAAACCATATTAGAGAAAAATCGACGGTGGCTGGAACAGAACTCTCGTACCCAAGGATTGTCCGGCGCCTTACCCAACTGAGCTAAACAGGCGAATTAAGGGGATCCCACACTGAAAAAAATATATTTATGGTACTGACATAAATATAGCCAATTCTGACATATTATATTGGTAGATATGATACTGCCATACAGTATTGCTGTTTTAGCCATACGCAGTGTAGAACAGCAATATGTATTTGAGAGACAATAATATGTTTGCGGAGAACACGAATACTGTATTTTAAGAACAGCAATACGGTATTGCTGTTTCAGCTATACATCTTAACCATACTTGTATATCAAAATTAACATTATTATTTTTTTCAGTGCACATACCGACAATGCAGATTTAAAATGGCTAAAAATCTGCAACGACCGTTTCTTGGAAAATATAAGATATTATGACCTATAAATTTGACAAACTCACTTTTTAACATAAATACACAGGATGAGTATTTTATTTGTTGTAATTATTGAAAAAAACTTATTCATACAAAATTAAATATGAACAGTTTTCCTGTAACAGGTCTTTTGACAACAGCTCAAACTGCAACGACCATTTCTCGAAAACAACGAAACAAAATAATTTTTCCATTTGGGAAATTTAATTTAGTAGGAAAATACACAGGATGAGACTCATTTGCCATTCAGAAATAAATAAAAACTTTATTTTTCCCAAAGTGTATAAGTGACAGCTGTTCGGTAGCACATGATATTTAATTTACTAATATTAGTTTTACTTTAACAATTTGAACAAAATATATTTCTCCAATTGTGTATCTTTTATCACTAATGAATTTCCACTCGAAAAGAAGACACTATGTCTAATTGTTAATTTAAAGTTAAAAATAATGAAAATTTGTCAGTTTTGGTACCTTTGGCGCCATCTCTTGGTTCTATGTATCACTAAACATCTGTCAGATGTGTTCTTCTTGTTGCAAATTACTATACAAAATAGTTTACATAAATTAAAGTTTTATATTCTTGTTTTCATATAGAATGAATCTTATTATGTGTATTTTTTATTGAAATTAAGTTTGTCAAATGGGAAAGTTATTTTGATTTTGTTGTTTACAAGAAAAGGTCGTTGCAGTTTAGGCTGTTAGAAACTGCTCATGTTTAACTTTTTATGAATAATTTTTTTTTCAATAATTACAACAAATAAAATACTCATCCTGTGTATTTATGTTAAAAAGTGAGCTTTTCAAATTGAACCGCCGGCGACCAAAAGGGCGTGCGCACGGTTTTCGTTGGCCCCTCGCGCAGCCGTAGAATCGCTGTACGCGGGGCCAATGAAAGTCATGCGTATGCCCTTTTGGTCGCCGGCGGTTCAATTGATAGATCATATCTTACATTTTCCAAGAAACGGTCGTTGCAGATTTTTAACCATTTTAGATCTGCATTGTCGGTAACCTCAGCATTAAATAAATCTAAAAGGCACACAAGTCTTACTGGCTGTGAGACTTGTTGAGACTGGTGCGCACTGCGTTTCTGCGCACAGGATTCCTTGACGAGTTCCCGAAACTTTCAGAAACAGTTGCGGCCAGTGCCATGAACTTTACATGAGGAAGTAAAGAAAAAAAGACTATTGGACTATTTATAGCTTTTTCTTATACAGTTCCCAAATTTCTGTCAAACATTCATTGATTACCATTGAATGTTTGTTGCTAATTCAGTGTTGTTACACCGTATCCAAGAATTAGGAAATAATTTCTGAAATATCTGGGAACTTTTTTTTCCGTGTACAGTGACCACCAGGGATGGGTACGTAACATACTTCATGTATGTTACCTGGGTTTGTTACTGTATGTTACCTAGTATGTTACGTCCTTACATTGCTACATGCATGTATTTTTCGAGAGTGGGGGGTAACATAGGTATGTTACCTCATGTAACATACCTGTAACATACGTAGAAAACCTCGAGTTTGTTACATTTACCCATCCCTGGTGACCACAGTGACTTACGCGCGCATTCATAGGGGGAACGACAGTGGCGTCACCACGAACTTCGAGTTTTCGTGGCATCACTAAGAGCTGACGAAAATTACAAGAGTCGGATAGGGGTGCGTCAAACACTGTGAAGGGGTTAAGAAGTGCTGGCAACGAGAACAGGCATATTTGCTGGTTAAATACTACAGCTCGTCTGCTAATTTCGGCGCGAAATTTAAAAAGTTTAAACTTTTTAAATTTAAATTATTTATTTATTTTTTATTTTATTTAAATATTTATTTGTACCCCAGTAGCACAAAATGTTCCAGCAACATTGGCAACATTGAGGCAAACATTGGTAATGTTGAGACAATGTTCCCAATATTGCTGTAATATAACGTGCTGCTGGGGTATTGGATGAGTAGAATCTTGTTATTATGACTCTTGCCATTGATAGATTCTTTATGATTGTAATATTGAGGATTATTTATAATTGTTGTGTTTTTCTTTTATGTGTGTATCTTTCATATTTTGCTGAATATTGTAGTTTAATTATTGTTCTTGTGGCTTGCCTGGGACAAAATAAAGAAATTATCAAATGTTGATAATGCTTATAAGCATTATCAGTAGAGATAGAAACTTTATGCTGGAGCAGAAAGTATTTGTGTAATATTGTATTTTAAAAAGATTTATTTATAAAAAATTGTTAAATTTATAAATATTGACGATAAAAGTCACAATCAACATTTAAAAACAGGCGGTAATAAAATTAGGTTACTCGATATGTTTCGTAATTTGTCGTAATACTTCGGTTCACAATAATTAGAGGGCAATGCTGAATTAATGTTTTGTCTTTACTTCAGCGATTCTTTAAATGATGTATAAATTATAAAATATTTTTGGTATCTTCGAGACTGATTGTAATGTGTAATATTAGCACTATAAAAGCCCCGAATTTAATTTGGTCTTATAAGTATTAAACTTTTTGAATTTACTACAATTTTTTATTTTACAAATATCCAATTTCAGGCAATCTTTTCCCCAATATTATTAAATGATATGAAAAATTGTTAATATTTTGTTATTTTATAACTTCTCGTAAAATTTATGTGATTTATTAATTTCCATTTTTTCAAGTATAATTACAGCATAATTACAAGTTTTTTATGAGCATAAATCGCCTTGCTGAAAAGCATAAAGTTCCTGTCCCTAATTATCAGTTTGTGTTTAAGGAGGTTCTCCAGCTACTACCCCAATCAGCACATATGCTTGCCACAAACTTGCATTAAGCTTACCGTGCAAGGTGTGCAAGCTTACAGAGCAAGCTTGTGACAAGTTTGTGGCAAGTAACAAAATGTCCTATTGCTGCAAGCTTGCACTGCAATGTTGCTACAAGATTATGATATAAGCTTGCTGCAAGCTTGTGAGGCAAGTTTTCGACAAGCTTATTTGGCAAACTTGCAACAAGTTTCTAGTGTAAATTTGCAGTAAGCTTATTGCAAGCTTGCTGCACAAGTATATACAATTTAATTGAATCAATTTTAATTTTTTCTGGATATTTTCTTATAAATTTCAAAATATACACTCAGAAATATATCCAGGTGTCAAAGAAATTTACTGCGCAGCCGTAAATGCCATAGAATTCAACTGCGCATCGTGTCAAGTTTTTTAATTTATCCGGCAGCTTGCAGCAACTTTGTAGCAAGTTTATCTGGCAAGCTTGTAGCAAGTTTGCCAAATAAGCTTGTCGAAAACTTGCCTCACATGCTTGCAGCAAGCTCTTATCATAATCTTGTAGCAAGATTGCTGTGTAAGCTTGCAGCAATAGAACATTTTGTTACTTGTCACAAACTTGTCACGAGCTTGCTCTGTAAGCTTGCACACCTTGCACGGCAAGCTTAATGCAAGTTTGTGGCAAGCATATGTGCTGATTGGGACTCTTCAAAAATCGATTTTCGATAGCTGAAATAAAATCCCCTGTAATATCCATAACATTGTTTAAAAAGTTTTAGAGAAATCCAAAACTTGACTATAAGAATATATATGTTACCGACAATATATATAAAAAATCATAGGCAAAACAAATCATAGGCAATTTATATATATATATATATAGTATATATATTTATTTATTTAATATATATATATTTATCTATTTATTATAGTATATATATATATATATACTAGGGGGGCTCCGCCCCCCTGATTTTATATTTACTTCTATTTATGGATAATATAAAGATTGAAAAATGCGATCTTATGATATTAGCCATTCTCAAATTTTCAATCTTTGTCATCAATTTTGAAGTAACATACCAGCTTGTAAGCAAAAAAATGTTCTTTTGCATAGACTTCGACGTCCTATTTCGCGCTTCCATTTGAGGGGGCAAGCCCTGACCTGTTTGTAAATCACAGATCAAATTTTGACGTAATGTGAAGGACCACATTAAGGCCCCTTTTAAAACCCGTACCTCAAAAAAATAAGTTAAATTGAAAATGTATTTTTTTTCGTTCTTTACCCTCTTTTTGACCTAGGTCAAAAAATAGGTCAATTTTGACATATGTTTTGATTTATGTTTTTGACCTATGGGTCAAAAAATTGGTCAATTTTGACATAAGTTTTGAGGTAATGTGAGGCCGTTATTTGTCCTCTTTTAAACCTATAGGTCAAAAAATAGTTCAAATTAGACATAGATTTTGAGGTAAGTGAGGCCGTTATTTATCCTCTTTTTGACCTGTAGGTCAAAAAATAGGTCAAATTAAACATAGATTTTGACGTAATGTTAGGCCGTTATTTATTCTCTTTTAAACCTATGGTCAAAAAATAGGTCAATTTTGAAGTAAGTTTTGACGGCCCTTACTACAGGGGGCCCTTAGAAATCCTGACTCTGCGGCGGCGAAATGTTTTTATATAATAGGGATATATATTTATATATATATTACTTTTTGTTTATGTCAATCCATGTTAGTTTTATTTAGCGATTTCGGACGGACTTACCTGAGTCTTTTTGGTCCTGCCGGAAGGACGTTGGACGTTCTATTATTAAGTCAAAACTGCCCTGAAAATTGACCTAAATTTTAAGGGTAGCGGGAATTGTTTGTCAAATTTTGACGTTTAGGTCAAAACTGCCCTGAAAATTGACCTAAATTTTGAGGGTAGCGGGAATTGTTTGTCAAATTTTGACGTTTAGGTCAAAACTGCCCTCAAAATTGACCAAAATTTTTACATAAGTTTAGACGGCCCCTTCGGAAAGGACGCCCTTAGAACTTTCTGAAACAGCGGCGGCGGCGATATGATTTTATAATAATAGGGATATATATATATATATATATAAATCATAGGCAAAACCCGAATTGCCTAGGCAATTCGGGTTTTGCCTATGATTTTAGGATATACCCGAATTTCCTAGAGATTCATAGGCCAAACCCGATTTCCCTAGGCAATTCGGGTTTTGTCAAGGCCGTTTTAGGCAAATTGAAAATCAAACTAAATTGAATTAAATTAAATTAAATTTATTGCAAAAAATATTATGACGGAATTGATCATAAGGAAATAGTCTTAGTTGAAAGAATTTCTTTTTCAATTAACGAAATGGCTTGTATTGTGTCATGCATTGATGTAAACTAATAGTAAACGAACCAGTGCTGCCAGACCAGGAAAATTGTAATTCTTCAAACTTCTAAAAATTTTCTTCAATAATCTTCAAAACCTTATGAGAAAAATCTTCAAAAAAATCTTCAAATTTTAAAAAACTTAGAATTAAGAATATTATGAAATTATATAATTATTATAACGAATATTTGATCTAAAAGATATTATAATTATATTATAATATTAGATCATAGAATATGTTTTAACCAAACAAAATGATGGTATACCAAAAATTTAAAACCAAAAAAATTTTTAGAAAAAAAAAATTTTTAGAAAAAAAAAATTTTTAGAAAATTTTTAGAAAATTTTTAGATGTTTGAAGAATTACAATTTTCCTGGTCTGGCAGCACTGGATCGTTTACTATTTGTTTACATCACTGCATGACACAATACAAGCCATTTCGTTAATTGAAAAAGAAATTCTTTCAACTAAGACTATTTCCTTATGATCAATTCCGTCATAATATTTTTTGCAATAAATTTAATTTAATTTAATTCAATTTAGTTTGATTTTCAATTTGCCTAAAACGGCCTTGACAAAACCCGAATTGCCTAGGGAAATCGGGTTTGGTCTATGAATCTCTAGGAAATTCGGATATTTCCTAAAATCATAGACAAAACCCGAATTGCCTAGGCAATTCGGGTTTTGCCGGTAACATATATATATATACACATTTCAATACATCTTAAAAAAATTTTTTCATTGTAACAATAACAAAAGGAAATCCTACACGGAGAGAAATGTGTTACGAATAATGCTAGAGACATATTGATTTGCTGTTTACATAGACGTCTGTACCTAATATTGCAAAGGCCGGTGCTAACTTTGCACAGCTTGTTGCCCACTTGTGCTTCAGTTGCTCAAATCCATGAAATATCAGCATGGATTTCTTGCAATTTAAGCATGTATGTGGTGTGTATGCGCTTTTAGTACGGCCTGCTCGTGCGCTAAGAGCAACAGATTTTTCTCCGTGTAGAGGTGACATTATCATGAAAGTAAAGATTCTATACACAATATACAAGTGCTTAGATAAAGGTACATTTGTCCAAATTAAATTTTTATTCAGTATTATTTCTTTTAACATCGAGGACAATGTTTTATGACACAGATAATTATTAATATGATCAGTACCACTCTTAGCACACAATATTGGAAGTTAATAATTTGAAGAAAATGAATTCAATGTTTGAGGTGGCGACGATTATTTTTCTCTTAGATAAATTACTCTTTCACACTCATGCTCTCATGCAAATTACCACTTACACTTACATAAATACCTTATAATTATCACACAATTTTAAAAGTCTAAGGTAAACTATATTACCAATGTATAAATGAAACATTATAAACTAAGTCATAGTATATATATACCAATGAATTAGTTACAAAAGGAAAAATATCAAAACCTTCCACAACTACATTTTAGGATGATAAAAATAGGGAAAACCAATATAACAATTATTGCAGGTTTGTTTATTTATGAATAAAAATTTTCCATGTCAATAAAATTTTTGTATAAATTATTATTCAATTTTATTTTCATTTTCTAGTATGCATGTAATATTGCACATTAGAAATTTAAAACAATTTTAACAGGATACCTATTTAACCTTATTATTTTCTTTAAAACTGTAATTTAAAAGCATAAAAACAATCATTAACAACCTTATCGATTTTTTTGTTTTCAAATATGTTTATTATTTTTATCTTTAACATATTTAATTTAATAGAAGAAAATTGTTCTTATTTTCGTAACTAATTTTGATTACGTAAGTTGGCGCAAATTTAACTGAAAAATTTTAATAAAATTAAAAGTTAGTTTCAGGAATAGTAAACATCTGTAGACTTTCAAAATTCCTTTCTATTATGCTATACTTTTTTAAAAATTGGAAGTTCACATTAAAATTAAGAAAAGGCCTGCAATTATGTTCTCATTAAAGAGACATATCTACTTCATTTTTTATAATCACTAAATATAAAGAGTAATATTTTACACCTATACGTTTAAAGTAATCTACAATTTTAAGTAATATTTTTAAAATATGGGGTATCATAAATATGACGACTATCTTTAGAAAATTTATTAGACCCATTAAAAATATGTTAAAAAGGTCAACTGTTTAAAGTAAAAATCTAGTAAGTCAAATTTGCCATAAAGTTGGAAATCACTTATTAGTCGCTTAAGCAACTTTCGATCTAATGGCAAATGCGACTTACTAGGTTCTTACTTTGGACATTAGATGTACTCTTGTACAATCTCAAGCATTAATGTTGCTTTTAACAACATTTTTGTCCGAAAATTTAAAAATGAAATAATTTACTACCAACTTGAAGAATGGCTCAAAAATGTTTGTTTTAATGTTTTCAGATATTCGGTCCCCGAATGTAACTTGGCTTCACATTTGCGTGCATTCATCTTATAACATTTACAATCATGTATAATTTGATTTTTCATTTCCCTTTCTTGCAGAATGTTACTTGTTTTTAATTTTCAATTTTTTAAAATAATAATTTTAACAAATATTAATAAAAAATGTTTTTCTTTTTAAAAGTGATTGTTTTTTAAACTTGTTTGTATTGTATGAAACATAACAAGTATGTGTAAAACTCTAAAAACTTTAAATTTAGAGCAAAATACAGTAATAAATATTGACCAATGATGATTTTATAGCAAAACATTTGTTTCAACAATGCTGATTACATGTAATAACTAATGAAAAAGTTTTTTTGAAAAAGATAAGAAAATTAAAAAACGAAGAATTATGCAATTCTTTGATATGAAATTTCTTATTATAATTTATGCATTGTATCAATTGACTAAATTAAATATTATCCTATCTACTGAAAACTGAATACCATTTAATTAATTTTTTGTTTGCAATAACCTCTATAGCATCCGTACTTGCAACAGCATGGGCAACATTGCCTTAGTATTGTAAAATTTGCAGCAATATTACCACAGTTGCTGCTAGTTTAGATGATGTGGGGAAGATTTGAGAATGTAATAATCCTTTAATTACAAATAATCTGATTTAAGACATTATAACTGTTTCTTTATACAGGCATGTGAAATCCTTATTTAGCAACCAATAGCAGTCATTCAGAATGTCCGACTTTGTTCTCACTGCGAGGCGATCGACCATTTTAAGCTGCAATCATAAAGAAAAGTATGGTCGAATACGCGGTGTCGCGCTTGACACTTTGTACCGAAGCATTCTATTTCTTGAAAACTTTATTATGTTTCCCATTTTGATTAATAACGATCACATCGAAACTATACAAAAGATGTAAATTAAATGACTCTCTTTTAAAAAGAAAAAGTAACTATGAAGAAAGATCCTTGTACTGTAATGCTAATATGTGACGTTCTATGGTGAAAGAGACCTTAGCTGTTTTTGACAGAATTAAACTTGGAAGTATAATTAAATAAAAATTACTGTTTCTCCTTACAAACTATTAATATTTAATTTATTATTATATACAATATTTTCAGAAAAATATGGTTTTGATGTTAAATAATCAATAATACATTTTTAATGAAGCTAAAACTACTCTAAACATAACCTAAAATTTTAAATAGCTAAGTTCCCTTTTACCGTGGAACGTCACATATTATTAAATTGATTTTAGTTGAAGAAAACAAATTCCCTTTCTTTTGTAAGAGAATTATTTTTAAATAATCACAATAAAGCAGATTTTAATTTTTTGAGGAGAAAAGGAGGTAGAGGGGGAAAATAGGTAACAGACTTTAATGCAATCCAATTAAATAAACTTTAATTCTTAAATGACTTCTAAAATGATAACTTTAGTAAGAAATTTTGCAGAACCAATATACGATCTATTAAACGAACAGTCTGTTCTCAATTTCACAACTCTTATTAAGCAAAGCGGAGTGAATCGCCAGCTCCCAGGCAAATCACACGGCTTAAAAATGTTTGTAATACTATATTTAATATCAACTTTGAGATTGTGGAATTGAAAACGTTTGTTTGCTTCATGGTAAATAAAGATACTATGGAATGTATACATTGTTTTAAAATATCGTTACTTTACATATTATTTCCCGTTTTGTATCCGAGGAATAAAACTCACATTCACTAGAATTCGCTATCGTATAATGAAAATGCGTTACTCAAATATTCTTTGTTATGTGCAGCCCAATATTTCTCTAATTGAAAGTATTTCTATAACATTGAACTATATGTATCGGTTTGTGAATGAAATAAAGTAAAATGTCTCCAAGATTCAGTCTCGCCAACCTCAGCAGTATGTTTTTTTTTGTTTTGACAAAATCACTTTTTATCACAAGTCACACATGGGCATAAATAATCTCACTGCACTCGATATTCTCTCAAATTGACTTAAGTATTATCCGAGAAAAATTGTTTTTTTATATTCGACTCAAATTGTTCCAGAGATATTTACATATTCACTGTAATGTACTCATTTATTTTTTAATACTACTTTATACACTCAGTAGAGCCGATTCATTAAATTGATATTTAAATATCAAATTAAATTCAAATAATATTAGAAATAATTATTATACAATGAAAGAGAAAAGTTTGGCATGGTATACATATATGTGTGATATAGTACTCTATCTCCTTGTGTATCTGCTGAAGTAATTTTCTACCTATTCCGAAGTGGACCGTGTTGTTTGAACATTCCTTCCTTGGAAATCGATTAACAAAATTCTCGACACGAGTTTCTGTATGTCCACGCAGATTATACTGACAAAAATTATAAGAAATAGTCCTATTCGAGGAGTAAGATGATTTTCGCGCAAATAAAAAACGATCTTTATAATAATTCGACAAATCTTTAAATTTGTCTCTTGCCTCTATGGGTATAAATAATTACTCAATTTTTGCGAGTGTCGGAGCTGTACGAATTAATATATGCGAATCAGATTTTTTAGAGTGTTCAAAATTATGATTGATAGTAAATTAACACGGTTCATGAAGTAACAGTATTTGAAAATAAAATAATATGCAACGGGACTCATTAAAATAAATTTATCAAACATTAAAATATTGTGAATATATTGCGATTGCATATTCTGTAATTGTTTAAAATTTTACTAGCAAATCATGATTTTGAACTTTCTGTTAATAATGGAATTATAATTTTTAAAATTCTACTTAGTGTACAAGTAAATAGCAACGATTAAACCATAAAGACCCAAGACTTCAGCGAAAATGAGAATCAGGATCATTCCAACGAAGAGACGAGGTTGCTGAGCAGTACCCCTTACTCCAGCATCGCCTACAATTCCAATGGCAAAGCCAGCAGCTAATCCGGAGAAACCGACTGAAAGGCCTGCACCAAGATGAATGAATCCCCTAAAACCATTTTTTCTTGTTAATCTTGTGTAGAAAACGTTTTATACATATAGTGTTTACATGCTTGGTTTCGAACGCTGAGTTTTGAGTTTTTGAGAACAATAAAAAAGAGAAAAACAGACATATGCTTGCATTTTTATTACACTCACTGCTCAAAGCAAACTCAGCGATCGAACATAAGCATGTAACTAAAAAAAAGGAGTCTTTACATTTTGTTTTTCAATTTTTAATCACATTATTTAGTGATTTAGACAAGGCCTAAATCATAAGATTTTATGACCATAAAATCTAAACCAATTCTGTTTTTTCCGCAATCATAATGAACAACAGGAAGTAAGACAAACGAGACTGAACTAACTGTGTGAAGTCTCTCAGAAATGAAACCGTTTTCTGTAGAATAACTACACTTGCAGAATGACGAAAATTATGCTTTATGCTCATATGCAGTACACTTGCGCATACACTAAAATCTGGATCGATGAGCTCTGGATCGTTGAGACTCTGTTTACATAGTTTGTAGGCGAGGAAGGGTAGAGGGCCGAGCGGGGACTCGTTAGTGTCGAACAGTGCCGTGCACAATTGTAGAGTAAAAAGGTTCGCAGTGCCCGATGCAATCATTTAAAAGAAAGTTGCACGCATAAAATCCTTCGTACGGCCCTGTTTGTTTCGCCTTTCAGTCTCAACTAATCCTCTGGATCGGTGAGAAGCCATCCCCGATTAGTCTCACCGAGCCAGATTTCAGTGTATTTCCCTCTCTTTTTTATCGTTAAATATATTTATTATATATTTTCTTATTACATTTATTGTTATTATTAATAGTATTCCTCTTTCTAATTTTACAATTTGCTTGTAAATTCACATAACCTCAATGTCAAGTTACTGTATTATGTAAAAATGACACAGTTTAGGTTTTTTTCTCGCATACGTAGCCAGTGAAATTACAGAATTTTTTTAACAGTGTGATCTTCTTAGTCGCCTGAATTTGTGAGAAAAACAGAGACAGATATATTTCATTTGCGCAAGGGCAGTCAAACGCAAGGGCGCCGATTTCATGGGGTCGTAAAAATCTTTATATTACAGAACTTTTTTACATTTTTTCGACAATTTTTAAGTAAAGAAGATTATGGTTGGTTATTTCTGGTAACTTGATTATCAATAAATCATGTTGGAGATACATGAAATGTAATGCACCTTTTTCATACTCCTTGCTTAAGAGTGTTCGACGGTCTCTAAAATTTGTAGATTATGTGCGACTTACAGTTATCGCCCAAGAAAAACGGCACTGTCTGTTTGAAATCACGTGAAATGAATAAACAACCGTTTTCGACAAATCTTTTCAATTCAGACAATTAAAAACAATTGTGTTAATTGTACGTTGTCATATTTTGTAAAAAGTGCCTGTAAACATAGGGAAATTTGTTGGAAAATGAATGTTTACCAATTTTACGTCATTTAAACCGATCAGTGACGTATTTGTTGGGTGATAACTGTTAGTCGCACATTATCGAGAAATTTAAGAGACCATTGAACACCGTTAACATGAAAACTATTCACTTGCGTTTAAAATATAATTTTGATTAAAATTTACTAATGAATTTGCATGCTACAAATCAATTTTAAACTACAGTTTGACATTTATATTAACCAAAATATTGAAAATCTTATATATTTAAGCGTCTAAAAAGTACAAGGAAAAAATTTATTCACACTGAGAGAGCGTTCAGACCTCCGCATGCAAAACTTCTGCCTGCATGCAGGATGCCATGATAGCGTTCAAGAGTGAGAGAGATAGAATAACTTCCTATCTCTCTCACTCTTGAACGCTACCGTGGCAACTTGCATGCAGGCATAAGTTTTGCATGCGGAGAACTAACCTGACCCTGAGAAAACTCGAGTCAAATTTAGAAGGTTAGGTTTTTAAGTTAGCTCCACGCTTCTGAATGTATTTAGAAACGTCCAGAGGTTTCTTTAATTTTGGCTGTGTTTATAGAGAACATTCAAAAAATTATAAGTTGTGGAATTTCTTTCTGGGAATAGCCAATCACAATTAGAGAAATTCTGAATATATTCAAAAATGTGGAGGTACACAAGCGCCTTTATCCTGATTTTCTGGATAGTTAACTTTTCCCTCCGAGATAATCAAACTGATCATCGGAGAGTTTATTTAACCCTCCTAGATGGTTTAATCTTAAACATAGTCTATTTGTCCTTTCAGATAAATAGTTTAATACTCAATTTTTCTCCGTGCAGTGACAGTTCTCGAACTGTACCTGAACTGTGAATATGAGAAAAAGTTGAGGTCTACTCCTGCATTGCACTAAAGAAATTTCCGAACTTTTCAGAAATCTGTCGAAGATGCGGCAAATGGGTCAATGGGTGAAAAATAATGTAAAAATTTCTCATTTCATACCGATTAAAACCTTTAGAAATCGAAAGTTGACATCTACACGAGTGTACAAATGTGTGTCTGGCAGTTCTGGGGTGGGGCAAAGTATGGCAGAGCTCGTGTTCTGACGTAATCTAATCATAACCTCAAAACTCAAGCAATGTAAAATAGGCACATTACTATTTTTAAATATTTCTTTGTAAGAGAAAATTTTTTCTGTTTACTATTCATATTCATATTTCAATTTTACTTACAATTATTTTATACATATAATTTTCTTTCATATAGAATAAAAATACTATTAGACTAAAAGGAAAGTTCTAAAATAATTACATAAATTCACATAAAATATTTTTAGAAATGTTAAAAATTATTTAAAATAACTTATTCTTTTTCATTGTCTTTCTGAGAGAGAATTTTGGAAGGGCTGCCAGACGTACTTTGTCCCAGCCCAGAACTGCCAGACGCACATTTGTACACTCGTGTAGATGTCAACTTTTGATTTCTAAAGGTTTTAATCGGTATGAAATGAGAAATTTTTACATTATTTTTCACCTATTCGCCCCCCTGTCCCAGCACCGGCCTGCCAGACATGGGTTTCTGTTATTTACATGTTTTCAGTAATCTATACTCAAATTTTCAGCCGGTATGAAATGAGATAGTTATTTTGGTCGCTAGCTCCCGGACTATCAAGTTTGTCTTCGATTCATGTTATTTATTTTGTATTTTGTTTGTATTTTTTATTCGAAAATTTTATTTTTATAATTTTTTATTATCTTTTAGAATAAAAATTATTCTTAATCTTTCGTAAGTCAATTCTTATTTAATTTCATTAAATAATTATTTTGATATTTTTTTTTATATGTATAGAGCAAACATTTTGGATAAATGTTAATCTTGTGAAATTAAAAATATTGTTATGTAATTTTACATAACACAGACCGACACTGATTTTCATGCGGCCAATATTGAAGCTGTTTCTGGTATGTTTTTTCACGCTGATTAAAAGGTAAAAAAATCGTTTTTGTAAAGTTTGAGCACTTCTAGCTACTAAACGAAAGGTTGTAGAAGCTTTTACTTGGGGTTAAATTAAAGCTTAATGTTCGACTGCAACCCATGAAAATTCCATTCCTGTACCATGACCTCCAGGTTCATAGTACTTTTATTAAAAAATTTAAGTTTCAATTTAAATCTAGGAATTAAGTTTCATTATCTTCAATTTTCATGAAAAATGCAAACCAAGTTTTCCGGATTTAGTTTTTGCGATTCAAAAATTGACTACTATGGACTTTGAGGTTATGGTGCACGAATAGGATTTTCAGGGATTATAGACGAAAGCTTAAACTTAAATTTGAACCCAAGCTTCTACGACCTTTCGTTTTGTCCCTAGAGATGCTCAAACTTTGCCAAAAACGCTATGTTTTGACCTTTTATCCCCGTTTTTCTCGAAAACAAGATCTGATGGTTAATTTTTATTTGCAGATTCTTAATCAGCGTGAAAAAACCTATCAGAAACAGTTTCGACATTGGTCGCACCAACAATATTTTTTAATTTTGTTGGCCTGTGTAATTTATTTAGTTTTATTTATATATATATTAGAAAAATTCTCTTATTTCAGTTTCTCCTTTACTACTAATTTAAAAATTCTTGTATTTGAAGTAATAATGATAATAATAATAAAAATAATCAATATTAACATTTCAATTTATATACATAAGTTGTTTATTATATTATAAGTTCTTTGCATAGAATAAAAAAGTAATTTACTTTGTAATATGAAACAAGGCTTTCGCGACATAATTTTGCACTTTCACTACGATGAAAAATGGCCGACGTGGTAACAGCTTTTTTTCACAGCATTTCGAATCCAGAGGTACATAAAGATCAGCGGTACCAGGTCATAGCGGAATATAAATGGCACAGGTACAAATGAGCCGTTCGCTCAAAAAACGACCTAAGTCCTATTAAAAAGACATCACCGAAGATTACTTTTATATAAAAAAAGATCGAATAAAATATGTTTAGCTAATTTAAAAAAATTATTTCTTAACAAATCACTTAGGTCGTTTTTCCGGCGAACTACTATAAATGATACAAAAATAGGTATTTTTATGAAATAATATTTTTATTTCAATAAGTGAATACTCCTTTTTATATTAGAACTTTTTGAACAGTTTTACGACATATTTTACCGTAATATTTAACTAAATATTAACATTACAATGCACAATTCTCAGGTAAAAATTAGGAAAAATTACTCGCTATATTATTATAGCGAGTAATTTTTTCTTGTTTTTACTATTATCCTAAGCTGTCGTTACACTCTCATGTTGTCATAGTAGTTAAACTGTCCATTTTTGAATAAAAAATTGTGAATCAAAAAGAAAAAATACCGAGAGAAAAAAAAACTATCTGACAGCGTGTAGACAGATACTGCCATAACTTATAGTGTGGCGCAGCGCCAAGCATGAACGCGCGCTTGCGTATGAACATTAATTTTAGGACCCGGGAGGTTCATACTCTCATAAAATTATAAATAGTGAACTAAAACTTCCGAAACTTAATAAATAAAATCAATAGGTCTTGTAGAGAACAGTGATAACAAAATTTTAAAAAACCACCTAAGTCGTTTGTTGAGCGAACGGCTCAAATATAAGTACCAACGTTAAAAATTTAAAATAATGCTGCAAAACACAGCGGTCGCGCCGAATTAACGTATAAGATTTTTTCTACACTGAAAAAACATTCTGGCACCCGTATACCAGGAATTGACTATAGTTTGCCTGGTTACGAGAGGCATCCACTAGGACAACCTAGTTAAAAGACTAAGGTTAAGCATAGTCAAAGTGACTAGAAAATTAGTTAATGTGGATAAGAAAAATAGTCTTTTAGTCTTTTTTTTTAGTCAAAGTGACTAGAAAATTAGTTAATGTGGATAAGAAAAATAGTCAAATTGACTAGGATTCTTAATCGAATTTCTATTATCCGATAACAAACAAAAAGTAAAGATTAAGAGCAATTCCATGTGAAATGATCGACTATTTTTCGACATTGTTAGCAATTTTTTAAAACTTTTTTTCCTTGTAGCTATAAGGATAAGATATGATAAAGTGAAGACGATTTTAAAAATTTTGAAAATATTCAAAATTTGAAAATTTATGTACTTTTTTTTTAAAATTAAGATAACTTCAGTTATTTTCAATATTTAAAAAAAAAATTTTTTTAATTTCTTAGTATAACTAGTACTTTTTAAATATAATTTTTAGAAAAAAAAATTTTCTTAATTTTTAAAAAGTTTTTTTAATTTTTTGAAAAACACTCTTCGATTTTTTAAAAATTTTTTTATAGTGATAGCCAAAAGTAATAAGAATTTTTTCCAAAAAGTTTTACAGTGGTATCGCGATTACTTTTCCAGAAATCAATGAAAAAGTCTAAAGCGCCCAAGAAGTTGGCAACGCTATTTCATTTTTTGTCAACAAAATTTTGATTAAACTAAAAAACAAATATTGTGCTACATCTAGCAAACGATAACAAATATTTAGCTGGAAAAAAATTTAAATATTTTTCAAAAATTTTAAAAAAATGTTTCTTTTATATTTTTCTTTTTTTGAACATTTTTTAAAAATTAAAATTTTTCAAAAATAAAATTTGTGCTTAATTTTGCTCAGCGAGCACAAGAGAAAAGGTCTGTAACAATTTCTCAAAAAGTTAGTAACTATTCAAGAAAATCACACTTTTTGACTCAAAATTTTTTTGAACCTTTTTAAAAAATAAAATTTGTGCCAAATTGTGCTCGTAAGCACAATAATAAAGTCTTAAACGATTGTTTCAAAAAGTTAAATAATAAAATTTGTGCTGAATTGTGCTTAGCGAGCACATTAATAAAAGTCTAGAACAATTTTACATCAGATTTACAACAGTTCTATCTTATACATTGCAATGAATAGAATTGTTTTAGTTAAATTACTATTATATCTATGAGTGATTTTAAGACCATGTACCTGCATACTTTTAAAAAAATATTGGCCCACAATTCCCAGAATGCTTCATTTTACAAAAAGCTTTGTATTTTTTTTATTTAAATTTCCTGCAACTTTTTCTTTTTGAAGTTAAAGTAAAAAAAAGAAAAAATATATTAAACTTTTTTTAACTATGCTATTCTTAAAAGTCTTTGTAAAAGCAATAAGAACATAAACGCCCAAAATAAATATTTGAAAATAAAAAAATTGGATGATCAAACTTTAAAATATTGTTAAATAATGAACGTGACCTACTATTTCCCAATTTCTTCTATGACTATTTTAAAATAATTATTTAACTTTTTGAAACAATCGTTTAAGACTTTATTATTGTGCTCACGAGTATAATTTGTCACAGATTTTTTTTTATAAAAAGGTTCCAAAAAAATTTTGAGTCAAAAAGTGTGATTTTTTGAATAGTTATTAACTTTTTGATAAATTGTTATAGACCTTTTCTATTGTGCTCGCTGAGCAAAGTTAAGCACAAATTTCATTTTTGAAAAATTTTCATTTTTGAAAAATGGTCAAAAAAATAAAAATTTAAGGAAACATTTTTTAAAAATTTTTGAAAAATATTTAAATTTTTTTCCAGCTAAATATTTGTTATCGTTTGCTAGATGTAGCACAATATTTGTTTTTTAGTTTAATCAAAATTTTGTTGCCAAAAAATGAAATGGCGTTGTCAACTTCTTGGGCATGAGTTCGTAAGCGCGTCAGTCTCAACAGGGCGCCATAGACTTTTTCGTTGATTTCTCGAAAAATAATCGCGATCCACTACAAAGCTTTTTGGAAAAAATTCTTATTACTTTTGGCTATCATTATAAAAAAAAATTTTTAAAAATCGAAGAGGGGGTGTTTTTCAAAAAATTAAAAAAACTTTTTTTTGAAAAATTTTTAAAAACTAATGAAATTTTTTTTCTTAAAAATTTATTTAAAAAGTACTAGTCATACTGAGAAATTAAAAAAAATTTTTTGAAAAATATTGAAAATAACTGAAGTTATCTTAATTTAAAAAAATTAGTACATAAATTTTCAAATTTGAATATTTTCAAAATTTTTAAAATCGTCTTCACTTTATCATATCTTATCCTTATAGCTACAAGGAAAAATTTGTTTTTAAAAATTGCTAACAATATCGAAAAATAGTCGATCATTTCACATGGAATTGCTCTTAAGGGGATCCCACATACCGACAATGCAGATCTAAAATGGTTAAAAATCTGCAACGACCGTTTCTTGGAATATGTAAGATATTATGATCTATAAATTTGAAAAACTCACTTTTTAACATAAATACACAGGATGAGTATTTTATTTGTTGTAATTATTGAAAAAAAATTATTCATAAAAAGTTAAACATGAGCAGTTTCCAACAGCCTAAACTGCAACGACCTTTCCTTGAAAACAACAAAATCAAAATAACTTTTCCATTTGACAAACTTAATTTCAATAACAAATACACATAATAAGATTAATTCTATATGAAAACAAGAATATAAAACTTCAATTTATGTAAACTATTTTGTATAGCAATTTGCAACAAGAAGAACACATCAGACAGATGTTTAGTGATACATAGAACCAAGAGATGGCGCCAAAGGTACCAAAACTGACAAATTTTCATTTTTTTACCTTTAAATTAACAACAATGAGACGTAATGTCTTCTTTTCGAGTGGAAATTTATTAGTGATAAAATATACACAATGGGAGAAATATATTTTGTTCAAATTATTAAAGAAAAACTAATGTTAGTAAATTAAATATCATGTGCTACCGAACAGCTGTCACTTATACACTTTGGGAAAAATAAAGTTTTTATTTATTTCTGAATGGCAAATGGGTCTCTTCCTGTGTATTTTCCTACTAAATTAAATTTCCCAAATGGAAAAATTATTTTGTTTCGTTGTTTTCGAGAAATGGTCGTTGCAGTTTGAGCTGTTGTCAAAAGACCTGTTAAAAAAAACTGTTCATATTTAATTTTTTATGAAAAATTTTTTTTCAATAATTACAACAAATAAAATACTCATCCTGTGTATTTATGTTAAAAAGTGAGTTTGTCAAATTTATAGGTCATAATATCTTATATTTTCAAAGAAACGGTCGTTGCAGATTTTTAGCCATTTTAGAGATCTGCATTGTCGGTATGTGGGATCCCCTTAAATAAAAAAATAAACAATATTGTTTAGAACACGTTCATAATTCACCTTATATGTATACGTCTTAGAATTAACACAAACTTGCACTGAAAAACTGTTGGAAGAACAGTTCCGCTATTGACTGTAGTGCAGCGCTACTTGCTTTTAAACTCACAGCTCCATCAAAATTAGGAGAGTTGCTCTCTTAAACTTGTCTGCCTATGGCGTTAAGTGAGCGACTCTATCAAAAAGGAGAGTTGCTATCCTAAAAATATAGTGAACTGTGCGATTCTTTTTAACGTAGCCGCTCAGCACATTTAGCGAACAGTTCTACCAACAGTTTTTCAGTGTATGAAATAAATATTTAACACGGGAGGACGCGAACACCTAACACTAACGCATACGCACATTGAAACCTGGCACGCTAACCACTACACTACACACGCACGGGTTGTACTAAATTTTTATCAGATATTAGAATTTCCAGTCAAAATGTAATATTTAATCAGATATTTTATTTATTTAAAAATACAATTTTACTTGCTTGTCAAGAACTATTCACTTTTATTTATTTATGACATTTATATGTTATTAGTAATTAATAAAAAATTAACAAACAATAAATTATAACATTAAAATGCAAGCATTATTATAACGGTACAATACTTAAGCACAGTTATTAAAATACTAAAAAATTTTGATTCCATTTGTGTGAAATTTCAGGCTTTTTAGGTTAGCTATAAAGTTTGAACGAGTTAAATTATCAAGTACATAATTGCTTAATTCTAATTATCTGTTTCGATTTACTCGATGAAAGCGGTAAATGTGAAATACGCAGAAAAGATATTTTTTGCACAAAAAATAACTACGATTAACGAATCTTAGTTGATTTAACCAAAGAATGCAGAGTTACTTTTACAAAGTTTGAATTTATGGAATTGATCAGGGGAACTTGTTGAATTTAGTGGGAATCCTAATTAAAGATAAAGATTTTCATCATAAAGATTCTTTTAGTGTACTATTTGGCACATCTCGTGTGCTATTTTCTTTTCAACGCAGGGAATTCAATTGGATAAAAACGAATAACTTAATAAGAGTAAACGGAATTTATTACAATTGCGGACAAAAACGGAATCACCCTTTATTACTGGATATTCTTCAGTCGCAAAAACGCCACATGAACATTATACGAAAATCACGGTACAACGATTGCAAATGATTTTTGCTTTTTCGGTGTTAGATTCTTACAATTAAAGATTAGGTCACACTGACAAAATGTTGGTGCATCAGACATTTCAATCAGCTGTCTCCAACGCTTGGCACACCGGACGCATTAGTTTGGTGCGCCTCCTGCACCAATTCGCATTCCAGAGGTTTCCAACCCATTAACGCCTACCAGATCGCAAAATGCACCATGATTACACGATTCTTATTTTGCATGAAATGATTAGTTAAAAAGTTTAGGAAATACCAATTCCGTAAAATTTATCGCTCTATCAGAATATGAAGCTATAATTTTGTTTTTTGAAGCTATAATTTGTTTATAATTATCTCAAAAAAATTATAACAATTTTATTGCATAAAACACACTTTTTAACAAAAAAAGTTTTTCAATTATTACTTTGACATGAAAAACTAAAGAATATGGTCTCAAAAGGACAAAATATACAAGAAACCATAATTTTAAAAAAATTGTCCGCCATTTTGAATTTTGGAAAAGTAACATCAGATTCGTAATCGGCATCCCCAAAAACCTCCGAGTAACTATTTTCAAGTAAATCCAATCACTTTTTAAAAAAATTGTCAGAATTGTTTTTCAGCGTTTTGTATTTTGGGAAAATGGGCATTTTCATATCCGCCATCTTGAATTTAAAAAAAGTAATTATGGCTTCTTATATCTGAGAGTTCGAGGACGCGATGTTTTGTCCTTTTGAGACCATATTCTTTAGTTTTCCATGTCAAAGTAATAATTGAAAAATTTTAGTTCGGGGCTATTCACAAACTACATCACGCTTTTTCAGACTAATTTTGATCCCCCCCCCCTTCGTCACATTTTTTAAATACAAAAAAATTTTTTTTCCACACTTCGTCATACACAGCTTGACACCCCTCCTCCCCTAGGAGTGTGACGTAGTTTTGTAAACGACTCCTTTCGTAAAAAAGTGTTTTTTTCAATAAAATTATTATAAATTTTTTTGAGATAATTACACAGCCGCACAAAAAAATAAAAGCGTCTTGATCTGGGGTCGAGACATACATATTCCGATGTATTTCGATGCGCTGAATCCGAATCCGCCATCAGAATTTGTCCAATGGGTCCTGGTTTCGCCCTAACCTAAAAAAAAACCTTAAAATCGCTAAAATGGTCACTTTTAAATGATCAAACTTGAATCTAAGCGCATATTAGTAAGTTTCTAAGGTCCTTTATTTTTAATAAACTATTCTATAAGCTTTTCAATTGAAAATTCATATAATAAATTAAATCTATCGAACATAACCTCAAAAATGCATCTAAGCTTCCAAATAAACAAATTATATCATATACAGCGCAATAAAAATTTTGTAAGCTCGTGAAATTTAATATTCAGGTCTTTCTGTGATTACTGATTACGGACCCTATGTCCAGTTTCCAAAATCCAAAATAGCGGATCCAATATGGTGGACACTATTATGAAAATTTGTTCGGATTTGCTTGAAAATCGTTACTCAGGGGTTTTCCGGAGTCGCTGATGACGAATTCCATTTCCGTTTTTAAAAATTCAAAATGGCGGATCCAATATAGCAGTCTTTATTATTTTAACAATTTTTTTAGATTTATTACTTGCGGTTTTTTGGGAACATCTTTTCAGTCCATTGTCTTGCTACTATACCGTGTTGTTTTTTCTTCAAATGACCGATGTAAAGGGTTTCGCTTACGTTTTTTTCCTTTTCTACTCGTTTCTTTCTTCAACATCCAACAAAAGTCAGTCATCATTACCTAATCCCATCTTCCCTGATATCGTTCTTCCATCAATTTGATATCTTGATGAAATCGCTCTCCTTGTTCTTCGCTGTAATGTCCGCAATTTTCGGGAAACTTATTCAGATGCGAATCGAGGATGTGTAGTTTTAAACTCAATAAACATCCTAATTTTTGAAAGTTTTTAAGCATTTGGGCTACAATTTGTTTAGATTCGGGACTCTTATTGTTTCCTAGAACATTTGTTGAAACTTCTTTGTAACTTTCCCAAGCTGCCCTTTCAGTGTCGGTCATTTGAGAAACGAAGTCATGTCTCTAAATAATGCTCGAATCTGTGGTCCATCAAATACCCCTTGTTTTAATTTGGAAATTTTTTCGCAATGTACTTGAAGCATAGACCGTCCTTATCTAACGCTTTCACGTATTGCTTAATCCCACCAAGCTTAATGTGAAGAAATGGAAATATAATTTTTTCGGGGTCTACCAAACTTTGATGAATGACGTTGTGAGAACCTGGTTTAAACGAATCTCTTGAAGGCCAATTTTTTTTCTTGTAATGATTAGCACGATCTCTGCTATTCCATAGACACAAGAAACATAGCTCTCTCGTGAAACCCGATTGTTGACCCAGTAATATTGTTATAATTTTAAAATCACCACAAATTAACCATTTGTGTTTTTGGTAATTCCTTTTCTCTAGAAGCATTTTTTATTATTATATTCTTCTTTGATTTGTGTAGAATGAGCTATTGGAACAGGAGCGTAGACATTTGTATTGTGTAGTAAAACGGCTTTTATACTACGTTTGGAGGAATCGATAAAAAGTCTCCAGTCTTCATCTCTACACGGAAAGAAAAAGTCCATCAATCATTAATAGACTAGTATATTACTTTGAGACGGGACACAAAATCATTGAATGGATAACATACTTGGAGTCACAATATATAAAACTCGTTCACTAAAATTTAGAAAACTGTCTATTAAATTTTCCATGACTATCAAAAGCATTCAAAAAATTAAATTTATTCTTTCAGAATTATCCCTAATTTTAGATACTATTTGGTACAGAATAAACACATTTTTTCGTTGCACAGTTCCGATATTTTATTTACACTCTTAGACGCTTTAGACCAATACATTTTCGCACTTATAATAACTACACGTAGAAACGCACACTTATAACACTTTAAGTTTAGAAGCGAACTGTTCTTATATACCAAATAACAAAATTTTTCACAACTTGTGAGAAATGCTTTTGCACTAATAACTACTTTTTAATTAGCGAGAAATATAAAAGAAAATATATTTTCATCGAGGTCAATTTCTAGACGCAATTAAACTGCAAATTATTAGTTAAGTTAAATATTCACATTACACATAATAGTATATAGGGATTTGTATAGCAGACAGCAAAAACACATGGACTATAGAGAAACCGGAAGAAATGCGCATCGGTACACTGCGCAACAATGCGCTGGTGAAGAGCTCCGATTTAAACTACGAGTCAACTAACGTTTCACAAACTTTACTAATGATTCGTAAACATTCAAACATCCATTGATATAATAATTCACCATTAAATCTAAAACAATTGGTCACATACTGGCATTTTAATCAATCCATTACTCGTTTTTTACACTTTGATGAAGTTTTTCAATTGTTAAGTGAAGTTAAGTAACCATCAACGGAAAAAGAGTCCCGTCTCAAAGTAATATACTAATCCATTAATGGTTGATGGATTTTTTTTCCGTGTATACACATTTTCCTTTAAATTGTCCATCAAACCTATTATGTCAGTACAATACACCAAAGATGTCTCTTCATCTTTCTTAAAATATTTTCGGAACTCTTTATCTCTATCTCTATAAAATGACACTTTCGTATTCGGATGCAAGAAGTTTCTTTTCTTCATAAATGAAGCAGCAAATTCTGCACCATCTTTTGGTAAACCTAGATCTCTAATAAAATCATTTAGCTCCGGTTGCGATACTAATATTGGCTTTTTTTCTTTATTGTAATAAGCGGTAGATATTTTTCATCTTTCGAATTTTTTGAGCGATACAACATAAGTCTACAGGTGTTACAAACAATATGAGGAACCCAATTTGTTTCGTGGTGTAATAATTTACGACCAAAACAATTTCCGTACAGATCTTCTACTTCTTTATCTATTTTTTTCCACAGGGAGCTGACTTTATATTTGCTACTAATGTAACAAAAGGAATCGAGACTTTTGTTACAATTATGTAGTCGAGAAGTCACTTTTCTTGTAGCATCGGACTCTTTATCAACCAAGTTACCCATCAATGAAGAGCTACGGTTGCCGGATGACGACGTCGGAGGGCCCGCTTTCCCACCCTAGACCAGACGCCGATACTGGGGTTCCTAATCCCTGCATCGTAAAACATTTTCTTCCTGTATCTGCCATGACGGCATGAACGCCGTTAACCCAGGGACTCAGTCAGTATGTATCCGTTGCCCACCGTCACCACGTGGAGGTGCCCTGGTTACAGATACAGGCAAAAATGCAAACAAAGAGAGATTCTGAACCATGAAGTAGCAATAGCATACATTTAAAGATTGAATACACACAATAAATTTATCGATATGAAATTAATTACTAGAAATATTTAAGGGTGAACAATTAAAAATTTAATGTCAGATTCGTCATCAGCGACCCCGAAAACCCCCTGACTAAAGATTTTCAAGCAAATCCGAACAAATTTTTATAATTGTGTCCGCCATATTGGATCCGCCATTTTGGATTTTGGAAACTTGACATAGGGTCCGTAATCAGTAATCACAGAAAGACCTAAATAGTAAATTTCATGAGCTTACAAAATTTTTATTGCCCAGTGTATGATATAATTTGTTTGTTTGGAAGCTTAGTTATAATTTTGAGGTTATGTTCGATAGATTTAATTTATTATATGAATTTTTAATTGAAAAGCTTATAGAATAGTTTATTAAAAATGAAGGACCTTAGAAACTTACTAATATGTGCTTAGATTCAAATTTGATCACTCAAAAGCGACCATTTTAGCGATTTTAAGGTATTTTTTGAGGTTAGGGCGAAACCAGGACCCATTAGCCAAATTCTGATGACGGATTCGGATTCAGCGCATCGAAATACATCGGAATATATATGTCTCGACCCCAGATCAAGACACTTTTCTTTTTTTTGTGTGGATGTGTTATAAACAAATTTCAGCTTCATATTCTAAAAGAGCGATAAATTTTAAGTCGGAAATGGTAATTCCTAAACTTTTTAACAAATCATTTCATACAAAATAAGAGTCGTGAAATCATGGTTCCTTTTTGCGTCCTGGTGGGCGTTAATGAACTAAATTGGTAACTAAATTGGTAATAACTATAATATTGCCGAGGACTAACAAATGTTGTCAATCAGCTTATACTAATAAATGTGGACTTGAAATTAAACTTTTAAAAATCTATTTAATAATTATAAGCAAAATCTTAAAATTTTGCATCTGAGATATCTTTCTTTGGAGCGCATCTTCATTTTTTGCAAGGACTCTGTAGTGAATTTTTGCTATGAATTCACTGAGAGAAGTTTAGCAAAGATTAATTTCTCATAACCTTTCGTTCTAGGGTAGTTACTCAACTTTTAACACACATACTAACTTTTAGCACAGGTTCTATTCGATTTTAGCTCAGCATCTGAATGAAAGTCAAAAAACACCATCTGAGCGTCATTTCTCGCGGCTGCTGTACATCAAATACAGCAGGTATTGTGCTAAACTTCTCTCAGTAAAGATAAACTTTGTTTGATAAGAGAACATACTAAAGTCAGCAGTGCTCTTTCGATAGGAATATATCTTTCTACAAATAACTTTTAATAAAAGTGTAGTATTTCAGCTGAAAATTTCTTTTAGTGTATATAAATGAATAATACCTAAAGAAATGTACTCACTTGTAAAGAGTATAATTACTAGGTGCTTCAAGGCTTCCCGCAATAAGAACCGCTACGACTAGACCGTAGATGGCAATAATACCCGCCATGACAACAGGAATGATGGACTTCATAATAAGTTCCGGTCTCATTACAGACATGGCTGCAATGCCGGTTCCTGACTTTGCTGTGCCATATGCAGCTCCCAAAGCTTTAAAAAAATATAAGATATTGTTTTTTAGAAAATTGGATATGTATAACGTGTGGACAAAAAGAAATTAAACAATTTTTAGAATTATGAAGAGAAGCAGGTAAAGTATTTTTTTTTTTTTGTACACGGAGAAACCTTTAGTCCGTCTAGCGCGATAGCGCAACCACCAAGCTTGAAAGTGTGACTCCCCACAGAACGGGTGCATCCCTGGTCTGTCGACAAGCTATTTTCCCTTATCGAAGCGCGTCAACTATAGGCTCGATTACGTTGAAAAGGCTTTCTAATTTATAGACAAAATCATCGCCCCAGTAAACTGGTGACGCTACGCGCCCGCTATGAGGGAAATCTAAGTTCCCGCATTGTGGGAGCGCCACTAGCATACGAATTTCGACTCACTGGGTATGCTGACGGCCTAAAGGTTTCTCCGTGTATGTATGTATGTATTAAAATTTGAAAATACCACGATAATGTTTAAAGTTTAAATTAAATATATTCCATTTTTAATACTTTTTATTATAAACTTACAATAGAAACCAAAATTGTCAATATTAAATAATATTTCATGATCTAAATTATAATTTCATTACTGATTCAATACGCCCCGGGTAGTGATCCATTACACCTCAACCCGAGGCGAAATAGATCACCTTGAATTTCTCCTAAAAAATTGTTCTAGAAAAAGGTATGTGCGATATGAGGACGTACATTTTTTAATTGAAAGTTGAAATGTTGGGGTAAGTTTTCCATGTTATAAAATTTTAATTAATATATGAATGACGATGATAAAAAACAAAAAGTGAAAAATGAGCCATTGCGCCCCGGTCTCCCCTACGGTTAAAAAATAATTGTTTTGAGGCAAAATAATTATTGTGAATGTATTTTCATTAAAAAGTTATTAATAAAATATTTAAATTAGTTAATATTATTCACTTTCCAGCCGTTCAATTGAAATATAATGCGTAGGTAGATTTCTTTTTAACTATAAATATATTTCATTTATTGATAAGTAAAATGAGTTCACACATAAAAAAGAGAATAGTTCATTTATGTATAAGTAGATTCTATTTATTAATAACTGAGAAAAAGGTTCACATGAAAAAAAAGTGAAAATTTCACTTATCCAGATTTAGAGAGCGTGAAAGCACACTGCCTATTCGCGAGGCGCAAATATTCCCCTTTTTGAGAAAGCGAATGCGCATTTTCTTCAAAGTTTAGCAGTGCTATTTGTGTGGTCAAAAGACAAAATTCTTTTCCACAAAAAGTAAATATGTTTTACGCCTGTAGAGCCACAATTTCTTTTTTATGTGGGGAAAACAACGCTATTATGTCAAATCAAGCAAATCTCTTTTTTCTCGGTATGTGCTGCTGAATAAAAAAATAACTTTTGATATTTTTTATGGAAAATAAATATGATATATATGATGTGTTTATTAGTTTCTATCAGTCGACAAAATGAATAAGATAGCACTTGCTATTACTACTTCAACGATTAACAAATATATTAATTCAAGGATGGAAAGTTTTCAAAACAATTTACCTATTTAACAATAATGTCAAATAAAAATTTTGACGAATCGTTTAAACTTGCGAGTCGTTTCCACAGCTGATCAGTATCTGAAAGACTCGTGAGTATTATATTCTCAAAAATTTTTTAAAATTGACAATTTCTACCTTTTAAGCCCAATGAAAAAAATTGTAAGCTTATCTGTGTATTAGAATTTATATAAAATTGAACATTTGAAAAAGCGGTTTTTAGAAATAAGCAATTTTATGCTTATAATCAAATAAATAGCAATAATTTACTAATAATTTAAGAACACAAACAGTTATTAACTCTCTGCTGATGCTAAGATTTCCCACTCTTGGGGCATATCACGTGGTATGCACACATATGTAGAAATTGCGCGTGTAGTAACATATGTTTCAGGGCTGTATCGTATAGACAGAACGAAAATCTGATGTATACGTGATTTTTACAATTAACACAGAAACATATAACAGAATGAAATAATTTACTTTAAAATATGAAACTGCATACACGTAAAACATTTTTTAAAATTTAGTAAAAAATGTGAAATTTATAAGTTAAATATATAATAAAAATTTAAAGTTATATAACATAACCTCTAAATGTGACAGCTGACAGGTAGTAAACAAAATGAACAGGTAGGTAAACTTGCAAGTACGACTTTAACAAAAAAAATTTAAATTCACAGTTGGTATGTGTATTAAAAATTTTCCTTAAGTAAAACTAAGAAAGATAAATCAAAAATTCTTTTTTATTTTGTTAGTAGAAATCATAAGCTTTCAAACTATATAAGTTGACTTGGATTTAGAGAATAATTTCCTAGGTTTTTATCGTTTTGAAAAAAAGTGAGCGGGTTTACCCCAGTCTCCCCTAAGGACAAGAGTCGCGTACTGCACCGCGGCATAAAAACTTAAAATTAAGCAATTTAAAACTTCGTGCTATTTTTTTCAACGGGATATGTTTTAGTTGTTTATTAAGAACATTTTAGTAATTTTTGCAACTTAAAATATCATCCAGAAAACTATTTATTTGTAATTGTTTATGATTAAACAATTGCATTTTGCACTAAAATTAAATGTTTTTATCTGACAATATTGTCAGTTATACTTCATTTCAAGACAAATAAAATGCAACTAAGCGAAAGTTCGTTAACATCAGTTGTATGTTAAGTACTATTCAAAGTACAAATATCTTCATCTTAAGTTTACCCTGTGTGCGGGTTTACCCCAGTCTCCCCGACTGCGCTTCTCAAACACTACATTTATAATAAATCTGAAGTTACCAACGTTGATTCAACGAAAAACATAAAAAAAAATTTTCTCAGGATATAAATTTTTCTTGTATATTTTTAACCCAAGTAAACCCTCCAAACCCTAAAATAAAAAAAACGTGGAAAAAGCAGTGATTTTTATTCTTTTTTTTTAATTTTTTCCAAAAATCACGAAATTTTAAGTAAATTAATAATTTCTCGCCTCGGTAGTAATTTTTTTCTTTTGATAATTATTTATTCCAATATCGTGTGCCATTTAAAAAAAAATTCCAAGTAGTTCCAAGTCGGGGAAAGCAGTAATTTTAGTTTTTTTTTGTCACGGATTTTTGGAAAATCCGGAAAGTTCAAGTAATTTAATAATTCCTCGCCTCGGTAGTTACTTTTTTCTTTTGATAATTGTTTATTTAAATATTACACGTTATTTAAAAAAAATTCTAAGTAGTTCCAAGTCGGGGAAAGCAGTAATTTTGAATTTTTTGTGTCACGCATTTTCCCAAAATTCCGAAATTTCATTTAAATTCATAATTCCTCGCCTCGGTAGTCACTTTTTTCTTTTGATAATTGTTTATTTTGACATTAGAAGTTATTTTAAAAAAATTTCAAGTGATTCCAAGTCGGGGAAAGCAGTGATATTTATTTTTT
Source organism: Leptopilina drosophilae (assembly GCA_032873175.1). NCBI lineage: Eukaryota > Metazoa > Arthropoda > Insecta > Hymenoptera > Figitidae > Leptopilina > Leptopilina drosophilae. Next base: position 23,500,868 of record CM065484.1, on the reverse strand, counting down.
TTGTCGAATTTTTTCCAAAAATCCTGGAATTTCATTTAAAAAATCAAAATCACTGCTTTCCCTGACTTGGAACTACCTGGAATTTTTTTTAAATGGCACACGACATTGGAATAAATAATTATCAATAGAAAAAAATTACTACCGAAGCTAGAAATTATTAATTTACTTAAAATTTCGTGATTTTTGGAAAAAATTAAAAAAAAGAATAAAAATCACTGCTTTTTACACGTTTTTTTTTATTTTAGGGTTTGGATGGTTTACTTGGGTTAAAAATATACAAGAAAAATTTATATCCTGAGAAAATTTTTTTTTATGTTTTTCGTTGAATCAACGTTGGTAACTTCAGTTTTATCATTTATATTGGAAATAAATTTATTTTAACGTAATTTTTACATTTAATTTTTTTTAATAGAAAATTTAATTAATTCTTTTTGTTGAATGGTAATTACAGATGTGTTGCAAAAATTGTTAAAATATCGAATTGTTGAATTTTCTTTGAGATTAAAAAAAATAATGAGCGAACTAGAGGTAAAATTTGGATTGGATTTAAACATTTTTAATAATAATTCCAAATGTAAACTATTCTGTAGAAACAGTACTCATAAAATATTGATTTTGATATTAAAAAAAAATAAAATATTGATATAAAATATTGATATTGATTTTAATTTAATTGTAATTAAAGATGAACAACTGTTCATCTTTAATTACAATTAAATTAAATTAATTTTTTTTTAACTTTGGATATGATAAATTTTTAATTTTCTTTTTTCAAAACATACCTGTAAATGATAAGAAGGTTTTGCAAAAAGTTTCAGAGTGGGCCTGACAAGTTTAATGGGTTAAAAATGATAATTAAGCTGCCCGTGCAGGTCGCACGCCCGCGGCGCAATATGATTTTTTTACAATTTACTATTAAAAATTGTCTAGACCCTACGAATTTTATCGGATTTTGATTATTATTAAAGCAGGCTTTATTTATATATATATATATATATATATATATATATATATATATATATAATATATATATATATATATATATATATATATATATATATATATATATATATGGGACGATCCACGTCAAGCGGATCACTGCTCTGTACATAAATGTATGGTGTGAATTTAAACGTATAAGGGCTTAAAATTTTCGTCTTTAAGTCCTTTATCAAATTAAAGTGGGTCTTTTTAAAAATCCAATATAGCGGCCAAACTGTAGTACAAAAATTGCTAAAAAACCAGAAAATGTTAAACAAAACCAGCAATAAAAATGCAATTAATGCCCAAATATGTGTTTTATTGATTACTGAAAATATAAAAGAAAATATCTAAAAAAATATACAAATTATTCAATTCAAATAAACGGAATATTCAAAACCAATAAATAATTAATTGAATCAATTATTTAAATTATTCAAATCAAATAAATGTAATATTTCAAGCTAATAAATAATTATTTGAATCAAATATGAAAATTATTTCATTCTGCATGTAATACAAAATTTTTTTTTAAATATTTAGTATTTTTTAAATTTATTAATATATTATTATACTATATTTATTTATTATATTATACATATTAACTGATTTTTCAACAGACTTTTAACATTATTTATAAACATATTCACACAATTTTTATTCACAACACACAATTTTATTATTTTATATAACGCTTAAAACGAAGAATGAAAAATATTCGCTCGCACGTGGCATCGAATTCACGTCCCCCCGCCCATAACGCAGACCGCAAGCCTATAAACGCACCTATTTAAGCCACACGGCCAGTGAGACTTGGTGAGAACTCGGGCTGATCTACTTTATGAATGCCAACGTCGTACATTCTGTATCCAAATAACACATTTATTTGTCGAAATATTTTTTATTTGTATTAAATAAATGAAATATTTAAGTGAAATAAATAAATGAACAGTTTCAAGTATTTCATTATTTTCGTTTCGAATAATTGTTTAATTGATTCAAATATTTTTTTATTTGGCTTGATAAAATAGTGTGTTTGCCTTGAAAAATCAATTATTCGGATTAAATAATCAAGTTTATTAGAATCAATAAAATAAATTTATTGTGTCAAATAATTTTTATTTGCATCAAATATAATTATTATTAGTATTAAATAAATTCATTTGTTCAATTCAAATAATTATTTAATTAAATGAAATACGATTTATTTGGTTCAAATAAGTGTGATTCAAATAATTTAAGTTATTTGAATCAAATTCATATTTTTTTGATCCAACTAAAAAGTATTTGAATCAATTAAATATTTTTCAAATAATTTGAATTATTTGAATCAAATAAATTTTTTTTCAGTATACTGCCGCTAATTTGTTTAAAAGACATTACTGTTGTTTCTTTCTTCCTCTGTTACTTTCCTTCTAGGTCTCCCCTATTTCAAGGGTAGGAGGAGCTGTATTGAAGAACTTGCTCACCGCTCGGCAATTGAATTTGAATTTGTTAGTAACTTTTAGAAGTACGATAATTTATGTTTTAAAACTTAATTGAATTATGATCCTAAAGTGTTGAACGATCAAATGAACGAAATATTTTTTATTGAAGATATTTTAATAAATTACTAATCATAAAAAAAAATTTCAAAACTAAAATTTTACATTTACAAACTCACTAATGAATTTCTTTGTTAGTGACAAAAAAATTACTATAAAAATTTTATTTTTATAAGAAATAAATAAGTTTCGTTCATTTGAACGTTCAGAACTTTAGAATCTTATTGAATTTGTGAATTAAAATTTTTTAGTTTTTGTTTTTTTATCATAGACAATATTAATTTTACGAAAAAATTGTGACTTCATAAGGGTGCAAATGACTTTAATTAAAAAAATTTTATTTTTAATTTTAATTTCAAAATAAACACATAATAGAAATTATATTCACATTTTTCACATGAAAAAATTTCTTGTGTAATTCACAAAATTTTGTTTACTAATTTTTATTTTGCGTAGGTGGAAAGGTTTGTAAAAACGTCTAGGACAAAATGCTGCACCATATCTAAAGCCTGTAAAATCCGACAAGAAGTCGAGGAAACAATAGCTACTTTTTAATACTGAAGCACTGAAAAACGCAGTAATTATGGTGTTCTCCATTATTTTGTTTTAATTACCTATGTTTAATAATATCGCAATTAAACAAAATTTTTATTATGATTATATTAAAATAAGTGTGAGAAAACTAAAACAGTTCTAAATAATAATGAAAAATAAACAAAATTGACAGAATACACATGGAGTACTATACACAATGCCCCTGTGAGTCCCCGTCTCGTTAGTTCAAACTTTGCCCTATGTGCATTAGTTTAACCATTTGAATCGCCAATATTATTTACATGTATTCTAGATAAAAATGAGTTCATTCTTTGAAACATTGAAAATTGTCGCGAATGCAAAACTTCTTTATGAGGAAGCAAAAATTGATGATTCTTTTTTCAAATTAATAACAAAATTCCAAATTTATAAAAATAATTTTTACATGTTATAATTATTGATAACTATTCAAAGTCTTTTAACTTTAAAAATAAAATAACTAAAATTTTTTCCTTGTAATTTTTAATAAACGTATAAAATTTTGCAAAAAAGGACAACAACAAAATATTAATTTCTACATAAGATATTTAAAAAAAACTCAATTTTCAGTGATTTTACTCATGTTTTTATATCTTCCGAAGAAATTAACGTTTTTTATCGCGTTCACAGGCTCATTTTAATCGTATTTTAATGTAGAATTCAGATTTTTAAAAGATTTGATCTACATACATTTTTCTTAAATATGCAAGTGCAAGTGCAACTTTTTTAAGTTACCTCAACAAATGAAAATAAGTTTTAAAAAACAAACATATGCTTAATCGAAAAGTTTAAACATTTTTTTGTAATAACGGATTTTTCTAATTACTTTTTAGCATCTTAATAGTAATTATAATTTTTTCAATTTTTTTGAGGTAACTTAAAAAAGTTGCACTTGCACTTGCATATTTAAGAAAAATGTATGTAGATCAAATCTTTTAAAAATCTGAATTCTACATTATAATACGATTAAAATGAGCCTATGAACGATAAAAAACGTTAATTTCTTCGGAAGATATAAAAACATGAGTAAAATCACTGAAAATGGAGTTTTTTTTAAACATCTTATGAAGAAATTAATATTTTTTTGTTGTTAATAAGTCATTTTTGCAGAATCTTATACGTTTATTGAAAATAACAAGGTCAAAATTTTAGTTATTTTATTTTCAAAGTTAAAAGACTTTGAATAGTCATAAAAAAGTAGAGTTCGCACAATTTCCGTCGGTAGTGTTTAAACAAGAACTTGAAGAGTATTTATTAAAAAGAAAAATTGTTTTGTTGGCGCGCGCAAGATCCGTGCAATGCGCCTGACCGCATGTCATGTGCTACTATGTTCAAATGACATAATATTTTAACTTGATTATTTTAAAAAGCTTGTTTTGCAATTTTTTAAATATTAATAAATATTTTCTATTTATGGTCATTTTGTTATTTTTATTAATTGAATTGAGTAAGCGTCAAAAAGTTGGAAAATTAATTTATTAAGAAAATATCACATTGAATTTTCCATGAATTATACATAAATTTAGAAAAAATTATTGTTACATTGAAAAAAAATGTTTAAAACACAATTATACTAATTTAAAATAGTTAGACTAAATAAAATAATATTTATAATTTAACATTCATTCTGTTCGCAGTATGAAGTTAGTTTTTGTATATGCTTTTGTTTTTTTTTCTTTTTCAAAACACTTTGGTTTTTCGATTTGTCAATATCAATTTTTATTGTTTATTTAGAGAAAAGGTTAATAGATATTGCTTTTATAAAATAAGGTAAGAAATTTTCATAATGTTGATTTAGAAATTTTATAATTATTTTTTGTTTATATTTTAAAAATTAATAGTTTCTTTTGAAATAAAAAGTTATGAAATTTTCGTTTTTAATTACAATTTTTAACAATAATGTTTTTTCTATTTTAAATTAATAACAAAAAATGTGTAGGAAAAATTTGTGTATTCAATAATTACAATTTTTGTTTTTTATGAATATAAAGATATTTTATATTTTACTAGCTAAGAAAATGCTAGTGTACTTTCTTATATAATAATCATGTCTATTCACAATTCACATTTTTTTTATCAAAGAACAAAATATTTAATTTCATTTGAAGAATTTCTTTAATAAGATTTAATTTTTTAACTTTCTAAAAATCAATTTATTTTAAGTTTAATCTAGAAATTAATGAAAAAATTTGCACAATTTCTTTTTCTGTATTTAAAAACGAAGAAAAAATAAAGTAATTTAAACTATTTATATTTCTCCATCAACATGTTTTTTAAACTTCCATTTTGTAATTAATTTTGAAAATCATATTGTTTTTACAAAATTTGTAGTATTTTTTTGCATAATTTCTAATTATTATCAAAATTTTTTTAACAAAATCAAAATATTATATTTTTAATCAGTATTGATTAATAGATAATAAGAATTAATTATTTAGTATTTTTTAATAACAAATTAACTTTAGAAATAGAATTTTAAAAGTTAAGTATTTTTATGAAACTGAAACTTGCATCCAGTTACCAGTCCTACTTAATTTTTGAAAATTCGATATTGGATTTAAAGCAAAAAATATTTAACATTTAAATTTAATTTCTAAAATTAAGCAGGTGCTGGTAGCAAATCAAAATCATGAAAATTTCTTTCATTCTTTTCTATTAAACAATATAAAGTGTTGTCAAAAACATTTTGTCGGACAAATCGAATTTCTATAATTTCTTTTATTTATTTCTAACAAAATTTGAAAATTATTTAACAAAATGTTCAATGTTATTAAAAAAAGATGAAAAAACTGGAATAATTTCTTAATTTTTTAAACATAATCTTTAATAAAAATTTAATTTTTTAGAGATAGATGATAAATGTTTTGGCTCAATTAACTTTTTTTCTGTAATTTCTTTTTTAAATTTGATACTGAAAATAATTAAGAATAAAAATAGTATATCTTTAATTAACTATCAATTATATTCTTTTAATAGTCGACAAAGATTATTGATTAATTTATAATGAATGAGAATATAAATTGTAATTTTAATTCGTAATCATAATTGTTATAGTTGCTGTTTGATTTTTTGTTTCTTAACTTTTTTGTAATTTTTCTTTTCAAATATTTAAAATTTTTTAATTAATGTATTGAAAATCATCGAATGATTGCAAAAAATTTTATCAAAAAATTTAATAATAATAATATAATTCCTTCACAAAATTCCACTATAAAATTCTAATTAAATTTTTTTTGCAGAATTTCTTTGATTTTTTTTGTCAAATAATGGAGTTCCTTTAATAATTTTAATTAAACATTTTAAATATAATTAAAATTTTATGAAGAATTTTTTTTAAAATTGTATTAAAAATAATTGAATTCTTGCGAAAAATTTTACTATTTAAAATAATTTAATTATTTTTATTTAGAAAGATTTGTTAAAATTTTAGGAAATATTGAAATTCTTTCGTGAAATTTCAATAAAATTTTTGACAATATGAACAGTAATAAATCATTTTGTATTTAAAAAGTGATTTTTTTAAAATTTTGATTATGAAATTATTTAAAAAATTTATGTATGTTAATAAAAAGTTTTGTAATTTGTATAACAGTATCAAATTAAATACTACGTTCCGCGCGCTAGCGCGCGTATCATTTGCTAGTTTACATTAAAATAAGTCCATATTTAATTTCTGAAAAGAAAAAAAATTAGTTGCATTTTTTAATTAGTTTATGTTAATATTTACTGAATTTTACTTGTATTAAAAGAGGGTATCTGACAACTCGTACAAGAAAGTTTCTCTGACTTATAACTTATGAATTTCGTTAATTATATGCATTACTGTAAAAATATACTACTATTAACAGATTTTTGTAGAAGAAAAAAATTATTATGCGTACTTTAAAAATAAAAAACTACACTTGGAGGAACATGAAGTATTTTTTATTCACATTTTTAATATTCAAATATGTATCTCATGCGTTTGGCATAAACCTTTTAGGATAAAAGTCGAATTTCAATTGATTTATTTCTTTAATATTTTGTTAGAATTAAACTAAAAATTATTTTTATTTCATCATTGTTGCATTTAATCGAAAAAAAATTAATAAAAACTTTGTTTACGACCTATTTTTTGAAATACGCTGAGAGAATTTAAGGTCATGTGATTGCATGTTACGTAGTTGAATCACGTGCCCTGTAAATAAAAATTCTTACCAACTTTTGTCAAGACATACTTTTTAAGTTAAGCAAAAATTTGGTTTGAATGGCTAAATTTAATGAAAATGCCATGATTTTCATAAATTTTAAGTGGCATAAAACAAGTATCTTGAGGTGAAAATACCTGTAAAAATTTTATATGCAGAACACGTGACATACTGACGTCATGGACAATCACATGGCGCAAATCAACTGTCAAAAAATACGAAATAACTTATAGATGATAATGGTGATCACTAACTATATCGCACACTTACACTTATATACCAATTTTTTTAAACTGTAGTCACCATTTTATTAAACTTTTTAATATCATTTATCTCTGATTCTGTGTCGACATGCTTCTTTTGTACATACGTATAAATATATTTTATCTCTCTAACATAACATCTACATCTAAAATGTTCTATTTAATACCGTCTTATTCGCATGATCCTACCCTCTAATATTTCGACGGTCGATTGATAAAGTAAAACTCAGGCACACCTAAGAATTTCGATACTACTTTCGAATATATTTAACAGAAACTAAGAAAAAGTTACTTTTTTTGGTAAAACTGCACATTCGTAAAGTAATTTCTATTCATTTAAAATGTTTCATCAATCAAGTGAGATTTATTTGAAAAAAGAAATGCTACGAGACAAAAACTGAAAGGAGATTAGTATCACCCCAGTGTCACGAGACTCGAGCACGGGACACGGTGGCCTTGTAATTTGTAATCATAAATATCCTTTTTGCTATAGAATTTAGGAATTTTTATGGGGGACTAATTGAATTTCACATTGAGTTTCAATGGGAAAATCGCATCGACATTCACATACCCTTAAGGTGAAATTTTAACATATCGTATCGTACTTGAGATAAAATTACAAGAAATCGATATATGCAACTTGATTAAGGACGAGACATAATTTTTCAGATAACAGAATAACAAAAATTGGTCTTTAATAAAAAAAATTTCGATGGTAACATAGATTTAGTGAAGGAATGAAATTCAATAGTGAAATAAAATACAAAGAATAAATAAAACTCACCAGAAAATATGATGGCTGAGGCAGCGCCCATGACTCCGAAAAAGGGTCCATAAATGGGGTTTCCTTCTTCTGAACTCATTGTGAATATTGTAGTGGATTTGTGTCAAACGATTTGAATGATTAATAAGAGATAGAAAAAAATTATTTACAAAGAACTGTTAACTAGTGAGACTTGAAATGGTTCTGTACCGTCTTCACTTTACTAAACTAATACGTCTCGTGCCTCTGCTAAGTATGCTCGAACATACAATTACGAAGAGGGTCATGTGATGACGGACAAGAGTGTCGTATGACTGTGAGACAGGGGGAAGGGCAAATTTATAAATCAAACTCTGATTGGTTGTTCTGTATGAACTCTAACAATTTTCACCAAACAGAATGCGTGTTTCAGTATTTTTCGTATAGAGCTAACTACATAAAAGCCAACGCAAAGTGTGCTTGGAGAAGTTTTTCTTCATAACAACAAGCATAAAAAGGAAAATTACGCAAATATATCTCAGTTCTTTTCTACAATTATCTTTATCAAGAAAAGAAACGTATTCAATGGTCAAAGCAATATATAAGCTCAGTCTTTCATACCGGTATGAAAGCGGAAAGCACTTAACCAATAGCAACTTGTATTCAATAGAAACCATTCTAATAGAGAATTTTTATTGGCTTAAGGGACCAATTACACCTTCGGTAAAGATTTCCAGAACGGAAAATTTTTCATTGGAGTAAGAGAGACAGACTGGGTGTTTTCGACGTCGTCGGTCGTACCGATCAGTTGCCACATAAAGGTGCTCAAACTGTGTATTTAAAACTATTTAGTTAAACCTAAATAGTCTCAAATAAGCACCTTGTTGTGGCAACTGACCGGTACACTTGAATCCAACGATGCCTTCTCTCAGGGAAGGCACTAATTTGACGAATTTTGCCCACTTTCTACATTCTTTATAGTTCGTGTAAATAATGTCAACGGAATTCTGCTTTTCCATTGGCCAATTTTTTAGAAAATATAGAAGGTAGGCAAACTTTTTGAAATTAGTGCCTTCCCTGAGAGAAGGCATCGTTGGATTCAAGTGTACGACCGACGACGTCGAAAACACCCACTGTGTATCTGACTCTCTTACTCCAATGCAAATTTTCCTTTCTGGACAATTTTTACAGAAGGTGTAAACGATCCATAATGGCACGGTCACACCTCGGCTGCCTGCCTGCCTGCCTGCAGGTAGTCATGGCAATACATAACAGTAAGAGGGTCAGACAATTTAAATTATTCGTCTCCTCTCTCCTACTCCCGTGGCGGCTGCCTGCGCAGGCAGGCAGGCAGCTGAGGTGTGACCGTGCCATAAGGCTGCGGTTACACCTCTGCAGGCTGCCTGCCTGCGCAGGCAGGAGCAACGAGAGACGCATGATTTTCCCCTAATCGCCAAGTGGTCGAATGTTCAAATGGTCGAATACCAAATCGTCGAATCGTCATTTTGTCGAATGCTTAATGGCACGGTCACACCTCGGCTGCCTGCCTGCCTGCCTGCAGGTCGTCATGGCAATACATAAGAGTAAGAGGGTCAGACAATTTAAATTATTCGTCTCCTCTCTCCTACTCCCGTGGCGGCTGCCTGCGCAGGCAGGCAGGCAGCTGAGGTGTGACCGTGCCATAAAACGTCGAATTGTCAACTGGTCGAATGCTAAAAACATCGAATCGTCAAATGGTCGAATGTTCAAAACATCGAATCGTCAAATGGTCGAATGCTAAAAACGTCGAATTCTCAAATGATCGAATGCTAAAAACATAGAATCAGCAAATGGTCGAATGTTCAAAACGTCGAATGGTCATTTCGTCGAATGCTCAAAACGTCGAATTGTCAACTGGTCGAATGCTAAAAACATCGAATCGGCAAATGGTCGAATGTTCAAAACGTCGAATCGTCAAATGGTCGAATGCTAAAAACGTCGAATTCTCAAATGATCGAATGCTAAAAACATCGAATCAGCAAATGGTCGAATGTTCAAAACGTCGAATGGTCATTTCGTCGAATGCTCAAAACGTCGAATCGTCAAAAAGTCGAAAAATTTGCTTGGTTTAAATTAATGTTAACTTACATCAAACAAATTTTTCGACTTTTTGACGATTCGACGTTTTGAGCATTCGACCATTTGACGATTCGACGTTATGAGGATTCGACGAAATGACGATTCGACGTTATGAGCATTCGACGAAATGACGATTCGACGTTTTGAACATTCGACCATTTGCTGATTCTATGTTTTTAGCATTCGATCATTTGAGAATTCGACGTTTTTAGCATTCGACCATTTGACGATTCGATATTTTTAGCATTCGACTTGTTGACAATTCGACGTTTTAAGCATTCGATCATTTGACGATTCGATGTGTTTAGCATTCGATCATTTGAGAATTCGACGTTTTTAGCATTCGACCATTTGACGATTCGACGTTTTGAACATTCGACCATTTGACGATTCGATATTTTTAGCATTCGACTTGTTGACAATTCGACGTTTTAAGCATTCGATCAAATGACGATTCGACGATTTGGTATTCGACCATTTAAACATTCGACCACTTGGTGATTAGGGGAAAATCATGCGTCTCAAATGACGATTCGACGTTTTGAACATTCGACCATTTGCCGATTCGATGTTTTTAGCATTCGACCAGTTGACAATTCGACTTTTTGAGCATTCGACGAAATGACCATTCGACGTTTTGAACATTCGACCATTTGCTGATTCGATATTTTTAGCATTCGACCAGTTGACAATTCGATGTGTTTAGCATTCGATCATTTGAGAATTCGACGTTTTTAGCATTCGACCATTTGACGATTCGACGTTTTAAACATTCGACCATTTGACGATTCGATATTTTTAGCATTCGACCAGTTGACAATTCGACGTTTTAAGCATTCGATCAAATGACGATTCGACGATTTGGTATTCGACCATTTGAACATTCGACCACTTGGTGATTAGGGGAAAATCATGCGTCTCGCAAAATGCTTTCATGGGACTGCAGTGCAGCCTAATGGCACGGTCACACCTCGGCTGCCTGCCTGCCTGCCTGCAGGTAGTCATGGCAATACATAAGAGTAAGAGGGTCAGACAATTTAAATTATTCGTCTCCTCTCTCCTACTCCCGTAGCGGCTGCCTGCGCAGGCAGGCAGGCAGCTGAGGTGTGACCGTGCCATAACCTTTACGTCGATATTCGTTTTACCAAATAGTGATTTTCCCTATATCCCTAAATAAAATATAACTGAATGTACTATAGCCAAAACAACAACAACATCCATGTTTTTGATGTCGATGTTTTACTACTACCACCAATCTGGGTTGCGATGAGAAATGACAAACTGTGCTAGCTTACTGAGGGTCGGAAATCGTTGATTTTTTTGCCGCGAGTGCACGAAAATTATATGAAATTCAAGGATGGACATACTGTTTTTTATCTCATAGCGAACTGAAGAAGAGTCGCGCAAGTATTTTATCACTGCAACTAAACACATGTGTCGGCTTAACCGACTATTTTCGATTCCTCAAGTGCTACTGTCAACCACTGCCGTAATCGCTGCCAGAAAATTAAATACTTTGTATTGTCTGCCAAAGAAATCCTTCGTCGGTCTATGACATATAGTAAAAAATCTCTCCTCATCTCGACGTCTCGTCCACAGTTTCTATAATACGATACACTTTTTTCCATACCAATTAACTACACAGTGCGTGGGTGGGTAGACATCCAACAAGACCAAACTACTTCACTCAACTGCTAATTTTCCGATTTTTCGTCTTTAGTCATTGGAATTCAATTTTTTTACATCAAATTCATTACTTCTATTGCGAAAATTAATATCCACCTGATTTGCTATCAAGACTGCTGTCAACCTTTTCTGATCGACAGCTTGGACTATATCAATTGCTACGATTTCTTCCTACGACCTCCTTCAGTCCAGTAAGTAACAATTTGTGTTTGCTCACAATCAATTCAATTACGAATAGTACAAAATATCTGAATGCCATCGACGAATTTCTTTCGATTTCCTTCATTTTACATATTCTAGCCTATTTAAATTTCTTACTAAAAATAGCTCTGGAGTTTTCAAAGTCGTATTCTTCGAGTTGCTACTCTAACCTAAACATTCCTTTATTTTTACTACTATATATACTGTTATGCTTTTACACTATTATTTTCAAATAAAAGCATTAACTTTTTTACACCCTTCATTTTTTCGAAGTAGTTTAAATACTACAGAGTTAAAAATCTTAACAGACTACAATAGGAGTGTTAGATTATACACTGCTGAAAGTCTACACAATTTAATTTTTAAATTCTACACTTGTTTATCGAATAAATAAAAATTATTACTTTTAAACTTTACACAGTTTAACTCTACACCCGCTTATTTAATAATGGAAAAATATGTTAAATTTTTGCATAAAACTTACGTGAAAATACTAACTTTGCAATAATTTTAGAGTTTGCCTGATATATTTGATGGCTTTAAATAAACAATTAAACTCCGTGAGCGAGTCGCTGGTAGGCGGCATTCTGCATCGTTTACTGTATGTTAAAAAGCACTTTATTAAATGACAGTTTTTATTTTTTTTACTTTACTGGTAAACTATTAGTTGTATCAAATGTAATAAAGTAACAACAGTCATTTAATAAAGTGCTTTTTGACCTACAGTTTACGGTTAAAAAGAAAAAAGTATGTTTGCCCGATTTTAATAGGTCAATTAAAAAATTTCACATGAAAGTGCCCATTTGGAATTTAACCCTCCGTCACACACTTAGGGAGGATTTCCCTCTACGGTTTCAGTATTTTTTAAATAACTTTTGTTTTCCTCATTGCAAAATAAATTCAGTTTCTATACCTTTCGACAATTTCCTCCTCAACACATTTCTAAAAACAATTTAGTTTAAACGTAATTAATCTTCAATTATGAGGTTTCAAAGTCTGAAAAAACTCGAGAAAGTGAGGTTATGTTAAGTAAAAAATCAAGTTTTCAAAACATTTTTTGTTCCACTGTTGGTTAATGACAAAATTACATTATAAATATAATTAAAGTGAATTATTTAATGATTATTTTGCTTATTTGTTAATGTTACATTATTTTTACATGTAAAGTGGAATTCCTTCTAAGATTTGCATTCGTGTAGGGGAGAGTGGGGTAAACCGGACCCCCTAACGGTTTTTTACTCTTGTGACTAAACGAATTAACTGATTTCATTTTTCGAGGGCTTGTTTGAAAGATCATTTAATTGCGCAACTATTTCCCAGAGACACCTATACTTCATCTTTTATTGTTTAGTTGCTGTGGTAACTTTAAAAAATTTTGCAACGGTCCGGTTTGCCCCATCCCCTGGGGTAAACCGGACCCCCATGGGGCAACCGGACCGTTTGGTTTTTTATTTATAATATTGCATTTACATAATCTACAATAAGAAAAAAACATAAAGAATTATGTAAACAATGGTTGTAGTAATGAAAATAATAATTCGGGATTGAATTTTAATTAAATAAATATTTTTTTTAATAAATGAATAAAAATGTTTGGCATTATCAGAGAAACAATATCAAAGGGTCCAATTCTTATTGGAAGACAATTATTTTTTATTGTAAGTAAATATTTTAATGAAAGAAACATTTTATTTAAAAATAATTTTTATGAAACTTTAATCCAATCGAAATATCCTATGGCCAGTTTGTCCCACCAAAAACGGTCCGGTTTGCCCCACAGGCTCATTTTGAGAATGAATGTTTGTCAAAAAGAAACGCTTTGAAAATTCATCAAAGTTTTTGGTGGTAAATATTCCTGAGGTGTGTACCTTCAAAACCCTAATATTTGGAAATATTACACGATTTCCTCAGAATTTCCTTAAGAAAAAATTCGTAAAAGTGTAGAAAAAAATTACAAAAAAAACTTTTGCTCCCAGCGTTGCTTAAACAAAAGTAAAAAATGTCAAATTAAAAAAATAAGGTATACTACACATGGTTGTTTCAAATTTCTAAATAGCACTTTTGACAATTTCGCCATTTCGGAAATATCGAGGGGGGTCCGGTTTACCCACCGGTCCGGTTTGCCCCACTCTCCCCTAATTAATATTTATTTTTAAGACCGAAAATTTATTTTATTAATTTTATAATTTAGAATACTTTACTACATATTTGTAAGTTTGTATTCAAATTAAATTTTTTTGATTCCTTCCTTTATTTTGTAATGAGGCTTATTTAACAATGTGGTGAGGGATTCCCTCTAAACATGTGTAATCGTGTAATTATTTGTAAGATGTGTGACGGAGGGTTAAATATGGATAATATAAAAAAATTAACGTTGTGAACTTCACCGAAGTTACTCTTTAAACACATTTGAATTGCTTATTTATAGCAAAACTTAATATAGGGTAAGTCCGGGGGAGATATCCATAGTGTCTTTAAAGGATTATATAAACTAAAGAAAAAAGATTTTTGTTAAAACTTTTATTGGTATTTAAACATTAAACATTTTACTTTGAAGTAATGAAAATTAGTTTCTAAAATAGAAGATGGAAAAATAAGATGTTGTCTTTTAAGATACTTGTTTTTGCAGTGTTTTTATAGTGCTCTTAAATGATAATGTATATAGTTAACGTTATGTTAAATAAAAATTAAATATTAAATAGAAACTGGTTGATAGTAGTAAATTATTAATTTTATGTAAGAAACAATTTCCATGTAAGATTACATCAAGCTTGCACAAAAAGATTGCTATAATACGGACATTTTAAGCTTGTGACAAGCTTGCCGCAAACTTGCACATCAATATTGCAAATCTTGCACGTCAAGCTTGCTGCAAGCTTACGTATTATCTGGGAGCAGCTTTGTCACCAACGCATTGAACGTACTGAGCCAGTAAAATGCTGGAGTTCCTAATAGTACAAGTTACACAAAAATCAGACTGTCAAGCAGTAACGCAACTTTTTGAATTTTTATTTTATTGAAATTTAAATAACGGATTCTAAAAGAGGACGAAAAAAGCTTAAATAAAAAAATTAGTTAAATTTGGTATAGATTTTTCAGTATCTTCAAAGACATTATTACGACCCTTTTTACTTGCAGCTTTAACAATAAATTAAGGGCCATTATTTGATCGTTTATGACATGTAGGTAAAAGAGGGATATAAAATTACATGCAGATTTCGACGTAATGTAACAGACGTTTGTGGGCCACTTTTTACACGTAGGTCAAAAATGCCCTCAAAATTGAACAAAATTTTAAGGGTAGCGGGAATTATTTGTCAAATTTTAACGTTCAGGTCAAAATTGACCTAAATTTTAAGGATAGCAGAAATTCTTTGACAATTTTTGACATTTAGGTCATAAATGCCTTCAAAATTGACCTAAATTTTGAGGTTAGCGGGAATTATTTGTCAAATTTTGACGTTTAGGTCAAAAATGCCCTCAAAATTGACCTAAATTTTAAGGGTAGCGTGAATTGTTTGTCAAATTTTGGCGCTTAGGTCAAAACTGCCCTCAAAATTGACCTAAATTTTAAGGGTAGCGTGAATTTTTTGTCAAATTTTGAGGTTTAGGTCAAAACTGCCCTCATAATTGACCTAAATTTTGAGAATACCAGAGATTTTTTGACATTTAGGTCATAAATGCCTTCCAAATTAACCTAAATTTTGAGGTGTAGCGGGAATTGTTTTTCAATTTTTGACGTCTAGGTCAAAAATGCCCTCAAAATTGACCTAAATTTTAAGAGTAGGGGGAATTATTTGTCAAATTTTGGCGTTTAGATCAAAACTGCCCTCAAAATTGACCTAAATTTTGAGGTTAGCGGGAATTGTTTTTCAATTTTTGACGTCTAGGTCAAAAATGCCCTCAAAATTGACCTAAATTTTAAGAGTAGGGGGAATTATTTGTCAAATTTTGGCGTTTAGATCAAAACTGCCCTCAAAATTAACCTAAATTTTGAGGTTAGCGGGAATTGTTTGTAAAATTTTGACGTCTAAGTCAAAAATGCCCTCAAAATTGACCTAAAATTTATGGGGTGAAACTACAGGTAAATTCTTGACCTATAGGTCAGAAAATCTTAAAATAGCGGCGGCGGCATTATATATATATATATATATATATATATCCCTATTATATAAAAACATTTCGCCGCTGCCACAGAGTCAGAATATCTAAGGGCCCCTTGTAGTAAGGGCCGTCAAAACTTATGTCAAAATGGACCCATTTTTTGACCTATAGGTCAAAAAGAGGATGAATAATAGCCTCTCATTACCTCAAAACTTATGTCAAAATTGACCTATTTTGTGACCTATAGGTTTAGAAGGAGGATAAAGAACGGCCTCACATTACGTCAAAATCTATGTCTTCTCTCTAAATTTGAATCAGCGAATAATCGCTGTTTCAATCAGCCCAGAGTATGCAGCTGAGAATCAGCGACTACTCGCTGAATCGATCAGTGATTTATTTTTTTTCACTGATACAATCAGTGATTTTCTTATTCCATTTATTTAATAAGCAATTTCTGGAGAGTTCGTATTTCCATTGATTGAATAAATGGTCTTTCACTCTACAGACGGTTAAATATATTTTGTAAAAATATTTTACAAATTGGGGAAAAAGTGCGACAAAGAGATTTTTTGGAATAAAAAATACTAAACTTAAAAAAAATTTTGTGACATTTAGTAAAGTATTAAAATTTAATTAATATCCTTGATATTAATTATACTAAATTTAAAATAAGTTTTTTTAAAGTTTAGTATTTTTTATATAAAAATTTCGCTTTGTTGCATTTTTATTCCTAATTTATAAATTACTTTTATAAAATTTAATGTACTTTCTTTCTCTATGTAGGTATATAATTTTTTAAAATTTTATATTATTAACTGTAAATAAATGTACAAAGTCACTTATTTTTATTATTTTAATCTTTCTTGCCTAAAACTGTGAACAAGAATCTTTTTGAGAACAATAAGTTTTTGAATAAAATCAGACACAATCGCCAAAATCATCTCAACGCTAACCTAACTTTTCTCATCTACAGAATGCAGTGGCAGATTGCGCATATTCTAACGCACTGTATACGCGTAGACGCGATAAGCCACTGATGATTCAGTGAACGTCACTGACTTTTCAGTGGAAATTCAAGTCACTGAGAGAATCAGTGAAATTTTCGCTGATTCAAATTTAGAGAGTAATTTGACCTATAGGTCAATAACATAAATCAAAACATATGTCAAAATTGACCTATTTTTTGACCTATAGGTCAATAACATAAATCAAAACATGTCAAAATTGACCTATTTTTTGACCTAGGTCAAAAAGAGGATAAATAACGAATAAAAGTACATGTTTAATTTTACCTATTTTTTTGACCTACGGGTTTTAAACGGGGCCTTAATGTAGGCCTTCACATTACGTCAAAATTTGATCTGTGTTTTACCAACAGGTCAGAGCTTCCCCCCTGAAATAGAAGCGCGAAATAGGACGTCGAAGCCTATGCAAAAGAAAATTTTTTTACTTGCAGGCTGGTGGGGTAAGTGAGAGTAAGTTCGGCCACCCCCCAGTGGTCGACCACTTTCTTCTTCTTCTTTTCCACGAACTGATAACAAATATTTACAAAATCGAAAAGTTGTAATCTTTATTGTAAAATAGAAAAAACAATTTATTTATGTAATTCTAACAATGAGCTCTCAAAATAATAAAAATCACCCCCTAAGCATAGGTTTAAAAAAGTTCCAATTTCTGTATAAAAAATTGATTATTAAAAAAATAAATAACATTTATGAGATTCGTGATTTAATCCGAATATATTTCAATCAAATTCACCCTCATAAAATTACTCTCTTGAACATAAACATAAGATTTTTTTATAGATTCTAAAAGTCATGAAATTCTCTCACAATATATTATGTTTAAACTAAAACTAATAATAATAAAAAAACCCTTAAAAATCGTCTTCTAATCATAATTTTGACAAATTTCCAATTATTTTTAAATAAATTGTATACAAAATATGTAAATACGTTTGCTGAGGTCGAGAATATTTGATCTGAATATATTTCAATCAAATTCACCCCCATAAAAATGACCAATAAACAAAAAACCTCCCCTGTACATTATTTAGCCAATTTGATAATCATTCTCATGAAGAACATCTGTTTGATATTAATAAAAAAGGCCGATTGGATGTCGTATATTATTTGGCCCTGAAAAGGACCGATAGTTGTCGTATATATGATTTGGCCCTGAAAAGGGCTGATTGGATGTCGTATATGATTTGGCGCTGAAAATGGCCAATTAGATTGTATCAGTTTTTATATTTTTTTATGCGGATACCATTCGACTCCATGAAGAGCATACGAATATCTCTTGATGGTAACTACTGTGTTCTCTTTGTCTGACTTTACAATAAGACCATGATTTTTATTTATTTCTGGAACTGCTGGAGCTTTTGAAACCTTTTATTCAATTTCCTTTTTATTTTTTCATGGTCTTTTTGGCTGAAGTAAAAAATGTCTACTATTTTAAAATGGTTTTTGGCCCAAGCGAAAAGAGCTTCGGATGTTAACATTTCGTTTCCATGTTTTGCAAGTAAGCTTGATCTATAAGCTTCCCTTTTGAAAGTTGCATCAATGCCATCATACGCACTTTTGACATAAGCAGTTGCACTGTAATGCCATTCAGCTTCTATACCAAAATCTTCTTTATGGTGGATTAAATTTGCAACCTGGTATTTATTTTTAGAATGCTGTTTTGTCCCATCTGTCATGTAAATCACTTTCTTTACATTTTTTACTGTCTTCTTAATTTCTGGAATTAAAAAAAACACATTACTTTTATGGACCAATTTGCTATGTTTCTTCCAATAATAAATTATATTAAAAATTATGCACTGATTATTATTAAAATGGAATGCCTGAGAAGCGTCTTGGCAAGCATAAGAATAATTTTCTGCAAAGTCAAACATTACGATTACTGTTTCTTCAGAAAGATTGAGCATTTTTGTGGAAGAAAATTTGCGTTAAAATTGTTGATCTATCAGTTCCAGTCCATAGAGGACATTCCACCTCTGAAATATGTGAAGATTGTAGGATTACTCTTAAATTGTCAGAAAATTCGTCAATCCCCGAACAGTTTTCATAATTATTAAGTCAGCAATCTGCTCTCTTAATCTGAATTAGTAGAAATTTTACTTTTTCAATTAGTAGTTTAATATTTTACTTATAAATTAGTAGAATTCTCAACTTTTACTAATGAATTAGTAGAATTTCTACTCTCTAAATTTGAATCAGCGAAAAGTCGCTGATTTTGCAGCAATAAGTATGCAGCTGATTCAATCAGCGTATATAGGCTGAAATATCAGTGACTATTCGCTGTTTCATTAGTGTATATATGCTGATTGAATCAGCTGCATACTTATAGCTGCATAATCAGCGATTTTTCGCTGATTCAAATTTAGAGAGTATGTAATTTTTATTACTAATTCAAATTAGTCAGAATTTTTACTATTTCAATAAGTAGTTTTTACTTATTCAATTAGTAAAATGGCCATGTGACGCAGAAGGTACCGTTCCTTGTATTCGCTTTAGATAAATACCAAAGTGTTGTATAATCAAGTGACTCGAATATTGTTGAAAACTTTTTGAAAGTGTTAAGTGCTAGAAAAAGATTGTTGTGCTAAATTTGTTTTGTTCTTGCAGTGATAGTCTAGAGAAATTTTCATTTATTCCAGAACTTTGCAAGTACTAATAATACAATTTTGTGCAATTTTTTGGTTATGTCCGTTTGTCATTATTATTATGTATAATAATATTATTATCTATATTTTAAATTGTACAAAATTTTTGTTTAAAATTTAATGTTATCAATTTATTCTTTATTTTGTTCCTGTAGATTAATGTGTCTTTAAAAAATATATAATACAAAATATTGTTCGAGATTTCTAATAATAATAATTCTACTAATTCCATTAGTAATAACAGCTAATATGGTGCCAATATGCACATGCGCAAACGTGTACCTTTTGCTTTTATCCTTTTACTAATTCAATTAGTAAGGGCATAATGACTATTTGAATTAGTAGTTTTCTACTAATTGTAGGAGGACGACTTTTCACTATTTCAATTAGTAATATTCTACTAAGAATTAGTAGAATGTTACTAATTCAGATTTAGAGAGTGGTGTAGGTTGTTTTCAGAAAATTTCACTTAAACACTCTCTATAATTTTTGATCGGCAATTGTGTGTCCTTTGTGAGCACATCGATATCAATTGCCTTTAGCATCAGTTTCACATTTTAGTGAATTACACAGACATATACTTAATGTGTACCGGCAGTACCAGTAAGGATACAATTTTTTGGCCTTAACTTTGCAAATGCACTCAAGCTAATCTTATATTTTGCGTAAGATTCTTCCAACAACACGTAAAGCTCTTTCAAATCTAATAAAAGAAGTCATTTTTGAACTTGCGTGCGCTTTCCATCTTTCTTTACAGACACGACATCTTTCATCCCGGGAATCAATCCACTATTAAGATCATTGGTATAAAATTCAGTTACCTTATCAACAGTAGTTTGAGGTTAACCTTTTTCCGCATTTTTTTATTGTCTCACCTAATATGCCCTGATTAGGGAATGATTTTAGGGGTTGTTTTTTTAATATTAGTTTTAGTTTAAAAATAATATATTGTTAGAGAATTCCATGACTTATAGAATCTATAAAAAAATGTTATGTTTATGTTCATAAAAGTAATTACCAAATTGTCCAAATAATGTACAAGAGATGATTTTTGTTTATTGGTAATTTTTTATGTTATATATTTTTTTAACCAATTTTTTAAACATAAAATGGAACTTTTCTCAACCTATGCATAGGTGTCTCTTATTGTTAGACGGATACTTGAAACACATTTCGTGTCTCAAAATGCATTGCTAAATGTGTAACACACTCTAAACGTCTTAAAATGAAAGACATATCTGTTTCAAATATGTGGACTAAGACATCTTATGTGTTTCAAATATGGGGACAAAACGTCTCAAAATGAGACACTTGATTTTGCAATGTAGTAGAAAGTTAACGTGAAATTTTTATATTTTAACAGAAAAGAAAAAGTTAATTTTCATATTTTTAAGAGGTTATGTTGATTTTTTCTGTGATCACTGCAGAAATTATTTTTCAAATTAAATATAGAAAACTTCATTACTATTGGTAAACAAATGTTTGGCAATAATAGAAGATACTTAAGTACTACTGATTTTATTATTATAATATTTATTAATACTTGCATTGAATAAGTATCATAAAATTATTTTCAAAAGCTGTAAGAAAAATTTTTTTTGTGATTTTGTTATTCTGTATAATTTACGGACAGTCAAGACTTTGCACCTTGTCGTTATTCCCTTTA
The DNA here is from genome assembly GCA_032873175.1 of Leptopilina drosophilae. Taxonomy (NCBI): domain Eukaryota; kingdom Metazoa; phylum Arthropoda; class Insecta; order Hymenoptera; family Figitidae; genus Leptopilina; species Leptopilina drosophilae. The sequence continues at coordinate 23,479,133 of CM065484.1, read as the reverse complement.
AAAGCGTTTCGTTCAATTCCTAACCTCAAAATATGAGCACTTATTTTCACAATTCAGCCATTTTGAAAAAAACAGTATACTGCGCAGTGTTCTGTGACTTTAACTCAGCATTAAGTGTCTTCGACAACACTGATTAGTAAAATCGACAAAACGAAACTAAATGATGTTTTTTAAATGTAACTGAATATTCATATGGTGGCTTAATTACAAGCGAAGAAAGTCAACAAAATCACAAATCGACAAATAATATCGTTAATAAAAACTACAAAATCCAAGGGAAAAAATTAATCGAAACTTTTTTAAACGTTTCAGGGGTCGCTTAATACAAATCCGAAATCAGATTTCGATTAGAGTTAAAAAATTAAAAATGGTGGACAAATTTTAATACTCTTTAAAATCGCTCAAAAATCGTTACTCGGGGGTTTTCAAGGTCCCTGATTACTAATATGGCTTAAGCTTTTAAAAATTAAAAATGGCGGATTTAATATGGCTGCCATTTTTTCGCGAAATCATTTAACCCTTTGCCGTTCTTGTGTTACGAAATGTCGTTTAGAGTCTTTTCTGGGGGAACAACCAATGAGGAAAGGCGGTATGCTTGTGTTGATAAATTAGTTATGTGTGAGAATGTAAGTGTTCTGAATTTGCAGGAACGTACCTAATTAAAAAATGAATCCATTTATATTTTTAAATAAATTATATTTAAAAATAATATTTAATACCTAAAAATCTGTTTTTTTTGTATAAAGTGGAAGTGTATTTGCAATTTATTACTTTTTAAACCTATGTAAACATAACCTCAAAATCAAACTAACATCCGGCCCTGATATTATCCACGTGATTCCACTGTCAAACTGATTTTTTCTAAGGTGGGGAAAGCTTATGCACCGCAAAGGGTTAATTCCTTCAAAACTTGCCCTATGGGGGTTTTTTAGGTCGCTGATTACAAATATGACATTAGTTTTTAAAAATTTTAAATGGCGCATCCAATGTGGCGGACAATTTTTCGAGAATTCATTGAACTTTTTCAAAACTTGTCCTTTGAGGGTTTTTATAGGTCGCTAATTACAAATATGACTTTAGTTTTTAAAATTTCAAAATGGCAGATCCAATATGGCTGTTGATTCATTAAAAACTTATCAAATTTGTTTGAAAATTTTCTTTTAGGGTTTTTATATGTTGCTGAGTATCGATTCATGGGTTTTCTACTAATATACTAAAATACTAAAATAATATGCAGTCGAATTCAAAAATTTAAAAAGAAATTAGAAAAACTAGAATTTAATCCAAAACGACAGAAAAGTTTAAGAAAAATTAAGCCAACTGGATTATAAATTGTCTTTCAAGATTTTGAAGATTGCTTTTTACAAATATTTATTCGAAAATAGGAAATTTAAATTGTCCGATTAATTTTAAAACCATTAATAATGAATTACGCTCAAAGGTGTGGTTGCGTTTGAGTACTGTAAAACAGTTAAAGTTTTCTTTGAATTAACTATAAACCCATGTCCGTTTTGTATGTACTTAACCACACCTTTGAGCGTAATGCATTATTAAGGGATTTAAAATTAATCGGACAATTTAAATTTCCTATTTTCGAATAAATATTTGTAAAAAGCAATCTCCAAATCTTGAAAGACAATTTATAATCTAGTTATGTCAATTTTTCTTAAACTTTTCTGTCGTTTTGGATTAAGGTATTAGTCGCGCTGCTGGCTCTGGCCAAAAGTTTACTGGGCTGCTTACTAAAATGGGGCAGTGAGAGTGAAAGAGATAGTTTAACTCCCTACTCTATTCGTTCGTATGAAAATTCATATAATTTAGTTATTTTTTTAACTTTCTGTCAATATATTTATAGTTTGGGGCGGTCAAAAAATGTCATGTTTTTTTATTCATTTGTTTTATCTAGTTGAATACTTTGGTAGTTTTATTTCAAAATCTGACGATTAGTTATCATATAAATAATTATTAAACAAATTCAATACATGCATTGGGTGCTCCCTCCATGCAAAATGTGTAAACTTTGAATTTATTTTTTGAAGCTTTGAAACGGTCAAAATTAATGAAATTGGTCTCATTCTTGTAGACAAATACTTCAGGAATAAGTATGAAAAATTTTAAAAAAATCTGACGAAAACCATTTTACGCGAATAATACCTTAAATTCTAATTTTTCTAATTTCTTTTTAAATTTTTGAATTCGACTACATATTATTTTAGTATTTTAGTATATTAGTAGAAAACCCATGAATCAGTACTCAGCAACATACGAAAACCCTAAAAGGAAATTTTCGTACAAATTTGATAAATTTTTAATGAAATCAACAGCCATATTGAATCCGCCATTTTTAATTTTTAAAAACTTAGGTCATATTAGTAATCAGGGACCTTGAAAACCCCCGAGTAAAGGCGCTTGTATACCTCACCGATTCTGAGTATGTCCCCGTCATGTAAGCAGTTTTCCAAGTTGGAATGAGTTTTCTAACCAAGGAAACCGAGTTAGAAAATTGCTTGCATGGCGGGATAATTTAAAAATATAAGTAATGATCAGTAATTTGTGAAAGAGAATTAATAGTAGAATATGAATAAAATGATTTTTTTGAATAAAACTTATGTGACATAACTTGTGATAAATTATTGTAATGAAAAAGTGAAAATGTTAAGAGAAATATGTTAAAATAAAATTACAATTGTGATCAAGTCGATGTTTGCAGAAAAGGTAATGTAGTCCATGTGTATATTAAGTGAAAATTTATCAGTGTTGTTAAAACAAAGATTATTAATAAATAAATAAATTATTAATAAATAATTAAATAAAAATTGCTGAATGTAAGATGATAAAAACCATAACCTTTAAATAATAAAACAATATTATCATTTTAAGAATGTTGTAATTTAATAAAAAAGCAATGTTACCTCATTTTCGTAGTTATCCATTTTCAATTTATAATATATAAAATATATATAAAAAACAAAAATTTAATATATATTCTATAAAAAAAATATTTTTCATTCCTCAGGCACGAAAATGGTGTCATTTCATGCCTCGAGAAAAACATAGGAAATGGCTCATTTTTTCCATAGGGTAAAAATGATTTCTTGTTTTTCCTAGGACAAAAAAGCTGGGTAAAAATGAAAGCACTGGTCATTAATGATCCCATTTCAATACATTTAGAATTTCTCTTGACTCACGTAGTGACGAGTTTCCTAAAGGTCTAAATAATGTGAAATGGTTAATGCATTTCAAACCCTGTGTATCACGTGATATAGCACCTAACCTGACCTTCCGTCACAAAATTACAAATGGCTGCCCTTTCGTGCGTGCACATGTGAAGTGTTGTTCAGTGTCTCAAGTTTTCTCAATAATTTATCTTTTTTTTCTACCGAATATTTTTAAAATATGGCTAATAATATTCCACACGAAGTCTCCGACATGGCAAACCAAGCGCTGGCTGACATTGTGCCAGAAAAGTCAAGAAAACTTTACGAAATGGCACACGCAAGCTTCGTGGAGTGGAGGAACAGCAACAGTGTTACCGAAACTAACGAAGTAGTTCTTTTAGCGTATTTTAAAAAGCTGTCTGAGAAATACAAGCCAACAACACTCTGGTCCCAATATTCGATGCTTAAATCAATGCTTCAGTTGAAAGAAAGGATTAACTTGGAAAATTTCTTGGAAGTAGCTGCTTTTTTGAAAAAGAAGTCTCACGGATATGAGCCAAAGAAATCCAAAGTTTTTAGTGCGGAAAATGTCGAGACATTCCTGAAAACTGCTCCTGATAATTGTCACTTAGATAAAAAGGTAAAATTATATTTTTATTAATTTCATGTGATTATTATATTTACAATTGTTATATTTACAGAAATTATATTTACAAAAATTATATTTACAAAAAATTATATTTACAAAAATTATATGTACACAAATTCACAAAATTTATATTTACACAAATTCACAAAAATTATATTTACAAAAGTTATATTTACAAAAATAAAATTTACAAAAAAACATTTTATTTTTAGGTTATTATGATCTTTGGCATTTTTGGTGCCCTTCGAAGTGACGAATTAGTCAAAGTCAAAGTTCAGGATGTTACTCGACAGGGCGAACTTTATCACGTAAAAGTGCCAGTGACGAAAACTATGAAATCGCGGTCTTTCGTTATTTCAGGGGAATTCTGCTCTTATATTGAAAAATATAAAAATCTTCGTCCCACAGGCATCGCGAATGATCGATTTTTTCCTAAATTTTCAAAATGGAAAATGTACTATCCAGGTAAAAATATTTTTAAAATGTAATTTTATTTCTTTTATCTTTTGAGTTGCTTTTTCCACTAAACATAGTAATCAATTTATTTTGAATATTTTCACAGGTGATAGGCAAACATAAATTCGCGAACCACTCCACAAAAAATCGCGGAGTTTCTCAAGTTGGAAGATCCTGAGGAGTACACGGGCCATAGCTTCAGACGAACTTCGGCAACCATACTTGTGGATGCCGGAGCTGATTTAACAGTTCTTAAACGTCACGGGGGCTGGAAAGAGTAGTACGGTTGCGAAGGCATACATCGATGAATCCATGCGGAGTAAAAAAGGATGTAAGCTCTCTCTACTGCAATATGATTAACTTGCCTTCAACTACTGATAACGGTTTCAAACAACACATTTCGCCGAAATGTTCTGTAGAAAATGCTGAAGACTAGTAACTCAGCTAAACGTCAAAAGACTGATGTTGAAAATAATTCTCCGAATTCGAAGTCTGCACTAGAGAAATTGCAAAAAGATAAAAAATCTTCATTTGAAAATTGTAACGTAACGATACATTTTCAATAAGTTACGCTAACATTGCCTATAAAGTCTGTTTAAAACTCGAAAGACTGATTAAAAATACTAAAGATTGTAGTTGTACTATTTATTGTTCAGAGGTTCTAAAATTTAATTTTTTATGTTTGAGAGTTTAATTTTTCTACAGACAATAATCAAACATTATTTTAAGACACAAATTCTATGTAGTTTTAAATATTGTAGAAATAAGATTTACTAACAAAAGATTAAATCTTTGTAAACAAACTTAAAATAAATAAATAGTTTTGAATATAGACATTGACTTATTTATAACTTCACAACTTGTAATAGTTTTTAATTATCTTTAATATTATTTAGTTAATTTATTCTTTTGAGTTGGTTTTTTTAGGCGGGGGGCTTCGCCCCCCCCAACCCCCACCGGGGCTCCGCCCCTGGACCCCGCCGGGGGGCAAGCCCCCGGCCCCCCCCCCCCCCCCCCCCCGCGATCAGCTTGCTTTACATGCGCACTGGTTTTGCCATTACCTAGGGGTATAAACATCTTCTTTATACCTTCAGAATACAAAATAGCACTTGTTAAATGATTCTTGTATTTGTGCCTTTGGAATAAAAAGTATCGTAAGCAACACGTGGCTAAGGCATTTATTTCCTCGACTGCTGTTTGTTGTACTCGTTTCCGGCTCGGGCGCCTTCGGCGCCCTCGCCTACAACTCGTACTGCAAACATCAGTCTTGAAAATAAATGATTGGCCTTAGCGACTAGTTGCTTAATGTACTATTTTGTTCATAACCTCATCACTAGCTGTTTTCAACAACACTGATAAATTTTCACTTAATATACACATGGACTACATTACCTTTTCTGCAAACATCGACTTGATCACAATTGTACTTTTATTTTAACATATTTCTCTTAACATTTTCACTTTTTCATTACAATAATTTATCACAAGTTATTTCACATAAGTTTTATTCAAAAAAATCATTTTATTCATATTCTACTATTAATTCTCTTTCACAAATTACTGATCATTACTTATATTTTTAAATTATCCCGCCATGCAAGCAATTTTCTAACTCGGTTTCCTTGGTTAGAAAACTCATTCCAACTTGGAAAACTGCTTTCACGACGGGGACATACTCAGAATCGGTGAGGTATACAAGCGCCTTAACCATTTTTGAACGATTTTAAAGAGTTTTAATATTTGTCCACCATTTTGCTAACAGACATTTTAAATTTTTTAACTCTAATCAAAATCTGATTTCGGATTTGTATTAAGCGACCAAAAAAAAAATGTTTAAAAAAGTTTCGTTCAATTTTTTCTCTTGGATTTTGTAATTCTTATTAACCCTTTGCCGTACATAAGCTTTCCCCACCTCAGAAAAAATCAGTTTGACAGTGGAATCACGTGGATAATATCAGGGCCGGAAATTAGTTTGATTTTGAGGTTATGTTTACATTGGTTATGTAGATTTGATAAAAGTCTTTAATAATCAAATATAGCTATGTTTAAAAAGTAATAAATTGCAAATACACTTCCACTTTATACAAAAAAAACAGATTTTTAGGTATTAAATGTTATATTGAAATATAATTTATTTTAAAATATAAATGGATTCATTTTTTAATTAGGTACGTTCCTGCAAATTCAGAACACTTACATTCTCACACATAACTAATTTATCAACACAAGCATACCGCCTTTTCTCATTGGTTGTTCCCCCAGAAAAGACTCTAAACGACATTTCGTAACACAAGAACGGCAAAGGGTTAACGATATTATTTGTCGATTTGTGATTTTGTTGACTTTATTCGCTTGTAATTAAGCCGCCATATTGGATTTTCAAAAACGCCCACCTGCTATTAAAAGCACACGAGTGTACGTATTTTTTAAGACCTTAAACGTTTTTTTTATTGCTCCAATTTTTGGCCACAGCTCTGTTTCTGTTGACGTGGAACGTCCTATATATATTAATTTTTATAATTATTACATTATAAAGTGATATTTAAAAAATATTGTGTAAAATTTTAGTTAATTTTTTTGAAGAAATGTGCCGCTGACAGTGATTCTTCGCTGATATCTCGAAATAAAGTGCCATCGTGATGTCCCTCATACCTCTCATCCCTGTATCAACTAAAATCAAAATAATTTTATTAATTAAGAAGTGTTAGCAGACAGTGACAGCTAGTTTTTATTTTTTCTTTAGTTTTTCGATTTTTTAAATCACTCAAAAGTTAAAACATCGATATTTCATTAAAAAATCAGGCAGAGAAGCAGGCGCAATGCGCCTACATCATAGGGTTTCGTGGCCTAAAATGACAAAAATGATGTTAATGATAATGAATGAATAAAAAACAACTATTACCATAGTAACGGTTGCCATGGCAACGGTTGTTATGGTAAACATCAACATAGCAATGGCTTCCAAGGCAACGGCTATTATGACAAACATTAACATAGCAACGGTTGCTATGACAACGCTTGCCATGGCAACGGTTGCTATGATAACGGTTGCCATGGCAACCGGAGTCTCGCTATAAGGGTTTTGGCCCTTGGCCACTAAACCCTAAAAACTCATCAAAGTCGTTATTTTAAGATAAGATAAAATAAAAAAAAAACAAAAACTCGACGTTGCTGTCTCGTCATTTATTGGAAAAAAGGTGTGCGAAATTTTTAAAAAATGGGTACAGTAGATTGGGAACTAGTCAGTGGACACCGACTCTGAAAAAACTAAATTTGAAGAAAACTTGTTTAAATGTTTCAATGATTTTTATATGAAGTAGGATAAGGAGATGAAACGGCCTATATTTATTGGCCCCCAAATAAGGGGGTCAGAGTAGTGAAGTTTTCATCTCCCTACTGTCTCGAGCGCCCCTTGAGGAAAAATACAGAATTATAATGTATCGTCTGCTACACGGTTGTTTATAACATTTATGAGATGGCAGCTGAATGAATCGGGTTATATTTAAGGTTTGAACGAGTTTTAGGACTGAAATTGGAAATAAAAATGAAAAGTTAGTATAAAATAATAAATTTATGAGTAAATAATATTATGTTAATATTAAAATTCATTCTTGCTGTCATTTCACTACAAAAACATTGAGGTTATATTTATATTTTTCTCTTTAGATCACGTGACATAATAGTTCAAAAAATTACCACTGTGAACGCTGTAACCAGTAGGGAGAGAAAAACCGCACTACTCTGACCCCCCATTTTGGTGTCAACTTTTTTCTGCAATATACTGCAGGCGTTTCATCTCCTTATCCTCCTTCATGGATTTTTACATTATAAAAAAATGTTTTCTTGTGCTTACACTGAATCATCGATTCCAGCTCCATAAAGCGTAATTTTTTTAAATTTTCGGGTAATTCTGGTCATTTCAGCAATTATAAATGGGGCAAAATTCCTCAACTGCCCAGGTAAAAAAATAAATGTTATTGGATTTTCTCGAAACTGTGCCAAAATGTTACTATTATTAGTGTTATTGTAAATATACACGGAGAGAAATTCTGTTTTAATATTTCGTATTATTATATTAGTATTTAGTAAAACCGATTGCAATTTGGGGAAATCGTGCACTTTTATGAATTAATATTACCATTTTTAAGAAAGTTAAATGGGCAACGTCAACAAAATTTTGTTGACGGCTAACAAACGTGGAGTAAAGATATTAATCTGAAGTCAGATTTGTAATCAGCTACCCCAAAAACCTCCAAGGAACCATTTTCATGCAAATTTAATCACGTTTTAAAAAAAATTTCGCCATATTGAATCCGCCATTTTGAATTTTAAAAAAGTAAGATTTGATTCGTAATCAGCGACCCCAAAAACCCCCGAGTAACCATTTTCCAGCAAATTTAATCACTTTTTAAAAAAAATTCCCAACATTTTTTACGATATTTTGGATTTTTGTGACGATATTATTTACTTTTCTATGTTAAAATATTAATCGAAATAGTCATTTTCGTATCAAGGGCGCAAAATAGGTGATTGCGACGATGGCGAAATTGTGACCCGAGGTCCCGAAATTTCGCCAGAGTCGTAATCACCTTTGCGCCCATGATGCTAACATAATTTTTTGTCCAAACTGCAGGGAAAGTATGTCATTGAGGGCACGAACGATTAAACGCTCATATTAGTTAAAAATTAAACTCTATATAAATGTTAACTCTTTGAAGTCTATAATGATACAAGTTTTAATATAGAAATAAGACAACAATGTATTCTGAAAATATAATAATTGCCAATTTTTTTAACCAAAATGTGAACAAAACCAAATGTGTTATAATTTTTTTAAAAGAAAATCGAAAAAAATTGCATATTTTTCTGGACAAAATAAAACAAGTTGAAAATGTTTGCATTTTTATAGTCAACATAAAAAAACTCGAAAATATCACATTTTAATGAAGAAAATCGAATAATTAATATGTGGGCGCAAAATACTCTTCTGCCTGCTCGAAGGTAGGGGAAGCGGGCGCAAAATATTTTGCGCCCGTTCGGAGGTCGGTGAGCGGGCACAAAATATTTTGCGCCCGCTCTAAGTGCCCGAAATGACATACTTTCCGTGCAGGTAGGATGAAAAAATTTTTTTTGTAAAAAAAGTGTGTTTTTTTCAATAAAAGTGTTATAACTTTTTTTGAACTAATTATAAACAAATTCTAGTTTCATATTCTGAAAGAACGATAAATTTTACGCCGGAAATGGTATGCTTGAAATTTTTAAACTAATTATTTCATGCAAAATAGGAGTCATAAAATCAAAGTAAATTTTGCGTCCTGGTGGGCGTTAATGGGTTAAGGCAGTTTTACAAGAAATCCTGACGTGATGGGCTATTTTGGAGGTCGGATTCATATTCCACATCTAAAAAGCTATAAGAATCACTTTCCACTTTCTCTGTAACAGAACTAAGCCAAAATTTGCAGGGCTGTGTTTTTTCCAAAAACTAAAGAAAATTTATTTTTACATTTTCTGAATTTTTTGTCATGGGTAGGTTTTAAATGCGTTTAAAGATAAAAATCTGAGTTGCGCAAAATGAATTTTCAAAAATAAGCCTTCTAGCATCATTTTAATATTAAGTATTTTGAAGGTTCAATATATTGTAATCTAGAGATCCTCAAGGGAGAGTTGACGCAAGTTCCCCTTTCCACTACTTTAGTGGGTAAAAGGAAACGGAAGTGGCAAAAAAGCGCGGTGAAATTTAAAATGTAATTATGAGTGTCCATGTTATGTTCTGTGAAATAGGTTATGTTTATCTGCTCGTGCTATATGTAAAAATTTGTCAATCGTACAAACATTGAAAATTTAATAATTTAATTTGAAAATGGTAAACTCGTGCTGTATTTTATACTGCAAGACGAGGTCAAAATGTCGAAATCTGGCGAAACTTATGGATAAAAAATATAAACCGAGAAGACTGGATGCCAGCACCGAAATCATCTGTTTGTGAGGTAATTTATAGTTATTTACTAAACATAATGTAGAATTAAAAGCACAATTTACATGACTAAGAGCTTATTATAAACATTTATAAAAACAAACATTTATGACAATGCAAAAAAATAATTACAAAAAATATTATCAAAATACTAACTCTGCAAATTATGTCGATAATCAGAATGTCGCCGAAAATACTATTTCTTTATTGTCAGAAGAGAAAAATACAGCCATTGATACAAATGCTAAAGGACAAATATGTCTCGAAAATAATAATGAAAACAGTTCAACTCTGTCTGCATGCAGTACGCAATTATTAAGGAATGAATCTGAACCTCAGGTATGTATGAAATATTGTACATGAACATTTTAATGGAAAAAGTCATTTTAAGTTGTCATGATTTTGCAACAGAAAGTTATTAAATATTTATAGTTTACTAAAAGCTCTTTTTACATTTGACAGGAGGATAGCTTAAATAAGGAAAACAAGAAAAGCAGTTCGACAAATTCATTTTCTACTTTGCCAGAAAAAACTATTTTTCTTCAACATTCTAAAGGGGCTTTCCATAAACCACGTGGTCCTCTTTTTCCAACTTTTTGACCCCTCCTTCCCCCTGTGTGTCCAAGAGTGGTTTTACACTGTACCCCCCCCCCACCCTATTGTGCCACGTGGCTCAAACGTTTAATTTTATTTTTTCATAACGCGGTGCAAAAAAGAGCACTTTTTTGCACCTTGTTATGAAAAATATCGTTCGTAACTAGTGCTAGTAGTTGTCAATTTTTGCACGAGTACTTTTTTTGGAACAAACTGTAGGCGAAGCGAAGCAACAATGCGCATGAGCGCGATTCTTCGGAGTTCGGTTCGTTCCGTCGTTTAGTTTGCGTTCGACATAGCCCGCGTAAATTCGAAAAGAAATGTAAAATAAAGCCACGTGTCATGAAGAGGAACCCCTCCCCCCCTCTCGTGGTCAAGAGTAGCATTTTGCTGACACCCTCCCTCCCTCTAAATGGGCCACGTGGTTTATGGAAGACCCCAAAGAGGAGATTGAAAAATTGATTCGCAGACAAGAAGACAAAATTAAGATGTTACAATCTCAGTTACAACAGGTTCTCCAAGAAAAACATGAATTAGAAAGAAACGGACATACGGCGTACAAAAAAATATTGTGCGACTTATTTACTGAGGATCAAATAAACGTTTTAATTAAAGCCAAAGATAATAATGGGAAGCCGCAGAGACAACAATGGTCTAACTCAAGACAAGGGTTTCCATTCCCGTCACGCAGTACTTTGAGTCGGCGAATTGAGCACATTAAATTTGAACCCGGCATTTCTGATGAAATGTTTCAATATTTAGATAACAAAGTGACTCATTTCGCAAACGAAAGTGACAGACAGTGATCACTTGCACTTGATGAGGTCAGCATACTAGGAGGACGTATGTTTGATCCTCAAACAAAACAGTTTATTGGAAACATTACAGTTCCGTCTTCATCTGAAGGTACGGTAAAGCATGCTCTTGTTTTTGTTTTAACTGGTAATCAAACAAGATGGAAACAAATAGTAGGATATGAATTTACTCATGGTGGATTTGATGGCACATTATTAAAACCCATTATTTTGCATATCATTGCAAAAGCTGAAAATATCGGTTTGAGGGTAAACAGTGTGACGTGCGATATGGACCTTCGAATGTTGCTTGCTGGAATTCGTTTGGTATTACAGCTAGAAGAAAAGGTGAGATAAAAAATTATATTCCTCATCCTCATGCCGACGTTAATCGAAAACTGTTTTTCTTTGCGGTTGTGACACATGTGGCTAAGAATATTGTTCAAGCTATAATTAATAACGACGTAATATATTTACCTCAAGATATTCAAGCCAAATACAATTTACCAACCAATGTCGTTTGCGCAGACTATTTAACTGAATTATGAGAAGCTCAGGAAGACTTAGTCTACACAGTAACGCCGAACCTTAAAAAAGAAGACATCATTCTTTCAAGCAGTAAAAATTTTCAGAAAATGAAAGTAAAAAGGGCAAGAAATATATTAAGTACTGAAGTTAGCGCAGCTCTTTATTTTCTATCTGATGAAACTGACAAATTAGAGTATCAGACAACTGCATGGTTTGATGAATACATTGCGAAATGGTTTCGTCCTATGACATCGAGAAATTTTCAGAGCGCTATTAGCAAATTCAACATAACTAAATATAAGGAGACAATTTCTTTTCTTGGAGAGATGATAAATCTGATAACTAGGATCCGTATTGGCGAGGCAGGAATCTTTAAACCGATCCAGAAAAGTTTGATGTTGACCACCAAATCTGCTATCGAACTGAGTCAGTATCTGATAGAATGTGTAGGATTTAAATTCGTTTTGACTGGTAGATTTACACAAGATGCGGTTGAGAATTTATTTAGCATCATAAGATCCAAGCACTTTACACTGAAAATGTCAAAAATATACAATTTCCTCAATGTATGAATCAACATTTACTACCTAATAAAGCTCGCCCTCTAAACAATATCGAGAAAAATGCATTGTATCGCTTTGCAGGATACTTAATAAATAGTATTCAAAAAAATTCAAAGACTTGCGAGTTATGTATACAATCTGTCGGATCAAGGCAGTCTTCAAATACGGAATGTCAAAGTCACAAAAATTCTGTATAAAGTACATTTAAAAAATAATGGGGGCTTTTAATTATCTTAATTTCACTCTAATTTATACAATAAATGCTTTTCGATTTATTCTTTGTACTTCTTTATATCCCAGTTATTCGAATTTACACCTTATTTAAGTAAAATATAGTAAATATAATTTTGATATTATTTATTGATAAGTATATTAATAAAATCATTAAATTAAGTAATAAAGTTATTTAATAAAAAAAATAATTATTTTCATTAATCATTTTCAAATCAACTAACAATCAAGACAAATTTTTTCGTAATTTGCAACTATAATTAAATAATTAAAAAATGATATATTATTGGGTTTTCAAAATAAATTTAATGTTTTATTTGTTAGATATTTCACTTACTGACAACTATTAATAACGAAATAATAAATTCAGTTTACTTTTTATACTGATGAAATAAAAAATATTTGTATTATTACTGTATTCTTTATTTTCAATTTAAACACGATTCGCGCCAGTTTTCTGAACATCCACTTCCGGATACCCACCACCAATCATTTATCAATTTAGTAACTTTAAGTTACCGTTTTCAAGTTAACTTTTTGATAACGGAAATACGAAATCTTTGGAAAGTTCAAATATTGTTATCAAAATTTTTTTTAATAATTTGAGGCATTACACACTTCAACAAAATGTTATTATAAATATATTTACAAATTGTCAACAATTTAAGGTTATCTATAAGATAACATGTTAAAGTTGACATTTTTGCTTAATAAAATTGTAATGGAAAAGGTAACTTTCTACAATTACTGTTTCTTAATAATACCAGGCGGCACACGATAACTAAAAGGCATCAAAATGTTAACATCTACTCAAATCGATAACTAGAAGTTATCAAAAAGAAAAGTGTGCTCGCTGGGATGTTATGATAATATTTTGTTAACTATTTTTAGTTAATTTAATTATATATGCAAATAGTTAACAAAAATACAAAAAATGAGTCAAAAAACGCGTATTGTATTGTGCAAATGGCTTGGCTCCTCATCGCTTGGATACACGTGTGCACGTGATAGATTTTAACTAATATTTTCCTTCCAATGGCATTAGTGGATCTATTTATTAAAAAGAGGTTGAAAAAACTTATTAATTATTATATTGATGTAATCAATATTGGGGTTTTCGTAAAAAAACTCCTTTTAAATTTGATTTCTTTAATTTATTAAACTTTTAACATTATTCATTTATAATTTAATGAATTGTGTTTAATAATTTATTTATAGCTATTTTATTTTTTCAAAAATAACTAATAGGGGAGAGTCACTACGGTCGGGCCACCTTTACGGTTGGCCCACATCGGGTTTCTTATAGGCTGCGGTTACACATCTGCAGGCAGCCTGCCTGCAGATTGTCATGGTAACGTACAAGGGTAAGAGAGTCAGTGACTTCAAACTTCTCCCTTACTCCTGTTTATCCTGCCTGCGGTGGCAGACAGCCTGTAGAGGTGTAGCCGCAGCTTTAGTTGTAACAAACTGGTGCCATTTACCATTGCATGTAAAGGTTAAGTCCACAATAGACACTTTTCTTAAAGCGATGCATACCCTCTACATCGCTTTAAGAAAAGTGCCTATTGTGGACTCAACCAAATACTTGTTAGTGATGGTAGAAAACTTTTCACGTCATTTTTATTAAGTTCCAATGAAGTACGCGAGCAGTATAAACGTAAATATGTGGTGAATTTTTAAGCAAAACTTTTACTTAGTGTCGAGAAAGATTAATTAAACAAAAAGGAAGATGCAAACAATAAAGTAAGATGATGAAATTTATTCATTAGAGAGTGCTTTAATACTTTGGTATGTTATTTGGTTTTTATATCGTGCTTTTTATGTCTGTGAGCTAAAAAAATCAAAACGACGCGAATTTTACGGTCGGGTCAATTTATATCGTGCAGGTTGGGACACATAATTTTACAATTATGATGCGTTCTGACATCGGAAACTCATTTGTTTAAGGTAGAGATGTGTGAAGAACGTCATTTTACACTGAAAAAAATATATTCATGTTCGAAAAACGTTCGTAAAACATTTTCAAAAGTCTCATTTCGCATTTCTTTCGATAACGTATTGTAAACGTTTCATGTAAAGACCTGGTCCGACCGTAACGACATTTTTTTAAAATGTTTATAACTTTTCCAATTTTTGTCCAGAAATTTTTTGATGTACAGAAGAAGCATTCCACTATAGAAGATCTTTCCAACCATATGTCAAAAAACGTAAAGTTCGGCCTAGAACGGAAGTTATGGGCACAAGTCAAAAAGTGTCCCGACCGTAGTGACTCTCCCCTTTTTTTATATTAAACGGGAAAAAATTATAATGAATTTTTTAATTTATTATTTCAAGCTCAAAATTAATATTTTCTGTAAAAAATTTTTATTTTTAATTATAATTTTGTTATTTATCTAACTTTCTACTTAATATATTATATTTTAAAAAATTAAAAATATTTTATTTTAAATAAAACGAAATTTTTTTTATAATTCAAGGGTTAGGTATTTGAAAATAATTATTAGAAACAAAACAATAACGCTTACCAAATATGAAAAAGGCTTTCAAATAAAAAAATTCAAGCCTGTAAAATAAAAAATTCACGTTTTTATTAAATTTAAAAATATTGAAACCTAATTTAACAAATTTTTTGGGCTACAATTTCAAATTTTTATATATAGATTACGTATAATTAGAAAAAAGTTTCAAAATATGATGTTATTAACTGAAAAACGAGGCTTCGGAGAGAGAATTTGAATTTTTACTTCCATTGCCAGTAATTTTTAATTAATTATTTAAAAAATTTCTTTTATTTTATTAAAACTAAGTATAAGTGAAAAACAAACTGTAGATTCTAAGCTTCAATTTGATATATATTAAGACTATATTATCAAATTTTTAATTATATTAAAAATTATTAAAAATATGTTTCATATTTAACCAAAACCAAAAGACAAAATTAACCCTGCATCCGTCGCATGGTGAGAAGTTTCCTCACACAGTTTCTTTTTTGATTTATAACTTTTAAAATACAAACAATTATAATTTCATATTCTCAGTACCTTTCACAAAACTCTCCTTCTTTATTTTAAAACAATTTTTGTGTTTTTATTTATTTTAGTTTTTTTGTAATTGAATTTTTAAGCAGCAAATTTCAAAAATTTTTGCCGCAATGTGAGGAAACTTCTCACCGTGCGACTGACCGCGTATACTCGATTTTATTTGTCATTAATTTGTTATTTAAATAATTAACCGAAAATGAATGTTAATTTTACTTGCAATAGCTTGTTTGGAAATTATAATGAACATTCCCAAAAAAATTTGGCATAATATAACATTTTTTGATTAATTTATGATGGGTAAGAAGTTTCCTCACCTGCGACGGATCGCGTTACACGCAGGGAGATTCTGTATTAATATTTACAGGGTTGCCACAGACCTGGAAAACCTTGAAAACCTGGAATTGTCATGGAATTTTTTTTTGAGTCATGGAAAACCTGGAATTGTCAGGGAATTTTATAAAATCTCGTACTAAAAATTAATTCCTTCTATTTGAATCATAACAATTTCAAATTTTCAAGTTGACATTACAACTTTTCGGTTTAAAATTTAGCGCTTAAAGTGCGTTTCTAAATCTCCGTTACTATTGGTCCAATTTTTTCCTTTGGACTAATTCAATGCATTTGTCAAAAAACATGCTCAGACGTTTATAATGATATCTTACGAACCGAATAAGATTTTAAAACTTTTTTGGTCTCAAATTAATGATGAGACTTGATTGATTACATGTATATAAGTTTCAAATTTTTTCTACAATTTTTAAAAAATGTGCAGGGGTTGAAAAAATTTCCAAAAAAATTTACCATCTTTCGAATGGTATATTTGTTAATTTTCTGACATTTGTATGTACAAAAATATCGTGATTTAAAGATTGGTATGTTTTTGGGCCGTGAGCGTGCAGCAGTACTGGTAATTCTCTATGGTAGGGTAATTTTTTTTCTTATTTTAAGCATCTACGAATTTTTTCTGTTTCACAGAATGTTACTGATATTCACGTGAGTGAAAGAAGAACTGCAGATCAGTCAACATCTGGATAGGACAATATCGAGAGAGCTGCACCTGCTCAGAAATCACATGGACTGTCACAGTTTTTGATAAAACAAGACGTTATCAAAGCCGAAATTATGTGGGCAATGGCAACAGTTATATTGCATATGCCTATGTCGACTGCTGGAAAATGCACAGAACTGTTTTCTTCATTGTTTCTTAACAACCCACAAGCTGCTGGAATGCAATTAGATCGAACAAAACTATCTTACGTGATTAACCATGGTCTTGCTCCATACTTCTTGGATAACCTCCTAGTCAAAGCAAGTGATGCAATCGTCATCTATTTTGATGAAAGCTTCAACAAAAGTTTGAAAAGTACCCAAATGGATTTTGCAATTGGATATTGGGATGAGGATACAGACCAAACTTGTATTAGATATTATCGTTCATCGTTTCTCGGTAACTGTACCGCTGCTGATATTCTAAAGGCTTTTTTGTCTGCACTCGTACCATTCATGCTTAAGAAGCTTTTGAATCTTTCTCTTGATGGTCCAAGGGTAAATCTGAAATTTATTAAAGACTTGGAAAACGAATTGATTTCTGACAAATTCTCGGAATTGCCCCAGTTTTTATTTATGGGCACTTGCGGTTTGCACACCAATAACAATGCGTTTAAGGAAGGTGCCAAGGCTACACAGTGGAAACTTGCCCAATTCCTCAGAGTAATATACTGTTTGTTCAAGGATTCTTCTGCTAGGCGACAAGATTACACGGAATTTTCAGGATCTGATAAGTTTGCATTAAAATTTTGTTCGGTTAGATGGCTGTGCAACAAAGAAACTGCTGAAAGAGCAATTAAAATCCTTCCTCATCTAAAAAATTATATAGATGGAATTTGTAAAAACAAAAAGGAAAAAAGTATGAAATGTGGGAGCTATCAGATCATAAAAAATTCTCTAGAGGACAACTTACTTGCTACTAAACTCGCTTTTTTCGGATTCGTAGCTGGAATTCTGGAACCGTTTTTAAAGGAGTTTCAAACAGAAAAACCAATGGCTCCATTGCTTTTTTCATCGATTGAGGAAATAATTATAGATTTAATGAAAATTTTTATTAAAAAAGAAGTTCTCGACAAAGCAATGAATATTTCCAAGATAGATCTCAGTTGACAAGAAAATTTGAAAGTGGCTGCAAATATTCAATTTCATGATAGTTTTTCGGTGAATGCAGAACTTAAAAAGGCGAAAACGGCATCACAGAAAGAAATATTAGTTTTGAAAAACGATTGTATAAAATTTCTGAAAACTATGTGTACGAAATTGTTAAACAAATCACCTCTTAAATACGTTTTGTGCAAAGGAATATCCTTTTGTGATTGTGAATCATTCTTCTTCTACAATAAGTAGACGATTATATACAACACTTTCTTGTTTTTCAGAAAAAAATTGGTTAAGTTCGAAAGAATGTGATATAATTAAAAGAGATTTTGTATCTCTGGTTGCTAAGCGTTGCGTAAAGAAAGAATGCAATAATTATAAAGATCAGATCGTCTTGACACTTTCTGGATTACGATTTTAAATTCCAACAATAGTTCACCTGATCTGAAAAAATGTATAAAACTAGTCCTTTTAATAAGCTGGTTGCTCGTCGACAAATTTACGATGCTGTTGTAGCGGAGGGCGGTATACTAAAAGTTAACATTTCGCAGAAAATGATAGACAGAGTGCTTTCTTCTCGAAGAGAAAATGCTGTTGCACTTGAGAAGGAAAAGAAAGTTGCATGTGCTGCACGTGAAAAAGCCTTCGAAAAAAAGCAATTGTCTGGAAAATTAAAAGAGCTTCAGGAACAAAAAAGAAAACTCGCGCTTGAATACAAAAACCAAAATAATTCAATCGATGATAACATACTAACTCTATCGTTGCAGTTAAAGTAAAGGAATTTAAATTATTTTAAGAATAATCAATAAGAAATGTATTTATTGATGTTTCATTTTAAATGCTTTATTACTTTTTAATGGATAAATACTAAGTATTAACTCTATCATAATAATTAGAGTTTATTTTTGTTACAAAGTTGAACTTTCTCATGAAAGTCTACAAGCTATAATAATTTATCAGAACTGACCAGACTTAAGAAAAATTAATAGCTTTTATATTTATGTACTATAGTTTTAAGACGTAACTTTAAAAAAATGTTGGCTTTTAAAAGCATTTTATAAATCAAAATATTTTGCACTTAGATGTTTAACATCGTCGTTTGTTAATTTTAAAAAATTCTAAACAGAATAAAAATTATGAGTAACTTTAATTTTCTCTATTTTTTGGTCCATTTTAAAATAAAAAATTAATTTTAATTTTAAATATTTACAAAATTAATTAATTATTTAGTTGGTAATTTCATTGTATTTTTCGTCGAAACTAGCTAAAACTTGATTAAAACAGTTTTACATTTGGGTCTGGAATTTTTTAAAAAAGGGATTGGAATACCTGGAAAAGTCATGGAATTTTGAAATCAGTATTTTGTGGCAACCCTGTATTTGTTAAAATTGGTAATAGAATATTATTATAGAATATATAGAATATTATTATATAATATTATATTATAGAATATATATATTTATAGAATATTTATAGAATATAAATATTCTTTTTCATTTTAGGGAAATCGTGTTTTATATTAAAAATTAATATTGTGCATATTAGTAGGCAGCTCTTAATATATTTTAGAAAAATTAGTAAAAGAATTATAATCTTTAAAACTACGACTATATTAAATTTATAGTCTGGGAAAGTATTGAAAGAATAAATTTAATACAGCCAATACTAAAAATTATGAGTGAGTCAAAAAGGATAGAAAAAAAAAGACGTAAGAAAGAGAAAGAAAAAATTAACGTTTCGAGAGTATTTCACACCCACATACACACAAATGAGTTAACGCAAGCACTATACTATACATATAAACACAAACTATATACAATTTCGGAGATATATGTTAAAACCTAAAAACGCATACATATAAACTTAACCGATATAAATAAACGCAATGTCGCACGCACGCTGTACATTGGGAGATACAGTTCTCAACTTCCTTATATACTAAACTCGAGAAATTTTCTGAACTTGCGACAAGGTAATATTTTCTCAATATTTTGTTTAACAAAGTTCTTAATTTATTTTAAGTTATAAATAAACAATTTCGTATGCTGGGTCAAAATTTTATTGAGAAATGTTTCTCATAATACTGTTTTTAAAATTGTTTGTTTCTGGAAACTGATTTCTATTAAAGTTATATCCAATTTTACGTTATTTAAAAAAACTCATCCTTTAATTTATTAGCCTAAGAATTTTTATGCATTTTATACCTATAAAATGCAGTATTTCTTAAATCATTTTTTAATATCTTCGAATGAACTAGTTTAGTTAAAAACTCTAAAAGAAATTGAATTTTGAAGAAGTTACAAATGATTGCAAAAATTAAATTATTTTCAAGGCAGTAAAACCATTTTTATAAATAATAAAACTCATCACAGAATTTCAATTATTTTTAATACAATATTAATAAAATTCTTCGTAGAAATTTAATTAATTTCAATAATTTATCAAAATTCAATTGTTTTCAATATCTACTATTTCAATAAAATTTCACAAAGGAATCCAATAATTTTTTACAAAGATTCAATTATTTTTTATATAATTTTCATCCAAATTTCTCTAAAAATAAACTTATTCTTAAAAATTTTATTAAAATTCGTCAAAATAATTCTTTGAGAGTTCAACTACTTTAACAAACATTCAATTATTCAATAAATTATTTATTTTTGTATTTAAAAATGAATATTTTAGTTGAAATTTTAAATAATAATTGAAAACTCTCTAAATTAATTAGTAAAAGTATTTACTAATTTGAATTGGGAACTGACTTTTTGCTTTTGAATTAGCAGATTTTACTAATAAATAGACGTTTACACTAATCTAATAGTAAATTTTTACCTAATTATATTTAAAGAGAAATTAAACTTAAGTGTCTGAAATGCCATGAAGTTTGGCTCGGATAATTTCGGAACTGCTCGTCTAAATTGTTCGGCTAATCTCGGACAGTTTCGTAACCGCTCTTCGACAGCCGAAAGCCTGCTACTAGGCTGGTCATAATTTTTAATATAGTCGATAACACTATTCGTTACTAAATTTACAATTTATGCAATACTTCGATAGTATTTAGTATAATTATCTAGTAATACTTTTTACTATTGTAGACTTTCTTACTTATAATATTAAAATTTTTTACTGACTATTCTAGTTTCTGTTACTTCAGAATAATACAAAGTAATAATTGGATTATAAACTTTCTTAAAAATGGTAATATTAATTCATAAAAAAGCACGATTTCTCCAATTGCAATCGGTTTTACTAAATATTAATATAATAATACGAAATATTAAAACAGAATTTCTCTCCGCGTACAAAAAAGATGCGACGGATGGAGGGTTAAATAAATTTTTTTACTAAGAAAAACTTTAAATTTTAACAGTACAAGATTATGTAAAGATAAATAATGTTTCGTAGATTATTATGGTTAAATTTTTTTTTTAATTTATACTCAATAAAATATCAATACTAAGTTAATACAAGTATTGAGTCTCACGTTGGAGACACGTGAAGTGGTCCCTTTCAGGAGAATCACCCATATTAAAAATTACTTTTTAGAGGGTCGAATTTTAACGAATGTGACCTTCGAATTCCATAAAATTAACATTAATATCAGATATAAAAAAAACTACGAAATCATGGCAATGCTGCATTTTCTTGTATAAAAGTTAGCGCGAAACAATCTGCTTTATAACACCAAAACTAAACAATTTAGGAAAAGTTCCATAATCAAAAATCTTTCTGAAATGTTATAATCTTATAAGGTCTATTGAAACTTCGGGAGGTTATTTATATTCATATTATTTGTTGATTTTCAAAATTTGGTAAAAGTCCTTTCATCTTTAATTTGCGGTCAACCCTCTTTTTGCAGTTGAACTTTTACTTCGAGTGCTTGACGTATTTCAATCAAATCGTTTCGCATACGAACGTGTAGTTCGAGAATAGGATTTGGTAAAAGGACCTTTTTATTAATTTTTTCTCATAAACCTGTGTAATCCTTACTATTTGAATGTCCCTACTTTTTATGTGTAATTTTTATTTAAAACATGAGTTCGGTTTTGACCATTCTTAAGGCGGTGTCAAAGTCGATGCGATTTTCCCATTGAAGCTCAATGCAAAAACACAATCGACTTTGACACCGCCTTAAGAGGGTCCCACTTATCGACAATGTAGATCTAAAATGGTTAAAAATCTGCAACGACCGTTTTTTGGAAAGTATAAGATATTATGACATTATAAATTTAGGTAATTCATTTTTAACATAAATACACAGGATGAGTATTTTGTTTCTTGTACTTAGTTAGAAAACTATATTTTTAGAAAGTTAAATATGAACAGTTACAAACATCCCAAACGGCAACGACCTTTTCTTGAAAAAACCAAACAAAATAATTTTTCCATGTGAGTAACTTAATTTTAATAAAAAATACACATAATAAAATTCATTATATATAAAATCAACAATAAAAAACTTTAATATATGAAAACTGTTTTGTATAGCAATTTGCTACAAGAAGAACACATGTGACAGTTGTTTAGTGGTACATAGAACCAAAAGATGGTGCCAAAGGGAAAAAATGTCAAATTTTAATTGTTTTTAACTTTAAATTGATAATAATGAAATATAATTATTTTTTGTGAGTGGGAATTCATTAGCAATGAAAAATACACAATGTGAGACATTTATTTTGTTCAAATTGTTAAAGAAAAATTATTGTCAGTAAATTAACTATCATGTGCCACCAACCAGCTGTCACTTACACACTTTACGAAAAAAAAATTTTTTATTTATTTCTGAATAGCAAGTGAGCCTCATCCTTTGTATTTTCCTACAAAATTAAATTTTCCAAATGGAGAAATGGTTTTGCTTTGTTGTTTTCGAAAAAAAGTTGTTGCAGTTTGATCTGTATTCAAAGGCCTGTTCCAGAAAAATTGTTCATATTTAACTTTCTAAAAATATAGTTTTCTAAATAATAACAAGAAACAAAATACTCATCCTGTGTATTTATGTTAAAAAATGAATTGCCTAAATTTATAATGTCATAATATCTTATATTTTCCAAGAAACGGTAGTTGCAGATTTTTAACCATTTTAGATCTGCATTGTCGGTAAGTGGGATCAAGTGTAATTCACTTCATAATGACTATAGTTCTTAAAATCTAATTTATGTATTTTAAAGTGTCTAAATTCCCACATTTGGAATAAAATAATTTTAAACGAACTTTTCGAACTTAAATATAAAATATCGCTTGTGTTTTTTTTTGTAAAGGTACCTAAGGCTAAGGAAAAGTTAATTTTTTAAGGTTAAAAAACATACGAACATTTGAATTCGTGTATCGTCGGATATCGCTTCAGAATAGACTAGTATTTAGAAACGCAATTATAGAAACATAAGAATGGTTTTCAATGTCATATAACTTTTTTGTGCAATTCAGGTGTATTATGGTGATTTTATCTACCTGTACACGCAAATACTAAGTTCCCCTATATAAGTGCCAATAAAGTGCTCATTATTGCCCTAGGGCAAAAAGTATTCTTTATTGACCGCCCTTCACACGTCAATAAAGTGCATTATTACCCTTGGGCTTTCAATGGATACTTTATTGACCAGCTGTGTTATATGGGGAATGTAGCATGCACCGTCACAGGCAGCATAGAGAGAACATAATACGCCTTTGTTGCTTAATGTAATATTAAATCTTAACGAATTTATCTTTTCTTTTACTATTCTTTTCAGGCATTTCAACTTTATTCCCGAAATATTGATTTTGATGACAACATTTACAAATTTTAACGCATCCAAAATTTGCTTCCAAGATATTTGTCTTCCATGATCGTTTGTCAAGAATATAACATATTTATTTCATTGGAGATTTTCTGGAAGTTTCTGGCGGAATTTTAAAATGCTCTGGTTTATTAGAATCCTATAGAATTTTAAAAAATTTTTAAACGAGAAAGCTGGTTTGCTTTCATAAAAATAAATCGAAATATGAGAGGTTGTTGTTGTGGAGAATGGGTTGCAGTGGGGTGTCAGTATGCGTGAGAAGTCAGAATGTCAAACTCACGCAAGTCACGTGAGGGGCACAACAGAAATGTGCTCACGTGATCCTCCTGTTCTGCACCCAGCCCTTACTAAGGCTAATTGTAAAACCTCTGACTATCAATCAACTCATCATAACGATTCAAGCTCTGACAGTAACGTTCTACCAACTCCTGGTGGTCGGCTTAAGTTTTTCAAAGATGGAAAGTTTATTCTTGAGTTGTCCCACCGCAGAGATGGTGAACGCACAACTTGGTTTCCTGTACCGAAAAAGACATTCTGGCCTCCTGCAAGTACAATTCCAAACAGACAGGAGAGTTCTACGTCCCTTAGTGGTAAGACATTATTGTTAATCTTAATATTTCTTTGCAAATATCTTGTATACATAAATATTCTATTATATTTTTGTGTTCTTTTAACAACTTCTTAAAATAAGTTGTAAAAGAAAAGAATATTCTCTATGATCAAAACTTTATCAAAGTTTAGAACCTCACTAAAGTTAGAATAGATCTAAGACTCAAAGGTTTGATCATGAAGCGGTTTATTAATTTTAATTTAATATCCTAATTTTATTGAATTCAGTTTCAGACGACAACTCATCAGTTCAGTCTAGCCCATGGCAAAGGGACCATTGTTGGAAACAAAGTCATCCAAGACGCAGTGTGTCTACTGAATTTAACTTTTACTTTCGCAGACACCCTAGAAAACGACTTTGCATGCATCCACGTTTGATAGCCAAAAAACGAAGGCAACCATTTGAAAGTGGAACATTACATCTGGGTCTTGAAACAGTTTTCGGATTCTCAAAACGAACATCGCCTAAAACTAACGGTATTGCGACTGGTAGGACTCTAAACTTAATTATCGAGAAGCTTTTGCGACTTTTAGATCCAAACGTTATTTCACCTCGAAAGCGAATTCTACGCGAGCTAGAAAGAGTGACTCTTGAAGATCAAGCATCAAAACGTCGTGCAACGCCGCAACCACCAAATAAAACAACTAATATATCAACACCGTCAATTCAATCTCCGAAACAATTATCATCATACAGCATAACAAGTATTTTAGGTGAAGACAAACCAAGCACAGAGCCGGGTTTTTTACGAACTTTACTTAAACCGGAGGACCAACAATCAATGATATCCAAGTATTCGTCTAATCAACCTCACCCATCGGCTAGAGTTGACCCATTCATCGCTTCCGCTAACTCTATGCATCATCCTCTCTACGGAATACCCTTGCTGCCTCCAGGAACTTACAGAGCTCCATTGTGGGTGCACTATTCACCTCCCGTCCAATATCCACCTCCGATGTCACTCTACGCACCGCCACCCCATCCATCGTCGCCACCAGCATTGGTTCACCATTATAAAGACTACAGGGAACAAACTGTCACACCTCCTTCAGGTATATGCTTTATTATTCTATTATATTTCGCACGTACAGTGCCGCCAGTAGGATTTGCCCACCCTGTCACAGTTAAAGGTGTTACAAAAAGTTTTATATTTTGAAATAATAAATTAAAAAAAGAATTTTTTTCACTGTTTAATTACTGTTTAGAAAAAAAATTTCAATTTTTTTTACGATTTCAAGCAATTGTAGTTTTTTAACAAGTCGTCGCAAATTAGTGTTATATAACACATATTAAAGCTTATTTTGTCACCTTTAAAATGCTTTTTTAAACATTATTGTACGACATTTTTTTAGAAAGTTATTATTATTTGTTTTAAAAAGCAACCCTTTTTAAAATAATTATTATTTTGAAAAAGGTTCATTTTTTTAGAAAAAGTTTAAGACAACAAATGCTCCTTTCTGTATGTAGATTTAAGAAAAAAATATTAAAAAATTTTTGGAACAAATTTTTTTTACAATGTTTTTAGGTTGATTTAAATTAAAAATATGTATAAGGTAAAAACATAGTAAAAAAATTTGTTCCAAAGATTTTTTTATACTTTTTTCTTAAATCTACACTGGAATCTGGATCGGTGAGACTGATCGGGGATGGCTTCTCACTGATCCAGGGGATCAGTTGAGACTGAAAAGCAAACAAACAGGGCCGTACGAAGTATTTTATGCGTGCACGTTTCTTTTAAAATTCCATTATAATATTTTAATATTAATTAATATTTATTTTTTTTAGTTTTTCCTGCCTCAATCTTCGTAGCGATTTCATATCTTTGTTTATTTGTTAAATAATGATTTATTTTTCGTGTTTCTGTAAATACTTTA
The DNA here is from genome assembly GCA_032873175.1 of Leptopilina drosophilae. Classification (NCBI taxonomy): domain Eukaryota; kingdom Metazoa; phylum Arthropoda; class Insecta; order Hymenoptera; family Figitidae; genus Leptopilina; species Leptopilina drosophilae. Next base: position 23,452,742 of record CM065484.1, on the reverse strand, counting down.
ATAGCATCCGGCACTGCGAACCTTTTTTCTCTACAGTTATGTACGGCACTGATCGCCACTTTAGAGTCCCCGCTCAGCCCTCTACCTTTCCTCGCCTATAAACTATGTAAACAGAGTCATAGCGATCCAGAGCTCACCGTAAATGGCACCAGTTTGTTACAACTAAGAAACCCGAGGTGGCCCAAACGTAAAGGTTACCCGACCGTAGTGACTCTCCCCTATTTTAATATATACGGACAATTCCGCGTGAGATTTCAGTCTAACTCTTAAAATCGCCCAAAAATATTTTTTTCTATTTTGTAATGAAAAAATAGATACGTATTTTAAAAATTTTGTTTAGGCCGAATTTTTGAGTTATGAATAAGCTTATAAGACCCAACCCAAGTAGAAATGTCCGGAGTTAAGACGGAGTTAAACACGGACATGGTACTGACTCAGTACTGACCGTCGGTACTGACTTTCGGAACCCGATCAGTACTGGGAGTATACTGACTCCAAAACCGAATCAGTAATATGTCGGAGTTAAAAAAGTGTTAAAATCAGTACTGGCAGAAAACTGACATAACACCAAATCAGTACTGCGAAGGAGTTATAAAAAACAAACAAACTTTGTTATAATGGCATTAAACCGGCCACTATTAATAACAACATCGTTTGATTTATTAACTATTAAAATATTTTCCAATATTTTTAAAAACATTATTCATCAACAATAACGCCAAACACTTAATTAACATATTATTAATTATTAATTAACAGGTATATGTCATAATAATAATAAATTATTATTTATTAATTATTTTTACTATTATTTGTTATTAATAATAATATTTTTTTCATTTTTTTTAAATGTAAAAATATATACATTATTCTATTATTATTTAAATAAATAATTAAATAAATAATTTTTACCATATTTTTATGTTATACCTATTAATTAATATGTAATGTCTTGTTAAAATGTATATAAATATATAAAACATATATTTATAATACTTTTTCTTGAAATAAATATATTATACAGTGAATTCATTATTATAGCACTGTATATATCCTTCGTATAATTCAAAAGGAAGTTTAAAAAAATATACTCTCAAGCTTGCGTGGCTGTGCGGTTAGTGTATTTGACTTGCGTCCTCGAGGTCTAGGGTTCGATTCCCTGTGCGTGCGATATTTTTCCGTCTTAGTTCTAAGTGTTTAGTGTATAATTCTCAACAGTGTTACATAAAATATAAATTTAAATAATTATAAACAATAATAATAATAATTAAATAATTAATTTAAGTAAATAAGGTTGTCTAAATTAATGGAAAAAAATAAGAAAATTTTTTTTAAAAACTTATTTCAATAAAATGAATTTTGCTAATTATTTACATTTCTATTGATACTCATAAAAGTTTATTTACTACAGAAATATTAATAATAATTATTAGTACTCAATAAATTACTCCCTCTTCTTTAATAATTAAATAACAAATTAATATAAGCTTCTAAAGGTAAATTTTCTTTTAGAGAACGCGTTACAGCATTTTCCAAATTTGTTAAATTTTAGCTGCGAATCAGTAATTAGGCGGTGTTCTGCCAGTGATATTTTTATACTGACTTAGTACTGACTGCCGGTAAAAAATCAGTACTGGACAGCGTTACCAGCCAGGGATTTCCCAGTACTGATTTAGTACTGGAGTCAGTACTGCTATACTGCCAGTCAGTACTGGGTTAGTACAATGCCAGTATTACATTTCTACTTGAGTTGAATTATGCATTATTATTTATCAAGTGGTCATACTGGACTAATTTAAATTGATTTCGATCTTGAGAAATGGAAAAATAAAAAATAAACACGATTCTTCTCAAAATTCTTGTAAATTGTTAACTTTGAGTAACAATAAAACTATTTGAGTCTCCATCGATTTTCTTTTTTTAAATGCAAGGTGAAATTATAAGGAATATTTTATTAATTGACAAGAAAACTCAAAAATCGGTCCGCCCGGGCAAAACTGTTTAAAAAAAATTTTTTTACTTTTTTTTGGGCAAAAAATTTTTTTTTTCTTATGTGATAGTCAGGAGAAACATGATTTCAAGTATGAGTCTTCCAAATTTTATTAAATTTCATTGAAAACTTTCGGAAATATTAAGATTTAAAAAAATTATAACAAAAAAATTTAAAATGTCGTAACTTCAACAAATTTAAAAATTTTCAAAATATTTTTGGCACACTAGTTTCTAGTATCCAATACTACAATTTCACCAAATTACAGCCTAATCCAAAATATGCAAATCGCATATTTTCTGGCGGAGTCTTACCCATATTTTTTTCTTATACTAATGATTGAAAATATATCTCAAGTTTATTTAAATAAAGATACAAAATCCACATTTGTTTATCTGTAAAAACATTTTCATATTGTCTGCATTTGAGCCTTCCAATTCTATAACTCGCCCGACGCTCGAAAGCACGCGCTAATACCAGTCGGGTAGCAGTGATAGGCCCAGAAGCGTTCACTGCTACCCGACTGGCAGTAGTGCGTGTCTCCGAGCGTCGGTCAAAATATAGAATTGGAAGGCTCATTTGAACTCTTATTACACAGAGCAAATCGGCAGCCCCGACTGGGAACGACACGTTTGCGCCTGTCACGCGTGGCGCGCTCAGAGAAAAATCTGAATAACGTTTCACCTAATTAAGAATACTCAATTTTCTTTTTTTGTGATTATTCGTGATTAAAAAAACCGGACAATTGCGAGTAGAACTCGTCCTAACACCGAGGGTTCCGTACTCCCTTTTTTTTAAGGAAAACTGTATGAAGATCAACTCCAATCACGTTTGCTACATTTTTCGTGCAATCGCAATCTACGCGTGAAAATACATACGTGTACCAATTTTTAGCTCTCTAGATGAAAAACCATGAGCGCTAGGAGGGGGGGGGGTTCCTACCGGGGTACTGAACCTTAAAAAGAAGTAATATTCAATAAAAAAAAGTTTTTTTAAAATGTTGGGAAAACAAAAATATTTTTAATTGTTTTAATAAATTGTTTATAATTTTCACAATTTTTAAAATTTTATATAATTATAAATATTAATCAAAAGTAGTATTGTTCCTTATTATCCATTCTAAAAATCAAATTAATTCCTTTTATAGAACGATAGATAATTAATAATTTCGAAATTCATGCAAAAAAAGGTTATTAACAATAACTATTGTAAAAATTAAAATTTCGCAAAACTGTTCAACTTATGTTCTTGTTTTATCGTATAGAGTAGAAAAAAGTTAAAATTATAGAAAATACTCACCTATCCAAAAATGATAGCTCACTTCACAAATTTTGACACTAATTTAATAGTTTTAAGCATTCAAGTAAACAAAAAGAGAAATTATTAAAAATTTTTAAGACATTACTGATATTTAGTGGTTGTTTTGCATTCCTTATTGCCAAATTTCCATGTGTTATCATCTGCCGCACAATGTAAAAAGACACATAAGCGCCAATGTCGCTTAGGTGCACGGAAAAAAAAGTACAACTGAAATGGAGAAATTTTTCGCTATAACAGCCAAACATTTCGTCAAAAACGAGCGAGCGATATTGGCATTATCGTTAGAATGGCGATATTGAATTTTACTTGAAAACAACCTATGACAGAACCAATTTTAATTGCGTAAAAAGTAAAATTAAATGCTCATTTTAATTTTTTTCAATCGTATGTTTCAAATTACAAAAATTTTAAAGCATATTATTGAAATTAATACTATGTTTTAAAACTGAAAACTCAAAAGATGATGTTTATGCTGTCAGAAATTCCAATATGGCTGACGAATTGCACTCAACCAAAGCTCACTATCACTGAATTGGCTAAACTTTTGTCTAATGTAGTTAAGTTTAATTCACAACATTGGTTATGTTGTTCTTTATTTTAATTATATTCCCAATATTGCTCGTTCGCGTCCTGAAATTTTTTTCCGTGTGTTTATTCTCATGTTTACACTGTACGAATTTTGCCCTAAGCTACATTGGCGCTTATGTGTCTTTTTACATTAGACGGCAAAGATTTTATATTTGTGCATTTAAGGTAAAGATTTTTTAGTAGAAATTCAATAAAAAATTTGCTTTCTTTTTAACCCTTTCGCTGGTTAGAAAAATATTCATAAGATTAGCTAAAAATGTCCAGTAAAAATTTAATTGATGTATTTTATTTGTCTTTAAATTCTTATATTACTTTAAAAAATAAATTATTATTTATTGCGGATATTGCATCGCTTTCTGACCTGTAAGTAAAAAATAGGACAAATTAGACGTAGATTTTGACGTATTGTAATGACGTCATTGCACATTTTTCACCTATAGGTGAAATTGACAAATAGGTCAAATTTGACATAAGTTTTAACGGCCCCTTTGGGAAAGAGCCGGAAAGGGAAATGACTTAACTAGCGGCGGCGGCAGTTGACCACCTTATGTTTCTCAGAGATGGTATACTGGACGAATCTATAATTTCCTAGTGTGATATATTGATAAACCATAATATAATTTATAGAGCTAATTATAATCTAAGATTCTTCTACGCACTATGAGAACAATAATATTGTTTACGCCAAAAAAATTAATTTTTCTTGTTTTTTCGAGAGCAGCTACAAGAGATAAATAATTAAAAATTTCTAAATAAGTATGTGCTCTAGTTCCTTTATTTAATGTTGTAATAAGAAATAAGAGGTTCTGTTGATTTTTTATTTAAATTTTTTTATTAGCGTAATAATTCGATATTTGTGAAAACCTACAGTGGTTCTAAGTTGGCCACCTATTATTTTTGTTTGTTTTTATTTATGTTTTGCTTCTCTGTCGTGTTTTTCATCACAAGAAAGATCGAGAAAGAGTAATGTAGGAATTAAACAAAGACAAAAAACAATAGAAAAATCATACTACAGAAATGCCAGTCTTCGAAGCCATCCACCACTGAACATAATAAAATAAAACAATGCTTCATCTTCTAAACAAAACTAGTTAAATATGACGTATTTATTCTCCTAAATGTATCATATTTGTAAAATGTCTGCAAAATTTAAAGGAATATGCGTTTCTTCCTTATATACCCAAGCGAAAAAAAGTCATGGCCAACTTAGAACCAGGGTTTTGTATTGCAAAAATGCATTTAAAAATACTTAGAGGTGGAAGGCTGCGTCATTCTTTTTGGAACGAATTATAAATCATAGCAACTATGTACATACTTTTCATTTTTTTGTTTATTCTTCCAATTATCTAAAATTAGTACACTGGAATCGCTAACCATCAGAAAATTTTCATTATAGATATTATTGTATAATTTATCCAAGATAACAGCTATCGATATCTATGTCCTACGAGACGATCGTAACTTGTATTTTGCAATACTTTGAAACAAAATAAACATTTCGCTACAGACTTTAATCCAAATTTCTGTCTTTCAAATTTTAATTCCTCCATGGAATTTCTTCTCTCTTTTTAGAATTTGTCAATTTACTCATCATCAACCGAACAGAATATAATAATGATTAATTTGTAATTTATAAATTTTGTAAACAAGTATATATAACAAAGTATATATATACTCTCTAAGTCTGAATAAGTGAAATTTCACTTATTTTAAGTGAATATTCACTTATTCCATGTTTCAAAACTCTTCCACGTAGAATAAGTGAATATTCACACATGAAATAAGTGAATTACATTCACTTACACGCATAGAAAGGGTTTGCTGTGGCAGCAAACCTTGTTGGTTGAAATAGGGACAGCGAAAAAGTTCGCTGTGAGATCAAACAAGTTCGCTATGACAGCAAACTCGCATAAATTTTTACTGATGTTTGCTGTCACGGGGAACATGTTTGCTGTCACAGCGAACATGTTCGCTGCCACTGCGAACTTTTTAGCTGTAGTAGCTAATTTTCAGAGATTTCACAGCAAACATTTGTTTACTGCTGCAGCTAATTCCTTTCTTTCCGTGTATGAATAAGTGAATTACATTCACTTATGAATAAGTGAATTACATTCACTTATGAATAAGTGAATTACATTCACTTATGAATAAGTGAATATTCAATTATGAGATAAGTGAATACTCAGACATTAAGAAGTGAATGTAAATAGATAATCAGGATCAATATTATATAAAAAAGTATTTACTTACTATCAACTATATAACACTCTCTTCTCTTCTCATTATCAGTCTGAAACTTATAAACATATCAATTTTTTAACTTTTTAAAGCTAAATTCCCAAACGGTCACCGATCCTAATATTAACCGCAAGCAATGTCGCTTAACTTTGATGATCAACGAGAAACACTACAATGCCACTTAATAAATTGCCTTATACTCGTAGAAAATTATTGGGTGATACTTATAAAGAGTTAGTTTATTGTGTTCTACTTTAACGTTTTGTTCAAGATTTCTCTTATTATATATGTATAAAAATACTTGGTAAATAAAAAGTTAGTTATTAGGTTACTGTTAATATAATATTTAACTGAATATTTTAAAAAAATTTTATTAAATTTTAAATGACAATTTTTATAATTGAATAAAATAAAAAATTTCTAATATATTAACTGAAATGATAAAAACATTGTTTTTAAACATTTAAAAGTAGATATAAATAATAAATTGTAATATAATGCGCAGATGGATTTCTTTTTAACTAAATATTTCACTTATACATAAGTGCGGATTTCACTTATTGATAAGTGAAAACAAGTTCACACATAAAAAAGTGAATATTTCACATATGTATAAGTGGATTCTACTTATTAATAAGTAAGAAAAAGTTTCACACATGAAAAAAGTGAAAATTTCACTTATTCAGATTTAGAGAGTATAATTATATATATATATATATATATATATATATATGGACATTTCCATGTGAAATTTTTCTATGAATTTTAGAATCGGTTAAACATATTTTTTTCTCGTCCCTTATAGAAAAATATTAAATATCTATATATTTTTATTTTTCCATAACTGCCAAAATTTTCGAGATATGAATTTTCGAAATTTTGGATTTTTAAAAGCAGACCTATTTTCAATAGCTAATAACTTTGAATGTATTGAGTTTCGAAAAAAGTTGTCAAAGAAAGAAAGTTTTGGTTTTTTTCAACTTTTAAAAGATTTAAAAAAATTATTTTTTTATAAACAAATTAATTTATTTTTAATTTGGGCGCGATTAATTTTTATTTTTTTCTTATTTATTTATAGGGGAGAGGGCCCCAAGGTGGTCAGGGCCCTAAGGTGATCACCCTAAGATAATTTTTGTATATTAGTGAATATCTTCAAATGTTTTCTGTTATTGTTATTATTTGAGAAGACAAAGATTTTAAAAAAGATTTGAATATAAATAGTCGTATGAGTCTCTTTGTAACGTGAACGTTGTAAAATTTCTGTTTTTAATTGATCGAGAAATTTTTTTCTCAGGGTGTTAAAATCATCGAAATTAACCGTTTTAAATTAGTAGAAATCGTTATAATTATTTTTATATATCGTACAATAATATTCCAAATGAATATAATTAATATTGTGTCTTGGCTCTAAGGTGGACACTTTTTTGGCCACAAGGTGGTCACTTTTGATTTTTTATGATAATGTGTTTATACGCTATATTTATCAACATTTATCACTGTGAATGTAAATTTTATGAATTTTTAAGTTTAATGATGAATAATAATAAAATAAAATCATTTTCAAAATTTTACCTGTCTAATACATACACAAAAAGTATCATTTTTGACAAAAGGACAAAGTGCAAAAAAATATGTAATATAATTCTGTGATCATAAAAAATAATTAATATTAAATAAACAACTTAATAATACGTTTTTTACATTTTTTATAACTTTTTTAGTGAACTTTCGTATGTTGACCACCTTGAGGCCACTTTTTTAAAAGTCGAATTTTCAACTTTTTTTAAAAAGTGACATAACTTTTTTTTATTAATGAAATGAAAAAAACTTTATGATAGGAAGTTAGGTAATAAGACAAAGCTTCAAACGCCGTATTATTGACCTTTATACATAATTCCATTTGAAATCTACAGTCGTTCAAAAGATAGGTGACCACCTTAGGGCCCTTTCCCCTACCTGCCAATATACAAAAGATTTATCAAAAAGATCCGAGATAGACCGACTCATAGTTTTTGTTCTATAAATTTTTAATTAATTTGTTTATTAAAAAAAATTTTTTTTTCAAATTACTTAAAAGTTAAAAAAAACAAAATTTTCTTTCTTTGACAACTTTTCTCTAAACTCAAAATTTTTAAAATTATAAGCTATTAGGCAAGAAGGCTAGAGACAGGAGGTAAAACTTCGGTGGTGAGGATGAGTCAGGAGCCTGCTATTAACCAGGCGTTTCGTTTCGAAAAGTCGTAGACTCGATGCTTCTGCACATCACTCAGACTTTCAAATTTTTTTATACCGTGTGATTCACACATGATATATGTATAGTTATGTAGAAACTTAACATTTCACAGAAAATATTTAAAACAAATTTGGTAGAACTGGGATTCGAACCCGGGATCGACACGCATGAACCTAATATCCTAACTAACTGAGCTAAGAGGGGAACTGACAAAGAGAAATTCAGTTTTGCTTTTAAAGAGTTAGTTATCATCATGGTTGACCTTAAAAGCAAAATTGAATTTCTCTTTGTCAGTTCCCCTCTTAGCTCAGTTAGTTAGGATATTAGGTTCATGCGTGTCGATCCCGGGTTCGAATCCCAGTCCTACCAAATTTGTTTTAAATATTTTCTGTGAAATGTTAAGTTTCTACATAAATAATATCAGAGAATCAAACATAATTTTTTTATTAAATATTTATTTATTATATTGAAACTTACTTTATTAATACTCATATTAAGTAGCAACCTTACCACAATCTTACAACAACCTTACAACTTGACTGTATCCTTACCACAGCCTTACCATTAAAGCTTACCTCAACCTTTACTTGTAACCTTACTACAGCCTTTAATTGTAACCTTACTGCAGCTTTTACGTGTAACCTTACGACAACCATTAGTTGTAACCTTACTACAACCTTTACGTGTAACCTTACCACAACCATTACTTGTAACCTTACTGCATCCTTTACTTGTAACCTTACTACAACCTTTACTTGTAATGTTACCTCATCCTTTATTTTTAATCTTACTACAACCTGTATGTGTAACGTTACTGTCAGGGTGGAACTTTTTAGTTCACCATAAATATACTTCAGGTTTACTCTGTAACCTTACAAGCCATACAAATAAGCTTACCATAGCCTTACTGTATTATGTTGTGCTATGTGGGTGATTAGTGAATTAAGTGCATTAATTTAGTGTTAATAAAATATTTATAAAATGCCGACAACGAGTCAAGAAAATAGATAAACACAACACTGAAAACCAACGATAATTTTTTCACATTGTATTTGTAGGTTAGGTGTGCAGAAGTCTATTGCGCCGGAGACTTTTTTGAAAGAAAACGCCTGACCATGCAGCAGCTGAGCGACTCAGCAGGTATAAATAAATAGGAAAAAATTAAAAATTAATCGCGCCCCAATTAAAACTAAATTAATTTGTTTATAAAAAAATAATTTTTTTTCTAAAAATAAATGTTGATAAATATAGCGTATAAACACATTTTCATAAAAAATCAAAAGTGACCATCTTGTGGCCAAAAAAGTGTCCACCTTAGGGCCAAGACACAATTTTTTAAACGTTAATGAAAAAAATTTTTAAAGCACAGTATTAATTATATTCATTTAGAATATTATTGTACGATATATAAAGATAATTATAACAATTTTTACTAATTTAAAATGGTTAATTTCGATGATTTTAACACCCTGAGAAAAAAATTTCTCTATCATTTAAAAACAGAATTTCTACAGCGTTCACGTTACAAAGAGACTCATACGACTATTTACCTCAAAACTTTACTAAAATCTTTGGCTTCTCAAATAATAACAATAACAGAAAACATTTGAAGATACTAACTAATATACAAAAATTTTCTTAGGGTGACCACCTTAGGGCCCTGACCACCTTGGGGCCCTCTCCCCTATAAAATGTATGAAACTGAACAAAGATGACAAATTAAAATTAAAAATTTTAAAACACTACGAACATAACCTTCACAATTCCTTCCCGCTTGTTTACAAAATTTATAAATTGCAAATTAATCATTATTATAATATTCTGTTCCGATAATGATAAGTGAATTGACGAATTCTAAAAAGAGAGAAGGAATTCCATGGAGCAATTTAAAGTTTGAACGATAGAAAGTTGGATCAAAGTCTGCAGCCAAATGTTTATTTTGTTTCAAAGTATTGCAAAATACAAGTTATGATCATCTTGTAAGACATAGATATTGAATTTATTTTAGATAAATTATACAATAAAATCCATAAAGAAAATTCTCTGATAGTTAGCGATTCCAGTGTATTAATTTTAGACGGTTGGAAGAATAAACAAAAAATGAAAAGTATGTAGTGGCTATGATTCATAATTCGTTCCAAAAAGAATGACGCTGCCTTCCACCTCTAAACATTTTTAAATGCAATTTGAATTTGTAAATTTGCAACATTTGCAATACAGAACATTCCAACTGTCAATACATAACCTGATAAGGCTTTAAGGCTTTTCCCATACAACTGTATGGGAAAAATACAAACTTTGAATTACATTACTAATATTATGAATTGTAATTTTCCCATACAACTGTATGGGAAAAATACAAACTTTGAATTGCATTATTAATATTATGAATTGTAATTTTTCCATACAACTGTATGGGAAAAATACAAACTTTGAATTGTATTATTAATATTATGAATTGTAATTTTTCCATACAACTGTATGGGAAAAATACAAACTTTGAATTGTATTATTAATATTATGAATTGTAATTTTTCCATACAACTGTATGGGAAAAATACAAACTTTGAATTGTATTATTAATATTATGAATTGTAATTTTTCCATACATTTGTATGGAAAAAATACCATACACTGAGTTGTATTATTAATATTATAAATTGTAATTTTTCCATAGTTATATGGGAAAAAAGCAAACGATGAATGGTAATATTTATGTTCCTAATCGTAATTGTCTCATATATATGTATAAAAAAATTGAAAACTGTATGGTACTTTATTAATGATTTTCCCATATAATCATATGGAAAAGGACAAACAATGAATGCTAATATGTCAGTTCTTATCGTAATTTTCTCATGTATTTGTATAAAAAATTAGAATTTGTATATTTGATATTATTAATATTCTTGATTGTAATTTTACCATGTACTTGTCCAAAAAAGTTCAAGACATGTATTCTCCAAATGTGAATGGATAAAAAGTTTTGCTAATACAAATTGGTAAAAATTTTTACGCTTTTAAATTTATAAAGTATCGTTTTTTTGTTAAAATTGTTCTATACAATTATATGACCAAATTAATTTTCACATATTATTTTAGTACTTCATTGGCATTTTATTCGAATGTTTTTAATTATTTTTTAATAAATAAGCTCAATTGTAGTTTCATACATTTATTATTGAAAATTCGAATTACATATTGACAATAATAATATATAACATCAAAATCTAATTTTGTATATTAAAATTATTTAAAAAAAATTTATTGCTTCTCGGCTATTGTATATTACAGTTTTCTTAAAATCTTATTCTCCTATAAAGCATCCTATTCTGTCCATTAATTTTTAACTTGAGGATTAATAGTGTGAAAACTTCGTTTTGCATTTTTCCCCCTTTTGTGTCCTTTAGATGGGTTTATTTTTTGAAAGACTCTGAAAGAATGAAACAGTTTAATAATATTTGTTGGAATTTAAAATTTTACTTACATATTATTATAAAGATTTAAAGCGTTTTTAAAGCGAAAAATTTCTTTCCCGTGTTGAGTTATAAATTTATTTAATCTAAACATTATTGTTGAATTAAATATTTACCTTTGTATAAATTCAAACGTCTTCTTACTATTTTCGCTGTATGTATATCCATATACATAGTAAGATAAAAAGAGACAAAAGAATCCTTGTAATGTGTTTTGAGCTTCTATAATCTTTTTCCCTGATACAAAAACTTCATATTTAGCTTCTTCGTCGAATGCAGATTTTCCTGAAATAAACTAAAATTTGATTACTTATATTTTAAATTATCATAATTTTTTAATTCAACAAACAGAATATGCAAAATTGACTAAACCTTTAATGATCAACAATGGCCTATTAGATTCTCCGAAAGATTGCACTGTTTCTGAATTTGTTGTATCCTAAGAAATAATAAATTATAATCTGTTAATTCGTTTTGTTGCAAATAGTAAAAAAAATTAATATTTTAAAGCTCTCACAGGCACGAGAAGAAAGATTTCTTTTTCATTTACCAAAAAATATAAGGGGAGCAAAATGAATATGGCTATTAGTTTTGGTGTCTCATTACACAAATTCTTACATGTAGTAAGAGCCTCGTTGATAATATTCTTCATTTTCATTCTAACTTCTTTTCTCTTTTCCGACAGCTGACATTTTCTCGACACTTCAGATTGAAAGAAATAAAATAACTCAAGTCCTTTACTTTCTATTTGATTACTCCAAACGTCTTGTGAATTTTTTCCAAACAAAGTTGATGCATGATGAACAAAAAATGTTACATCTTCTAGACAAGGCCATTTTTCCAAAACCTCGCTTATAAACTGTCTATTTATAATGCTTGTTCGTTGAGTAGCATAAGTAATGTCCATTAATAAAGCAATTTCTTTTTGAATGGTTTCATCTTTATTTAAATTTATCCAAATTTTTCTTTTTTCAACAAGTTCCAATCTTTTTTCTTCCTGTGTCATTTTTGTTTCATTAATTGGCAGTGGACTTTGGTAGGCAACACAGCCGTACTCATCATGTACAACATTTTCTATGTGACTTTGAGTATTACTTTCGTGCTGATCAATAGTTGTATCAGCTCTTCTTTTTCTTGAAGTTTTTTCGTTAGATGGTTTTTTATAGTTTATAAGGTCATACAGCCTTATTACAAAAGCGTTCCTTCCATCACTTAACTTTTCTCCATCAGCATCGATTATTTCTAAGGCTTGTGGATATTTGTTAACAAATATGTCAACTAAAGCACTAACAGTAGTTCTTCTAAAATCTTTTAATGTACCCACCATGTGAATACCTAAAATTTTCCTTAAATCTCTACACTCTTTATCGGACAGTGTTTTTCCCAATTCTAACTTCTCTTTCATAGTATCAGGCAGATTGTTCCAAGGAAAAGAAAATGGACTTCGTCTCTCGTAAACAGCAGTGGCATTTATATCTGTAAGGAAAGCAAAATATACATCATTTACATGTATAGAAATGAAATTCAATATTGTGCCAATTATTACATTTAATATAATCCTTCTATATTTACTTTCTGTCCTAACTGGTGTTCGTTCTTCTACAGATTCTGCATTAAAACTATCTTCTACAGTATGGGCAAGAGGTTTATTTTTAATTACTATTTCTTCTCTTGATTGCCATTCTTCTTCCTTTCCGAGAATTAGAATATCGGTTAAAACAGGCAATACAGAAAGAAATTCATCTTCATCCATAACAGCTCCATTTTGTTCCAGAACTAGCTAAAAAATTTATTACATTAAATTAAAAAATATAATTTGGATAAAGATACAGGAAAACATTAAGTGAAATAATATTAAATAATTACCTTATACTCTAGGGAAGGCAAATTCATTTTCTCAGATGCTTTTATAATAATATTATTGATTGTATCACCAGAAATAAGAAATTTCTTTTTTCTCATTGAATCCATAATCGTAAAAAGGGGCATCTTTATTCCTAGAATGAGAATCATTTTGTTAGAGAAAGAAAAAGTATGAAGAATTATGTTTAAGATCGTCATTCGTTTTTTGCTTTTATGAGGCATACTTACTACTTTGAGAAATTTCTATCTGCATGAAATGGTCAAATAAACAGTAAAAATTTGTATATTGTTTTCTAATATTTTTTTACTAATCCGTGCTTTAAACGCACCTGCCTAATATTATTTGTATAATAAATATGAAGTGGTTCATAAGAAAATAGTTCCTCTGCAAATACACATTCGTAATTTAAAATTGAATGCAATTCGTAGACTCTAAGATTTGGGTTAAAAATTGTTTCTGTCATTTCTAAAACGAAAGATATTCTCTCCTGAGAGTCGAATAATATTAAACAAATTTTTCCAAATTCTGTATTAAATTGGTAATGTTCCTGTCTAACAACAACTACGTCACCTCTTTTGTAATTTGTCCCTTTAATGACAGCAGAACTGCATTCTAATGTATTGTTACCAAGATCTTTGTCAAAAATTGCCTTTTGTATATTCGGACAATATAAATTGGTTTGTAACTGTCTTTCATCTGTGATACGTTGTAATTGTCGCAAACCTGCACCTTTTCTTAACAAGCTTTGGAATAGTTCATGTTTTTCAGAAAGAGAAAAAGTGATATTTTTGAAATTTCTAAGATTTCTAATTCATTTTTTAAAGAAGGTATGTTTGCTTTCAAATCGAAGTGTCCATACGCGGAGAAGAGGACCAAATTCCTTGATCAGTTTTGGGTAATGGGAAATATAATGATGTTTAGGTAATAACTTATGATTCGGAAATAAAGTTATTCTTGAATGCAAATATTCATTTATAATAACCTGCAGATATGCAATACAACTTTTGTGAATCTCTTGAGCAAAGATTATTTCTACTATTTCTGATAATTTTAAAAGACAAAGCCAAACTACATCGTCAAAATTTTGTATTTTATCTCCAATTAAGAGTGCATAAAGTCTTAAAAAAGTCCAATTTTGCCAGGCACAACCTGACAATCGTACACAATTTTCCTTCAATTTCTCTGGTTTGTCCCTACGATCTGATGTTGAATATTTGAAAGTTTCGATTCTGTAATTCAGATCTTCATATGTAAACCATTCTTGATCCACAAAATATCTCGTAAAAATTGCAACATCAACAGCTACAACACCTTCCAGTAAATCATGACCACAACATGGACATAGACCAGGCATACAAACATGATAATGTTTAAGTTTGTTGAATATCGAATCAAATTTTACACCCTGGTAATTTTTCCCTGCAGATATATGTGTAAGTGCTTCCTTGTACGTTTCGACGGTTTTTTTCTTGTAGGTTTTAAAAAAATAGTGATCCTCTAAATCTTCTTCTACATTTTCTTCAGAAGGATCAAGTATTTCGCTCGAATCAGAATCACTAGAATCACCAGCTGCTAACTGATTTGGATTGGAAATAATTGATTCAGTATCAGATAACTGTCTCGAATCAAGTGAATCATTTATATTATCCGTTCTGTCTTCTTCCAATTCAGAATTACTGCTATTTAATCCATCACTTGTTGCATTTATTTTATTGGCGTTAGTCCTTTCTATTAAACAATATCTACAGAAGTATTTTAACCTACTAAAATTTGTACAATATCCACCTAATTCATGATTTCCAAGATTATCACCAGCAATAAATACAATTGTACCCTTGACCCATTTATTACATTCAACTTCTATACCTCTTTCTTCAATAATTTTAAGCTCTTCTACAATAGTACCGTAGACTTTTTCTTTGTCGAAGTGTTTTTCCCTACATAAAGCAACTAATTGAATAGAATCAATGTGAGAGCGAACATGTTCTAGAAGATTACCTACACTTAAATACACAGCAAGTAATTTATGCTTTCCTTTCGCAGAACCTAAAGGATTCACAACCTCGAAACTATCTTGATATAAAATAATTTTAATAGATTCAGGATTATTCTGAAAAAATTATTCGACTGAAAAACTTTACCATCTGTGAAATCTCTAAGAATATCATCATTTGAAAGTTTAGAAGCTAACGAAATATTAGGGAATGATTTATCCTTAAACGTAGCTTTTATGGTTTCGCGAATTGGAACGTAGTGAAAATAATTATTCTTTCCATTTGATGTACTTAATAATTTTTGTTCTGGCTTAACATATGTGAAGTATTCTTGATAAAATCTTTTTCGTTTGTAATCTGTTTTTAACTTGTTGCAATTAATTAGAAATGGATTCTCAGCTACAATTCTTTTATTTATTTCATCAATTTTTGAAATTGATAGGTTTTCATTTAATAAAGTCTCCCTTATAATTTGCGACGAATTTTCCATATTTTGTTTTTCTATGTTCTGTAATTCTTCTATTAAATATTGAATTATAGCAGGAGTCATGTGCCATGTTTCCAACTTAAGAAATAATTCAGCTGTGCTTTGCAAAACCAATTCATTCCGCATATCCACTGATAAGTCTGCATCTACAACTGAAAATTGTTGACCCATATGTTCCATATCTTCAACATCATTTAAATTCTGTATACCCATGTCTTCATTTCCATCTATAGAAACATCATTAATATTTCTGTTTAAAAATGTGATATTTTGATAAGTGGCTAGTAAAAGAATTTACAGTGCTATATTTTCCCTTAGATTTGAAATTAGGAAAAATGCATTTTATTGATAAGCCATGCGAAATATGTTGCTTAAGATGTTTAAGCAAAATTCGATAATCGTCAACTTCTTTTTTACATATCTGAACGTTGCATATAAACTTAGAGTTCTCGTTTATAAGTGTCATAAAATCTACTTTTGAGACGGTTTCTTTAATTAATATATTGTGCATTCTAATAAGATGCATTCGAAGGGACGATGTAGAGTGAAAAAATTCTTTGCAACCATTAAATCCACAGTGAAAATTACTACTTAAATTTTTATGATATTTATGATGATCCAAATGTTGTGTTAAAACATGGGTACTGTGATAGCAGAAACAACATGTATACGCCATCATACTGAAAGACATATAGTAATTATAAATATCTGTTTGTAGGTATATAAATTATTACAGATAAAATAACACTTCTACCCAACAAAAAATGGATAACTAAAGCAAAATAATGGACCAGTACTGTCAAAGTAATGGCTGACAATTTTGAACCAGTACTTTCGGTCCATTAAAATGACAATGGTTTTTAGTAAACTTAGTGAAAATTTCTTTTATTTCAAAAATATGTAGCCAAGCAAAATAATATGTTTAAATTAAACATATTTTATGATTCTACTAAACGTAATTTTTATTTAATGAAGCTTATTATGCATTGAATCAAAATTCGTATGCTTAATTCAAAAATAATTTTAGATTAAAAGTATAAGTCAGATAATTGTTTGATTTAAGTATATTTTAAATTTAGGGGTAGTTTTTCGATTTAATAAAAAACAAAGGGTGTTTAAGCAATGTTGACATTGTTTCTGAGTTGTTGTAGTAGAAGTAGATAAATTTATTGTTTCGTTTTAAAGAGAAATCTGTTATTTAATTTTTTTTACTTTAAAATTTGAAGTTAAGCATTTTGAAAAAAAAATTTTTTGACCCAAAAAAATCAAAATTAAAAATAAATTTTAATTTTTGGGAGGAAAAGGTACGATTTTTTCTTTTTTTTAAACGAAAGCTGAGGTTTTTTCCTAAAAGGACATATATATGAAAAAGTAGGACTAAAATGTTTAAACATTGAAAAATGAATGTTCTCCAAAACAGAGCTAAAAACCGGGTTTAGAGCGCTCCGGTGAGTAGAAACCTCTTTTTTCAATGTTTAAACATTCTAGTCCCACTTTTTCATACATGGGTGATTCTCCATGAAATCGACAATTTGGATATTGTTATTTATTATTATTTTTTTAATTAAAATAAAAATCATAATATAAGTTTCAAGTATGATAGTCAAGAATGAAATATCTGTTATGGGTCGGACAAAATGTTTGTAATTTAAAAATTTTTTAAACAAAATAGCTTTTAACGGATTCACGTACCATTATCAGTTACCATATTTTTGTTTTACTAACAAAATTGATAGTTGAGCTTATATGAATGTTAAATAAAACTCATACAGATTTTAACTTTTTAAATTTATATTTGTTAAACAATAATTGTTTGAACGAATTAATGAGAAACTCACATTTAATTGAAACTATGTATATTGAGGTAATTTATGATAATGCTAACGAAATTCAGGATTTAAAAATCTAATGTAAGAAATTTATGGTAATTTATAAAAACTGTGAGGTAATTTATAATATTAATACAAAACATACTTCAAAATTGAAAAAACTAATCCAGGAAATTTATGGTAATTTTTCCGGTAATTTATAAATTTTTTAGGTAATTTATAGTAAATAATTTTTTTTTAATAATTTAATAATTATGGAAATTTATGTGGTAATATATGTTATAATTTTATAAATTATTTAAAATCCTTTATCGTAATTTATTAACATAACTTAAACTTTGGAAATGAATTCTCAGCAATTTACATATATTTGTACGGTAATGTATGAAAATTTATAAAGTAATTAATGTTAAAATTACCAAAATTATAACAGTTAAAGTAGCTTTAATTTTTTTATTTTACTTGGACACAATTATAAAAATTATTTTAATTGCACACTTGTTTAAACCACAAATTCAATGAAAGACAACCAAAAGGCTTCACCATGACACAAAATAAATACTGTTTTTCTAAATAAATTATTAGCAATTTTCAACCGGTTTTGCATTTCTGTCATTTATCGTCACTGAAATAATACGACTGTACAATATTTACTGAAAAAAGTTTTTTTGTTTGATTTATTAAGAAATATGTGAAGGCTTCACCATGACGATTCTGTGATTCCCTGTACAATTTTGACGTTTTAAATGTAAAAAAAACCAAAAAAAAAGAATAAAATTTGTTTCTGTCGTAGTGAAACTAAAATTTTGCCTGTACTATAGTATATCTAAATTCTGATTTTATTTTTTAGAAATATTTCATTTTTTTAAAAAGGCTTCACCATGACGCACAAAACTGGGGACAAGAAATAACATCTAACAAAATTTTTTTAAATAAATTTTTTTTTTAATTTTACACACTTATAAAATAAAAAAATGTTATCAATAATTATTTTTATTCATTAATTTTTCTAAAGATATTTAATTTCATTTCGTAACTGACCCTTTTACTCACTAGAGTTACTTTTTAACATTAAATTCATTACCTTATGTGCAATTTATTTCTTAAAAACACAAGGGAGAATCACCCATATATGTCCTTTTAGGAAAAAACCTCAGCTTTCGTTAAAAAAATCGTACCTTTCCCTCCCAAAAATTCAAATTTTCAATCGAAAGAGCATGAAAAAACCTTTCCAAAATGTACCTTGCCTAATTTTTATGTTTAATAGTTTAAGAGTAAAAAATTATCGAAATAAGCATTACACCGTAAGAACCCTGGATCACTTGACATGGAATGCCTCATATATATATAATTATTATTATTATTATAATGACCATATAGGGTCAACATCGCGGAAAACGAAACTTTTGTAACGTAACAGTCTTTTTAAAATGTTCATAACTTTTAAATAATAAATTGTAAAAAGTTTATTTTTATAAGCAATATCGATGAAAAAATATATTTTAAGATGCATCCAAACGAATTTTATTATTTCTTATTATTAAAAAGTTACGGACAAAAGAAAAAAAAACTGTTACGTTACATGCTTCGCGGTGTTGACCAAATTGTTCTTTCTTTTATAGGCTTATGTAATTTAATAAAAATTGCAATAATGAATGGAAATTTTATTCCATTAAATTTTGTCCAAATAAATATAATAATATTTTTTAAAGGGTCGTCCGTATACCACGTGGACGGTTTTAGGGGGGGGAGGTTCGTCAAAAGACCACGACAGCTATACCTTGTTCAAAGAGATAATGCCCTCGCTCGCAGAGTTTTTTTTCTTTCCGGGCCGAGACAAATTTGAAAGTAACGCTTTACTACTTTTTTCTTGAACGCATATTCAGTGATAATTTCGTATTTCACTCTTCTACATCAAAAAAATATGACCTATGTTAATACGATTTAAACAGTGAGGTAATAGTCCCAATTATGGGACATTTTACAATTTCGTCCCTATTATGAGACAGTATTACAAAAAATAAAATAAATGCAATTAAAATTGATGATTAGAAATTTCTACTTATTTCAATAAATTTTACACGTTATAAGAATAATTATTTCTGTATAGCATTTAATTTAATAAGAAATGTTTAATTGAATTTTAGCTTTTTAATTAAGGTAAGCCAGATTTTTCATCAGACTACCGTCCCACGTTAGGTTCATTTATTACTTGCATGACCTATTATGAGACACACAGGAAATATACAGCAAACATAACCTCAAATATTTTCAGTATTTTCGCATTAACTTTCTACAAAAAAAGTTGTTTTACAATTATTTAAAAAACCAGAATATATTTATTGTACTTTATTCTTTATAGTTAATAATCAAATTATTGAGATAAGTTAATAGAATTTTAATTACTTATTGAATTAAATAAGTGTCTCATAATAGGGGCAATTATTATGGGACACCCGTACATCAGGAAATCATTGCCTCATAATTCGTGCAGTGCAGAGTTTCAGAATTTAATTAATATTATTTTTATTTTAAAAAATATAACCATTTTAGGGCCTAAACATTATTCCTAACATACAAATCTTTCAATGTATACCCTAATTGTTCATATTAACACTCTTGATTCCAAGAAATTTATCATAGAAATTTAGTTTAGCTAAAACAGCGTCCCATAATTGGGACTTTTACCTTATATCGTTTGTCTCTGATACATTGAAATTAATGTAATTAAGGGACAGTTAAATAGAATACTTTAAAAGTTTATAGATCCTTAACATTTATATTAATGCTTAAATTTCATTTTTTCGAAAAAACTAACATATCATTGAAATCGTTAGATATTGTAGATTCTGAATAATTTGGTAAAAATTTCAAAAATACATTGTAAAAATTTTTCTAATTTTTTATGACTCTTTAAGCTAAGGTTTATGGACACCCTCATAAATGTGAAACTGAAGAAAAAATGTTTTCCTAATATAAACATTTTAAGGGTAAACTAATACAACGACTTAAACTAATTTTTTTAACGAAAAAGGCGTTTCTACATTCAAAACCACACCAATCGTCCTTTGCCGATGGCATTCTCTCTTTGAACAGAGTATAATTTACTAATAGTAAATAAAGGAATAAATAACGTACTAATTTGAATAAATAAATTTGTACTGCGCCATAAAGAAATATTATTTTTTGGAAATAAAAAATAGAAATAAATAAAATTTTATTCTTATGATTGTTTTATATTTAATAAAATATTTAAATAAACAATCACTTTAAGACAATAAAGGTGAACTCCACGTCAACTCATCACAGATATTTCCTAGACTATAATTGGGATTTAGTTAATACTTTTTGTATATACTCCTTAGGCGATGAGAAAAAAGTCCCCCAAATATTTTTTGAAAAAAATAAAAAAATGGCGGAGATATGACACTTTGAATTTTTAGTACTTTTTAAAAAAAAAATTCATTGCTAATTGTTCTCTGTCTTTTCCAAAGTTTTTTCATCATGTATCACATTAAATTTAATTTTTTTTCGAAAACCCATGGCGGCCCCACAATGAAACTTACCAGATCATTTAACAGACGAATTTTGGCATCTTTTGGTATAAATAAAAAAGAAATTGAAAACCCCATATTTTTTAAACGGCGATTTTTATTTTTCAAATTTGTTAAAAATAGTGTAAAAATAATTTTTGTTAATTATAATATTTTTTAGTTTAAAATATGGTATTTTACGAACAATTTCTGATATTGAAAATTAAAATCGGATTATTACAGTAGAAGTTATGAATTTTTTAAAAAAAGAGTACTAAAAAATCTAAGTGTCATATCTCCGCCATTTTTTATTTTTTTCAAAAAATATTTGGGGGACTTTTTTCTCATCGCCTAAGGAGTATATACAAAAAGTATTAACTAAAACCCAATTATAGTCTAGGAAATATCTGTGATGAGTTGACGTGGAGTTCACCTGAAGTTATGTTCAAATATATTTAATTTGTACCTTTGACAAGTGTAATTATGGAAAGACAGTGATAAATTAACTAAAATAATTTTATTTAAACAGTCCAAAGAATCCATGAATTTCTACGAATTTAATCAAATTTATTAAGGAATATTGAAATGTGTAAAACCAAAAAAAACGAAATTCTTTTTGTAATTATGAAACAAAATAAAATATACTTATTAACCAAGAGTTCACTTTGTAAAAAGTAAATAACAATTCAGTAATTTGCCTCTGTGTATTTTTACGAAGAGTTTTTGTTACAAAACGTATAATAATAAGTCTATAGGTACTCATTACAAGAGATTATAATTATTGTTCCATACACTGAGAAAAATTGCTATTGAATCAATGACATATTTTTTGCCGCAATAAACGACATATTCAATATCGTTCGAATATTGTTGGTTCAATAATACATATGTGCTATTGATTATTGCACTTATATACAAAACTAAGAAAATTATCACCGCTTGTAAGAGAAAAAATTCATTTTTCAAGTAGGCATAGCCAATGTTCAATGAAAAAAATGTTTAATAAATCATTTTAACAAAACAATACCTAACATCTTTAATTTAAATAAGTATGACTACCATTTTTATAATTACTTTTTTTATAATAACAAAAGCACGCGCTATTGATTCAAAAGCATATTTCATTGTCTAAAGTATACATCTATACAAACTGCAAGCACTATTTAATAATTTAAGAAAATTTTATTTAAAATGATGGCAACAATTATTTTAAACTAACTAATATTTTTATAAATAAAATTGTATTAATCTTATATCTCAATCATTTTGCATATTTCATTAAAAAACATTATGTTTTCAATTCTAAATTATGGTTTATTATATTTTAACATTTATTTTTTTAATTCAATACAGAAATTATTCTTTTAACAAAATTAAATTTTATATCATTGTTGCTATTGGTCCAAAGGTTTTTTTCTCAGTGTAATTTTCCCGGTTGAGGTTCTATAAAATATTGTAGTGAAATAAATGATGTCTTTAATTTAAACATAATATTTTTCCTGGTGCATATCTAATATGTATCACACTTAAAAAATGTATTTCATTGGAATAACTTATTACTTGTCTATTATTATACAAGCATATACTTGAATCAAATAATTTTTATTTGAGTCAATTAAATAGTCTTTCAATCAAATACCATTTAAATGGTTGCAGTAAAAAATATTTGATTTAATTATATACTAACTGCATAAAAGACAAGTAATGTTTTATTCAAAATAATATGATATTATATATTATTTAGAGCTCGGTACAAATAATTTATTAAAAAATTAAACGTATTTACCTTTTATGTTAATCCTTTAATGTTGTTAAATAACACTTCAATTGATCACTTTACAACTTTTTCACATTATACATAAATTATTTATACATTTATTACCAACAATTGGTTTATCAACCATTTTTTATCTGGGTATATATTTTTTCACACATCGGTGACGTTCGCAACATTTATGATCAACGATTGAAAGTAAAAAATTATTTGCCTATTAAAAAAATTAAAATTTTTGTTCAGAAATAATTTTTTTGTAAATCATTTTTCAAAAAATTAATCGTTCTATTTTCTTTACAAAAATTTATAAAAAATTTCCATAAAACAATATGTTTCTTCTAAAATTGTTGAATATAAATGTTGTGAATTTCACCAACGTTTTTCCACGACCAATTAACTTAAAGACGAAGATGATGTATTCCTAAGTGTACTATTTACTTCATCATATTCAATATCTTACACTGTGAGAAACAATTTTTTTTAATTCAAAAATAAGGGAACGTGCATAAACTACGTAGCACTTCAAGGGGGAGGGGGGTTAAGCAATTGTCTACCATAAGAGGAAAAAACGGCGCTAATACATGTAATTGCGTCTACTTGGGGGGAGGGGGGGTTAAAATTTCAAAAAAATTGGTCTACGTAGTTTATGGACGTTCCCTAAGTAGTTTCCCCTATGTTTGAATTAAACATATTTTATAATTGAATTAAACATAATTTTCATTTAATCAAACTTATTATGTATTGAATCAAAATTATTATGTTTGATTCAAAGATAATTTTTGTTTTACTGTATAACAAAGATTTAAATATATTGTTTTCTCAGTGTATAAACTTTAATATTATTTAAAAAAGAAAATCATAATTTTTACATTAATTGAGGGTACAGAGGTAATACAACATTCTCTGTGTGTGGTGGACAGTGGTAATACCAGCCAGGTAGAAGTGAGCGACTTAGAAGAAGGCACTGCTACCTGCTTGGTATTATCCCTTGCAACCACATACAATGGATGTGTATTTTCAATTCTTAGATAGAAAATTTTCAATTCTGTCTAACTGTTATGCAATTTTCCCATACGTCAGTACGGATAAACGTTTTTCCATACACATATTGGAATTTTTCCTTCTTGAAAAATGTAAATTTACCATACAGTTGTAATTTTATCATAATGTGTTGAAATTTTTCCATACCAGAGTATGGAAAACCATATTTCCATACAAAGTAATAAAAAAAATCCATACACTCATATGGGAAATTTTCAATTATTTTTTACAGTGTATAATAAACATCATTTTCTTTTTCTTATATCTCTTGTGGAGAAAAAGAAATCTTCACGAAACCTTTTAGATTGGATTTGTTTTAAAATTATAAATTTATTTCAATTGAAATTTCCTTGGGACCTCTACTCATTAATTATTTAATAAATATGAAAAATTATATAAATTTAACCTGATTTTCATTGAATTTTAATTTTAATGGCCAGACTGAAGTTCATCACCTTATCGTTCGTTTAAAGAAAACAAACTTCAGTCTAGTCTTGAAAACTAAAATTCAATGAAAATCAGGTTAAATTTATATAATTTTTCATATTTATTAAATAATTAATGAGTAGAGGTCCCAAGGAAATTTCAATTAAAATTAATTTATAATTTTAAAACAAATCCAGTCTAAAAGGTTTCGTGAAGATTCCTTTTTCTCCACAGAAGATATAAGAAGAAGAAAATGATGTTTATTATACTGTGCAAGTACAAAAAAATACTGATTTAAATGTTCTGGTTAGATATTTTTAAATAATTTTCGTTTATTTAGATGAATTTAGCAAAAACATATATATTTAAAATAAAAAGCAGTATTTTTAATCTGTTTTTAGTTATTTATACTGAGTTTTCGAAAAGTGGGTTATGCTAAACTTGATAACCAGTTAGAAATTTAAAAAAATTATTTAAAAGAATGTAAAATATATTTGGTGCTAAAAACCGCCAAAGGATAATCTAATTGTATTGCACAATATTATATATTAATTACAGCATTTTTTAAAATCATCGAGCAACCAGCTCTAGACGATTTTCGCTGGAATGACCCATATATATGTCGTAGGCAAATAGAAGAATCCGTCATTTAGCTAAATGCCTACGCGTTTAGCCAAACGGCGCCGAATAGACTTGAGCAATGATTAAATTCGTCTATTTGCCTAAAAAGCTTAGGCGTTTAGCGAAATGACTAGGCAATTGTCTAATTGCCTAAAGCTGTTTAGGCAATTAGAAGAAAATCATTTTTACCAATAAATCGTAATGAAGAAAATGAAAAAAATAAATTTAATACTTGAAATTAAAGTTAAAGGTATAGATTTATTTATTATGCCATGGTTAGCTCTGATGACAGCGAGAATTACCTAAAGTTCCCGATTTAAAACAAATGCACCGTTTGTTCTTGCATTGCGATTGGGAAGCTTTGCATTTGCATTTTTTGAATCCTTGGCCACCACTAACAGACTGTTTTGCTGCTGCTTCCCTTAGAGTTATTAAAGTGTCAGTGGGCATGTTGGAAAGTGAAACAACATTACTGCCAGAGACTTGAATTTTAGGCCGAGGAAACCAACCTTTGAGTAACCCATCCTTCGTGCCAATTTGGTAAACACCATTTTCTTATTATGACGCCATAAATATTTATAAAATCTAGAGGCCCTCTATCTACATCAGGGACGGACAAAGTAACACAGTCTCCTATATTTAGGATCGTCAGAGATGGTAACATATATTTGGCTCTGTGGACTGTAACACTTTTTTGAGATAAAAAAACTACTTATGTGAGATTGAATGTTTAAAAAAATGATGTAATGATTCATTTAAAATATTGCTTTTTTACTGACAACTTAAAATCATGTTATTGGAACAATCTTTTGTTTCAAAATAAAAAATATATTGTCAAAATAGAAAAAAACTTTTTTGTGAATTGTATATTTTTTCTAATATTTAAATGCATTTGAGAAAATATTCAAATATTAAGTTGTGTTGATTTAATTTTTTTAGAGGTCGGAGGTAAGTTTAATTCAGAATCTAATATGCTGAATTATATTTTTGTATAAGTTGATAAATATATTACTTAAAAACTTTATTAGAATGGACAACCAAAAAAGAAATACAAAAAATAAACTTGGGCGTCCAAAAAAACAATCTCGTGTACGCCCTAATAGTGGTAGGAAACCACTTGCTCTTGACAAAGCTTCCAGAAGTACAAAATACAGAAGAGCATTGAATTTAATGAAATTATCAGATAATGATTCGAGCGTTGTGAAAGTAACCCTAAAACTATGTAAACAAAAAGAAAATATTGAATCAGAAAATGTTGACAAAATGTAAAATGATGATGATAATAAGATTTTAAGACATTCTGAAGAAAGTGCTTTTGCTTTCTATTTGGAAAATAATTTGAATGCCCATACTTATAAAGCCTTAGTCGCCGATAGTTTATCTAGAAATTGCAATTTATATCCTTGCTATAATAAACTTCGTGAAGCTATGACAAAATGCCAACTTGAAGAATCTCAATATAAAGTATCAGAAATCGAAATTGCAGTTCCATTGCAAAATATGTTAAATAAAACCGCTGAACGGTTGTGTGATGCTGTGGCTTTGGATTGGGATAAACGTTGCTTAAAAGATTTACAATTGTTAGTCAGTTTAGGTTTCGATAGTTCTTCTTCTCACCTGAATTCACATCAAAGGTGTTCTGATCCGGAAAACGAATGTTTAACCTCACAAACCTCACTATTTATTAGTAGTCTAATTATAATTCAATTAAAGAGTAAAATACACGATAAATTATGGATAAACCCGACTCCACAGAGTGTTCGATTTTGCAGACCATTACGAATTGCAGTAGAAAAAGAAAATGAAGCCACTATTCTCAAAGAATATAGTAGATTAACGACAGAAATTGATGGTCTTGTTTCACATGCATTTAAGATGACAAATGGGAAAAGCGTTAAAGTACACTATCAGGTTTCGAAGACTTTATTTGATGGTAAATGTGTTAACACAATTGTTGGGAATAAAGCTACATGTAGATGTCCATTATGTAACCGAACAAATTATGCATTTGGAAATTCGAAAGATGATTTCACTCCAACTGATTCATTCCTAGAATTAGGACTGGGTCTCTTGCATTGCGAAATTAATTCCTTTTAGCATTTGTTACATCTAGCATATAGAAGTACAAAAGATATAAAAACTTGGGATATTAATAAACAGTTAAAAGGTAACATCAAAATTATGTACTAAATTTAAATACTTAACATATCTAATTTAAATAATATATTTAATTTAAATACTTAAGTTATTTTTAAATTACGAATACACTTTTTAATAAAATTACATTATTTTACGTAGTTTTTAATTTTTTTTAAATTATAAAAATTTTAAATAATTTAATTTAGAGATAAATTATTTACTAATTAATACCCAAAGAAATGCATTATCTTTTATTCGCATTTGACTTAAAATTAAAACATTCATTTCTGGAATTATTTTTAAAAAATTTATAGTTATAAATCGTTCCATCTACAAAAAATATTTATGAATAGCATTATTGTAGATAAAGAATATAAATGTTGTACATTTCTAGACATATTTGTCACCCAAAAAACTGTAATACAAAGACGTTTGTATGATAGTTTTGGAATAAGAGTCGACCAAGTTCTACAGGGCCATGGTACAACTAATACACGGAACTTGGCAAGAAAATGTTTTGATCAACCTAAAAAATTTGCTGATTGTTTGGGACTGGACAAAACGTTTGTCAAAAGTATTCCAACTATTTTATCTTTGTTCAAGTGCAAAATGACCTTGGATTTAGATTTGTTAGAAAAGTATTCCTGGAAAATTTATTGGTTGCATTACGAACTGTATCCCTGGGCACGAATGAATCCTTCTTTACACAAACTATTGCGACATGGATGTCAAATAGCTCGAAAATTTTCATTACTAATGGCTTATTATTCTGAAGATGCTAGCGAGTCATGGCACAAATTTTACAGGAAAAACATGAAATCTCATGCGCGTCAAGTTAGTAGATCATCTCGTCTCCTGGATGTTTTTAATCGTGCAATACACATGAGCGACCCGAAAATTTCATTGCTTTTAATTTCAAAGAGAATAAAGAAAGAGAACAAGAAAAAGAGAATTACACAGAATATGAAAGAATTCATTACACAAGAGTTAGTATTTAAAAATAAATATTACAATTATTAACTTCCTATTTAAAGACAAAATTGATTATAAATTATTCATTTTCATCTTTTTTATTATACAAATTTTTTTCTACAAATATTATATTTATATAGAAAGATTATAAACAATATAAAATTGATTATCTTAACAATCAATTACATAAATTCTGTTAAGTAATCATTTAAAAATGTTTTAGAGTAAATGTTAATGAAACTGAGGAAATAGATGAGAGTTCTTTCAGTGAAGAGAGCACGTCAGACGTAGAGAGCTAGCTTCACTATTCGAGTTGAAATTAAAAAAGTTTAAACACTGCGTTGAATTTACTTTCTAGTTTTATAATTAATAACATAGTTACTTATTTTTTTTTAAAGTTAATTATTGACTGTTACAAAAATTAAAATGTATATTGATTAAATCATGTTTTATATTGTATAGCAAAAATAAATAAGTTAACAAATAGAATTTTTTAATAAATTTTAATGCAATACCAATTTTAAATGTCACTACATTAAAAACTAATATAAAAATGAATTTGATCAGTAAATCCAATAATTTTTTGCATTTTGGTCGGCCATTTTGAATTTTGAAAATCTGACATTAGATTCGTCATCAGCGACCCCAAAAACCCCTGGATACCGAGTTTCATGTAAATTCATTAACTTTTTGCATTTTTGGTCGGCCATATTAGGTCGACCATTTTGAATTATTAAAATCTGACATCAGATTCGTCATCAGCGACTCCAAAAACCCCTATGTACCCAGTGTCATTCAAATGGAATTATTTAAAAAATTTTGCTTTATTTAGCTGTCATACAGGATCCGCCATTTTGAATGATTAAAATCGGACTTCAGATTCGTAATTAGCGACTCAAAAACCTTCAAAATATGTAATATTATTTAATTTAAGTCATTTTTATAGCTTACAGACTAAGATTTGTGATTTTTTTGACGGAATTTCTGACTTTTGACGCTACTTCTTAACCTTAAAATTTGTTAACATTGTTTTTGAATAATTTTCCTGTATTCTGCATTTATTAAGCTTTGTTTTCGTCCTAGAACCATGCAATTTCGTTAATTCCTTCAAAAGATACTAGGTTTTGAACAGATTGTCAGAAAAAGGCACACTGTGGACCGTTTCTTGGAAAATATAAGATATTATGACCTATAAATTTGACAAACTCACTTTTTAACATAAATACACAAGATGAGTATTCTATTTGTTGTAATTATTGAAAAAAAATATTCATAAAAAGTTTAATATGAGCAGTTTCCAACAGCCTAAACTGCAACGACCTTTTCTTGTAAACAACAAAATCAAAATAACTTTCCCATTTGACAAACTTAATTTCAATAAAAAATACACATAATAAGATTCATTCTATATGAAAACAAGAATATAAAACTTTAATTTATGTAAACTATTTTGTATAGCAATTTGCAAGAAGAAGAACACATCTGACAGATGTTTAGTGATATGTACATAGAACCAGGAGATGACGCCAAATATACAAAAACTGACAAATTTTCATTATTTTTAACTTTAAATTAAGAACAACGAGACATAAAGTCTTCTTTTCGAGTGAAAATTCATTAGTGATAAAAGATACACAATGGGAGTAATATATTTTGTTCAAATTGTTAAAGAAAAACTAATGTTAGTAAATTAAATATCATGTGCTACCGAACAACTGTCACTTATACACTTTGGGAAAAATAAAGTTTTTATTTATTTCTGAATGGCAAATGAGTCTCATCTTGTGTATTTTCCAACTAAATTAAATTTCCCAAATGAAAAAATTATTTTGTTTCGTTGTTTTCGAGAAATGGTCGTTGCAGTTTGAGATGTTGTCAAAAGACCTGTTACAGGAAAACTGTTCATATTTAATTTTTTATGAATAATTTTTTTTCAATAATTACAACAAATAAAATACTCATCCTGTGTATTTATGTTAAAAAGTAAGTTTGTCAAATTTATAGGTCATAATATCTCATATTTTCCAAGAAACGGTCGTTGCAGATTTTTAGCCATTTTAGATCTGCATTGTCGGTATGTGAGATCCCCTTAAGGAGATTCTGGGAAAATCGTATAATATTTCCAAATATTAGGTCTTGGGTTTCGAAGGTACACACCTCAGGAATATTTACCACCAAAAACTTTGATGAATTTGCAAAGCGTTTATTTTTGACAAACATTTATTCTCAAAATGGGCCTGTGGGGCAAAACGGACCATTTTTTAACGGTATCTAAAAGTAGTGGTTAGCGTTCCGGGGTTCAATAAGCGTATGCGTTAGTGTTAGGTGTTCGCGTCCTCCCGTGTTAAATATTTATTTCATAAGTTTGTGTTAATTCTAAGACGTATACATATAAGGTGAATTTTGAATGTGTTCTAAACAATATTATTTATTTTTTTATTTAATCTTTACTTTTTGTTTGTTATCTGATAATAGAAATTCGACTAAGAATCCTAGTCAATTTGCCTATTTTTCTTATCCACATTAAAAATAGTCAAATTGACTGGGATTCTTAATCGAATTTCTATTATCCAATAACAAACAAAAAGTAAGATTGAATGAAAAAAATAAATAATATTGTTTAGAACACATTTATAATTCATCTTATATTTTCTAGTCACTTTGACTATGCTTGACCTTAGTCTTTTAACTATAATAGATTAACCAAAAATGAATATACGTTATCTTATTTAGAGATGCACGACGAGCGGGACGAGCGAGAAATTTATAGAAACGAGAAAAATTTTCGGTTATTAACAATAAATCTCGTTCTCGTTTTAAAGGACGAGATTGCAATATGCCGAGAATCTCGTTGTTTCTCGTTCAATTCTCGTTTTACAGGGTATCCGCCGCTGGACCGTGAAAACCGGGAAATACAAGGGAATTTTTTTAACCCTAAAAAACCGGGAAATGACAATGAATTTTGAAGTTGACCGGGAGTTTTGAAATTTTTTATTAAAAACACTGATTATTTTGTAAGAAAAAAAAGTAATAATAATTTTAAGACTTATTAATTAATAATTATATTTCCTTAAAAAGATTAAATGCCTTTTTTTAAATCGTTTTATTTTGTCAGCGAATTTTATCAAAAGTACCGAAAAAATAATCCATTTTTAGAATTTATAAGAAAATTATGTATTTTGTAGTCCAACGCAACAGACTTAAAAAAATACTAAATTTATTTTTAAATTATTTCTATTTCTAACACTAATTGAACAAAATACAATTATAATTAAATTTATCCAAAAAATTTCACATTCTATAAAATATGGAAAAGTAAATCAATTTATGAATTTTTTGCAATAATATTATCACAAAACAAACAAATTTGAATTATTAAAAATTTGAATTAATTAGAAGAAAGTGATACGAATTTTCTGAAAATTAATTGTTAATAAATATTTATTCCATAAAAAATATTAATAAATAAAATTATGTTTTCTTAAAAAATAAATTTAAAAAAAACCGTATTTTGCATTAATATCAATTTGTTTTTCTGCAATAATTTATTAGTAACTATTTCTATATTAGCATTATATAAATTGTATAGCTTTATGGTTTTCAATAAATTTTCAAATTATAGAGTAATTATTTTTTTATTAATTAAGAATGTTTAAAAAGTAACAAAATTTTATTATAATATGTAATTCAAATCACATTTTCTTTATCGAATTGAATCTGCAAGAGAGCATGTAGCCCACGAATTTAGTAACATTAAAAATCTAATAGAGTCATCATTTAATCGATTGCGCCGTTTTGAAACAGTTAACGAACTGCGTGAGAATAAACGCTCACAAGAAACAGAAGTTGCTTGTATCGATAAATAATCTTTGGCTATCTTGGAGAGAATCGGATATGTCTTTTGATGATTTTTCCACCACTCCAAAATGTCTGTTGAGCTGTCAGCTCGTTTTTCCGAACAATAGATATTGAATTCTCGTTGCCAGTCATTTGTTGGATTATTATTAACACTACTTTCTTCAAAAAATACATTTAAATCAATGTCATCATTTTCATCATTGTCAATTGAATTTTCGAACTGATTACTCGATTTATGTGTTTCATTAGGTGCCTATATAAATAAATACGTCCAATTAAAAATTTTGTTTTCATTTCACGCTTTAAAAAATTATTTTATTTATAAAAATGGGGCCAATTCTTTTTTATTTATATAAAAACAAATTTATTAATTTAAAGACATTTTTTCTTTTTTTAACTTTTTTTGAATTTAATTAATTAATTTTAATTTCTTTACTAATAAAACTTGTAATAAAAAAGAATTTTTAACATACAATAATTTTTAATTCATTTTAAAGAATTTTTTCTTTGGCTTTATTAGCAATAAACTTAGAGTGTTTTCAGGACCATAATTATCAATAAGAAAAATTTTTTATCTAAAAAAATCACTCTCTAAATTTAAATTTTATTCTAATGATGTTATTTTAATATAGGTTTTGTTGTTTTTTATATAACTTATTATTGAATTAAATGTAATTATATACTATATCGTTGTAATTTTAATAAAATGTAATATTATTACTTGATCGTCTTGATCCTGTGTTGAATTGTAATAGATTGTACTTAAAACAGTTTTAAATTTCTTAATTGACGTATTTTTCATTTCTTTGCCCCAAGCAGTTTTTTCAAAAGTTTCAATTTTGAACCTTGGATCTAAGATAAGAACTGTACAATACGTCCAGTTCGTCTTTGAATAATGTTTCATTATCTTTTCTTGGGCTGCTTTAAGAGCAAGAAGAATAATTTCTTGAATAGAATTTAGATTTTCAGCATAACGAAGATTGTTGATCGAATTCTCTAATTTATCGAGTAGTAAATTGATACCAATTACAACCAAATTCAAAGTCGGGTTTTTTTCAGCACTAAATAGATTTGTCAGAACTTTAAAATGACGTAAGTACTTTGTAACTTCTTTGAAAATTGTCCATTCTTGCTCAGTGATTTTTAATTTTTTCAATTTCTCATTGTGACTACACAATAAATCTAGAGCTGACTCCATTCGAAGTGCAATAACTATCATGTCATGGGTGGAATTCCATCTTGTCTTTACATCGACGTTAGGTGACAGCATTTTGATATTACATGTTTCGCAGCAAAGTTTCAATTTATTTTGCATTTGTTCTGACTTACTTAGAATTTTAAATAAACTTCTTAATTTATTTACAGGAGAGGTCCAATTGTTCACTTTTGATTCGTTTTCTTCTAGTTCCTCGCTTCTTTCTTCACTTTCAGGACCATCAATATCGATTTCTTCATCACTTTCTCCAATTTCGTCGTTTTCCGAGTTTCCTTCCTCAATTTTCAAAATTTTTAACAAGTCCTGAACTGCGAGATTAAGAACATGCGCTATGCATTTAAAATGTTGATTGATAGGGTCGAAAAGTTCAATTAATTTTTGCAATTCGGTCATAAAAGTTGTATTGGACGCCGCATTATCCACAGTTATACCCATTATTTTATTATCAATTTTGTTTTCGTTAACCACTTTAAAAAAAGAAGATGCAATGTCTCTTCCTTTGTGCTGGTCATGCGAAGGACAAAAATCTAAAACCAGCGAATGAAGATTCCAATTTTCATCGATGAAATGAGCGGTAATTCCGTAATAGCTCCGATTAGCAGTAGACGTCCAACCATCTATTGTAAATGAAATTTTGGAAGTATTCAGTTGTAAAATTTTTATTATTCCTTTTTGTTTTTCCTTAAACTGATTTTCAATCAACGATTTCAAGTGATTTCGCTTTGGGAGTATAGCTGAAGGATTTAAATATTCAAATAAATCTTGCGCACATTCATCGCCAAAGAAATTAAACGGCAAATATTTCTTAACAGTGAAGTTCAATAACTTTTCAATAAATAATTCCTGCTCAAATACCTGAAAACATTGAATAAAGGTTTCAGTAACAGGTAGAAAAGAACATCTTTTTGTGAGGAAACTTATTTTGTTGCAATACTTTTAAAGTATCTTAATTACAGTGTGGCCGCTGGACCGGGAAAACCGGGAAATGACAATGAACTTTTTTATACCGAGAAAAATCGGGAAAAGACAGTGAATTTTAATCTTGACCGGGATTTGGAAATTTTTTTTAAATCACTAATTATTTTGTGAAGAAAAGTAGAAATATTTATTTTAAGGCTTATTAATTATATTTCATTAAAAAAGATTGAATGATCTTCGATAAAAGCGCTTTATTTTGACAGGGAATTTTATCAAAAGTATACTGGAAAAATATTCAATTTCTAGAATTTATAAGAAAATTATGATGTTTATTGTTCAATGTAATAGACTTAAAAAAAGAAAATTTTAAATTCTTTCTATTTCTAATAATACAATAATTGAACAAAATATAATTTTAATTAAATACGTCAAAAAAGTTTTAAACAAAAAAAAATTACTTTCCATAAAATAATGCAAAATAAATCAATATATAAATTTTCTTTCGTAATAATATTTTATCACAAAACAAATAATTTATGAAAATTAATTTTTAAATAATAAATACAATGAATAAAATTTCTTTTCTTAGAAAAGTTTCAAATAATTTAAGTTTTAAAAAAGTTGAATTCTAAAAGATTTTAATTAAAAATTCCGAATAAGTTAATTTTTTGAAATTTTTGTATCCACATTTTTTTAAAATTAATTGTATTATTAAATATATAATATTTAATTGGAAAACATTCAAATTATTCAAAATTTCATTAAATTGTCTTGTAAAGAAGTGCATTTTAGAAATATTTTCATTAAATTTCGTAGAAAATAATGGAATTGAAATTTTAAAAATAATTCTCAATAAGTTACAGTAGCAATTCAATAATCAAATAATGTATAATAAATAAACATTTATTTTAATTTATAATAAAGAAAAAAGTTATTCTTAATGACCGTGAACATTTCTTTATGAAAAAAGTGGCCACCCTGTAATTTCAGGAAAATTGAAAAAAATTCTTTTGTAAATTCAAATATATAATTTTTTATAAATTCCATATTTTCAAAAAAAATTACTTTATAGACTTATTTAATATGATATTTATTTGAAAATAATTCTTTTTACTCTAAAAAGTTTTCAATAATCTAAAGAAAAATCCTTTTAGTTTACAAAAATGCGCAAATGTTTGAATATTAAAGAAAATACAATTTTATCATTTTGTGATAGATAGATAAAATGGATATATTGAAACTCAAAATATAATAAAAATTCTAATTAAATTTTCGAAATGCAACTTTTTAACAATTAAAAATATTAACCACAACGTTAATAGAAAACTATATGAGAGTTGAATTTTGTAAGAGTATAATGTTTAAGTTATTTATAGTCAAAAATTGTTTACTGGAAATCCGAATAATAAAGAAATTCATACTTTTGATTTTGGAGTCGCAAAGTAAATGTCTTTGAATTCTTTTTCGTGGTATCGATTAAGATGTCGCTTCACTCCTGAAGTATTAGCATCGGTCATTTTTAAAATTCTTATGATTGGTGGCTCATTTAATTCGCAGAGCTTGCATCGAGCTTGCTTCACTCCATTTTCGACAAAAATGTCAAAGAATTCGGTTAACTGAAGAGCATTAGATTTCCTTCTTTTAACGGATGTTTTCTTTTCAATGATTTTCTCATCAGTACAACTATTTCTAGGAAATATAACCCGATGTTTTAAAAGTATATAAAAATTAAACTATAACATAATTCAAATTATAAAATATGCACATTATTTACAATAACGACGTAGAAATAAAATAGAATTTAAATTTTCCAAGAGGTTAAAACATTTATTTATTATTATAACATTATCGTTATTATTATTATTAAATTATAAATATTCATTATGTGAATAAGCTCAGTATAAAAGTAATAATAATTTTATATTAAATTTATTTTTATAATATTGAAAATATATATTTACTGGGACAAAATTTCTTTTTCTTGATCTGCATTGCTATTTTCATTTTCCTGAACTGTGTCCGCAATTAAATTACCAACAGGTTCTGTGCTATTCCTTTTTCGCATCATTTTTCTAAAATAATGTTTAGAATTTGAATTTGTCAATCTGAATTGACATTTGAGCGAGAATAGGTCATTTGAATGGAGTTGAGAAAAGACGAGTATAAACAAATGAGGAGAGATGTTCTCGTTCTGAATATATTCTCGTTAATCGAGTAAAGAAATTAAAAACAACGAGAAATTCTCGCTCGATGTGCAACTCTAATCTTATTTATTGATCGTTATGAATTACAAATTTCTTTTTGTTTAAGCTGCAGCTTATAAAATCATTTTTGTTCTTAGGCTTTCATGTAAGCGTAGCGTAATGGTTAGCGCGTTAGACTTCGGTGCGTTAGGTTGCGAGTTCGATCCCTGTGAGCGCTAGAAATTTTAATTTGTATTTATGTGAAAGATTGCGTTTAGTGTTAAGATGTATGCAATAAATAAATGATTAATTTAAGATATCACCCTATATCAGTTAATTGTAAAGTTAGTAATTTTTTGCAAACGGTCGGCCGACCTTTGGCTGACAAGGTCGGCACGACTATGGTTGCCAAAGTGATACCGACCTTCTTTCTCATGGTCGACAAAACTTTGGCATCCCTGATCGGTCCGACCATGTTAGCCACTGGACGGCCGATAATACAATTCGCTAGTTCGGCCGACCTTTGGCAGCCAAGGTCGGCACGACTATCCACTAGGTCGGTGCGACCATGGCCTGACCAACTTTTCGCACATGAAATCGGATTAATTCCAGTTTTCTTGAGTATTGAATTATTATTTCACTTCTGTGAAACAATTTTATGGGGCAGTAGAAAATATGTATATCAATAAATCGCAATAATCTACGTCTAATTTCACCTATTTTTTGACCTACAGGTCAGAAAGAGATACAATATCGGCAATACATAACGTCAAAAATCTACGCATAATGTAACCTATTTTTTGACCTAAAACCACAATAACAGAGGCACAATAGCGGCCCTACATTACTTCAAAATCTATGTTTAATTTGACCTACACTACACTACCGGTTAAAATTGAGAGACCACCCATTTTCAAACGAATGAAAAACGTTTCAAAACATAAAATTTATGGAAACTAAAATTTTTTTCCGTTTATATTTTTAAAGATGATAAAATTTTGAAAAAAAACAAGATATTTTAAAAGTCATTTAGCCAATATTATCAATAAACTCCTTTTGGCCCCATCTTCCCTCAAAGTTTAAGGCAATTTTAAGAACAGTTTTGATTTACAGGTAAAAACTTAAAAAAAACCGGACAAGTGCGAGTAGAACTCGTACTAAAACCGAGGGTTCCGTACCCTCCATAAAAACTTCTAATTTTTTTCTTACAAAAAAATTTAAGTTTTTCGCTAAAAAAAATTTGAAGATCAAATCTAATCATGTTCGCTATATTTTTCTTGAAATCTACAAATGGATATATATAAAATAAAAAAAAGCAGTCCAATAGGCAAAGAATTGTGAAAACCAAGGGGGGTACACACTTTTTTTTTAAAACGAATTTTTTTTTTAGTTTTTCGCAAAAAAAATATGAAGATGAATTCCAATAATTTTTTCTGTATGTTTGTTGGAATCTACACGAAAAAATAAACAAAAACGTATAACGCCAGTCCACTAGGTTAAGAATTGAGAGAACTAGCATATGTATAATTATTATCAAAAATTGAAAAAAAAATTTAGGTTTTTGCTCAAAACGTAAGGAAGATAAATTCTAATCATTTCCACTATATTTTTGCCATAAACTACACGTAAAAATACATAAGTGTACCAATTTTCAGCTCTCTAGGTAAAAAAATTTGAGCGCTAGGGTAAAATATACGATTTTTTGAAGAAATTAAAAAAAATTGAGTTTTTCGATGAAAAAAATTTGAAGATCAAAACCAATCATGTTCTCTTTATTTTTCCTGAAATGTACAAATGAAAATACATAAAATAAGAAAAAATGCAGTACAATAGGCAAAGAATTGTGAAAACCAAGGGGGGGTACACACTTTTTTTTTAAAAACGAAAAATTTTTTTAGTGTTTCGCAAAAAAAAATATGAAGATGAATTCCAATAATTTTTTCTGTATGTTTGTTGGAATCTACACGAAAAAATAAACAAAAATATATAACACCAGTCCACTAGATTAAGAATTGAGAGAACCAGCAAGGGTTGAAGAATTTTCGAGCTTGCAAAAAGAGATTTTAGTTTTTCGATGAAAACATCATGAAGATCTATTCTAATCACTTCCGCTATATTTTTTCTGTAATCTATGCATAAAAACGAATAAGTTTGCCAATTTTCAGCTCTCCAGGTAAAAAACTGTGGGCGCCAGGGGGGTACATGCATTTTTTCGAAATTTTCAAAATTTTCGAGTTTTTCGCTGAAAAAATTATGAAGATCGATACCGAATGTGTTCGCTATATTTTTCTTTTAATCCATT
This sequence comes from Leptopilina drosophilae, assembly GCA_032873175.1. NCBI lineage: Eukaryota > Metazoa > Arthropoda > Insecta > Hymenoptera > Figitidae > Leptopilina > Leptopilina drosophilae. The sequence goes on along the minus strand of CM065484.1, from coordinate 23,413,740 downwards.
TTCGAAAATACATATGCATACCAATTTTCAACTTTCTAGGTAAAAAACTGTGAGCGCTAGGGGGGGGGGGGCACATGCCTTTTTTGCGAAAAATGGTTAAAATTTGATGTTTTTCGTCGAAAACTCTATGAAGATCAATCCCAATCACGTTCGCTATATTTTTCCTGTAATCTACGCGTGAAAATACATAAGTATACCAATTTTTAGTTCTCTAGATGAAAAACTGTGAGTTTTAGGGGGGGGGGGGTACTTGGTCATTTTTGTAACCGTTCCAATAGGGTTCCTACCGGGGTACGGAACCCTAATAACACAATATTTGACCTAGTTCTTCAAATTTTAGGTTTCATATTTATGTCAGTTTTGACCTTCACGTCAAAACTGGACGAAAATATTATGTCTTACACTTTCTTACCCTGAGTATTAAATAATCTGTGAAATGAAAGAATTTTAAAATTAAAAATTACTAAAAAATATAAATATAGTTAAACAAAAAAATTGGACAAGTGCGAGTTGAACTCACACTGCAATGGCGGGTTCCGTACACAAATATTAAAACAATACTTGCAACATTTATCGGTAAATGGTAGAATTAAAATAAACAATTAGAAAAATATATTAAAATCATTCGATAAAAAAAATAATTAAAAAAAATTAAAGTATTGTATATCTAATATTGTAAACAATTATAAGTAGAATAACTAATTTTGCGAATTTTGTTCCTCTACTTATTATTGTTTATAATAGTAGATATACAATACTTTAATTTTTTTTAATTATTTTTTTTATCAAATGATTTTAATATATTTTTTTAATTGTTTATTTTAATTCTACCATTTACCGATGAATGTTGCAAGTATTGTTTTAATATTTGTGTACGGAACCCGCCATTGCAGTGCGAGTTCAACTCGCACTTGTCCAATTTTTTTTTAATTTTATTTAAAAATTTTTTTTCGATATTTTAATATATTTTTTGTAATCACATTGTAAAAATACACTAACAAACACATCTTTATTAATAATCTTATTAATTTCATTGACATTCAAAAAATTGTATTTTTCTGTAAAATAAAAAATACAATTTCCACTTGTTCATAGTTTTCTGAAATTCACTCATTCATTCACATATTTGGATAATCAATCACACAAACAAAGAACAATTATTATTGTATCACTTTTCGACGTTTATCAGCACTTATGAACTAACCTATAACACACATATATGTGACCGGGACTGAGAAAAGGGACCTACTGACCAAAAAATCGATTTTTTTATGATGGATTTTTATAGTTTAAGGTCCTAAAAATACAATGCAATCAATCCCGATTGTTAAAAAAAATTTTTTGCAATTGTTTAAACAAATTTAAAAAAAAATTTTTTTAATTTTTTTTATGAAAATATAAGTAATTTAAAGACAAAAATTACTCTAGGTGTTTTTACTTAAAATATAAAATTAAAAACTTGTAAATTTTTTAAACTTGCAAAGTCAACAAATAACTATGTATTATTGTAGAGTTATCAGTTCTGAACTTGCATAAAAAATTTCAGATCTCTAGGACATCCGAAAGTCTTTTAAATTAATTTTAAAAATTCCATAATTTTACTTTTGCAAAGTAAATTGTTTATAACAATTACAGGATTGTTTCAACATTTATTTAAACATGAAAATCGGATTCATCATAAAAAAATACATATAGAACACTCATCATGTTAATTTAAAATGAAAAATGTTTCAAGAAATCTAATTTATTTGTACAGAAAACTTTAAACGCGTTTTTCTCGAAAAGTTGATTTTGGTAAGTAGGTCCCTTTTCTCAGTCCCGGTCACATATTCGCATATAACTTAAATATAAACACACACGTAACACTTAAAAGTACGTATCGGATTTTTCTTATACATATACCACATGGTGAAATTTTTCACGACTTGAGAGACATGCTATTTCACTGAAAACTGAGAATTACATAACATTCTATTTTGTGAGAAACATAACATAAAAAGTATTTTTTTGAAAGTCAATTCATGAAGACAAATATATATACACTATTTGTTTTTCATTAAATAATAGTATATTCACATGTAAAATAACCACAAATGAAAACAGACGATTAGCTGTCATTTACCTTGGATAGAAACGCGCAACACACACTGCGCATGGTCTACAGAATTTTCAAGCGCAGTCAATTAATCTTTCACGTACTTTATAAAATTGAACAAATGACTTTTGGTTAAAATTTAAAAAACACTGTGGCCCATACTAGTACTACAATAATTCTAGAACTTTCCTATATTTTCTAATAAAAAGCATATGATACCGCCTTGTATTTTGTGTCCTATCCAAAAGTCAAGCAGTTTCAAGGAATAATTCACGTACATACACATTCAAATACACTTTATATCTTTTTGAGTCAGGAAAAAAAATATGCAATGTAATACATTCACTTCTTGACATTGAGCACTTACTTTGTAGTTAAATACCGTGCTCGAGATTTTTCTCGTATTTAAGGAAATTTATATTTAACCAGTCATTAATTAATTAATTTTAATTTAAATAATACTTTTTTATATTGGAATTTTAAAAATGAAAGGTTTAATAAACATATAAATATATATGGGTAAGGATTTCAATAAATTTAGAACCTGTCAATGTCTCAAATACATAGTTAGTGATCTTATTTTTATAGCATATGCTATAGGCATTCCGCAATAGCACCACTCATTGAAACGAAAGCATATGGGTGATTCCACGTGAGATTTTAGTCGACCTCTTAAAATCGGCCAAAAATATTTTTTTCTATTCTGTATCGAAAAAAATAGATACGTATTTTTTTACTTTTGTTTAATTGTCAAAATTTTCGAGTAATGAATTTTCGAAATTTTGCACTTTTAACCGTAGACCTATATTCAGTAGCTTATAAGTCCGAAAATATTGAGTTTAGAAAAAAGTTGTCAAAGAACGAAAGTTTTAGTTCTCTTTCGACTTTTAGTAAATGAAAAGAAAAAATTTGTTTTTTCATTTTTTATTAAAAAAATAAAAAAAATTTATAAACAAATTAACTTTTTTTAACTTTGGGTATGATAAATTTTTAATTTTCTTTTTTCCAAACATACCTGTAAATGATAAGAAGGTTTTGCAAAAAGTTTCAGAATGGGCCTGACAAGTTTAATTGGTTAAAAAAGATAATTAAGCTTCCCGTGCAGGTCGCACGTCCGCGGACAATATGATTTTTTTACAATTTACTATTAAAAATTGTCTAGACCCTACAAATTTTGATTATTATTAAATATGCAGGCTCTAGACAATTTTTAATAGAAAATTGTAAAAAAATCAAATTGCGCCGCGGGCGTGCGACCTGCACGGACAGCTTAATTATCTTTTTTAACCCATTAAACTTGTCAGGCCCACTCTGAAACTTTTTGCAAAATCTTCTTATCATTTACAGGTATGTTTTGAAAAAAGAAAATTAAAAATTTATCATTTCCAAAGTTAAAAAAATTAATTTGTTTATAAATTTTTTTTATTTTTTTAATAAAAAATGAAAAAAAAAATTTTTGTTTTCATTTCCTAAAAGTCGAAAGAGAACTAAAACTTTCGTTCTTTGACAACTTTTTTCTAAACTCAATATTTTCGGACTTATAAGCTACTGAATAAAGGTCTACGGTTAAAAGTGCAAAATTTCGAAAATTCATTACTCGAAAATTTTGACAATTAAGCAAAAATAAAAAAATACGTATCTGTTTTTTTTTCGATACAGAATAGAAAAAAAAAAAATTTTGGTCGATTTTAAGAGGTCGACTAAAATCTCACGTGGAATCGCCCATATGCTTTCGTTTTCCAGAGCGCGCTTCTTTGGAGCAAACAATGTTTCATTTGATTTAAATTTACACTCATTTTCTTTAAATTTATCGATTAGATGCTTGAAATGAATAATGCCAAAAAAGCAATAAATTATCCTGTTGCTACACTACCGGTTTAAAACTAAAACTAAAATTTTCTTGTTTTTATATTTTGAAAGATGATAACATTTTGAAAAGAACAAGATATTTTAGAAGTTTAAATATTTTTAGTTAATATTTAAATTTTATATTTTAAAAAAATCGTCATTTTTAATGTTTTCCAAAATATGAATAACTTAAAAAATATTCAACGCTTTTAATTGATATTAAATTTATTATAAAGATCATTTACTACACTATAAGAATTACTTATAAGCATTAACGTGTAATTTTTTTCTTAGAAAATGCAAACCGTCAAAGATAGACCAAAAAAATTGGAAACAATTTTTCTGTACTAAAAACTATTCTAAAAAATATATTAAAAATAATATTGTGTAGATTTTTCCAAAGAATTTAATTAAAAAAATATATTTGAATTTTAAACATTATTTTTCTGTTAATAAGATTGTTCCAAATTTTTTGAATTTTTTTTGTCCATCTTTGATGGTTTGCATTTCCTAAGAAAAAATTACACGTTAATGCTGATGAGTAATTCTTATAGTGTAGTAAATAAACTTCAAAATAAGCCTAAGATCAATTAAAAGCGTTTATTACAAAGCCACACAAAAAAAGAAAAGTGTCTTGATCTGGGGTTCAGACATGTATATTCCGATGTATTTCGATGCGCTGAATCCGAATCCGCCATCAGAATTTGGCCAATGGGTTCTGGTTTCGCCCTAACCTCAAAAAATTCCTTAAAATCGCTAAAATGGTCACTTTTGAATGATCAAACTTGAATCTAAGCGCATATTAGTAAGTTTCTAAGGTCCTTTATTTTTATTAAACTATTCTATAAGCTTTTCAATTGAAAATTCATATAATAAATTAAATCTATCGAACATAACCTCAAAATTATAACTAAGCTTCCAAACAAACAAATTATATCATACACTGGGCAATAAAAATTTTGTAAGCTCATGAAATTTAATATTCAGGTCTTTCTGTGATTACTGATTACGGACCCTATGTCAAGTTTCCAAAATCCAAAATGGCGGATCCAATATGGTGGACACTATTATGAAAATTTGTTCGGATTTGCTTGAAAATCGTTACTCAAGTGTTTTCCGGAGTCGCTGATGACGAATTCCATTTCCGTTTTTTAAAATTCAAAATGGCGGATCCAATATAGCAGTCTTTATTATTTTAACGATTTTTTTTAGATTTATTACTTGCTGTTTTTTGGGAACATCTCTTCAGTCCATTGTCTTGCTACTATACCGTGTTCTTTTTTCTTCAAATGACCGATGCAAAGGGTTTCGCTTACGTTTTTTTCCATTTCTTCTCGTTTCTCTCTTCAACATCCAACAAAAGTCAGCCATCATTACCTCATCCCATCTTCCCTGATATCGTTCTTCCATAAATTAAATATCTTGATGAAATCGCTCTCCTTGTTCTTGGCTGTAATGTCCGCAATTTTCGGGAAACTTATTCAGATGCGAATCGAGGATGTGTAGTTTTAAACTCATTAAGCATCCTAATTTTTGAAAGTTTTTAAGCATTTGGGCTACAATTTGTTTAGATTCTGGACTCTTATTGTTTCCTAGAACATTTGTTAAAACTTCTTTGTAACTTTCCCAAGCTGCCCTTTCAGTGTCGGTCATTTGAGAAACGAAATTCGTGTCTCTAAATAATGCTCGAATCTGTGGTCCATCAAATACCCCTTGTTTTAATTTGGAAATTTTTTCGCAATGTACTTGAAGCATAGACTGTCCTGATCTAACGCTTTCACGTATTGCTTAATCCCACCAAGCTTAATGTGAAGAAATGGAAAATTTAATTTTTTCGGGGTCTACCAAACTTTGATGAATGACGTTGTGAGAACCTGGTTTAAACGAATCTCTTGAAGGCCAATCTTTTTTCTTGTAATGATTAGCACGATCTCTGCTATTCCATAGACACAAGAAACATGGCTCTCTCGTGAAACCCGATTTTTGACCCAGTAATATTGTTATAATTTTAAAATCACCACAAATTAACCATTTGTGTTTTTGGTAATTCACTTTCTGTAGAAGCATTTTTATATTATTATATTCTTCTTTGATTTGTGCAGAATAAGCTATTGGAACAGGAGCGTAGACATTTGTATTGTGTAGTAAAACGACTTTTATACTACGTTTGGAGGAATCGATAAAAAGTCTCCAGTCTTCATCTTTATACACATTTTCTTTTAAATTGTCCATCAAACCTATTATGTCAGTACAATACACCAAAGATGTCTCTTTATCTTTCGTAAAATATTTTCGGAACTCTTTATCTCTATCTGTATAAAATGACACTTTCGTATTCGGATGCAAGAAGTTTCTTTTCTTTATAAATGAAGCAGCAAATTCTGCACCATCTTTTGGTAAACCTAGATCTCTAATAAAATCATTTAGCTCCGGTTGCGATACTAATATTGGCTTTTTTTCTTTATTGTAATACGCGGTGAACTCATTTTCCTCATCATCATTGTCATTTTCATCACTGTCACTACTAAATTCTTCTGTTTCATTATCGACTTCTACTTTTTTGACATGTTTTTCAAAAGTAACAGCAGGTATGCCCGCTTTTCGATCAATTTCAGTAGGTCTGATTACTGTTGACACATTTATATATGTAATGGAACTCTTATTTTTTAGGTAATTCCTTTGATGTCATTCATACAAAAATAGCAGTCTTTTAAATTTCGTGGTTTCTTCCATATCGTGGGTGTAGAGAACTTTAGATATTTTTCATCTTTCGAATTTTTTGAGCGATACAACATAAGTCTACAGAAGTTACAAACAATATGAGGAACCCAATTTGTTTCTTGGTATAATAATTTACGACCGAAACAATTTTCGTATAGATCTTCTACTTCTTTATCTTTTTTTCCGCAGGGAGCTGACTTAATATTTGCTACAAATGTAACAAAAGGAATCGGGACTTTTGTTACAATTATGTAGTCAAGAAGTCACTTTTCTTGTAGCATCAGACTCTTTATCAACCAAGTTACCCATCAATGAATGACGACGTCGGAGGGCCCGCTTTCCCACCCTGACCAGACGCCGATACTGGGGTTCCTAATCCCTGCATCGTAAAACATTTTCTTCCTGTATCTGCCATGACGGCATGAACGCCGTTAATCCAGGGACTCTGCCCTGGTTACAGATACAGGCGAAAAATGCTAACAAGGAGAGATTCTGAACTATGAAGTAGCAATAGCATACATTTAAAGATTGAATACACACAATAAATATATCGACTTGAAATTAATTACTAGAAATATTTAAGGGTGAACAATTAAAAATTTCATGTCAGATTCGTCATCAGCGACCTCGAAAACCCCCAGAGTAACGATTTTCAAGCAAATCCGAACAAATTTTCATAATAGTGTCCGCCATATTGGATCCGCCATTTTGGATTTTGGAAACTGGACATAGGGTCCGTAATCAGTAATCACAGAAAGACCTGAATATTAAATTTCACGAGCTTACAAAATTTTTATTGCGCTGTATATGATATAATTTGTTTATTTGGAAGCTTAGATGCATTTTTGAGGTTATGTTCGATAGATTTAATTTATTATATAAATTTTCAATTGAAAAGCTTATAGAATAGTTTAATAAAAATAAAGGACCTTAGAAACTTATTAATATGCGCTTAGATTCAAGTTTGATCATTCAAAAGTGACCATTTTAGCGATTTTAAGGAATTTTTTGAGGTTAGGGCGAAACCAGAACCCATTGGCCAAATTCTGTTGACGGATTCGGATTCAGCGCATCGAAATACATCGGAATATATATGTCTCGACCCCAGATCAAGACACTTTTCTTTTTTTGTGTGGCTGTGTTATTTTTGAAGTTATTCAAATTCTTGTAAAACATTGAAAATGACGATTTTTTAAAAATATCTTTTTAAATTAAATATTGTCTAAATGACTTCTAAAATATCTTGTTCTTTTCAAAATTTTATCATCTTTAAAAATATAAACGGAAAAAAAATTTCGTTTCCATAAAATGTTTTAATCTTTCAACGCCGAGAAGGACACATATTTTATTCAACTTTTAAAGCCATGGATCTTAACGATTTCGTAAGTTAAAAAATTGGTAGGCTTCCATCCCTATAGAGTTTTTATCGCTCTTTCAGAATCTGAAGTTCAAATTTAAAAAAGCTTTAATTTGAGAAAGTTGTGAACATTTTTTCGACAAACAACTATATCCCTTATAGAAGGAATCGATTGATCACAATTTGTAACTATTCACAGTTAACAGTTTGCTTATTGTTTTTAATTGTCGCTAATTAAATCAAAATGTTTATGAGAAATTTTAATAGTTTTCAATCGTATTAAAATTTTAAAAGTTTGTGTTAAATCATTTTCAATTGTAAGCTTGAAATTGATAAATAAATACTCATATAAACTTATACGCGCATGCGTCGATCTTCCCAGCTGTTATGTATCATGGCGTCGCGTCAATAGATCAGAAAGCATGTGTTATGCACTGTGCGATTTTACATTTTTGTTTGAGTTTAACTTTCACTTTTTTTTACTTTATTGTAAATATATTTAACCAATAAATGTTTATCAGTAATAGACAACATGAATCAACCAAAATTAGTTTAAACTCACACAGCACCGAAACTTTTCTAAAAATTTATTAAATATTTACTTCCAAACTTCGAAGTATTTATAATTTATTAAAGGAAGTGAATTTATCATTCGGTAATTAAATACTAATATGAAAGAATATCAATAATCCGAATTAATTTCTAGAAGTATTTACTTGCAAAGTTTAGTGAAAATTGTGTAAAGATTTAAATATCTATTTAAACGATTGAGAGCGATTAAAGGCATTTTTATAGTTAATCGTAATGAATTGGAACAACCCGATTAAGAAGCACAATTAACAACAATAGAGAAAGTTTTTAATTGTTTTTAATTGAAATTAATCGATTTCTTCCATAAGGGATAATAAATTTAAAATGGTAGAAGTAATATGACAGGCAAAACTTGGTTTTTAGAAAAATCAATATTTGATAGGATTGTCTTCAAAGTAAAAGTTTCCAAATTTTGTATATTATTTTTGTGGAAAGAACATATCAAAAAGTATCACCTTTTAAAGGCACAAAAAATGTTAACGTTTTTTAACGGCTTACTTCAATCGCCATATTGGATCAGACATTTTGAATTTTGAAAAACTTATATCAGATTCGTAATCAGCAACCTCAAAAACCCCTAAATACAAAGTGACAAGATTATCCGGATTTTTTTTAAATTCGTACACAAAACTATGATGTTTATTTAAAAAAAGTCTTCTATCGCCATTTTGAAATTTTTAAACGTACATTTCGTCATATTAAAGGTTGGTTTTAGTGAACGCGATATTTATAGTTTTTCGCATGCATTGTTACTTGCTAGCTTAAAAAAAATTATTTTTCTAAAAAAAGTAAAATATTTTCAGTTTTTGTCGAAAAAATGTTCACAACTTTCTCAAATTAAAGTTTTTTTAAATTTGATCTTCAGATTCTGAAAGAGCGATAAAAACCCTATAGAAATAGATAACTACCAAATTTTTAACTTACGAAATCGTTAAGAACGATGGCTCTAAAAGTTGAGTAAAATATGTGTCCTTCCCGGCGTTAAAGGGTTAAAACGTTTCTCATTCGCCTGAAAATGGGTGGGTCTCTCAATTTTGACGGGTGGTGTATATATTCTATAGATGAACTATAGAAACAATTTGCACCATATCATTAATTTTACAATACCGTACTTTTAATTTAATAGCATGGGGCTATTTGATTTAACAGGAGGAGAAGTTGACAGGAGATTGCAATCTTGCATTCCGAATCTCGCGATTTTATTTTGACATCACGAGGAATTCGTCATCGTAAACCACAACGATTAGTGATGCTTCTCCGGAATTCTTCACGTTCACATAAGGATCACTATTTGTTGGTTTCAGTCCCAAAATTTTAAAGTTCTTCGTTTAAAAGCGTATGCCAGGCCCAGTCAGCCTGCTTTAAACTGAAAAATAGCTTTTTGCATTAAGTACACTTTATAACCTTTTTCTAAAAAAAATTCCCTTTTGAATCGCGATAGCTAATGTCGTTCTGATGGAAATTATCCTTGCAACTAGAGTGTATGTCTCATGGAAATCCTTTCCGTGCGTTTGAGCGTCACTTTTAGCCACAATTTTGGTTTTCTTCTTATCTAAAGCAACATTAGTACCATACTTTCTGCAAAGAACAAAACGACTGCCAATTGTAATTGCATTTTTTGGTCTACACATTCATGTGAGTCTTGATCGCGTAATGCCTTGGTAACTGGAATTTCCAACAAGAAAGAAGACTCATCTTCGTTGTCATTCGCATTGCACGTGATTCCAAATTCCAATTTGGGTCTTCCTCGTCTCACGGTTCGTACTATACGTCGTCTACAACGTCTTACTGGAGTTTCTCGAATTTCTTGATGCACTATGGGACATATTCCAGGAAATCCAAGAAAATCTTCATCTGACTCTTCAATATTGTTAGCTGGTTTTCGACACATTTTTCCTTGTTAACACATACGATACTAAAAATCTGATCTCGATCCTTTAATTTGAATAACTTGAATAGATCCTGTTCTGAATGCCCCTTGAAGTGATTTTGCGTTCAAATGTCCCATTGTATAATAATATAATATGTATAATATTATATGTGACCGGGACTGAGAAAAGGGACCTGCTTACCAAAATCAACTTTTCGAGAAAAACGCGTTTAAAGTTATCTATACAAATAAATTAGATTTCTTGAAACATTTTTCATTTTAAATTAACATTATGAGTGTTCTATATGTATTTTTTTATGATGAATCCGATTTTCATGTTTAAATAAATGTTGAAACAATCCTGTAATTGTTATAAACAATTAACTTTGCAAAAGTAAAATTATGGAATTTTAAAATTAATTTAAAAGACTTTCGGATGTCCTAGGGGTCTGAAATTTTTTATGCAAGTTCAGAACTGATAACTCTACAATAATACATAGTTATTTGTTGACTTGCACAACCAGGTTGCCAATGACGGGTATACTTGGGGATCATCTTCGAGGAATTAAGTCGAATTTTTTGTAAATGGTTTAGGCATTCAATAACGAGAAAGAAATCCATTGCACTTTGCAAGTTTAAAAAATTTACAAGTTTTTAATTTTATATTTTAAGTAAAAACACCTAGAGTAATTTTTGTCTTTAAATTACTTATATTTTCATAAAAAAAATTAAAAAAATTTTTTTTTAAATTTGTTTAAACAATTGCAAAAATTTTTTTTAAAAATTTGTTTAAACAATTGCAAAAAAATTTTTTTAACAATCGGGACTGATTGCATTGTATTTTTAGGACCTTAAACTATAAAAATCCATCATAAAAAATCGATTTTTTGGTCAGTAGGTCCCTTTTCTCAGTCCCGGTCACATATATGTGTGTTATAGGTTAGTTCATAAGTGTTGATAAACGTCGAAAAGTGATACAATAATAATTGTTCTTTGTTTGTGTGATTAATTATCCAAATATGTGAATGAATGAGTGAATTTCAGAAAAACTATGAACAAGTGGAAATTGTATTTTTTATTTTACAGAAATATACAATTTTTTGAAAGTCAATGAAATTCTCAAGCAAAGTACTAGAAATTTCATTGACTGCTTTTGAAACTCTCATGCAAAAGTACTAGACTGTTTCTAGTATTTTGTGTCGTATCCAAAAGTCTAGTACCGAGTCAATGAAAATTGCACGTACTTCTTTTTCCGCTTGTGTGTGTGTGTTTACCCGTTGGAAAAAATGAAAAAAATAATAAAGATGTGTTTTTTAGTGTGTAATATTGAAAAAAAGATGTGCATAGGAAGTGTTGTGTTAAAGATGTGATAATTAATTATAGTATATAAAAAATATGTGATCAAAAATATCCTTTTTTCAATTTATCGTTGGTATATCTTTAACCACATAAAAAAATTGAATTAACAGTATGGTGTTATTCAATCGATAACCTAACATATCATAGTCAGTTTCATAAAATTATCACTTAACTAATAGAAATTTGAGTTTTACCAAAAAGTGCACTTTTATAATGAAAAAAAAAAGATTTAAATTTTTTCGTCAGCCATATTTAATATGCCATTTTGAAGATCTGATGTCAGATTTTTAATGAGAAACAATAAAATTACTATAGCTATGAATGATTTTAATGATACATATCTGCATTAATACAATGATGCAATTATACCGCCTAAAACTACAATACCTACACGGAAAATCTTTGTTCAAGAAAGATTACAAAATTTCTTCAAGAAATAAGGATATGGAAAAAAATTTAGAAAAATAGTTAAAGTGGCTATTGAATTACTACTAATGGTTTTTTCTGATAAAATAAAGAAAAATTTTGAAGGTCTTGATAAATTGTTCAGTAATTTTAATATTAAGATCTGAAAGAAGATTTCTATTTCTGATTTCGCACAAAGTCAGGCGTCACAAAATAAGAATTCAAGTGTAGTTTCGTAAAAATACGGGCTCGCGTGAAAAAAAATAATTGTCTGTGAGTTGCGCTGAAGGAACAGACCTGCGCAGACACACGGGTTTAGGAGGGGTCGCACACACACTGACACATACAAAGTATATTCTTCTGTCACAGATTACACACACTATAATAACGCAACCTAAAACTAACACTATCTTACAACTATACGAATACATATAACACTCGCTTTCGCACGCACACATATAACAAACCACGAGTTGCTTTGAATCTCTCTTATATACTAAACCTGCGTTTTCTTAGCCACTTGTGAGAAGAAATAAGGTTTTATTAAAATTAACTTTTTTTTAATAATTTAAATTAAAATAAATGTAATATGGAATAATTAAGAAAAGGTTAATTTTTTCGACTGAAAAGATTCTATATTTTGACGAAATTAAAAGAAAGTTTGGCACTTTTTGAGGAGTAAGATAATTATTTTAAAAATTCGGAGTAAGCTGATTCTATAAATTTAAAATAAATTAAAAAATTATAATATAACAAGAGATGTTTTTCGATAGAATATACTGAATAAATAGGCAGAATGTGTTTTTACTTACATTTTTGCCTTGTTTATAAGATAACAAATTATTATTTTAAAGCAAGTAAATTATTATTTTTCTTATTAAATTAAAGTAAAATATTGTTAATATAATAATAAACATAAAAGTTCTTTTTCACTAGAATTGTAAATATAACTTATAAATGCACATTCTGCCCAATTTTTTTAGTATTACTTAAAAAAAGAACCATTAACTTGAATACATAAATTTTATAGGTCTAAAATAAATTGACAGTATAAACTAATTAACACTTTTTACCTCATTTCGGAACGTCTCCATGACTTACTACTTGAAGTATTGGAAAATATACTTACTAGACAGAGTTGTATGTTTAGAAAAATTTTCACTTTTATCATTGATTTTTAACCTTTACAAATTAAAAGTCACAATTGTGTGATGGAGAAAACGAAAATAAACAATCAGTCAGGGCATTATCGTTTGCCGGTTATGTCAGTTTAGGCTACGGTCTTAATCACCACTCACACAGATGTACTTGCGTAGTGCTTACTGCGCATCAAACGATTCTATTCTAGTTTTGTAATTTTCAGAAACGCAGAAATAGAAATCTTATATGACAAAAAATTTGAATACTTTCAAAACAATTATAAAGAACTATTAAATCTTTTGAAAGAAATATAAAATTTTTTCAAACATTCTCCGAAATTATTTCTGAAAATTCATTTATACCTTTTCCTAAAATAGTAAAAAGGATTTATTTCCAGTTTTGTAAAAATAGAGAAAAGTTTCATTTATTATAAAAAACTTTTATAAACAGTCATAGAATTTTTTCCATATCTTCATTTCCTGAAGAAATTTTGTAATCTTTCTTGAACAAAGATTTTCCGTGTTCTGTGGCCCACAATTCCCCGAATGCTTCATTTTACAAAAAGCTTTGTATTATTTATTGATTTAAATTTGATGCAAATTTTCTTTTTGTACTCAAAGTATCAATACCACACAATATTTAACAAAATTTTTTCCATAATTAATTCTTGAAAATCCTTGTAAAAACAATAAAAACATGAACGTCCAAAATAACTATTTAAATTAAATTTTTCAGGAGGTTGTTGTTTACGGCTTATAGTTAATTGTAAAGCGTTGTAAAGTTATGACATGTTATGACATGAAAAGTTTCTTTTGGACGAACAGAAAAAAATAAAAAAAAATTGGGTAATCAAACTTTTAAATATTATTAAATAATGGAGAAGGCCCACAATCTCCCAATCTCGACAACTTTTTGAATCATAAAAATGATGCTTTTAAATTTAAAAACTATAGTCATTGACTCAAAAGCATATACTCTGAGAAAAATGGATAGTCATCTGCAGATTTTGATGTTAAAAAGATGATGTTACTCGATACTATCATTATGCTACTGCCAACCATCACAGATGCTAAAAAAATATAGTTATGCTACCCCGTACTACCAAGATGTTACTCCTGATAATATTGATGGTAACGGTGACTATCTAGATAGCTGTCTGTATACGTAGCATTAAAGATGGTCAGGGTTCGGTCCCATGATGAGCAGAAATCAGAATGCAAAGCAGAATTTCGTGAGTGCAAGAGAGATAGTCAGATATCACTATCCTTTTCACTCTCACGAAATTCTGCTTTGCATTCTGTTTTCTGCTCATCAAGGGACCGTACCCTCACCCTAACCACAATTATGTTACCCACTACTATAAATTTCTCTCCGTGTACTGTTAAATTAAAAAAATTTATTCATTGATTCAAAAAGAATACCTTCAAATTAACACAGTATACTGTCAATTTGAGAAGTATGCTTTTGTTCTAATTAAAGTGATACTATCGCATTATTACAATCGATGCTTTCAAAACAATAGCATATACTTTAGGCAGCCCGTTATGACACTATTTAATAAATCAAAATCATATGTCATTGATTCAACAGCATTTTTTTCTCCGTGTAATGTTATGAACCCTAAAAGAACAAATGATGCATTCCACGTGATAAATATCACGATTTGCAAAGGGTACGCCGATTTTCGTGACACTTCGTGGAATTATACTTCTATATAAGAAAATTCTCTACCCCAAATTAAAAAAAAATTCAAAATTGTTGAAGATACGCGATTTTTAATTTAAATATTAATTTTATAAAATTTTCAATATCTCGGAATATTGTTTATAGATTTTAATGAAATTTACACATTTTTTAGGTAAAAGTATATACCTACTTTAAAAAGCATATAGAGATTAAAAAATTTAATTTTTTAACCCATTAAAGACGGGATGTACAAAATTTGTACATAATGTTTAAGAACATATTTCTATCTTAAAAAGCACCAAGAATAATTTGTAAATACACTTTTCTTATGTATCTTGAATCCCTCTTTCGAATGGCGTACACGAAGCATCTGAAAAATGTTAAATAGACAATTTATATAACATTTTTTAAGAAAAAACACGACTTTTAAAGAATTTTTTTTTTGTTTTTTTTAAATTTTTTAATATCTAAGCCCTTCAACAAACCCTCTTCTCATAGAAATATCGCGTCAAAAATAGTAGAGGTACAACATAGGACTATTTTGGATATTAAATTTTTAAATGGCTGACACAAAATGGCGACTAAAGTTACTTTTTTTAAAAAATATTATAAACAAATGGAGGAAATTTTTTAAAATACTTAATTTTGCTTGAAAACATATGAAGTTTAATGCCGTTTAGACCAAATTGATAGAGTGAAAATTGGCTGAGTTATTCCACTTGTTTATGAAAAAAAACGAACCCTTTTTTAATTTCCATTATTATTATTATTCGCAAGTCCAAAAGTGTAGAAATTCCGTTGCAAAATTACATGTTTTTAGTTAACAAATGGAATTATGCATAAACTACTTGTCCGATCGAGTTGAATTTTTTCAGGATTTATTTAACTTTGCAAGGAGAATATTTCTGGTGAATTATAAACAAATTCGATAATTATTAACAAAGTTATTAAACAATTAAAAAAGTGATATTTTTAATAGTTTAAATTCATTTGCAACTAAACTAATTAACCTTTTTAAACGTACGACCAGTCATTTGAAAGTTATTTCCAAGCTCTGCAACTTTCAATAACAATTTTTTCCTCTAAAATGTAACCCGTAGCGTCGGTTATCGAAAAACCATGTTTTCCAAACTCTGACGATTGTTTACACTATTTTTCGCAACTGATAATCGACAGCAAACTATGGGGCTCTTATATGGAGCCCCCAAACTACAATATACCACTGAGACTTTTCAGGTTACATTTTTACAAATTTTTACAAATAGTTCAGTTTCCTTCTTTTTCAAAAAAAAAACATTTTTTTTCGCGGTCATTTATTAATTTTTAATTTTTTATACATTTTATATATTTTTTTGTTTTTACATTTTATATATTATATATTTTTTAGTGTTTTGTAGAAAAATTAGATTTATTCACATTTTATCAAATTATACTTTACAATATCCATGGACAATAGACTACAGGAGATTAATCTAATGTACATGGAGAATAGACTACAGGAGACCAATCTAATGTATTTCAAAGCAAGCACTTTTGCGTCTAAAGTTCAAGGTTCGAAAACTTCTCGATAGAACGCGTCTGTATCGGTCGTGTTTGTTTTGAGTAACGGATCAAGCAAATCATTAAATGTATACTTAACCTTTAAGGAATATTTATTTTATTTGTTCAATTTATAATTATAATTTTTTCAAATTAAATGAAAAACAAACAACAACCTCAAAAAATGAGTCTTTTTAACTCGGTAAAATTAAATATTTGAAGTATATATCATTAGAAAATGGAACTTATGCGTTTAAAATTATAAAATCAAAATTTAAATTAAAATAAATAATAAAAAACGGATGGAATAGTTAATATAAATTAATTCTATTTCAATTTTCAATTTTCAATATATATATATATATATATATATATATATATATATATATACTAGGGGGGCTTCGCCCCCCTGCGCGCTTCGCGCGCCAACCCCCTAACTATTTCATATATTTATTTTAATTTTTATTTTCAAATTATATTCTCTTAATATGAATGCATAGTAATAAGTTAGAGTAAATTAACCCGTAGGTCAAAACTGCCCTTAAAATTGACCAACATTTTGAGGGTAGCATGAAATGTTTGTCAACTTTAGACGTTTAGGTCAATACTGCCCTCAAAATTGACCTAAAATTTAAGAATAGCAGAAATTGTTTGTCAATTTTTGATGTTTAGGTCAGAACTGCCCTCAAAATTGTCCTAAATTTTGAGGGCAGCGGAAATTGTATGTCGAATTCTCACGTTTAGTTCAAAACTGCCCTCAAAATTAACTTAAATTTTGAGGGTACTTAAATTTTGACATTATTTTTGAGGTAATGTGAAGCCGTTATTTGTCCTCTTTTTGACCTATAGGTCCAAAAATAGGTGAATTTTGACATAAGTTTTGACTTAGGTTTTTGACCTATAGGTCAAAAAATATATCAAATTAGACATAAACGTTATTAATCCTTTTTTTGACCTATAGGTTAAAAAATAGGTCAATTTTGACATAAGTTTTGACTTATTTTTTTGACCTATAGGTCAAAAAATAGGTCAAATTAAACATAGATTTTAACGTAATGTGAGGCCGCCATTTATCCTCTTTTTGACCTATAGGTTAAAAAATAGGTTAATTTTGACATAAGTTTTGACTTATGTTTTTGACCTATAGGTCAAAAAATAGGTCAAATTAAACATAGATTTTAACGTAATGTGAGGCCGTTATTTATCCTCTTTTTGACCTATAGGTCAAAAAATAGGTCAATTTTGACATAAGTTTTGACGGACCCTTTGGGATAGGGCGCTCTTACATAATCTTGAAACAGCGGCGGCGATATGTTTTTATAAGATAGGTCAAAACTGCCCTCAAATTTGACCTAAATTTTGAGGGTAGCGGGAATTCTTTGTCAAATTTTGACGTCTAGGTCAAAACTGCCCTCAAAATTGACTTAAAATTTAAGGGTAGCGGGAAAGGGAAATGACTGAATCAGCGGCGGCGGCGAAATGATTTTATATTAATAGGGATATATATATATATATATATATATATATATATATATATATATATATATATATATAAGCAAAAAACTAAAAGATTTCTTAATCTTTTAGTTTTTTGCTTATTATCATCATGGATGGCATTATACTTTTTTACTATGAAATGCGAACGGGTTATTAAATTAAAATTGACAATTCTTCTCGTAAATTCTAATTGATGCATTTTACAACCAACTTTAGAAATTGATATGCATCTTAAATTGTCAATAATATGGAGAAAAGTATCTTGGTTTAATTCTCCGCAAGCCACAGTGCGTAAAATAATATTTTCTAGATTGTTAATTAAGTCAAACAGTTGATTTGAAGGATAGTGCAGTCCGCCACGATTATAGGCATTAATTAATTTATATCTTTCACCATTACTTGTTTTTCCATCAGTTTAAACAGATTCTATGCAGCTGACGCATTTGGTCATTTTCTTCGACTTAAAAGCGACATATCCTGACATAAATCCTTGAACAAAATCATTTGTTAATGCTAGACGTTCGTCATGATCTTGGGCTGTTTTTAAAATAATCGGTATATCTTCTATTGAAGGATCATCATTGGAAATAATTTTTTCCAATGTCATACACAATTGTTCTTTACATTTTTCTTGCCTTAAATCTGAAAAATCCAACATAGATTTTAAGATTTGACAACCCTCCACATTACTACCTTTTCGGGGTTTAATCAGGGAGTAGCTACTCAGCAAACGGAAAATTTGCGCAAATATCCTAGAATCAGGATGATTATAAGATCCACATGCTTCTCGTACCAAACCAAAAAATATCTGAAATTATAACATATTTTAATAACTTTAATGACATAGAAAATGTGAATTTAAGAGTTATTGCGGTTTCAATATTTAAAAATTCCATGATTTTTCTGAGTAACTATTTTTTAAATTTCATGAACAATATCCCAGTAAAAAAAATTCGATACACGGACCGCGGAGTTCGTATACGAGCTTGGTAGCTCGTATGAGAAATATGAGAATTCTCTCATACGAGCCTTTTCCGTAATGAGAAGTGTGTAGATGCTTGTATACGAGGTGACTTTTAAAGCATTTTTATTAATGAACACTATTTTAAAGTAAATGTATATAATAGAAATGAATTTTTAAAGTAAAACAAAGCTAAATTTATAAGGGAAATGAAGTTTTAAGAAACAAAGGATAATTTTGTTCAAAGAATTTATTCACAGTGAAAAAAGGTTAGAATTTGATAATTCCTTGTTACTCTAACTTACCGACATTAGATATTTCTCGGATGCGGTAAGCAAGATTTTGTAGTAAATTTAATTATTTTATATAAACATTTATATAATAAATAAATAATAATATATTATTAATTAGCAATAAAGAAAAACTTATTTGAAGACCTCCACGGAATAACGATCTATGGCACACTTAAAAATGCTTACAATTTTCAACTTTGAATTGCTATAAATCGTTATTGCAACCTTAATATCTAATGAAAACTAATAAATTATTTTCTTTATTTATCTAATTATTCGATTTTATTCATTTAGGCTTAAAATTGAATAATACGTTCACATATTTTAATTTTAAATGCATATCTGTCAAAATGTGCCATAGATCGTTATTCCGTGGAGGTCTTCATTTATTCTACCGCCAATACAAAATCGTGCTTACCGCATCCGAGAAATATCTAATGTCGGTTAGTTAGAGTAACAACGAATTATCAAATTCTAACCTTTTTCCAGTGTGAATAAATTCTTTGAATAAAATTATCCTTTTTTTCTTAAAACTTCATTTACCTTATAAATTTAGCTGTATTTTACTTTAAAAATTCATTTCTATGATATACATTTACTTTAAAATAGTGTTACATTAATAAAAATGCTTCAAAAGTTACCTCGTATACAAGCATCTTTACACTTCTCATTACGGAAAAGGCTCGTATGAGAGATTTCTAATATTTTTCATACGAGCTACCGAGCTCACATACGAACTCCGTGGTCCGTATATCGAATTTTTTTACTGGGTTTAATCTACTTGTCATAAAGTAATTAATTCCAAAGGTTTCTTTCAAGGAATGCCCTTACGGAAAAATATTGCTTGAAAAAATAGGTCAAATTAAACATAGATTTTAACGTAATGTGAGGCCGTTATTTAATAAATTAAATAAAAACAAATTCATTTCAAATCATTACATTTATTTATAACATTCGTTATAATCAAGTACAATTGTATATAATATAAATCTGAATTATATTTTAGTTGTTAACAAAAACTTTGGTAAATATTACTATTTGAAGTATCACATTTTTACTTATAATTTTAAATTTATTATTAAAATCGGAAAGTGTAAAATTTTTTTACTATTAAATATTTTTCTAATTAACATTATGCAACGGTTTCCCTTTTCGCCCTCTTGCATTGCTCAATTTCGTTCTTAAAGAAATTCTAAACAATTTTTGCACATCTTTGCTCTTACCAAATTTGGACATGGTTATTTCGGAAAAAAAAGTTTTTAAACGTTTAGATTTGACACATTTAAATACTATTATTGTAAATAATTTTGTTAAGTTACACCATTTTTTTTTAGCAAAAATTTTCAATATTACATATTTTATTAAACATTTTTTTATTTTTCTGACAAGTTTTTGAAATCCGGGTATTATGGAAAATATTAGGAAATTTTATCAAAAGTTAGACAAAATTTTCAATTTTTAATATTTATAAAAGATTTGTTGACATTGCTGTCTACAAATCTTTAAAAATATTAAAAAGATAAAATTTTTTAACTCTTGAAAAACGATTATAAAATTATAAATTATTTAAAGAGTAATTTTACTAAAAATAATTTTGAAAGTAACAAAGTGATATAATATAGTAAAGAATTTAACAGTAATTGTAATTATTTTAATTAATTTCACAGCAACACAAAAAAAGTGTCTTGATCTGGGGTCGAGACATATGTTTTCCGATATATTTCGATGCGCTGAATCCGAAACCGTTGTCAGAATTTGGCCAATGGGTCCTGGTTTCGCCCTAACCTCAAAAAATTCCCTAAAATCGTCAAAATGGTCACTTTTGAATTATCAAAATTGAATCTAACCGCATATTGATAATTTTCTAAGATCCCTTAATTTAAATAAATTATTCTATAAGCCTTTCAATTGAAAATCCATATAAAACATTAAATCTATCGAACCTAACCTCAAAAACATATCTAAGATTCCAAACAAACAGATTATACCATACACAGCGCAATAAAAAATAGGTAAGCTCATGAAAGTTACTACTTAGGTGATTCTATGATTGCTGATTACAAATCCGGTGTTAGTTTATCAACATTCAAAATGGCGGATCCAATATGGCGGACATTATTATTAAAATTTCAGGGTTGCCACAGACCTGGAAAACCTTGAAAACCTGGAATTGTCATGGAATTTTTTTCGAGTCATGGAAAACCTGGAAAACCTGGAATTGTCAGGGAATTTTATAAAATCTCGTACTAAAAAATAAATTCCTTCTATTTGAATCATAACAATTTCAAATTTTCAAGTTGACATTACAACTTTTCGGTTTAAAATTTAGCGCTTAAAGTGCGTTTCTAAATCTCCGTTACTATTGGTCCAATTTTTTCCTTTGGTAGCACGGTGTAGCCGCCCTTATGTAAAATTCATGCGTAATGACTCGATTTACATATTGTAAATCGAGCTTGAGTAAAGATGATATGAAAACGTTGGTTTTACTAATACTGATAAAGTGTAATAATATGCTAATAAAGCGAAAATGCAGTCATTTGACGGTTGACAAATTTTAATGAGAGTAAATGTGAAGTATTTTTTCGTTCTGTGAATCTACAAAATAGGTAAGTGCATCATAAGAAACTTAATATGTATATCTATACTATTGACTTGCAATCAAGTTTTGAGGTGCATGAAAATGTGTAATGCATGTTTGAGATTTTGAGGTTATGAAACAAATTCAGGATGTCTAACGATGTAGACTTTCCAACAAACCAAAAAAAATAAATGAAAATATAAATCAAAACACTTAAAAATAATAAGACATGTGTGTGCGTAATTAATATAAAATCAGAATAGCGTATTTTGTGCAATATGAAGTCAATTCAAAATGAGTCGCATATTATGCTTATTTTGAAGCACGCCTATACTCAAAACGACCTGATATGCGACTTACTTTTAGTTCGGTTTTTTTTCTGTGAAAGTATATTTGAATTTTACTTCATTAAACATCCTTAATATAACATTTCTATAATTTTTACAATTGTATCAGTAGACTACCATGTCTTCTACAAAGAAGACATCTTTTCAAGACAACTGGCTGACTAACCCTCTCTATGAAAAATGTATCAAGCGACTTCCTGACAATATTCATGCAGCTCATTGTATTATTTGCCACACTAATTTTGGCCTTAGTAATATGGGAAAAGGAGCACTAGACAGTCACATATCAGGGAAAAAGCATAAAAAGGCGGTGCTAGACATTAATAGCAGCTTGAACATTAGCATGTTTGGCGTTCCTGAAGAATCGAGAATAACAACTGTTGAAAATCAGTTATTAATTATATTTTTTATTTTTCTCTTTTGACTTATTTTTAATCTTTTTTTTGAGGCGTGAGATTAAATATTAACAATAAAAAGTTTACCTTGAAAACCAACTTAAAATAAATAAAATAATCTTAAAATGAAATTTATTTTTAAAACATACACTACCGCACGGCCCAAAAACATACCAATCTTAAAATCTCGATTTTTTTTATAAATACAAATGTCAGAAAATTAACAAATATACCATTCGAAAGATTATTAAATTCTGCGATTAATGATACATAACTGAAAATTTTTATAATTTATACAAAGTTTGCAGCAATCGGCAAATTTGACAAAAAAATTTTTAAATAAAATTTTTTCAACCCCTGCAAATTTTTTAAAAACTGTAGAAAAAATTTGAAACTTGAATGAGTGTAATCATTCAAGTCTCACCTTTAATTTAAGACCAAAAAAGTTGAAAAATCTTAATCGGTTATCCAGATATAATTATAAACGGCAGAGCAGTTTCAGTCAACAAACGTTTTTTATCGACTAATTCAATGCATTTGTCAAAAAACATGCTCAAACGTTTATAATGATATCTTACGAACCGAATAAAGATTTTAAAACTTTTTTGGTCTCAAATTAATGATGAGACTTGATTGATTACATGTATATAAGTTTCAAATTTTTTCTACAATTTTAAAAAAATGTGCAGGGGTTGAAAAAATTTTCAAAAAAATTTACCATCTTTGGGGTCTTCCATAAACCACGTGGCCCATTTAGGGGGTGGGGGGGGTGTTAGCAAAATGCTACTCTTGACCACGAGAGGGGGGGGGTTCAGTGTAAAACCACTCTTGGACACGCAGGGGGAGGGAGGGGTCAAAAAGTTGGAAAAAGAGGACCACGTGGTTTATGGAAAGCCCCTTTCGAATGGTATATTTGTTAATTTTCTGACATTTGTATGTACAAAAATATCGTGATTTAAAGATTGGTATGTTTTTGGGCCGTGAGCGTGCAGCCGTACTGGTAATTCTCGATGGAAGGGTAATTTTTTTTTTATTTTAAGCATCTACGAATTTTTTCTGTTTCACAGAATGCTACTGATATTCACGTGAGTGAAAGAAGAACTGCAGATCAGTCAACATCTGGATGGGACAATATCGAGAGAGCTGCACCTGCTCAGAAATCACATGGACTGTCACAGTTTTTGATAAAACAAGACGTTATCAAAGCCGAAATTATGTGGGCAATGGCAACAGTTATATTGCATATGCCTATGGAAAATGCTGGAAAATGCACAGAACTGTTTTCTTCATTGTTCCTTAACAACCCACAAGCTGCTGGAATACAATTAGATCGAACAAAACTATCTTACGTGATTAACCATGGTCTTGCTCCATACTTCTTGGATAACCTTCTAGTCAAAGCAAGTGATGCAATCGTCATCTATTTTGATGAAAGCTTCAACAAAAGTTTGAAAAGTACCCAAATGGATTTTGCAATTGGATATTGGGATGAGGATACAGACCAAACTTGTATTAGATATTATCGTTCATCGTTTCTCGGTAACTGTACCGCTGCTGATATTCTAAAGGTTTTTTTGTCTGCACTCGCACCATTCATGCTTAAGAAGCTTTTGAATCTTTCTCTTGATGGTCCAAGGGTAAATCTGAAATTTATTAAAGACTTGGAAAACGAATTGATTTCTGACAAATTCCCGGAATCGCCCCAGTTTTTATTTATGGGCACTTGCGGTTTGCACACCAATAACAATGCGTTTAAGGAAGGTGCCAAGCCTACACAGTGGAAACTTGCCCAATTCCTCAAAGTAATATACTGTTTGTTCAAGGATTCTTCTGCTAGGCGACAAGATTACACGGAATTTTCAGGATCTGATGAGTTTGCATTAAAATTTTGTTCGGTTAGATGGCTGTGCGACAAAGAAACTGCTGAAAGAGCAATTAAAATCCTTCCTCATCTAAAAAATTATATAGATGGAATTTGTAAAAACAAAAAGGAAAAAAGTATGAAATGTGGGAGCTATCAGATCATAAAAAATTCTCTAGAGGACAACTTACTTGCTACTAAACTCGCTTTTTTCGGATTCGTAGCTGGAATTCTGGAACCGTTTTTAAAGGAGTTTCAAACAGAAAAACCAATGGCTCCATTGCTTTTTTCATCGATTGAGGAAATAATTATAGATTTAATGAAAATTTTTATTAAAAAAGAAGTTCTCCGCAAAGCAATGAATGTTTCCAAGATAGATCTCAGTTGACAAGAAAATTTGAAAGTGGCTGCAAATATTCAATTTCATGATAGTTTTTCGGTGAATGCAGAACTTAAAAAGGCGAAAACGGCATCACAGAAAGAAATATTAGTTTTGAAAAACTATTGTATAAAATTTCTGAAAACTATGTGTACGAAATTGTTAAACAAATCACCTCTTAAATACGTTTTGTGCAAAGGAATATCGTGTTTCGATCCTTTTGTGATTGTGAATCATTCTTCTTCTACAATAAGTAGACGATTATATACAACACTTTCTTGTTCTTCAGAAAAAAATTGGTTAAGTTCGAAAGAATGTGATATAATTAAAAGAGATTTTGTATCCCTGGTTGCTAAGCGTTGCGTAAAGAAAGAATGCAATAATTATAAAGATCAGATCGTCTTGACTCTTTCTGGATTACGATTTTAAATTCCAACAATAGTTCACCTGATCTGAAAAAATGTATAAAACTAGTCCTTTTAATAAGCTGGTTGCTCGTCGACAAATTTACGATGCTGTTGTAGCGGAGGGCGGTATACTAAAAGTTAACATTTCGCAGAAAATGATAGACAGAGTGCTTTCTTCTCGAAGAGAAAATCCTGTTGCACTTGAGAAGGAAAAGAAAGTTGCATGTGCTGAACGTGAAAAAGCCTTCGAAAAAAAGCAATTGTCTGGAAAATTAAAAGAGCTTCAGGAACAAAAAAGAAAACTCGCGCTTGAATACAAAAACCAAAATAATTCAATCGATGATAACATACTAACTCTATCGTTGCAGTTAAAGTAAAGGAATTTAAATTATTTTAAGAATAATCAATAAGAAATGTATTTATTGATGTTTCATTTTAAATGCTTTATTACTTTTTAATGGATAAATACTAAGTATTAACTCTATCATAATAATTAGAGTTTATTTTTGTTACAAAGTTGAACTTTCTCATGAAAGTCTACAAGCTATAATAATTTATCAGAACTGACCAGACTTAAGAAAAATTAATAGCTTTTATATTTATGTACTATAGTTTTAAGACGTAACTTTAAAAAAATGTTGGCTTTTAAAAGCATTTTATAAATCAAAATATTTTGCACTTAGATGTTTAACATCGTCGTTTGTTAATTTTAAAAAATTCTAAACAGAATAAAAATTTTGAGTAACTTTAATTTTCTCTATTTTTTGGTCCATTTTAAAATAAAGAATTAATTTTAATTTTAAATATTTACAAAATTAATGAATTATTTAATTGGTAATTTAATTGTATTTTTCGTCGAAACTAGCTAAAACTTGATTAAAACAGTTTTACATTTGGGTCTGGAATTTTTTAAAAAAGGAACTGGAAAACCTGGAAAAGTCTTGGAATTTTGAAATCAGTATTTTGTGGCAACCCTGAATTTGTTCGGATTTGCTTGAAAATCGGTACTCGGGGGTTTTCGGGGTCGCTGATTACGAATCTGACGTTAAATTTTTTATTGATGACCCCTAAATATTTCTAGTAAATAAATTCAAACCGATTACATTTATTGTGTGTCCAGTACTTAATAGTATTAGATCTTTAAATGTATGCTATTTCTAATTCATAGTTTAGAATCTCTCTTTGTTAGCATTTTTCGACTAAATCTGTAATCAGGGCACCTCCACGTGGTGACGGTGGGCAACGGATCCATACTGGCAGAGGCCCTGGGTAAACGGCGTTCATGCCGTCATGGCAGATACTGGAAAAAAATGTTTTACGATGCAGGGATTAGGAACCCCAGTATCGGCGTCTTGTCAGGGTGGGAAAGCGGGCCCTCCGACGTCGTCATCCGGCAACCGTAGCTCTTTATTGATGGGTAACTTGGTTGATAAAGAGTCCGATGCTACAAGAAAAGTTACTTCTCTACTACATAATTGTAATAAAAGTCCTGATTCCTTTTGTTATATTTGTAGCAAATATGAAGTCAGCTCCTTGCGGAAAAAAATAGATGAAGAACTGGAAGAGCTTTACGAAAATTGTTTCGGTCGTAAATTATTACACCAAGAAACAAATTGGGTTCCTCATATTGTTTGTAACTCCTGTAGACTTATGTTGTATCGCTCAAAAAATTCGAAAGATGAAAAATATCTCAAGTTCTCTACACCATCGATATGGAAGAAACCACGAAATTTAAAAGATTGCTATTTTTGTATGAACGACATCAAAAGAATTACCACAAAAAATAAGAGTGTCATTACATATATAAATGTGTCAACAGTAATCAAACCTACTGAAATTGGTCGAAAAGCGGGCATACCTGCTGTTACTTTTGAAAAACATGTCGAAAAAGTAGAAGTCGACAACGAAACTGAAGAATATAGTAGTGACAGCGATGAAAATGACGATGAGGAAAATGATTTCACCGAATAATGCACTAAAGAAAAAAATCCATTATTAGTATCGCAACCGGAGCTAAATGATTTTATTAGAGATCTAGGTTTACCAAAAGATGGTGCAGAACTTGCTGCTTCATTTATGAAGAAAAGAAACTTTTTGGATCCGAATACGAAAGTGTCATTTTATAGAGATCGAGATGTGTATAGAGATGAAGACTGGAGACTTTTTATCGATTCTTCCAAACGTAGTATAAAAGCCGTTTTACTACACAATACAAATGTCTACGCTCCAGTTCCAATAGCTCATTCCACTCAAATCAAAGAAGAATATAATAATATAAAAATACTTCTAGAGAAAGTGAATTACGAAAAACACAAATGGTTAATTTGTGGTGATTTTAAAATTATAACAATACTACTGGGACAACAATCAGGTTTCACGAGAGAGCCATGCTTCTTGTGTCTGTGGAATAGCAGAGATCGTGCAAACCATTACAAGAAAAAAATTTGGCCTCCAAGAGTATCGTTACAACCAGGTTCTCACAACGTCATTCACCAAAGTTTGGTAGACCCCGACAAAATTATATTTCCATTTCTTCACATTAAGCTTGGTGGGATTAAATAATACGTGAAAGCGTTAGATAAGGACGGCCAATGCTTTAAGTACATAGCGAAAAAATTTCCAACTGTTTCTGACGCTAAATTAAAACAAGGTGTATTCGATGGACCACAGATTCGAGCGTTATTTAGAGACACTAATTTTGTTTCTCAAATGACCGACACTGAAAGGGCAGCTTGGGAAAGTTACAAAGAAGTTTCAATAAATGTTCTAGGCAACAATAAGAGTCCCGACTATAAACAAATTGTAGCTCAAATGCTGAAAAACTATAAAAAATTAGGATGTTTAATGTGTTTAAAACTGCACATCCTCGATTCACACCTGGATAAGTTTCCCGAAAATTGTGGACATTACAGCGAAGAACAAGGCGAGCGATTTCATCAAGATATTAAATTGATGGAAGAACGATATCAGGGAAGATGGGATGAAGCAATGATGGTTGACTTTTGTTGGATGTTGAAGAGGGAAACGAATAGGAAAGGAAAGAAACGTAAGCGAAACCCTTTACATAGATCCTTTGAAGAAAAAAGAACACGCTACAGTAGTAAGACAATAGACTGGAGGGATGTTCTAACGGTAACAGAATTAATAAAGGTATTATTTTAAATATGTTGAACGGAACAAGGGGTTATTTACTGAAGAGTATATTAGAAAACAATTTGTAAGACTTTAAGATTATAAAAATTGATATAGGATTCGTTATCAAAGCTCCCGAAAAACCGCGAGTAATAAATTTTAAAAGATTGTAAAAATAATAAATACCGCTATATTGGATAAATCATTTAAAATTTTTAGAACCCGACAAGGGATTCGTAATCAACGACCCCAAAAACCTCCGAGTACCGTTTTTCAAGCAAATCCGAACAAATTTTAATAATAATGTCCGCCATATTGGATCCGCCATTTTGAATTTTGATAAACTAACACTGGATTTGTAATCAGCAATTATAGAATCACCTAAGTAGTAACTTTTATGAGCTTACCTATTTTTTATTGCGCTGTGTATGGTATAATCTGTTTGTTTGGAATCTTAGATGTGTTTTTGAGGTTAGGTTCGATAGATTTAATGTTTTATATGGATTTTCAATTGAAAAGCTTATAGAATAATTTATTTAAATTAAGGGATCTTAGAAAATTATCAATATGCGTTTAGATTCAATTTTGATAATTCAAAAGTGACCATTTTAACGATTTTAGGGTATTTTTTGAGGTTAGGGCGAAACCAGAACCCATTGGCCAAATTCTGACAACGGATTCGGATTCAGCGCATCGAAATATATCGGAAAACATATGTCTCGACCCCAGATCAAGACACTTTTTTGTGTGGCTGTGTTTTTCTTCATTACAATTATTCATAAAATGTTAGCTAAATTACTTATCGAAGGTTTATATTTTTTTTAAAGTTTTATCTTTTTAATACAAATTTAAAACATGAAATTGAAGAAACGGAACGGATACTATGAAAATTATTACCAATTATTAAAAAAATGTATTAAGAAGTTTACAGAAAACTTATCGTTTAAATTTAAAACATGATTAACATAATAATATAATAGAAAAAAAATAATTGAGAGGCAAACTTACTTAACATATCTTCGACACATGTAGTATCTAATTGAGATGAAGGAGCACAGTTTCTATGCCTATTGGCATTGCACATTCTGCCAGTCAATGACGATGCAGCTAGTTCCTTTTTATCGAAAACAACGTCAGCTAAGTCTGATGTGAACTTGCTGACGCTTTTTGTAGAGCACGCATCTATTTTAGACCATCTACAAATTCTTTCTCCAATTTTAATTAATTCTTTTTTTTATGTACTTGTATTTTCATGGTCATTTATAGATATCAATTGTTCCTCTAATGGAAGTTGGTTTTGTGTTGAACTAGCTTCATCAACATAAATTTCAGAATCAAATCCGTAGTTATTGTTAAAATTTTTATCTCTATTTTCCATGAATGTTTCATCAACAATAATAGTAGTGTCGCTGTTTTGTGCTTCGCTCATATCTTCATCAATCTCTTCAAAATAGTTCTGTAATTAATAGATTTTTAAAATTTTAATTTTATCAACTTGCACCTCCTACGTGAAACGATTCTACGGAAAGCGCTGTACGGAAATTCCGTAAAAATTTCAGTATGGAATTCCGTAAAAATTTCCGTACGGAAATTTTGCAATTATTTTACATTGTCCATTTTTGTAGAGTTTTTGATAACTTTTAAAAAACTGTTACCAACTCCAATTGGATTTGGTAACAGTTTAACATTTTTTTATCAGAAGGATTTTTTTTCGTATGAAATTAATAAGAAAAAATTAAAAAATTAATAAGGAAATATTAAAAAGTATAAAAACTGTTACCAATTCCAATTGGATATATACTTTTTAATATTTCTTTATAACATTTTTCTTTACTTTTTCTTATTAATTTCACACGAAAAAAAATCCTTAGATGATAGAAAACTGTTAAACTGGTACCAATTCCAATTGGAGTTGGTAACAGTTTTTATACTTTTTAATATTTCTATTTTCCATGTCCTGTAAAAAAATTTTGTTTTTATTAATTTTATACTATATAGGCCTTAATATCAACTGTTCATATCAAATAGTTTATTTAGAAAACAAATTTTTTTAAAAAAGCATTATTTTAAAAAGTTATATTTTAAAATGCAGCTTTTTAAAACAGTTATTAATTATTTGTAGTTTACAATTTTTATATAAAAATTGGACACGAAACGAAGTAGCCTAATAATGCAGTCACTCATTTGTTTTAAGCACAGTATTTTTTTCCGTGTAAGTATATATGTTTGTTATATAAAAAAAGCATGAATTATTTTTCATATTAATTTTTTATTATAATCTGAGTTTTTTAAATTAGAGAAATTAAATTAATTTCAACTAAAAATATTCATTGTATACTTTTTGCAATTATTTAAAAAATAATTAAAAATCTCAAAACATAAATTTCATAAATTACTTTAATTTGATTAAATATAAATTCAATTGGAAGTAATTAATTAGTTTTAAACTTGGTAATATAGGTGTAATAATAAAAACGGAAGCGTAATAAAAAGTAAACTTGAAACAAAAATTTATAATACAGTCATTTTATTATAAAATTGAAATTTTGATAGTTATACTGCTTTTATAAATAAGTTCCATTTACAGTAAGTGAAAAGTAATCAAATTATCTTTAACTCACCTTCATAATTTCACTTTAATAATTAATAACAAAACTATTATGACATTAAACAACAAATGCACTAAACAGACTAAACACCATGTGACTAGAAAATAATAATGACCATAACCTATAAATGTCACGAGTCTAGCAGACAGATATTTTCAAAAAACTTACACGACCGATGCATACGCTTCAGGTGGGAAGTTTTTGCGCTTCGAACTTTAGACGCAGAAATGTTTAGTTACGAGAAGTACACACACAATAGTTTGGTCTCCTGTAGTCTATACTCCATGACAATATCTATCGCAAAATTTCTTGCTGGTAGTATAATATAATATAAATTATATTATTATATTATACTAGGGGGGCTCCGCCCCCCTGCGCGCGCCAACCCCCTGATTTTATATGATATCATATATCTTATGATATTAAGATTAATTTTTAATCTTTGTCATCATCTTTGTCATCAAGTAAAAAAAAATTCTTTTGAATAGGCTTCGACGTCCTATTCGCGCTTCTATTTGAGGGGGCAAGCTCTGACCTGTTGGTACCTGCAAGTAAAAAAATTTTCTTTTGCATAGGCTTTGACGTCCTATTTCGCGCTTCTATTTGAGGGGGCAAGCTCTGACCTCTTGGTGAAACACAGATCAAATTTTGACGTAATGTGAAGGCCCACATTAAGGCCCCTTTTAAAACCCGTAGCTCAAAAAATAGGTTAAATTAAACATGTATTTATATTCGTTATTTATCCTCTTTTTGACTTAGGTCAAAAAATAGGTCAATTTTGACATATGTTTTGATTTATTTTCTTGACCTATAGATAAAAAATAGGTCAAATTAGACATAGGTTTTGAGGTAATGTGAGGCCGTTATTTATCCTCTTTTGACCTATAGGTAAAAAAATAGGTCAAATTAGGCATAGATTTTGACGTAATGTAAGGCCATTATTTATCTTCCTTTTCAACCTTATAGCTCAAAAAATAGGTCAATTTTGACATTATTTTTGAGGTAATGTAAGGCCGTTATTTGTCCTCTTTTAAAGCTATAGGTCAAAAAATAGGTCAAATTAGACATAGATTTTGACGTAATGTAAGGCCATTATTTATCCTCCTTTTCGACCTTATAGCTCAAAAAATAGGTCAATTTTGACATTATTTTTGAGGTAATGTGAGGCCGTTATTTGTCCTCTTTTAAACCTAAAGGTCAAAAAATAGGTCAAATTAGACATAGATTTTGACATAATGTGAGGTCGTTATTTATTCTCCTTTTAAACCTGTAGGTCAAAAAATAGGTCAAATTAGACATAGATTTTGACGTAATGTGAGGCCGTTATTTATACTCTTTTAAACCAATAGGTCAAAAAATAGGTCAAATTTGACGTAAGTTTTGACGGACATTTTGGGATAGGGCGCCCTTAGAACTTTCTGAAACAGCGGCGGCGGCGATATGATTTTATATTATATTAATATATTATAATATTATATAATATAATTTTACAATATATATTATATAATATAATATATAAAAATATATAATAATATATAATAATATATAATAAAAATATAGGGGAGAATGGGGAGTTATGAAGCATGGGGAGTTGTGAAGCACGGCCATAGATCTCGCATAGTAATTGTTTTGATAGATGTCACTTACTCTGAATATTTTTTCACCTAATATCTTCGTTTTGTAATTGGATTCATTCCGATAGAAGATATTTTGCATATCTTTCAAGACAATGTGTTCAATTTTTCGTTTATAAAGTTTTTTTGTGTGCTCCATTTTGCAGAATTCTTACAAAATTCGCGAACAAATCAAAAAGATAAGTTCACCCATATAATACCCAGCAATGATTAGGTTCTCGAAATTTAAAACGATTTATGCAAAATCGCAATAAAGAATATTTATCAAAATATATAATTTTTAGCGATTTTTAGTAGTGCTTCACAACTCCCCATGATTTTTAAAAACTTTAAAAAGCAGCTTTTTAGTCCAACTGAAAAAAATTGTTGATTTTATTTTATTTCATGCAAATTCTTCAACCAGTAAGCATATTTGAAGACCCTCTAGAGATTCAAGTGGAGAAAATTTGAAATAAAAATTTCTTTTTGAAGTTACAACTCATAAACAAAGCGTGCTTCATAACTCCCCATTCTCCCCTATAATTTGACGGTTTGATATTCTCATAATTATGAATTAATTAAATAGCTGTGATAATTAATGTAAACAGTTTAGTGTGTTTTTAAAAATTACACGTTTAAACATTTTAGCAAATTATTGATATGTGAATATTAATAATTAGGTACTTATTAAATAATCAAGAAATTTAATTGAATAGTTTTTAAAAAATAATTAATTAATGCAATGAATATATTTATATAAAATTATAATATAATATATAATATACAGATAGTATATTGTATATTTAAAATTCACTGATTTGAAATTTCCCGTCAAATTAGTTCTAATTGTACAGATAGGTGGTGAAAATTGTCATCTTACTAGTTCTAAATTTACCTGTAGATGGATGTCTTTCTCACAATAGATATGACCTCAGTTTATTATAAATACAACGCAACTTTTTGTCTCTTTTACTTTAAGAAATTGATTTTCACTTTCTTTCATTGAATCATTCAGCAGGTGTGTAAATTTCTCTTTTTATTTTATTTTTTTTGCATACGTTGTATAGCAAATTTTGTAAAATTTATTGTATTTTATTATTGATAAATATGTTACTATATTTATTTTAACTGTTAGATTTTTTTGTTGTAATCTCTGTTAATTTGCTCGAATATTCTTATTTGGTTAAAAAAATGCCTTCTCGAAAAAGAGATTCTGTAGGAACTAACAAGTCTTAACAATACTTTAATGGCTAAAGAACGTTATTATTTATGTAAATTAAACTTTAATATTTTTTTCTGTAAAATTGGATCCGCCATTTTAAATTTTAGAAAACTAATGTTCTATTTGTAATCAGCGATCCTGAAAACCCTCGAGTTACAAATTTTAAGCAAAATGAACTATTTTAAAAATTTCTTGTCCGCTATATTGGATCCGCTATTTTGAATTTTGAAAAACTAATGTTCTATTTGTAATCAGCGATCCTGAAAACCCCCTAGTAACAAGTTTCAAACAAAATTAACAATTTTTGAAATTTGTTATCCATCATATTGGATCTGCCATTTTGAATTTTTGAAAACTTAGGTTATATTCGTAATTAGCGACCCCGAAAACCCCCGAGTAACAAGTTTCAAGCAAAATTAAGTATTTTTTAACATTTCCTCCATTTGTTTATAATATTGTTTAAAAAAGTAACTTTAGTCGCCTTTTTGTGGCAGCCATTTAAATATTTAATATCCAAAATAGTCCTACGTTGTACCTCTACTGTTTTTGACGCGATATTTCTATGAGTAGAGGGTTTGTTGAAGGGCTTAGCTATTAAAAAATTCAAAAAACAAAAAAAAATTTTTAAAAAGTCGTGTTTTTTCTTAAAAAATGTTATATAAATTGTTTATTTTACATTTTTCAGATGCTTTGTGTACGCCATTTGAAAGAGGGATTCAAGATACATTAGAAAAGTGTATTTACAAATTATTCTTGGTGCTTTTTAAGATAGAAATATGTTCTTAAACATTATATACAAATTTTGTACATCCCGTCCTTAATGGGTTGATAAGAAAATTAAAAAAAAATGTTAAACAATTTTTTGTTTATTGCTCTTTTCTCAGAAAAATGTTATTAATATATTTGGATTCCTTATGAATTCTATATAATAACATTATATAGAAGTATAATCCCACGAAGTTTCGCCAAACTTGCAACAAGCTTGTGGCAAATTCATGGCAAGTACTAATAAGTCCCATATTTTGCAAGTTTGAAATGCAGGCTTGCTATAAGGTTGTAGTGCAAGCTTGCTGCAAGGTCTTAATGCAACCTTGCAGGAAGGTTGTATTCAAGACAAATATTTAATTATATAATATTAAATAAATTATTTAATACTCAACTTTTATTTAATATTACTGTTACGTCTTAAGAAATGAAACTAAACATAATCATAATTTACATATTTTATTCGGCCGGCATCGGTAATTCAACCTGATTTATTAACAGAACATAAAGCTCTGATTTCAAGGAACAGGTTTTAAGAAAGAGTAACTGGTTAATTGAAGTTAAATTACTAGAGTATTTATTTGAATCCTTTACAAATAGAATCAGAGAGAAAGAGTATATCCAGATGTCTTCAAGGACACTGAAACAAAATTATCACTTGTAGAAGAAATCGAGAGTTTAAATGGGGACAAAATTTTAGAATATTAGTTTCTTACTATTTAAAATTATTCTTATAGGCGTAGACCCAACATGTGAAAAACCACCTTCACAATGAAGTCGAAGAAATGACGTTGTCTAGCGGAAACAGAGAATGCAATATTTTCCCTTTGAGTTGTTTTCGGGCCAGCAAAACGTACGGTCCGGAGTCCAGGTGTCGAATGTAAATTAGGTATGCACCCCTCAGCTTAGGAGTGGCCAAATTATTTATATGAAGTCGATATAATGCAGTCTTCAGAAAATTAGAAATGTGCCTCGTAGTTGAAAAATTCTTCTTGAATGAATTTGACTTAGTTAACTTGGTCGCGGTTGCTTGACTTATGCGAAGAAGACACACGGAGATATAACACGACTTGTTAACTTGGTGGCGATTTCTAGACTGACGTGAAGAACGTAGATTTGACAATTCGAGGGTAATTTGTAGACTAGCGAAATTAAAGGCGTTTCCTGGACTGAAGAATTTGGCGAGGGTGGCACCTTTTATACCTTGGCTTCCAATGTAAAGAAATGATAATGCCACCCACTTAATAGCCCTTTGGATCAGTTTTCTTCTATTGATTAAATTAGGCGTCTTATTTTAGACTAGTGAGTCACCTCATACAGGGGTTGCTTTCGTGGATGACCATATATGGTAAAGGTTGTTCAGATGTCTGACAATTGGATCGATTTGTTTGGGTTACAAGAAAAAAGTGAGAATTCACATTCCAACATTACAAATATCAAAACAAATACGTCGCGATGACGTGACATTACACATGTAATTATAACAATTATTTTTATTATAATAAAAATTATTTTTAATTTCCCCAAAGAATTGGATTTGTGAACTATTATCCGTGATCAGTGGATAATAGTTAAAAATTGTTAACGTAGTGGCAGACGTTGATATTATCCTTTAAGATAATATGGTAAAAGCCTGTTTTGGATACTAATACTTATACTCCACGCGAAACAAGTCGTGCGCGAGAAAGGTATTTCTCGCCATCTACCAGTGAGTTAGAGAATTATAAGAGAAAGTTCTATTAGTGTAATCCTAATGAGTTATACGCTCCGTTTAAAACTGAACATAAAAATGAGTATCTCAAAATTTTGCGAACGCAGACCTCGTCATGGCTTCTTTGTTAAAAGCAGCGTTACTCATAATGTGTGCATCATAGGTACTTCAAGTTAATGCTTCTTGAAATTAATATTCAATATTTAACAAATAATACATATCTGATTTTAAAGAATTATGAGGATTGTTTAATTATCATAACAGTTACCCTAATATTACTAAACTGAAAGAACATTAATTATAGTGTTATGATAATCATGAAATTAATGAAGTTAAATTTCAAATTTAGTTACAAACAGACAGATGTGGTCGACACACTTTATTTATAAATACCAAAGAGCTCATACAGTTTTTCTGCACGTGTCTGTTAAAATTAAAACTTCTTAATTTCATTTCAAAGAAACATTCCTTGTTCTTACCTGTTGTTAAGTTCTTCATTTCTATCCAATTCAATTCTCTATTAGCACGTGGCCAGAATTTGAATTTTCTTTAATGGTATTTAAGGGAATCATTAGTTGCTGAATTATTGTCCTTTAATTAACTTGATTTTCTTTAACGGCATTAAAGGAAATTCAGATTCTGGTCACGTGGTTACAGAGAATAGAATTGTTTAGAAATAAAGAACTTAGCAATAGAGAAAGTTGACTACAGTATCCTGATGACAATTTTTAAAGACTTTTAGATATTTTTGTTAGATAAATAAAATTATAAATAGAGGGCCTGGATCGAAGAATCGACGCTTGACAAAAACGTATCTTGTTTTAATTTTTTAACTGATTACTTTCAAATAGGTTTCAAAATTTTACTAATTTGAAGTTGAAGTAGGTGTGTCAAATTCACTTCTTTTTTACGATGTCGTTATGTGACGGAGAGTAATAATATTGCAATACGCTCAAAACTTCCGACATCCGTACATTACGTAAATGTTTTAAAAAAATATTTAGGTTGTGCAGACTCGTGTAAGTAGAAGCGTAAAACCGAAACAGAATTTCCTGACTGTGAGGAGGTTAGTGTTATCAGACTATCTCTCCTGAACTAAGGAAATTCTAGTTTCGGTTTTCCGCTTCTATTTACATGTGATTGTAGTTTTTTGTAAAATATGTAACATAAAACTAGTTTTCTAATTTAGCTTTATACACGTATTTTACAGACGTATGTATTATTATATTATACGTATTTTTTATTAAAACAGCATCAATAAAAAAATATCATATGTTGTCATAAAGTAATTCATCGAAACATACCTTTTTCTGCTCTGGGTAATATTACCTCTTAACTACTTAAGCAAAATGTCCGCTTCGCGAGTAAAAGTAACAGAAGCGTCAAAACTTGAATACGATATGGGCAAATCCATAAAACTTTTTACTTTTAATAAAAAATTTTTTTTTATTAATTTGTAGGTACATCGATGATACTATGTATCCGTGATTCATTTTTAACTCACGCCGCACAGTGGTCTAAAATGACTGAAAATCATAAAATGGAAATCTTCACGCGAGTTTTCAACGAAAATAAGTGTACAAGGGGTGTAAAAAAATGCTTTAAAAATATTATTGATGACATTTAGTTGTTTCTACTGATAATAATGTACGAAAAATTGAAACTTTTCTATACGATAATCTTTATCTAATATATTAATAACTTATTTTCGAATCGATTATACTTCAACTTCATATTACTGTGACAAAACTCGATAACATTTTGTTCTCTTATATTCTATTTTCCAAGTTTAACAGAAATAAAATGTCATTTAATTTTAAATATTTCAATCTATAAAAAATTGTATAAGAAAATGATTTAATTTTCGGTGGCTCACAATGAATTGTATAGACTAATTAAAGATAATAACAAATATGACATAAGAGATAAAAAGATGATCGTTTTAAATTACATTGTCTATAATTTTCACATTGTAAAACGGAAATATGTCTCTGAAATAAAAAATAAATTGGAGAAATCATTTTTTAATAATCTTTTCAAAAGATTTAATGAACTAAAAAGGAATAAAAAAGGTTATGAATATTTAGAAAACAAATATTCTTCTTGGTTAGAATCAGAATTCAACTTTCGTTCTCAAGATGAATGTAACGAAGAAGGGAATAAGTTTTCGAGTGAGTAAGAATATATTGGAATATTAAGAAGACAAGAAATTATTCTTTAAAACTGTTTGTTTTATAATTACAGAAACTCCTATTAATATTGATTCTATGAAAACAGCAAAAATAAACAACAAAATGAAGCCTGTCAACTTAAATGTTGACCAATGTATAGCAGCTAATAGGTCTGTTCTCGTTGCCTGCACTAAGTGTAACTTTTACACTACCTCAAGAGTAGGTGCAGAAAGTGTAACGAAATGTATGGTAAAATTACGTCACATCCGGCAAAGAGAACAGCATAGTGCAGGTTAGGTGTTAAAGTGTAAAGAAGTGCAGGCAACGAGAACAGACCTAATGATAACATTAATACTTCTACTAAAAGGGTTGAAAAAAGGATTGAATCTAACACAGCTATGTCTACATCAGATGCACTTGCATTAATAGTTTATTCTACAATTAATTAATTTTTAAAATTATTTTTATATACTTAATTATAATCAAATGCGTAGGAAGAAATAGTTTAACCGATTGCAATAATGTTTAATAACACTGATTATAGATCTTAAAGGAAAAACAAAATTGTATTCCTTGAAATGTGCACATAACTGAATCTTTATGTGAAGTTCCTTTACAAGATTTAGTTCATCGTACAGCGGAAAGATTATTAAAATATATTAATTTTAATTGTGAAAATGATACCGAAGTTCGTTTAAGGGGATCCCACATACCGACAATGCAGATCTAAAATGGTTAAAAATCTGCAACGACCGTTTCTTGGAATATGTAAGATATTATGATCTATAAATTTGAAAAACTCACTTTTTAACATAAATACACAGGATGAGTATTTTATTTGTTGTAATTATTGAAAAAAAAATTATTCATAAAAAGTTAAACATGAGCAGTTTCCAACAGCCTAAACTGCAACGACCTTTCCTTGAAAACAACAAAATCAAAATAACTTTTCCATTTGACAAACTTAATTTCAATAACAAATACACATAATAAGATTAATTCTGTATGAAAACAAGAATATAAAACTTTAATTTATGTAAACTATTTTGTATAGTAATTTGCAACAAGAAGAACACATCAGACAGATGTTTAGTGATACATAGAACCAAGAGATGGCGCCAAAGGTACCAAAACTGACAAATTTTCATTTTTTTACCTTTAAATTAACAACAATGAGACATAATGTCTTCTTTTCGAGTGGAAATTTATTAGTGATAAAATATACACAATGGGAGAAATATATTTTGTTCAAATTATTAAAGAAAAACTAATTTGGGAAAAATAAAGTTTTTATTTATTTCTGAATGGCAAATGGGTCTCATCCTGTGTATTTTCCTACTAAATTAAATTTCCCAAATGGAAAAATTATTTTGTTTCGTTGTTTTCGAGAAATGGTCGTTGCAGTTTGAGCTGTTGTCAAAAGACCTGTTACAAAAAAACTGTTCATATTTAATTTTTTATGAAAAATTTTTTTTAATAATTACAACAAATAAAATACTCATCCTGTGTATTTATGTTAAAAAGTGAGTTTGTCAAATTTATAGGTCATAATATCTTATATTTTCCAAGAAACGGTCGTTGCAGATTTTTAGCCATTTTAGATCTGCATTGTCGGTATGTGGGATCCCCTTAACAATGAAATTTAAATTTGGATTCGATGGCACAACATGTAGCAAATCTAAACAAAAGTAGGAACATAAGGATGGAAATGATGATCATTTACTCTATTCGTCTCTTCTCCCATTACAGCTCCAAAATGACTCTCAGATTGTACTATGGAAAAATAATTACGCTTTATCTCCAAAATATTGTAGACCAATTTGATTGAAATTCGTGAAAGAAACTAATGAAATTTTGAAAAAGGAGGAAAACAATTTAAAAAATAAAATAAAAATTTGCAAGATTTAAAATTCTCAGGAGGTTCAGTGAATTTTGACTTTTCACTCACAATGGTTGTTGGAAAAGTGAGAATTTGTGTCAAATTTATAATATTACATAAATTTAGTCACTGAAACTTTTATTTTACATGTATAATATTTAATTTCTTATACTATATAGTTACTAAATAAATCTACTTTTCATAGACAATTACAGCCTTAAATGACTCTTCCAGTCAATCTTGCGATTATTTTTAAAGCAAAAATATCCAAAATGAATCAAATAGATTCTTTATTGCAATTACCCATAAACGATAAAGCATTGCAATACTGATTTCCATTTCTCCATACATATATTCGATTTATGGAATGCGTGCTACATATATCGTACAGATTAAATTTTGAAAAATGGAGGGTACACGCAGAAAAATTCGATTGAAAATTTTAGAGTTCAGCAGTAGTAATTTAGATTTCATTCCCAAACTTGTCTACCTTTGCGGCTCCAGGATAAAAAAACAGGGAAATGAATGGTAAAAGATTAAAAGCACGTCAGTCTATTAGCGTTTATTACGATATTTACACTAAGAGAAATGAATAGTTGTGGTAACCATTTTTTCCAGGATTATTTTTAGTTAGTAAACTATACTGTTGTTAACTTATTGGTTGGTGTTACCATTTTCTATTAGTATACTCAATTATTTTATTATTTGATTCAACTACTTTTTTTGTTGGTCCACCTATTTAATTAGTTACGTTACTAACTAAATGGCTGGCATTACTAACTGAGTAGTAACAGTAAGTAATTAAAATTAGCAGCGGCGTTATTAATAACCAAATCATAGTCACAGCTATTCATTTCTCTCAGTGTAGCATTGATCTTAATTGATAATCATTACTAAACTTTTTGGGATAGAGAACCAAAATTTAATATTTCTTCCTACGATAATACAAATCGTTCAAATTCTTTTATATTCAGTCCGAAATCTGATTTTTTATTTTTCTCCGTGTACGTTAATTATCAATAACTTCTAAATGAAAAGTTAAAATTTAAATTAAATTTTGTAAAACTTAAATTAAATGAAAATTCTAAATTAGACATAACCAAAATGAATATTAAACTTAATTTTAAAATAAGATTATCAAATTTATTATTTTATTATTAAATTATTTATTTTTAAAAATTCCGACGTCTGAAACAGATTACTGGTAAAAACCAAGAAATAATGAAACGGAGAAAAGCAGAAATTCAGGAAGATTTTAGGGATGCTCTAGGAATAATGGTAGATGCTCCTAAACAAGGTTTTGGAAGTACGAACGATGAAAATACTGCCAGAACAGTTTTTAAACCTGAAAACATTGCTATAGTATCAGAAAAGACTGGCAAGAATACCTACATTAAATTAATTAAAAATTTTTTTTGAAAATTTTTATTTTTATTTCAATTTTCCTAATTTAAAGTTTTTGATAAAGAGTTATTGAAACGTCTGAGTAATATCTTATCTGTCCTGCATTGTGGGCATTTTATCAGGATTGAAGAGTTTAGCATTTATGGTTTAGAGACAGCACGCGAATTCGTACGATTATATCCGTGGTATTACATGCCACCTTCGATGCATATAATTTTATTGCATGTATACCTTGTGCTAAAGAAATTTGATTTGCCAATATATATATATATATATATATATATATATATATATATATATATATATATATATATATATATATATATATATATATATGATATCCGAAGAAGCATAAGAAACGAGAAACAAAAACATCAATAGATTTCGAGAATTTTATTCTCGAAAAAAATCCAGGTACTTTAATCAAATAATCTATCATAAATGTAAAGTATTAATAGTACATTTGTATAAAAAGAGAAATTAATAAACGATTTCATTAGAGTTTGCACAAACCAGGATGTCTTTAAAAGATTGTTAACATCTTCGGATATCTGTATATCAGAGACTAGAGACATTCCGGAAATACAGCATCGCACATTAACAGATGAAATGAAAGTGTTGTTATATTGAGTTATTGAATTTTAAAGTTATTATTTTAAGTTATTTTCGTTAAATGTTGTAAAATGTTTTTTGCATTGTGTCTCAAAAGTATTTATTTTTACTAGTCAGGAAAATAAAATTTTAATATCATATTTATTGTTTAAACCCGTTACATACTCCTAGTAATGCTTCTTGAAGATTTTAAAACTTTTTCAGATATATGGGGAAATCTCACCAAGTGGGGACTTTTTCTTTTAAAAAAAAGTTTATTTTCAATTTAGTGGCACATTGTTTTTTACCATAAATTATTATTTTTCGACCAAATAGAAGTATATTTTAACTGGCGTAACATATCTTTTTTAATTGCTACTGTATTTAAAATATATTATTCATATTTTTGGTTAAAAAGTTACAAATGAAGATTGTAATTCCACTACTCTTGTTTTTAGATAAAACAACGTGAGCATGATTGAAATAGAATTTTATTTTAAGGAAAGAAATTAGTCTTATTTTAAGTAAAATAAATTTTTAAAATTAGTTTTCGATTATTTAAAATTTTTTTCAAAATAGGGATGAATACCACCCTATCAGTCACTTCACTTATTCTAAAAAATTTAATATATTTTAAAACCCTACAAAACACATTTCCTTTTATTTACCTGAACTTACATTCATCAAAAATCCACCCGCAATATAGTTCAAATAAATGTTTTTTAGCAATGGCCCTATAAACAGAGTAACTAATATATTTAGGTGAAAAATTATTTAATATCAACCCCAAATATTATTTTTAGGAGTGAGCATTTTGCACATATATT
Source organism: Leptopilina drosophilae (assembly GCA_032873175.1). Lineage (NCBI taxonomy): Eukaryota > Metazoa > Arthropoda > Insecta > Hymenoptera > Figitidae > Leptopilina > Leptopilina drosophilae. The sequence goes on along the minus strand of CM065484.1, from coordinate 23,370,487 downwards.
TATTTACACTAAAGCAAGATATTACGCGAAGGTGTATCCATTTTTTTAAAAGTGATTTCTTGTGCTCGTCGAAAAACCATATTTTGACAACGAGTTACGCACTCGTTGCGCGTTTTCCAAGGCCGATTTCATAGATGTATCAAGTGGCACAACGTTCTACCACCCAAAATTCTTTTTCTGAAGACCTAAAAATGTAAATAGTATATGAGCGAATGTTAAATGATGATCGCTCAACGAGTATTATAAGAAAATTAATGATTTTTAAAGTTTGGTGAAAATACAGTTACATTTATTAAGAGCTCATTATCTGGAATATTATAATTGGCACAATTGTCCAATTTATATTTTTCTAATCTTCACAATCCATGGATGAATGACGAAAAACTCAAAACATAAAAAATAAATTCCTCAAAAAGTTATCGCTTAATAAAAATTCGAATAAATGCGAGTTACGCCAGGAATTTATCAATTTCTACGATTTTAATGAAGAAATCAGTTGCACCAATCTTTAATTTTGCCTAAAAACAATTATTTTTAAATCTCATACTCGTGAAAGAGAGTTAACAAAAATATATAAATGTGAATTGGCAATATAGAGGCTTTTTGTGGCACCGATATCTCAGTACCTAATTTGTCCCCATTTGGTGAGATTTCCCCATATACAATTCAAAAAACTGCATTTTTAACACATTTTTTTAAAGTAACTACGAGAGGAGTGAATTTTTTTTCAAGCTCGCACTTTTGAGAATTCTAGGTGTAATTCTGCGTCGATTGATCCCTTGTACACTTATTTTCATTGAAAACTCGCGTGACAAAACAAATTCTACCTTATATTGATGATATCGCTACAATTGTCGCTGGCCTGGTCAATTTAGGGAAACCTATTTTAGCAAATGACAAGTTTTAATGTATGTAATTAAATTTAAACTTGACGCCTTTTTAGATATACCTTGAGCCAAAGACAGTTTTTAAAAAGTTTTATTTAATATGATATATATTTTATGATATATATTTTTGTGTTTAATTTATTATTGAATAAAGAATATAATTTTTAAAAATTAAACATTACATATATTTTAAATTAATATTTTACACAAAAACTTATTTAATCGTAAAATTAAATTTAGGAGCTACAAGAGCAAAGATAGGGAAGAACACGTTTAAAGTATACATCGGTCAATGATTCCATCATCTTGAGGCAGAATTGTTCGTTAAACATGACACTGTCAACAAATACCTCGTTGGTACCACAACAATATAAAGTAAAGTCACACATTGGGAGAGAGTAGAGCATCATCCCAAGTTGAACTTGTCCATAATATGGATGACGTTGCTTCAGTTTTCCTGAATCATTTTTCTCCATGCAGGAAACTAATGTTTTTATTTTGTCAGCACCGTTCTTTATGCCAGCTTTGGGCGTTTTACATTCCCACAAATGAAGAACTTTATTCTCGTCACATGCAATTCCATCAGCACTGAACCCTAGCCAAGGAACAAGAGGATGAATGAATATACCTGCAGTAACTAGATTTACTTTGTCCTTGCTACGAGAATAGCATTCTCGAGCATCTGCTTCATACATTAATCCTCGATTCGTGTCATCATTTCCTTCAAAAGTTGATTTAAATACTGAATCTAACTTTTTTTTCCAATTTGGTTTTTTATTACTGAAATAAGTATGGAGTCCATAGCAAGTACTACCCGTTATTCTCCCAAATCTGCTTTCCTCCCATAAATCATTGTCTTGCCCTACGGTTTTTAAATAAATATTTTCTGCTGCTTCCGAAGTTATTTTTATATGCGAATCATAATATTCTTTTTCGTCTCGAGAGCACTCCGAATATAAAACTGCAGACTTTTCGGCAATTTTATTTAATAAATAATTTGGCTTTTCTAGTATGTTTCGAAATATTTTTGATAAATCAAGATTATTCTCTGAAGCAGGAACATTATGAAATGTTACTTGTGTTGCTCTAACTCCGCTCAGAAACACGGCAGCTTCGCTTTCAGGTTGATCTGAATAAATTAATTATTAACTTTTTATTATTAATAATTTCTTTAATATTGATAAAATAATAAATTAAATTAACTTTTAAATAATTACTCACCAGCAATTAATAATGCTCTAAAATATTCTTCCATTTCTCCTGTAACTTCTATCACATGCCTTTTATAAACAATAGGTTGTTTTTTAATGTGACAGAAATCTTTAAGTGGAATGGGATCAAATTTACTCAAAGTTCTGTCTTTTAATTTACCCCAAACCTGCTCAATGTCAGTGCATGTCAAGTTCTCCAATTCATCTTCGTCGTGTCTAAACAGTTATACAAAAATTTATATAGAGTAAAGTAGGATGAAAAAGCTACTTGCAATGTTTTATAGAATATTCATAGCTCAATTATTTCATGAGCAAAAAATAATTTTTTACAATGATTTGGCAGGTGAAAAACTTTGTAAATTTTAGTTCGAAATTTGTAAAAAAAATTTGATCAATGATTTTATAATGATTTGATTATAAATATAAATAATGAAAAAATTCATTAATAATATAAATAATACAAAATTAATATTTTATTGCATTAAATTTAATTATTATTTATTTATCCTTTTTTTATTAATTACATAAATAATTAATTAAAATAATTTTACAAAATTCAATATCCTGTTTGTTTATTATTGCATATATATTTTTATCAAACTTACTTCTCGAGGTAAATAAGAGCAGCCATGGCATGTTTGCAACAATGCTCTTTTGATGCACCTGCTGGACAAGAACACGAAATAAATTTAATTTTTTCTTCAAGTTTTGAACTTTTTTTTATCAATTTCCACTTGTATTTTCACAGGATTTTCGTGAATTTTTGTTGTTCTTACACAAAGTGCTTCAACTTTTACGATGGAATCTTTTTTTTCCTTAATTCCAATATAAACTAAATTACTGACAGCCTCTCTTCCTTCACGAAGAGGCCGCACAAATCCTTTCAACGCATCGACTAAATGCTCTAATTGTATTAGAGACATTTTAAAAATATAATCGAAACAATTTAAAAAATAAACTGACAGAAATGCCAGAACACACGTGAAGTTACATATAAACAAAGCTACAGTGAGTCCCCCTTACGTTAGTTCAAAATTCGCCGCCAGGTGCGCTAGTTTAGCTGTTTGAATCGCCAATATACTATAAGAAAAATCATAGGTTTACAAATTATTTTAATTAAATAAAGCTTTGGAATTTTGACTGTTTTTAAAAGCCTTTAAATATTATACAAGTTTTTAATACTGTCATTATTAGTATTGCTTTCTTTTAAAACGCCTTCTGCTTGCAATTCAGTATTACGGTCTTCCTTTTCCTCTTCTTCATCCTTCTCATCCGTATCATAATCATTCTCTCTTTGTTTCTTCCTCCTCCTTATGATTATTAACATCATATTCTTTTTCTGTCTCGCTCTGATCATCATCAGTTTCATCACTGTCATCGTCATCATCTTCTACTCCTTCTTCTTCGTCTTCATCGTAATCATCTCCTTCTTCCTCCGAGATATAAACATTATTTTCCTTTCTCTTTTGCTTTTCATCAATGCTGTTGTCAAAGTTCTCTCCTAATAATGGTCTGGCGTTAGTTTTGGTTTCTATAAAAAAATAAAACACATAGAATTAATTTTATTAATATTATGCATAATTTGAAGCAAGTTCAACATTTGTGAAATTATTATTTCACACATCAGTATTACTTACTTTTGTACAGCTCTTTTATTAATGCAATTTTTTTACTAATAATGTTGTTCACTTTACAAAATTCATGATCGGCTTCATCTCCATCCACTTTTAATTCATTAATGAGGAAGTGTTTATATATATCTATAAAATAAAATTTTGCAAAAAATGTTAAATAATTCAAAACTTTATTTCTCAAAATTTATATATGGAGCGAAATTCCACAAGCAATTAAACATACAAAAAGTTTATGGGTTTGACTATATGTAATAAAAATGAGCTTTCTTGTGGGTACTGGGACATAGAAGATCTTTAGGGACTCTATGTTCTTAAAGATATATCCTATGTCGCAGTGTCCACAGGGTGACTACCTTTTATGGCCAAAACTTTGTTTGGATCCAGTTTTTCTGTAGGTTTTTTACATTTCCATTCCGATTGCTTCCCTTCCCAGATACAGTGCTCTTTCTCAAAAAATCGTATTCAAATACTCCTACACATAAATTTCAAGGAAAGGTTTTCTGGTTCTTATAAAAATTCTGGTTCATTGATAAAAGATATGTATCATAAGATATCCATTCCCCTCTACCCATGTGAATCTACAATTATATTGTTTAAAATATTAATCAATTAGCATGATAATATTAACATTAATTTTTTTATTTTCTTCTCTTTCTTTTTTAAAACTTTTTGAAGCGTGATGTATAAACTATAAAAACTTACGAAATGTTTGTCATCAGAAATGTATCCTGGCAGCAACTGAGTTTCCTCAGGTTGAAAATTTTTATGATTTATAATTTGAGCAAACATATCTGAAAACAACAGTGTCTGTATTATGAAAGTTTTGGTAATAGGAATCTATAGAGAATTAAAAAAATTAAAATTATATAACATTTATTAAAATATCAGAAATATTTAAAGAAAAATTATTTCATACTGCTTTGTAAACTCACTACACCGTGATTAAACTTCAACGCGAAACGTGTCGCATGTGATAGAAGAGGACAAATATATTCGCGTCAATCTCTATCTCAAGATTTGTACATATTTGCGAAGCTTGTCGGGGGTTTCCGGTTTTTTCTGAAAGACTAGAACATTCCAGAACCGGAAGTCAGTTCATATCAGCAAATAATTGCTTCTTTATGACCGCCATATTTGAATTAAAAAAATTATTATAATGTCAGACAATTTTTAAAGATTAAATATATTAAATTTATTTATATATACAATTGAAAATTAACTTTTGCTATTAAATTTTGAAATTATTTTAGTAAAATGTATTTAATTTTATTAATAATATTATAATCCAGTTATAACAAAAAAGCTCCCGGGCCCTTATTATGCTTGATACGGTTATGGGTTTTTTTTACATAAAATTAAATATATTCTACAGGCAAAGTATGATAGGCCTGAGTTAAATTAATATAAGTCAGAAACACATTAATATAAATTAAATTATTTTTAATAGAAAATATTCATACCATGTACCGCAGCATATTTATTCATTGACAGCTCTTGCCATTTTTCATTCAATTTTGATAATCTTTTTGGATGATTTTCAGCTTCCATCAATTTCTCCTCTATCTGTTGTAACTTTACTTCCAATCTCATTACAATCTCATTGAGTTCTTCCTTTTCACGTCGTTGAGTGCTGGCAATATTTTTTTATTCCTTTAAGGCATCAGACAATTTAGCAATTTTATCCTTCTCCTTCAAAACATTTTGAGCCTCTCGTTTTTCTTTCCTATTATTTTACACAATAATAAATTATAAGAATTTTGCCTAACAATACGAAATACATGTAATTGTTTTGAAAATTACTGTAGTAACAAAGTTTACGTGATAGTACCTACAAATTAAAATCGTATTTTTTTACCATACATTTCTTAAAATTTGATTCTTTCGTATTTGAACGACTCATATTTTGATCGTCCTGGCAGCTTTGACCATCTCTGAAAACAGTTTGTGATTCCTTTGAAGATGTAGAAATTAGAGAAGTACAAGCTCCATTATCCCTCGTTCTGCTTTCTCGATATTCTACACAATAATAAATTATAAGAATTTTACCTAATAGTGCAAAATAAAAAATGTTTTATTCATGAATTCTAAAATTATTTCATATCAGACTCTCAAATAGTAATTTTGTCCATTTAAAAATATTTATTTAAAACAATGAAATTTTTATAAATTTATTCACTTAATTATTTTGAACATTACTGTAGTAATAAATTTTACGTGATATTACCTACAAATTAAAATCGTATTTTCTTACCATAGATTCCTTAAAATTTGATTCTTTGGCATTTGAATAATCCACGTTTTGTTTGTCCTTACAGTTTTGATCGTTTCTAAGAACAATTTCTGATTCATTTGAAGATGCAGGAATAAAGGAAGAACTACTAGCTCCATTATCTTGAGAAAGTTTTCCAACAGCAATTTTTATCTGTCCCTTTTCTTTAATAGCTATTCCTTTACTAGTGGCTTTCACATTTGTTTTCTTAACTAGAATGGCAGAGCTTGAATCCTGAATTTTTTTAGACAACTTTCCAGTTAAAATGGTTTTAAAGTTTTCTTTCTGTTTAATAATTTTAGCCAAAGGTGCATAATTTGTAGGAGTGCTAGAAACCAGCTTATTATTATTTATAATTTTTAAAGGATTTCTTTCCTGATTAATAAATTTAGATGTTTCCACGGTCGCAGAATCTTTGATGACATTTTTGGATGAATTCACTTTTCTGTTTGAATAGTCTTCGGCAATTTTGCAGATGCAGGAGGTGGGAGGCACTGATTTTCTTGTTTTCTTTTTAAAGATTCTATTCTGGCAAACAAAGCAGATGTTTTAACCGTTTTAACAGTTTTTCTCATAATACCTTTTGAGTCAGTTTCACTGTCGGTAGTATCCAGGGGTGCAGTTATATACTTATTATTTGGCTGTCTGATACGGCTCTTTTTTTTAATTAATTTATCCATCTCATTCTCAGTGTCTGCAAAAATAAAAATTTTTTAAACTTTTATCAAAAATAAAAATAAATTTTCAACATAATTCACATAAAGAAATTTTTGTTGTCAACTTATTTAAACAAATTTGCAACTGAGTTTCATTGGTTTTTTCGGCAATTACTCAGTGATACTTCCACTGGGAGTGCTTAGTGATTGTTAATATTTTAAAGCTTCCAAATAAAAACTACATATAGGTATACCCACGAGTAACTCGTAATAATTACCGAAAATATCCATGATTAAAAACATTTTGTATTTTTTCTGTTTTCAGTAATGCATGCTCCTTTCAAAGTAATATTTAATAAAAATACGTTGTTTATAACAATAAGCTGTCAACAATAATTATTTTGATATCATATTTATCAGTTGCTAAACTAATGAAAAGCTTTTGAAGATAAGTACCTAAGAGGCAAAAATTTTTGGTTGTATGTTGAAATATTTGAAATGAATATACAATACATAGGGAATCAACGCTGAATAAAAAAAAAATAATAACGCCATTTTTAATTATTTCTTTATTACATCTAAAATAATTAATAAAAATTGATTTTAATTTTACACAATTAAACATAAACTTTTAATATTAAGGTAAAAATAAAAAATATAACGTAAAATTAATTGCTTGACTATGTTTGATTGAAATAAATTTTCTTTCATTGACATTCACTAATAAAATATAAGCCATTTGGATATAAATAAAATTCATTTAACTCAATCGTAGCCTATTCACTTTGCAACAAATTTATTTTATAATTTACTTGAGATACGCGCAGTTATGTTAAGATTTTTGAAATTAGACAAATTCCTTATATTAGTTTTCATGAAATAAGTTTAACTTCTCATTTCAAGACCAATTTTTTATGAATTAAAAACTTCTTCCCCATTAAAAAAATTATTCTTTGTATTTAGGATTTCTTAAAGCAAATAAAATCTATTCTTAATTCTAAAAAAGTTATTGATTTATGCTTTACTATTTTTAAAATATTTGTCTACTTACCAGCTACAAATAGAATCGTGGCATGTTTCATGACTCCAGGTTTAATTTCTACCTTATAAGTTTGGAAAGACGTACATGGTATCTCGTTATATTTGTGTATTTGAGATACATGAACTTTTGGAGTCTCAGCCTTTTTTCCTCCTTCACTTTTCAAAAACTTAATGTATGCAAATTGAGCCATTACTGCCTATTTAAACACTAGAATTACACTATAATAATATTTTTTTAACTTTTTTACTGCATGCTTTGTAAACTCACTACACCGTGATTAAACTTCAACGCGAAACGTGTCGCATGTGATAGAAGAGGACAAATATATTCGCGTCAATCTCTATCTCAAGATTTGTACATATTTGCGAAGCTTGTCGGGGGTTTCCGGTTTTTTCTGAAAGACTAGAACATTCCAGAACCGGAAGTCAGTTCATAGCAGCAAATAATTGCTTCTTTATGACCGCCATATTTGAATTAAAAAAATTATTATAATGTCAGACAATTTTTAAAGATTAAATATATTAAATTTATTTATATATACAATTGAAAATTAACTTTTGCTATTAAATTTTGAAATTATTTTAGTAAAATGTATTTAATTTTATTAATAATATTATAATCCAGTTATAACAAAAAAGCTCCCGGGCCCTTATTATGCTTGATACGGTTATGGGTTTTTTAGCATTCTGAATCTTTCTTTGAGAAATGTGATAAATTGTTCGTAAACCGTCTTCTGAAATCAATTGTGAATTGAAAATGATAAAAGTCTTTAAAAATTAAATTCATAATAAGTTTGTTGATTCCTCATAATAAAATAAGAAGGTAAGTAAATCGTTGTTATATGTATATGGACTAAAAATGACACATTTTATACAACATCAAGGAAAACGTGACTTGACATAACCTAAAACATAGTATAATATGTATAATATTTATACTTTTCTATTTTGTATTTTTATATATATTATATACAATATAAATACAGTAAATTAAAAAATTTCAAAGTAAAATTGATAATTGTGACGTGCTCTGAAGAAAGGAAAAACAAGAATTTTATAAGGTTATATGCAAATGAACATTTTTAAACAGAAGTTTCTTTTTGATTGTAAAAATTTAAACATTAATGGTCAGTATACTAAAATTGTACTAATTAGTAATCGATCACTCGACAGTATTTAATAGTTTAAAATAGAATTTATCGATCACTTCGAGTCAGGTTGATAGATAAATTCTATTTTAAACTATTTAATTAAAATAATTCTTTGATACTTTTTCAGAGTGCATCACAATAAATAAATACTTTTTAAATTATTTATGATTCCAACTTTTATTTTACAGAATCCTTAAATTACACCGTAAAGAAAATCACTATAAGGCGATCGAAAAATCTAGTGCCAGCATTATGTCACAAAATTTCAACGTAAACAAACGCTAGTTTATTTTTTATTTATATGTATTTTTGCAACTGAAAATTTGGTAGGACCAAGTGACAAAGAATCATCTTTTACACAGAAAATCGTAAGAAATTATTATTTTATTTTTATTTTGACTTCATATTTTTATTTCTTTTAATAACTTATTAAAAGCACATGTAGAAAAGATAAGTTTACAATAATAGGATGTCTCTAATCTAGGAGAACGAAAAATATACTGTGAAGTAGATAAATTAACAAAGTTTATTTGATAAATTCTGAAAAATTGAAATTTTGATTTGTAAACTCTTAAATTCTGTTTTCAAGTTTAAAATTAATAAGAAAAATTTTGATAATATATTAAAAAATTGAGAGAACCTTGAATTTAAAAGTCATATACCAACATAAACTTATAAAAACAAAAATTCATTTTACAGTTTCCCATAACTGTACTTTACACTTACCAAATGAATTTAAAACTCTTTTTACATCTTTTAAAACTTTGAACTTTTAATTATCAAAATCGAAATTTACTTTAGAATTACATAAAATCTCCAAAATTATCAGTTTTATAATAATTACCTTTTTTGTAAATGTAGGTGGTAAATGCGTTAATAGTGACACTTTAGGACGTAACAGTAAAAATTATAGTATAGAGATCATAGTATCAACTTTCTAAATAATTACTTTTGTTTATTTTTTTACCAACTTTCAAATCGTAAAAAATTTTGATAATTTGACTTAACTGTGAAAAAAGACAAACGTCATTTAATTCGGTATTCTCGAGTTAAATTCACCAACTAGGTGCACTGAATGTTCAAAAAAATAGTTTCAAATTTCAGAACAGTGATATTAATTATTAATAATATTTAAAATAATTATTAACAAAGATAATTAATTATATTCATTAATTACTAATTAATTCGATAATATATAAGTTTCCTGACTTGGAAATTATAGATTAAAAATTTTCCTGGAAAGTGCCTGACATCCAGTAACAACAGTTAATGACAAACTAAAGCTTTTTTGTTTAATTTTTTTGACGAAAACGTTGATAATTTCGGTTAGATATTTAGTGTATCTTATTAAATTGTTCTTTTCTAGTCAGATGTTTATATGTGTTTTAAATGTGAAACTTATAGCATTCCATTTTGGACAACTTTAATTTTTTTTTATTTTAACAACTTTATTTATTTTATTATTTCATGTTATTTATTTTTTTATTTATTTAATAACAAACGCTTGTTTTTTAATTCTAAAAATACTATTTATAGACTACAATGGATGACGACGAATGGTATGTTCCTCCAGTTAAACACTATAAATTGGCATTAGATCCGCACTGTGATACTCACCAAATTAGTGAAAGAAGGAAAAGAGTTTGGGAAAAAGCTTTTGATCAATTGAGTGAAGGTAATATTAATACAAGTTTTATATGTAAAATTTTGAGGGGTATAAATAACTCACAGTCAACTGTATGCAGAAATTTGCATACAGAGAATATTTTTTTTGTAGTAGAATATTTTCCAATTTTTTATGTTTTCCCAGTAGGCAAAAAGAATATTTATTTTCGAGAAACGTTCCTACAAAGTTTTTTCTTACCAAATTAACATTTTAAAAACGTTTAATATTCTAAAAACATTCCTCAAACGTAAATGTTCTTTTTGACCACTGGGTAGCCAAATCCTTGAGTTATGAATTTTCGAAATTTTAGAGTTTTAGAAGAAGACTTATTTTCAGTATATTGTAAGTCTGAAAATATTAGGTTTAAAAAAAGTTGTTTAAGAAAAACAAATTTTGGTCTTTCTTTAATTCTTAAGTAAAGCAAAAAAAATTTTTTTAATTTGTAGTTTAAAAAATATTTTTCATAAAAAAATTAATTTTTTTTAATTTGGGAATGATTAATTTTTTATTATTCTTAATTTTTTTATACCTGATAATGACAAACATTTTCAAAAAATAACTGATGAGCCGATTGAGTTTAAGGAGTTTAAAAAATTTTTTTAAATCGCTTGCAAGCTGTTTCAGTGCTACGCTACTCCTCACAGTGGGAGTTTTTTACATTGCATTTAAAAAAATTTCTTTTTTTGAAAACTTTTTCAGAACTAATCCAAAATATTGATAATTCATAACTCGAAATTTTTAACAATTATATGTACAAAAACAAAAAATACTTTTAATTAAAAACATCCTGTTTAAACTTAAGATCATATATTTTTTATTTTCAGCAAAGGAAAATCCACCTCTGGATCCAAGTGTACAGCAAAATTGTAACAAAAAAAATGTAGAGGTTTCAGTTCTGGATGAAAGTGTTCAATTCCCGACATGTGATTACTTTAGTAATAATGAAATTAAAAACGAAGAGGACAGTGAAGATGAGATTACATTTTCAGAACAACTAAGAGAAGAGGCAACCGATTATCCTAATTTAAACAAATCTTCTAATTTCATCGATAACGGTAATCAAATTATGTTTGACCAATCGGGAACTACTGTAAACGATGTAATAGAAATGGTAGTAGCCTACTGTCTACGATATGGCAATTCTCAAAAGGGACGAAAAATGTTAATTGAAATGTTTAAGATTTGTGCAGGCCCAAAATTGAAAAATCTTAACTTAACAAACTACAAATTATCAAAAATTTTCGATCCACCACCTCATGTAACAACTTACAATTTTTATTGCAATAACTGTTTCGAAAAAGTGGTGCATTCATCTTCGAAATTAGGAATCAAAGGTCAATCATCTATTTGTGAGCAATGTAAAACTAATATACTCATTAAGCTAAGCAATCCGAACTATTTTGTCATTAATAACTTAGAATATCAAATGCAAACATTGCTTGAAAATAAAGAAATCTTACAGCATTTCATCGATAATTCTACGAAAGAAACTTGCGATATTGATAGCAGTACAATAAGTGACGTAAACAGTAGTGTTCTGTATCAACGCACTATTGAAAAATATTCAGCAACATTTACATATACCATTAGCACAGACGGTGCACCGCTTTTCCACGTTTCTAAAAAATCATTTTGCCCACTTCAAATCATTCTTAACGATTTACCTGTGAAGCTACGTTACAAATTTGTTTTGTTAGCTGGAATTATGATAGTAACAACTGAACCAAAGCCAAATCTTATGATTACATGAAAATTGCGAAATAATTTTACAATTTACTCCTTTATTAATAGTCGTAGATTCTGTTGCACGGCCTATACTGCAATTCAGATTGCAGTATAACGGATACTTTGGTTGCAGTTTTTGCTATCAAATGGGAACACATATTAAATTTTCCATGAGATATCCTTTTCTAGAAAAAGAACCCGAATTGAGAAGCCATGATTCGCACATGAGGGATATATGTCAAATAAAAGGTCCTGGTTCGTCATTTCAAGGGGTAAAGGGAAAATCATCCTTTGTAGATCTTTCAAATATTGACATGTGCTGGAGTTTTCCTCTTGATTATTTGCATAATGCTGTACTTGGAACAAACGAGCAAGTATAGAATTTATGGAGTAAGCTTTTAACCGCACAACAGCGTAAATCAATTGATGATCTGCTTCTTCGCCAGCAACCACCAAGAGAACTGTACAGAGCTGTTTTAAAAATTTCAAACAAAAGGATTTAGAAGGGTACACATTGGAAGTCGTGGTTATTATATTTCGTTCTTCCAATTTGTTCTTCTTTTATGAAAGATCGAGGTCATCAAGACATGTTAGAAAATTTTGCATTGTTTAGAAATAGCATTTTTACTATGTTAAAAAAGGAAATTACTCAAGTCGAACTCAATAAATGCGAACAAGATATGTTGCAATTTACAGCCAAATTTGAACAGTTATATGGTCCTGAAAACATGACCTTCAATTTTCATGCTTCTGGACATTTACCTCTATCGGTGAAAATGTCAGGCCCTTTATGGGCAACATCTGCTTTTCCATTCGAGAGTAACATTCACTTTTTAAAGCAGACAATTAACGGATCTAAAAGTGTGGAACAGCAGATGTCTACAAACTCTTTAAATCTTCTAAAATATAAAATTCGTCCACCAAATAATGTTTCTGAAATATCTCAGAACTACATAAAAGCGATTTTCAGTTCTGAAACATTTACTCAAAGTGCAGTAAAAAAAGGTGACATTACTTTCTTCGGACCAGATCCAAAAAATGTTTTCGAATCTGTCCACGAGAAAGAATTTGAAAGATGCGTTTTTCAAAATCTCACTTTTAGCAGTACGAAGTATTTAAAATCGAAACGATGGAACGATACTGTTATTGAATTAAAAACATAAATTACATATTTTTTTATACCTGTAACAAATGATTGAATGAATTATTAAAAAGAGTTTTGTACACCTTTAGAATGAAAGACAATTTAATTTAATTTTAAACCCTTTATTCTTTCGAGTTGAAACGAATTTAAAAGAAATTACGAATTGTCAAAATAGCAAATCGGAATTCAGAGGAATTTATTTTGTACAAAAAAATAATCTTGGCAGGAAATACATTAAAATCAATTTAATAAATTATTTTTAATTTTGAAGATAGTGTACCATTATAAATTCTCTCAAATGTATTGTAGATTAGATTTTATTTATATTAACTTTATGTATAAATTTTCTATATTATATAAAATTAAGATGTACATTTATTTTTTATTTAACAAAGATAAATATTAATCTTTAATTAAAATACTTTATTAAATACTAGTAATAAAAAAATAAATAATGACTATAATAAATTTTTTTATTTTATATAAATAAGTATATTCTTCTAATCCTTTTCATTAAAAATAGTATTATTCTATCGAACTTAAGTATTTAGGAATTGTAGGGAATAAAGTTTCATTTTGAGCTTTCTTTAATTTGGAATTGAAAGGAATTCAAATAATTTGTGTATATTTTTAAATCAGCAAAACGGAATTTAAAAAAATTCATTTTTATGAAAAAATTAGTCTAGACAAGGAATACAGCGGAATTGGACAGAAAAGGAATTCAAAAGAATTCAATTAATGTCTTTCTTCTGTTAAACGGTTTAACTTCTGAATTCTTTTTAATTCCATGCTTCTTACTGGGACTGTGCGCCGTTAACGTTTAATACTTAAATGGCGGATCAGATATGGCGAATGACGAATCTGTAATATGTTTTTCAAAATTATTGTGTTTTTATGTTTTTAGGGTTCCGTACCCCGGTAGGAACCCTATTGGAACGGTTACAAAAATGATCATGTACCCCCCCCCCCTAGAACTCACAGTTTTTCGTCTAGAGAGCTAAAAATTGGTACACTTATGTATTTTCACGCGTAGATTACAGGAAAAATATAGCGAACGTGATTGGGATTGATCTTCATAGAGTTTTCGACGAAAAACATCAAATTTTTGCCATTTTTCGCAAAAAAGGCATGTACCCCCCCCCCCTATCGCTCACAGTTTTTTACCTAGAAAGTTGAAAATTGGTATGCATATGTATTTTCAAAAATGAATTAAAGGAAAAATATAGCGAACACATTTAGTATTGATCTTCATTTTGTTTTTATCGAAAAAGTCAAAAATTTTGAAAATTTCGAAAAAAATCCATGTACCCCCCCCCCCCCCTGGTGCCTACATTTTTTTACCTGGAGAGCTGAAAATTGGCATACTTATTCGTTTTTACGCATAGATTACAGGAAAAATATAGCTGAAGTGATTACAATTTTTTTTCATGGTGTTTTCATCGAAAAATTAAAATCTCTTTTTGCAAAGTCGAAAATACTTTAACCCTTGCTGGTTCTCTCAATTCTTAATCTAGTGGACTGGCGTTATACATTTTTATTTGTTTTTTCGTGCAGATTTCAACAAACATACAAAAAAAATTATTGGAATTCGTCTTCATATTTTTTTTGCAAAAAACTAAAAAAAATTTTCGTTTTAAAAAAAAAGTGTGTACCCTCCCCTTGGTTTTCACATTTCTTGGCCTATTGGACTGCTTTTTTTTATTTTATGTATTTCCATTTGTAGATTTCAAGAAAAATATAGCGAACATGATTAGATTTGATCTTCAAAAATTTCTTTAGCGAAAAATAAAAATTTTTTTGTAAGAAAAAAATTAGAAGTTTTTATGGAGGGTACGGAACTCAACTTCTGAAATTTTAAGCATATTCTTAACTTAAAGGTGCTTGTATACTTCCACGTTTTTGAGTATATTCAGAATTTCTCTAATTTTGATTCTCTATTCCCATAGAGAAATTCCACAACTTCCAATATTTTGAATATTCTATATGAGCATAGCCAATCAAAATTAGATAAAACTCTGTATGTTTCTGAATATTCTCAGAAACGTGGAGGTATACAAGCACCTTAACGGTGTTCGATGGTCTCTTAAATTTCTCGATAATTTTTTTTAAACAAATTTTTCTTTGTTCACAGGCATTTTTTACAAAATCTGCCAACGAACAGTCCTCATAAATGTTTTTAATTATCTGAATTTGAAAGATTTTGTTAATCTATGCAGGAACGCGGTTGCGGGATTGGAAATGTAAAAGTAATGTAATGACAGTCGGCAAGACGTATGTTACAACCATTTTGCCATTAGAGGGTAGAAGCATGCAGTGAACCTACAGGCTATCGTAATTCCAATCCTGCAACCGCGTCTCTGCATGGATTAACAACATCTTTTAAATTCAGGTAATTAAAAACATTTGTGATAATTCTTTAAACAATTATTAAATTTTTTAAAGTTTTTCAATTTAAAAAATTGTTTAAAACTTGGAAAAAATTATTTTGTGTCTTATGCATGTTACATAATTCAAAAAACAAGAAAACTATGTTTTATATTGATTCCATTTTAATTCAGACAGGCTAAAATATGTAAGTCAAATAATAGTATCCTATGGAAATATATTATTTTTTATACAATTTTAGACGATTTGTATTTTGCCGTTTGACCAAAAAAAAATTATTTAACAAAGTTAGGCACATTTGAAATTTTAAAACTGCGAAGTCTGATTTCAAGAAAATGACGGTAAAAAATATTTAAATTGATGTATCTTTCTTGCAACTGTCTATAATGTAGTGGGTTTTTTGTCCTTAATTCCGGATTAAATGTTCTTTGAAGTCCCACAAGTTTAATTAAAAAATCTTTAAATTTAACAAAATGGTGGCTATTTTTCGATAAAAATTAAAATCAAATTTTCTCAAAAACCCCATCGTTTTTTTCTCTCAATTTTTTTATTAATTTATAGAAGTCTAAAGATTATTTTCCAATAAAATTTATTGGGGTCCTGCATCTTAAAAAGGAATAACAAATTTTTTTGTTTTTTCAAAAATGAAAAATCGAAGTTTTTTTTATATCTTTACAATATACAACTAAATTTCAAAAATAAAAAAAAATGTTTGTCTTAAAAAATAAAGTAAATATTTATTACAACTGACATTTCCGTCATTCAAGGAATTTATATTATTAATATTTTATAATTAAATCAATAAAACTTGCATTTTTAAAGTATATTAAAGTTTTAATTCAGCATTTGAATGCAAAACACTTTTAATGTTACAAAAATTCAAAAGCTACATGTAATTTATTCAACAAAAAATAAATTTCCATGGAATTCAATATTATTTTACTCCACCTTTAGATTAATTCATTGCGTCAATTTTCTGTTTTAATGTATCGTTTTACATTGTTACTATTAGATTTTGTTCTGCTTTTATTTTTTCGTTAGTGTCTTCTACATAGACTTTGCTGGAAAAATGAGACAAGTAAATATTAGTAGAAATTTCATGGAATCTAATGCTTAGTAAACGATCGAATTCAAATGCTGAATTAAAACTTTAATATATTTTGAAAATGCAAGTTTTATTGATTTTAGTATAAAATAATACCTAATAATTTAAATTTCTTGAATGACGGAAATGTCATTTGTAATAAATATTTACTTAATTTTTCAAGACAAACTTTTTTATTTTTGAAATTTAGTTGTATATTGTAAAGATATCAAAAACTTCGATTTTTCATTTTTGAAAAAACAAAAAAATTTGTTATTCCTCTTTAAGATGCGGGATCCCAATAAATTTTATTGGAGAGCAATTCCATCTGAAACAATCAACGATTTTTCTGTATTGTTAGCAATTTTCTTGCAAATTTTTTTCCTTGTAGTTTTAAGGATAAGAAATGATAAAGTGAAGACGATTTTGAAAATTTCGAAACAATTTTGAAAATACACAAATTTTAAAATTTATGTATTTTGTGTTCCGTAAGTGTGATTTAGTGTACATAGAAATAAGAGAAGCGCATTTCTGACTATTTGTCAACTTAGCAGCTGAAAGCTCCGAGCACTGGATTAAATTTAATTTTTATATTTCGAAGGTCATCAACGAATTTTTTTTATTTTTAAATATCTTCACGGAGAGAAATATGTTGGGAATATTGCATGGAGTAAAGGTTAGGAATATAGCATAAACACTTACTAGCGAAAAGTACAGGTGGCCGCCTAAATATTAGGCGGTCTCGACTGATATTCAGGCGGATCTCTTATAGTTTTCGCTAGTAAGTGTTTATGCTATATTCCTAACCTCTACTCCATGCAATATTCCCAACAGATTTTTCTCCGTGTTCTGACGTTTAATATACATTTTTCTTTTAAGATATTTTTAAAATAATTTTTTGTAGAAGGTAAATTTATAAAATTAAAATTCCAATCAGTCCTTTTTAGGACTACGCTGTTGTAAATTGTTAAAATCTATAAGATTAAAATTCCAATCAGTCCTTTTTAGGACTACGCTGCTGTAAATTGTTAAAATTTATAAAATTAAAATTTCAATCAGTCCTTTTAAGGACTACGCTGATGTAAATTTTGAAGGTCTATGATTAAAATTCCAATTAGTCCTTTTTAGGACTACGCTGTTGTAAATTGTTAAAATTTATAAAATTAAAATTTCAACCAGTTCTTTTAAGAACTGCGTTAATGTAAATTTTTAAGGCCTAAGATTTAAGGGAAAAAAATGTACATCTGAAGAAAGATGTGAAATAAAACTCGAATTTAATCCAGTGCTCGAAGCTTTCAGCTACTAAGTTGACAAATAGTCAGAAATGCGCTTCTCTTATTTCTATGTACACTAAATCACACTTACGGAACACAGCGCCTGCGCGACGTGCGTCAGCGCGTCAGTCTCAAGTGGCTGGCATAGACTTTTTTATTGATTTCTCGAAAAGTTATCGCGATCCCACTATAAAACTTTTTGGAAAAAATTCTTGTTACTTTTGGCTATCACTATAAAAAAAATTAAAAAAATCAAAGAGGGGTGTTTTTCAAAAACTAAAAAAAAAATTTTTTTTAAATTTCATTTTTTAATGAAAAAAAATTTTTTTTGAAAATTTATTTTAAAAGTATTAAATATACTGAGAAAATGAAAAAAATTTTTTGAAAAATATTGAAAATAACCGGAGTTATCTTATTTAAAAAAAAAATACATAAATTTTAAAATTTGTGTATTTTCAAAATTTTTTCGAAATTTTCAAAATCGTCTTCACTTTATCATTTCTTATCCTTAAAACTACAAGGAAAAAAATTTGCAAGAAAATTGCTAACAATACAGAAAAATCGTTGATCGTTTCAGATGGAATTGCTCTGGAAAATAATCTTTAGATTTCTAGAAATTAATAAAAAAAATTGAGAGAAAAAAACGATGGGGTTTTTGAGAAAATTTGATTTTAATTTTTATCGAAAAATAGCCGCCATTTTGTTAAATTTAAAAAATTCTTTAATTAAACTTGTAGGAATTCAAAGAACATTTAATCCAGAATTAGGGACAAAAAACCCACTACATTATAGACAGTTGCAAGAAAGATACATCAATTTAGATATTTTTTACCGTCATTTTCTTGAAATCAGACTTTGCAGTTTTAAAAATTCAAATGCGCCTAACTTCGTTGAATAATTTTTTTTACCGATGGTAATAAATCACAGTGGTGAGACTATGCGGTGTTTGAATACGCTCTAAAAGAAACAAAATTAAAAATTAATAAAACTTTTAATAAAAATATTAACAATTATTAGACAAATAAAATAAAAGCAATAAAAAAACACGATCATTTAAACTTGTTTCCTCAAAACTTAATTTATTGGGTGCAAATTTTGCTGAAATTAATAATAAAGATAGAGATAAAGGGAGAGTAAGAATTAATAAAATTGTAAAAACATCCTTGGATAAATTTAAAACAAATTTAGATAATGATAGTAATAACAATATAACAATAATAAAATTTTCAAACGAAAATCGTTCAACAAATCCGAATTTTGAGTTGGATAATAATTTTTTTATAAATATTTCATCAATTAAAGAAAAACTAAAAAAACATAATTACCGACAAACATACTGCGCGAATATTTAATAATTTTTAACAATGCAATAAATAATTCCTACTTTCCTAACAAATGAAAAATTGCTAGATTAAAACCATTGCAAAAAAGGAAAAAAATCCTGAATTATTAAGCGGCTATCGTCCCATAAGTTTATTGTCTAATATAGGTAAATTGTTTGAAATTATAATAAATAAATCAATTCAAAATACTTGCGAGGAAAAAAGAATTGTGCCTGATACTCAGTTTGGATTCCAATATAAGCATTCAACCGTGCATGCAATAACAAAATTTGTATCAGATATTTGTTGGTCGTTAAATGAAAAGAAATTTGTCGGTACTTGTTTAATAGATCTTGAGAAGGCGTTTGACTCAGTATGGTTGGACGGACTTATATATAAGCTTATAAAGAACTCGTTTCCAATTCATTTGATTAAAATAATTTATAATATGATACATAATAGAAAATTCAAGATATATAATGGGAAAGAAAACTCTGACCTGACTTTTGAGCTGCTGGCCGGATTACAGCAAGGTGCAGTAAACTCGCCAATTTTATTTAACATATATATATATATATATATATATATATATATATATATATATATATATATATATATATATATGAAATATTAAATTTGGCGGGTATGAATAAAGATAATAATAAAAAATCCATAGGATTTGGGGACGATATCGTCATTTACGCGATAGAAAAATCTCCACAGGCTGCTCGGGAGTCACTTCAGAGTCTATTTGATAAAATACTATTTTACTTTGATACCTGGAGATTAAATTGTAATTTAGAAAAGTGTGAGACAATTTTATTTAGACCTATTATTGAGAAAAGATATGCAAAGGTTTGGAGAGAGTTCAGAATAAAAGCTGATATAGGTCCGGATGAATCAATAACTTTAAATCATAAAAATAACGTCAAATATTTGGGAATGTTCCTAGATGAACAATTAAAATATATAACTCATGTAAAAGAAGCCATAAATAAGGCAAAAAGAGCCTTCTTCAACGCAAAAAGTTTATTTTATTCTTTACATCTTGATGCTAACGTTAAAATTTTGTGTTATATGCTTATTGTTCGACCAATCACCACATATGCTTGTCAGGCCTGGTTTAATATATCACCTTCGACGATGGAAATTGTGAGAGTGTTCGAGAGATCTTGTTTGAGGGCGTGCCTGGGGATGTACAGGAGTCCTGAATCAAATTATACAAAATTTTATTCAAATTTTTTAATCTATGATAGGGCAAATATACCAAGGATTGACAATTTTATAATAAAATTAAATAGAAATCACTTTGCTAAGGCGGCTAAAATAAAAGAAAACCCGAACCTATATTTGCCATTTTATCATAGTGATAATGAATTTAAAGAAACGTTAAAATCAGGGTACATACCCCCACATTGTTTTCCTTATTTGGCACCCGTTCAACAAATCTATAAAATATAATGCGAATGACTGGGATACAAATCCCCAAAGCTTGTCACGATTTTCAACAGCTATGTCAAGGCGAGAGCTAAATAAAAAAGCGTCAACAAATACAAAAAAATATTGGTGGTTAACTGAGAACAAAATAATTGATGATCTTGATAAGATCTAAAAATTTAAACTATTTATTGTTTTTTATAATAATGAAGTTGGCTTTTTCGATGTAAGTTATTATTTTTCGAATACTTCATCTTTTTTTACCAACAATTGTTTTAAAAAAATGTTAATTTGTCTCCAACTATATTGGATAAATAAATAAAAATGAAATCACGTAAACAAAAAAAATGTAAATAAAAGAGAGAAAAAGTATTCCTTCGTTGAGTGCCACCTTGTTGGCCATTAAAAAAAACATTTTATCTGTGATAATTTGCGCCGTCTTTCCATGTTGATTATTGTGCCATTGTAATCTATATTGTATATTCTGTTAAATAAACTTGTTACAAAAAAATGAGACTATGCGGCTTGCGATCATCGGGGTTAAGCAACATTCAGTACGGTAGGTACTTGGATGAGTGACCGCTATAGCCTGGTGTTTTTCTCACTACTTTCGTGATTTATCAAGCGGGAGATTTGACGTTAAGGTATAATGATGTGCACTGTCGATTATTGTCCGGGTACACACCATTAGAACTTGACTGTCGATAAAACCGTTTGTACTCAAGAGAGGTTTTGTACAGTTTCCCTCTCTTCTGTCGAGAAAACCTAATTAACCATTAGAACTTGACTGTCGATAAAACCGTTTGTACTCAAGAGAGGTTTTCTACAGTTTCCCTCTCCTCTGGCGAGAAAACCTAATTAACAGGTGGTTCAGGCGAAAAAGAGTACTCCTAATAAAGTCGGCTGTAGACGAAAATTAGGTATAATATACAGAAATTGAATACGTAAAATGGTTATGCTTAATCCAAAAAAGTATTTCTCGGGGACTCTCGTCAAATGCGTAAGGCCAATAGGGCAGGAGTAATACAATAAAAACAATAAAAAAATAATTTTTTTGGTCTAACGGCAAACTACGTGTCGTCTAAAATTGTGTGAAAAATAATGTTTCCATACACGGAGAGAAAAACCAAGGGTTTTTAGTATGAAGCCGTTTATGCTCATTTTCTGTTGACGTTCCTGCTTAAGGGGGGTGGCCTCATGCTACAGTTGCATGAATCTCATACCGAAAAAGCATGAATTCTTGCAATCGTAGTTTACTGATGTCCCATGCATTTAAAGGTAGAAAGTTCATGCTCATATCGTACAAATTTTATACAAATACTGCAGAAATTTACGCCTACAGCGCATGTAAATTCTCTTACGAAATAAGTATGACTGTTCATACTATAAAAGCTTGGTTTTTCTCTCCGTGTAGGAAACTAATATTTAACTTACATATTTCAGCCTGTCTGTATTGAAATGGAATCAACCTTTGATATTATAACTCTCTTTACTTATCGATAGGACTATAAATTAAAAAAATTTGAATTTGCATTACAATTTATAAAACGATGTTAAGTATTATCGAAAATATAAAAAATAATAATTAAAATTTTAACTTTATGTTTGTTTTAGATATGCCTCTGAATCTATCGAAGCATGCGGGTTGAATCTCAGGATTCCAAAAGTCGGTGCCTTATTTTTGGACAAAACTACATAATCACTCACCATGCAACGACCATGCGACATATTAGTATTTTTTTATTCATATTAAATAAATATGTAGAATCTAGGGATTTACAATTGGATTTTTGTAAATACAGATTAAAATAACGTCATCTTCAATATATAGAACTTATTACTTTTATAGAATAAATACATGAATCTAGTAGTATTATACACAGAGAAATGAAGTAAACAAAAATGCAATAACAAAGTATATTGCCTAAAAGAACGTTTTAATTTTAGTGTTACATATAAGCCCTCCAATTTTTAATTTTTCCAATTTTGGCATATAACAAAATTTGTATTGGAAAAGTTTCTGGATTTTTTTAACGACGAACGTAAGAAATGACGATACTTTTGAAAGCAATTTTTTATTTTACTTGGCGATTAAGAGTTAGGAAATATTTAATTTCATTTTTAATTCTTTAGGATATTTTTTATACATTAACTCAGTCGACACAAGTAATTTTCAGATTTCAGATTTTTCTGCAGCAAATGCATAAGATATTTTATTCAAAACGAAGGCAGTATTAATTCATTTGTAAAAAGTATGTAATAGACTTTTGTGTAATAGTCGTCAGAATTAAGAGTTTTCTATAATTCTTATATCCATTGTTCTAAAAAAATCCATAAAATTGTTGTACAAATTTTTCCCGTTTACTTTTTAAATTTTGGCCAAGATGTAAAATGTTTTTGTTTTGCTTTGCGATAAAAAGAAAAAATTAATAGGTACTGTTGAATCGATGCATCTCTTTATCCATACGCGTTATCTTGTTATTTGTATCTATTAATATTCTTATTATTATTATTATTATCGTTACACAATTACGGTTATCCATTCTTTGAAAAGTCGTTAAAAAAAAGTCTTAAGATTATGTACAGAAAGGATATTAGCTAAAACTTTATTGTCTATTATAAAATTGTAAAACAAAATAATTTTTAATTCGTCAAGCAATAATTTTAACGCTTGATATAATTATTTATACATTGATAAAAGAAATTAAAGAAAATCTACATTTGAAAAAAGAGAAGTGTGTGTGTGTGTGTGTGTGTGTGTGTGTGTTAATGAATAAAAGAGAGAAAGGGAGAGAATAAGAATGAGAGACTTTGTTTAAAAGGAACGATAAAATAGAAAACTGTTTATGAAAATATATTGTACACAAATTTATCAAAGTTATTATTATTATCTTTATTATTATAATTATTTCTATTTCATAATCGTGTACATATACTAAAATATTAATTCGTATTGCTTACTTACATCAAAATCTCTCACTTAAACTTGTCATATTATTTAATATAAGTTAAATAAATTGTATTCTGTTAATGTAAAGGAAAAAAACAAGTTTAAGCAATATACTCTTTGCTTTATAAAAGTTTGAAAATAATATTCATTTTTGAATATAATTTATAAAGTTTTCCGAACAGTATGAATGTGGGGGAGCAGTTGTATAGAAAAGACTAATTTCTTAAATATAATTATTTCATATACTATTGAAGGCATTTCTAACTCATTCTTCCGTTCGCAAAATTTCGGTTTGATTTCTATTTTGCTTTGGCATTTAGTTGTAAGGATTTGTTGGTTAAGAATGATCAAACCACACTCTCAGCGGGCATACCATATTTTAAAGGAGATATATGAGCAATTTCATGTCAAGTGATGAAGGTGGACAACAATTTTTCTCCAATCGTAGCAAAACTTGGGGCTTTTGTAGTACTAATAAACAGTAATTTTTCGTGAAAATATTTTTTTACCTAGTCTAATATTTTCCGAGAGGGAAGGGGTTAAATTTTTGGGTTTTTCGGTACAATAAAAAAAATTTTTTTGACCCAAAAAAATCAAAATTAATAATAAATTTTTATTTTTGGGGGGAAAAGATAGATTATTATTTTTTTTAAACGAAAGTTGAGGTTTTTTAATAAAAGAACATGTATATGAAAAAGTGTGACTAGAATGTTTAAACATTGAAAAAAGAGTTTTCTACTGATCGGAACGCTCTAAAACCCGTTTTTTAGCTCCGTTTAGTAGAAAACTCTTTTTTTTAATGTTTAAACATTCGAAGCCCACTTTTTCATATATATGTCCTTTTAGTAAAAAACCTCAGCTTTCGTTTAAAAAAAACGTATCTCCTCCCCCCTCAAAATTAAAATTGCATGTTAATTGCAATTAAAAGCATGAAAAACCTTTCCAAAATGTACTTTGCCAAATTTTTATGTTTAATTGTTTAAAAATGAAAAATTATAAAAATAAACATTACACCGGAAGACCCCTTGATCACTTGACGTGGAATCGCTCATGTATATATATATATATATATATATATATAGAAAGTATCTCATTGCAACACTTACTTAGTGAATTGACATTCTTTATTGTATTAAAAATTTAAGCCCATTAGAGTCCTTCTTAAGGATATATCAAAGTCGATTGGACTTTTTCATTGAAGTTTCAGTGGAAAAAACGCATCGACTTTGACATACCCTTTAAAAAATAAATTTATATTATTGACATTTTGAGGCTCAGCCCTTACGGAAAAATGACACTCTTGAGAGTGGTTATTTTGCTACAACACTCTGAAAATAACACTTACTGAAAAATGACAATCAATAATAATAAAATGTCTTATTCAACGAATTAAATAAAAAGTAATTAATTTAAAGGTATAAAGTTTATTTATAATACATTAATTATTATAATTTTATAAAAAATGTTACAATTACACAGGCCAACAAAATTTTGTGGCCTAACCAATAGAAGCTGATTCTTATAGGATTTTGTTCGTAGAATACAAATTTTACTTTAAAAATATTGGATTGGCTCTAGTTTTTAATTAATTTACGTTTCAATACACAAAATACGCATTTTTGAATGAATGTACAACCATACACCGAAACAGTAAATCTGTCCGCATAACATCAAATTAAAGCTTAAACACTACTCTTGAATATCCAAAAACAAAAAAATTTAATTTATGTACACTTTAACCTTTAATGTCCAAACAGAGATACGCTGATCCATAAACGTATTAAAAATAACATTACTTTTGACCATGTATTATTATTATTAAGAAATGAGGGTTGTGAATCTATGACCTTTCAGGTCATACCACTAACGCTTGGGTAATCCCTTTACGTCCCCATTTTGTGCCGATGATAGCGCAGATCACCATGGCCAGTTAATAGCCCTGTTATGATCTTTGCCTCTTTCCTATTTAATTTGCGGAATTCCGCTTTCCTCATAGGGTCAATACTAGTTCCCATGAGTACCTTGGCTTGTCTACAGCCCTTAGTTGCCCGCCACTCCCTTTGGTGTTCCGCAGCTATCCACTGTTTAATTCCCAGTGTCAGGCATTTATTGGAAACACCAATGGGCGGTTCGGGCCCAATAAGTTCTTTTCTAGCCCCTTCTTTGGCTAGCTCATCCGCCCTATAGTTTCCCGCGAATCCACCGTGACCAGGGATCCAGAGAAGGGTAACGCGGTTAGTTTCAGCTAGTTTGTTAAGTGCCTCATGACAGTCACCGACCAGCCGTGATGTTGATACGTATCGTTTCAAGGAGAAAATAGCTGCCTTGCTATCCGAAAGAATAAAAATATCTTTGTCGCGACAATTTTTCAAGGCTTCAATAGCACCATAAAGTATCGCCACAATTTCGGCTTGTAACACAGTAACAGTGGTCCCTAACTTAAAAGAGTGTCCCACTTGAGAGGTTACATGATAGATTCCTGCACCAACTCATTCCCGCCTTTTGATCCATCTGTGTACCAGACTTCACAGTCAGCTGGAATATTTGTCAGTCCATTTATCCAATCTTCTCTACTAGGTATATTAATCTTATACTTTTTGTCGAAGAGGTACAAAGGGACAATTCTGTCCCTAATCATACTTAGGAGGGGGCTTCTCACCAATTTCTTTGGGAGACGCCATCTACCCACCTCCCTGCAGCCCACAGGACCGCTCAACCTCAGGGCAGCCTTAACCGCCGCTGCTTTAATTGTAAGGTGTAAGGGTTCTAGCCCCAAGAGGGCACCAAGGGCAGCAGTAGGAGCTGTACGCACCGCCCCCGTTATTCCTCTAAGTACAATCCCCCTTAACCTTTCCAATTCTGCTTGTGATGTTTTTAATTCAACTCTACTCCACCAGACCACGCAAGCATACGTCAGCCTAGGGAGCAGAATTGCTTCATAGATCCACAATAGTGTATCCGGTTTAAGACCCCAGCTACTGCCTATGGCCCTTCTACATTGCCACAGAGCAGCTGTAAGTTTCTTGCACTTCTCCTCCAGGTGCTTTTTCCAAAGCAGTTTACTATCCAGGATTACTCCTAAATATTTTGCCTGCTCTGTATATTGGATCTCTTTTCCGGACAGCGTAAGTGAGCACGAGGCTTTCCACTTATACCGTCTGGTAAAGATAACCGCTTCCGTTTTCCCCGGATTTACAGATAAACCCACCCTCTTACACCATTTGTCTACCTGGTTTAAAGCCTTTTGGGCCACTTCGAGTACAACGTCGAGATGGGGACCGCGGACGATTAACAAAATGTCATCCGCATACCCAATCGCATGGTATCCTGCTTCGGTCAGAGTTCTCAGTAGTTCATCCACCACCAAGGACCAGAGCAAGGGTGAAAGAACACCTCCTTGGGGGCATCCAGAGTTAACTGTCCCTTTCAGGACTGAATCTCCTTTAGTTGATAAGAGGTTTCTGTTTCTTAACATGTGACAGGTCTAATCAACCACTCCTGTAGGAATATTAAAAGCTGTCATAGCTCTACTTATGGATTC
Source organism: Leptopilina drosophilae (assembly GCA_032873175.1). Classification (NCBI taxonomy): domain Eukaryota; kingdom Metazoa; phylum Arthropoda; class Insecta; order Hymenoptera; family Figitidae; genus Leptopilina; species Leptopilina drosophilae. The sequence continues at coordinate 23,343,110 of CM065484.1, read as the reverse complement.
CGGAGAGGCCTGACTAAAAGCCCCTTCTATGTCCATAAAAACACCTACAGCAAAACCCTGACTCTGCAGTTGCCCATCAATTAGGTCAACTGCTCTCGCCAGAGCTGTCTCCGTAGAGCATCCTGCTCTATACGCATATTGATCCTTTTGTAGCGGGAACCGCTCCAAAATCTCACTGCGGATATATCTATCCACCAACCTTTCAACTAGTTTTAGAATAAAGGATGTAAGGCTAATGGGACGGAAATCCTTCGGTGAGGTATACCCATTCTTGCCCGCTTTAGGTATGAATACGACTTTCCTACCCCTCCACGCTGTCGGGACATATCCCAGAGTCAGACTCGCTCTCGCAAGCCTCACTAATGGCCCAACAGCCTCGTCCATCGCTCTTTGCAAGAGAACAGGGTAGACGCCATCAGGACCGGGAGACTTGTAGGGACTAAAAGATTCCGCGGCCCATCTGATCCTCTCGGCATTCACGATCCTGTTAGCCAGCTGCCTTCGCGGCCGATACTCAGCCTGTGGAAGGTTTGTTGGCGAACCAGGGTCACGTCCGCCCTCCCCCGACATTGAAAAGCCCGAAAGTGTACCTGGACCAGATAAGCCAAGGTCTCATCGTCCGACTCAGAGAAAGTCCCATCCGGCAATAATAAAGTGCCCAAAATTGCATCAGGGTTCTTGGCAAACAGCTTATCCAATCTGGCTGCCTCTTTCCCTTTCTCGATGCTGGAAGAGAAAGCATTCCAACTGGCTTGTTTTGCTTTCCTTATTTCATTTCTATAGTCGTCTCTCATTTTTGTAAAGTCAGACCAACCATTAGTCGTGCGCCTTTTCTTGACACGCTTAAAGAGTCTCCTAGTTTCTTTCCTGAGATATTCTAATCTCTCGTTCCACCAGCACACCTCTTTTCCCGAAAATACTTTTGTCGGTTTGCAGCTACCTTCATAAGCTGCCATAATAGCCTTTGTAAAATCATTGGCCGCCTCATCTAGGGTTTGACAATCTCTTATCTTACACGTTAAACCAGAAAGTGTCCTTCGAAGTTCTGAGTTGTAGCTAGTCCAATCCGTCTTTCTGGGATTACGAATCCACTTAGTTTCGGATCGGACCGCAGACTCTACCTCGAAGACTATCTGTGAATGGTCAGAAAGTGAAGGTTCATTAGGAACTCTCCATCTTCTTACCTTATTTACAATGCTTTTGGAGCAGATAGTGATATCAATCACTTCCTGCCTAATCGCATTGCTAAAAGTCGGGGCCGAACCCCTATTAAGAATATCTAGGTCTGTTCCGATTAAATATTCCAGTAGCTCCTGTCCTCTCTGATTGTCCTTTGAGCTCCCCCACACCGTATGTTGTGAGTTTGCATCGCAGCCCAACAGCAGAGGATGTCCCTTTTCCATACAGTAGTCCACCAACCTACAAACTTCAATTGGCGGATTATTTTTATTATCATACGGAAAATATGCCGATCCAACGACCGTCTTACCTATACCCTCCAGGTTAGTTACCACCACCATTAGGTCCCCTGAGCACAGGTCCAATAGTGGAGTTGCGTTAACGCCCTTAGTAAGAATGCACGCCCTGGGTTTGGCAGCTCTGCAGTCCCTGTAACAGATTACACCAGCCCCACCAAGCCCCCTAATGACACCTCATACTAACCATGGTTCTTGGATTAGTGAGATGCCTGTGTGCATCTTAGCCAAGCCCCTCATCAGTACTGCTGAGGCGCCTTTGCTATGATGCAAGTTAATCTGAGTAGCGGTAAGCTTACAAACAGTGAATTATGTTTGCTCTTCACCCACCTCTACATTGTTTGAGCCATCACGATCAGGGACAGTGACCTTAAAGGTTATCCGCCCGAAGTGATAGTGAGGCCTAAATTCGAGGGCCTCTATAGCCCTCGACTGACTTTCAGGGACCTGAGCAACAAGAAGAAAATTCTTGTCACCCCTATTAGCCACCTGAGACCCATCGACATTCAGCATACGCCAAGTCGATGTCTTCAACGTGGGGTTGAAGGCCTCCAAATATTGCAAGACCGTCCGCGCGTCCGCCGTTTCTCCCGGGAACCACGCAGTAGCCTTTACCATTCTTTGGAGCATTTCAACCCCACCAATCTTCAGCTTCGCTCCCTCCCAGGGCTCATGGTCGGCCACACATTTCGTCAGCCATTCCTTAGCCTCCGGGTTGGAAGCGATGAATATAAAGACTCCTCCTCTGCAGAAGGAAGCCTCAAAGCGTGGCCACCTTTCGACCGGCTCTTTGCAGGTGAGCGTCACAACGGTCTTCCTAAGAAGTCCAAACTGCTCATCTGTAAGCGCCACGTCTGGATAACCCTCGCTACAGACCACCATCGTAAGAGGATTTGCCCTTTGAGCCATTGTTAGCCCAACATTGTACCCCTCTCTCCTGGTACTCTGCTAGACCGACTTTGGTCTCTTTACCCCCTCTTTTTACAGGGGTGACGCATCCTGACCACTCTTTCTCTTCGAGCCAGTAGCAACATCCGAGGAAACAGAGTTGGTTACACCGGCTTTAAGCCGTTCTTTCCTTAACCGTTTCTTTTCAGAACCGTTAAGGCGCTTCCTTTTGGTTAGAGGCCTTTCTACAGCCCCTGACCCTCCACCCTCACCTAAGACCACATTACCATCAGATCCCGAAGGACCCGAAGGAACAGCCAAAGAGGAAGGGGAGGACTGATCTACGACCTCAGGGTTCAAGACCGTCACATCCACAGCCTCCGAGGAGGTTGTAGACGCAGCCACTGAAACCCTTTGGTCACCCAAATTTAATTTGTTAAATTGATTCTCCATTTGAAGTCCCACGAGTAGCAAGGGAAAAGAAAGTCCGCTCCTGCAGAACCCCGCTTGCAGAAGTAAGGCTAGTACCACCGGAAGGTCGCCCGGTGTTCCGGAGCCGCCGTTTAAGACACCTCTGTTCACATCACGCCAAGACCAGCCGCCCGCCGGAAGCCCAGCCAGGTCGCTCCCCCGAACCTTTACGGGATCACTAACTGACCAGTGCAATTCCGACAAACGGACGGGCAGCCAGTCCGTCGTGAGCGACAGATTTGGTAACCCTAGTGCCATTCATCCATCGACACGGCAGAAACATCTTGGATTGGGGGACCGTTTCTTAGTTGGGGCCCCGCAGACAGTACACCCCTCCGCTTCCAGTGGTGATCATTTCTGATCGCCCAAAGGTTGCTTCCTCACCATTCTCATCCCTCTACTCCATGGAGCTGGTCCATTAGGCGGTCCCTCCCTTCTGAGGAGCAGGCCGCCGAATACAACCAACGAGGGCTAGAACGGGGTCCAGGGGTACTCTCCGATTAGGCCTTTAAACCACCCCACCAGCTACAAGGTCCTACGGTCCCTAGGGGTGGTTTGACCATGTAAGTCAATCCAAGTAAAAATAAGTCTCTCTGGGGTTTTTCATAATCGCTACTTACAAATCTGCTATGAAATATATATATATATTAAATTTTGTAAAAATATTTTCAAATTGGAGAAAAAGTGCCACAAAGCGAAATTTTGATATAAAAAATACTAAACTTTAAAAAAACTTATGTGAAATTTAGTATAATTATATCAAATATCAAAAATATTAATTAAATTCTAATATAACTTTAATAAATTTCACAAAACTTTTTTTCAAGTTTAATATTTTATGTATCAAAATTTCGCTTTGTTGCACTTTTTCTCCAATTTGAAGGGACGCATTACTTCCGCCAAATTATTATTACTTATAATTGTCATATTTCCAAATTTTGAACTTGATAATTATCATTTACTTGAAAGGTAGGTGTCTATAATTTGATATTAATATTATTCTAATATGAAGAATTGATATTTATTATAATTTACTTTAGTCGAATTCTTATTTTATAGATTTAATAGGTATGATAAATATAAATGACTATAAATTACACACTATGAAATTGCATGTATAATAAATTTTTTAAGTATAATAATTATTTTCTATAATTTCTATGCAATCTAATTATAAATTAACACAATTTTTAAGTTGTGAAATGGAAAGTAATATAATTGTTAAAAATATAATATTTAGTTTTTATAATTTTTAAGAAATCTAATTATTATTCGAAATAATTATTGTTTTATATATGTTTTAAATAACATAAATTTAAATCCTGGAATTATTATTCTGTATAATTATATTAAATATAATTTTTATTTCTTATAATTTTTATTGCATATAATTATTAATTAATATAATAAGTATTTTACAAACTTTTAACATATTAACTTTTATGTCACGGAATTTATGTTTCGCAGAATATTGACTAATTATAAATACCTTGTCCAATAATTTTCATTTCATACAATTTTGATATACTGTAACCTAATTTTTCATGGTAGTTTCCCAACCTTGTCAATAAGTGAACTTCAATAAAATAGATTTCTTCTTAAAAAAAACCCGCAATTTTTTTTTGGCTTATACACGTTTCAATGAAAGGAATGATTTAATTGAAAAAACTTAATAATTCATGTACTGCTAATATATTTTGGGAAATTGTTCCGTTTACCATTTCTTATATTATTTAATTATTAAAAGCACACATTATTCTTATTTATGCGATCGCACTTTTTCAATTTTTATTTATTATGAATTAAAGTTACTTGTGAAAATACGAAAAAAATATAATTTTTAAATAACATAGTCTAAAATTTGAAAATTTTTTTATTTTTTTTAAATTACATTTTTGTTATTTCCGAACGTTTGTTTTAACGGACGGTTTCTGATTTTTAATTTGTTCAGAAAGATTGATAATTATTTTTGGTATTTTATTGAGTAAAACGAAACGACTTGTTTAAAATAATTATCTTTAATTATAAATTTGATATATTGAAATTACATTAATTTGAAGTGTTTTACAATTATGTGGAAATAGATGTAACGAGATCTATTTCTTTCAACAGTACAAGTATATCTAACTTAGCTTCTTAAACAGGTAAGCGGACGATGTGGAAAATTAAGAACGAAAAATTTGGGGGTAAACAATTTGCACTTTGATTGGAGCTAATTTTTAAAGTGGGTTGGAGTGGAAAAATGTAGGCGTGGGCAAGGGTGACAATGCCAAAGGTAATAAAAGGATTAAGTTAACGATTGGGATCGTAGGACTGATGGGTCAGGAAAAAAGGTAGTGCAATAAACTATTAGTTACAGATTATTTAGTCCTTGAGTAAATTGCTTTCGACATTTAAGAGTTTTTACCGAAAATACAATGTAGAAAAAATAGACAGCTGTCGGTTATAAAATAATATTTTCCGAAACGTGTTGAAATTTTAAAGCAAGAGATTAACTCAATTTGTGACATATTTAAAAAAGAGAAAAATTTATAATTTTACAGTCTAATACTGAACAATTTTAACTAATCAATGTGAATCCAATTTACTGTATTTTTTCAAAACTTGTTCTTAAAAATTGTTTAAAGATGAGTTCAAAAATTTAAGTTAAAAGGTATTTTCTCACGGTTTTCTCAAATTGTTCAAACTTTCACTTTTTTCTTATAAACTTACTCACAAAAGCAATTGAAATCTGCAAAACATGTGCTAGCACATGCTTCCCAGAGTCAAGTCCACCCATTTTTTATGACATTACCTGCGCTCAACCCTGGCTAGCGAATATCATTATTTTTTTGACTAAAAGACTTTTCCAAAAACATAAAATCTTAAAGTTTCCATTCTCCCCTCTTTTTCTGGTTTCGATACTTCGGGAAAAGGATAAGGTTTGTTGCAAAAATCAAGGTAGTTAGTTTGCTTTTGCCTTAGCTTTAGTCGAGACATCGCAAAGGTGTTAAAAGCTCATTTAAAGCACGAGTATTTTTAACAAACAGTTATCAGATCATATCAAACTCAAGTTCTTCTGTAAACAAAAGGTGGATAACATTCTGAATAATTCCTTTATGTGAAAGTCTCTTTTCAATGTTAATTCTCTCCCTTGCGGGCCCTCAAGAGTTTGTGTTATCCCTGCAAGGAACCCATTATCGACCGTTCAGAGTGTTATCATTCTCATAAAAGGTTACCAATCTCTTAAACTCTTGTCACATCTATGAAGGTTATCATTCCATTAAGAAGTTTTATCATCCTCAATAAATATGTTTTCCTTTTCGCAAAAGTTATCACTTGATTGACAGTTATAAACTTGATAAAAGTGCTACCATACATACTTAATGTGTTATCATCTACAGTCAGTGATGTTATCTTTTTATTGAACAATAATAAATTACTAACATTTAGTGTATTTTTTGTGTGTTATTTCTTTTACTTGCCTCAACTAACAATACATGATAGTGTCTAAACAAAAATATAACATTAAACTAATGTAACAATGATTTAAATGTTTGTAAAGTACAACTATTTGAAATTATTATCCAAGTGTTCATTTGTATTTAAATGCTTAAAAATAATATTTATTCATTTTTTAACTTTCATTTTCGCATTGGGACATGCCAAGGAAACTGAGAATTTAGCAGAATTTAGCACTTGAATGCTCATTTTTGTCAAAAAAAACTATTCGAAATCGGGCTACGTTTTGTGACATAATAGAAACCATTAAGTTTTACAAATCCCATTGAAAATAATTTTATTTTTTTCAAATTTAATGTAAGAAACAACCTTGAACATAAAAAATTCCTTCGTTTGTAGAACTACCCATATAACTTGTTAAGTATTAAATTGTTTTGTTTATCTCCGACATAGAGTTTTCTTTGGTTGCCCTTGAAATGTGTTGTGTTTTGACGCCCTGTAGATTATTCTGTAATTTTCCAAAAGGGGCAGGAGTGGACATGGAGGGGATGAGTATTCTTTCAACTGTGAAAGTGAGTAGTGCGGTGACCCCCTCTCGGCATTCTTGTGCTGTCGTCATTAAATTTATTGTTGTCGCTTCTTTATTACAAAATATGTAAGTGTTTAATCAGATAATAAAAGGTTAATTGTAATTACCCGAGTTTTATTGTTTATTTATTAATCCTAGCCCACTTTCTTCATTAATTATTTATCGTTTGTTATATTATCAAACATTTTTGGTCCTTCGAGCCGGATAGTGGGACAGGATTGACGATGCCCAGAGAATTTCGGAAAATGCAGAATTGTTTAAATCTAATGAAGTACACTGCTGCCTTGCTGCAGACCTGCCTCTAGCTAGGCATCCCTTAGTGAAAATTGTACTGCCACGCTGCAGATGTCTCTATTCAGACGTTTTAATGTAACTTAATGCTGCCTTGCTGCAGACCCGCCTCTAGCTAGGCATTTTTTTACTGAAAATTACTTAATTAAAGCATTATTTCAATGAGATACAACACTGTCCAGCTGCAGTACATCCACTAGTTAGGTATTTGTAAATTGAAACTATACTGCCACGCTGCAGCAGTCTCGATTCAGATATTATTTAATGTTACACAATGCTGCCTTGCTGCAGATTAGCCTCTAGCTAGGCATTTTTACTGAAACTTACTGCTATACTGCAGTCGCGTTGTGTCAGAATTTGTTTAATTAAATGATAATAGCCAGCTGTGGCTTAGCTACAACAAGGCATTGGTTATTTAATTATATTATTATTATATTTACGTTAAGAATTTCTATAAATTCATAATTTTCTTTCAGCATCATTTTTCTTCAAATAATAAAAGATCATCAACATGAAGTTGATCTCTTTATTGCGAAGCCAATCATCGTTGGCATCGTTAATTCTTGCTATTAAGGACGCCCTCCTCTCTATCAATCCGGATCAAAATTTAGAACAGCTCTCGCTTGGTTATTTACAAAGTCAGAGTGAACTTCTTCATTCATATTTCACAAACTATCGCGAAAATCACCAAAAACTTGCTACCCGAAGTAGCGCGGTAAATGACCCTTACTTTACAGATAATCAGTTTGCTATCACCGAAAGCAATTTCACCCAAACAATTAGTTATATCTACAACGAAATAAATCGAATCGAAAATCCGGCACGAAATGATTCTCAACATGCTGTTCACATTCGATCTACTAGTCAATCTCATTTACCAAAAATTAATCTTCCCTCATTTTCAGGCCGACGGGATGATTGGGAGGCCATTAGAGATCTTTTTCTTTCTTTAGTTCATAATGATTCGTCTTTAAATCCAGTACAAAAACTGTACTATTTAAAAGGGCTAGTTCAGGGAGAAGCGAAAACGTCTTTAGATTTCGTGGCCATTACGGATTCTAATTACCCTATTGCTTGGAATCATTTGTTAAGTCGATATGATAATAAGCGTTTACTAATTCGAGATCATTTGCAAGCCCTTACCAAGCTTCAAGTTCTCAAGGAAGAGAGTGCAACTGGATTGCAACAGCTTCTTGATGAACTGATCAGACGAAGGGAATCGTTGGGGACAATCGGGCGTCCTGTTGAATATTGGGATGATTGGTTTTCCTTTTTAGCAGTTCGGAGTATGGATTTGCTTACGCGTCGTGATTGGGAAAATCAATTAAAATATGATGATTCAATTCCTACATTTATCGAGATAGAAAATTTCTTAAAACAGAGAATAAGAGCTCTTAAAGCTACCGAAGTATTGCGTTCGTCAAAAAAGAATAACCAACCTTTAGTTCCAAATATCAGCGCACAATCCAGTTCCCATAGACCCTTAAAATTACTAACTACATCAGTGAAACCAAATTGTGCAATTTGTCAAGAAAATCATTACATTGGTTATTGCGCAAAATGGCAAAACGCTGACGCTTCTTCTCGACGTCAAACAGCTGCACAATTGAAGCTCTGTTTTAACTGCTTGCAAGTAGGTCACCATTTTTCAAAATGCCCATCAAAATCTCGTTGTCGTGTTTGCAAAGCTACGCATCATACAACAATTTACGATGCTGCATCCCGTAAAAGGGCAGCACCTGAAAATAAAACTCCAGCACCGTCTAAAAAACCATGTACATCTTCTCAATCAGATTCATCAATGATTCAGGAAACCTCATCTTCCTCATGACTAGGTCTTATAGCTACAGCCATAGTTCATGTTGAATCTTCGGAAAATCGATACGTAAAAGCTAGAGCTCTTCTTGATCCTGGATCCGAAGCTAGCTTCGTGTCAAAAACTTTAGTTCGTCGCCTAAATCTTCCAAGGAGTTTTGTTAATATTTCCATAAATTCTTTAGGCAACAAGCAAATTGACCTTGCACGTTACAAGGTTAGTTTGAGATTAAAATCCGAAAATAAACTATCATCTATTCTAGTAAATGCTTTAGTACTCAGCAAATTTGGCATTATATAATTCTTGGAGCTGATGCTTATGGAATGTTACTACTCGAGGGGATTTGTCGAGGTCCATCGACTTCACCCATTGCGCTTCAAACGGTCTTTGGTTGGGTCGTAACTGGGCCAATTGAAGAATCAAACGATTCTCAAACTGCTATAACCTTAAACCTTTGCTGTGATGAGCAGCTTCCTGCTCTTCTTAATAGATTTTGGGAGTATGAGGAAGTCAGTTTGCCTCCTGTAACATCAATTAACGATCAAATATGTGAGCGACTATTTAATGAAGGATGTCAACGCACTAATTCGGGACGTTATGTCGTGCGTCTTCCTAAGAAGTTAGACTTCCCTACAAATCTTAGAGATTCTTTAACTAGGGCTAAACGAATGCTAGATAGTATGCAAAAATGAATGACAAACGATGCTGAATTAAGATTATAATACACTCGCTTCATGTCAGAATATGAAACACGAGGTCATATGCGTCTTCTCAAATCATCCGATCATTGTGATCGTACTAATAATACTGGTCCTATTAATTACATTCCCCATCACGCAATCTGGCGCGACGCTGACGGAAAACGTAAATTACGGGTTGTTTTTAATGCATCTGACAAATCACCCTCAAAAACTTCTCTAAATCAGACAATTTTTGCTGGACCAAAGCTTCAAAACGATCTTGTAGGTGTCATCACTCGATGGAGATTCTTTAAAATAGCACTTTGCGCTGACATCGAGATGATGTTTCGACAGATCCTCGTAGATGAACAGGATATCGATCTTCAAAGAATTGTTTGGCAACCACCTGGATCCGAAACAATCAACCATTATCAATTACTCACCTTAACATATGGAATGTCTTGTTCCCCCTTCCTAGCCATCCGAACTCTTCAGAAGCTAGCTGCGGATGAAGCTCAAACTTTTCCTGATGCTTCCAAAGCCCTTCTCAAAAATATTTACGTGGATGATCTTTTCGTGGGTGCATCTGACGAACTCTCGGCTCTTGATCTCCAAGAGCAATTGATAAGCATTATGAAATCAGGTGGTATGCATCTAAAAAAGTGGGCGTCAAATCTACCTTCCTTACTAAGTAAAATCCCTGAGTCCGATCGATTGCGACCTAATTGGTGGGAGTTCAAAAGTGACAATCCTATTAATGCTTTAGGACTCTTATGGGATCCATCGGAAGATGAGTTTAGATTCAAGGCTCCTGTAATCAATACTAGTAACGTGATGACATAGAGGAAGGTCTTATCTGCTATTTCGAAACTTTTTGACCCCATAGGTTGGCTTAGTCCGATCACTATAGTTGCAAAAATTTTGATGCAAGATCTTTGGAAGGCACAAATAGATTGGGACATGCCTATTCCCAAACCTTTGTTCAAACGATGGTCATCATTTCAATCAGGATTATTAGATATCGAAAATATTCATTGCCCGCGCTGGGTAAATTACCATCCAGGGGACGAAATCGAGCTTCATGGCTTTGGTGACGCAAGTCAACACGCCTTTGTCACCGCTGTTTATCTAAGGATTATTTCTTCCCAAGGAGTTATACATACTCAGCTCCTAGCAGCTAAAACTCGCGTCGCTCCGGTTAAGACGATCAACTATTCCTAAATTAGAGCTTTGTGCCGCTGCACTAACGATTAAGCTGATCAACAAAGTACAAAATGAATTAGGGGAAAATGTTGTTTCAATACATGCATGGTCTGATCCCACGAATGCTTTAAGTTGGATTTCGACAAATGATCCATCTCGATTGCCAACCTTTGAAGCTAATCGCGTTTCGGAAATTCAAAGGACGGCAAGTAACGTTTTCTGGCACTTTGTCCCAGGTAAAGATAATCCTGCACATCTTGCAAGTCGAGGTACTACAGCGAATAATTTAACTAAGTCAAAATTCTGGTGGCGAGGTCCAAAGTGGCTATCTCTTTCTAACGCTTATTGGCCAATTTCTCCTTCGCCCCATTTAGATTTAGAATCTCCTAAAACATTAAACGATTTACAATCATCTGTTGTTACAATAGCTCATACGCACAATGATTGCAATTTGATCAGCTGTTTTTCATCTTTGACTCGACTCATTAGAGTCGTTGCGCGTTGCTTACGACTAAAATATCTTCTCTTACCAAATCCTCTGCGTACCGTACTTTTACATCAACTTCTTAATACAGAGGAACTCGAACGCGCGTTTCTGGCTTCCGTTTATTACAGCCAACGTCAGAGTTTTAAGACAGAATTAGATACCCTTCAAAAAGGGAAACGCATTCAAAAAGGAAATTCTATAGCTCGATTAAACCCCTTTATTAATGGAAATGGAATTTTAAGAGTTGGAGGGCGATTAGCCAATTCTCCATTGCCTTATGACCAACGCCATCCAGCGATTTTGCATGGAAGCTGCTTATTGTCCAGACTTCTTATCGATTGGGCTCATCGTACAGCCCTACATGGAGGGTTCCAACTAACCTATGCATACGCAGTTCGACGAGCTTGGCTTATTCGAGGTAAAGTTCAAGTGAAGGCACACATTCGCGCTTGCATGACTTGCGCTCGAAATCGTGCAAAAAAATCTGAACAATTAATGAGAAGCCTCCCACCCGAGAGAGTAACTCCAAGTTTCCCTTTCGAGAAGACTGGAATTGATTACGCTGGGCCTTTTGCCGTAAAACGAACACCAGGTTGTGGATCGCGAACTGTTAAGGGCTATATCGCTCTGTTCGTTTGCTTATCTTCAAAATCGGTTCATCTTGAAGTGGTCGGCGATCTTACTACTCAATCATTTTTGGGTGCATTGCAACGCTTTGTTAGACGCCGTGGCATTCCTCATGAACTGTGGAGTGACAACGCAACAACATTCCACGGAGCAGATGCTGAATTACGTTCTATGTTGCGAGAGGCTGAAATCGATTGGAATTTAGTGGAAAATACATTAGCTAACCGACAAATAAAGTGGAACTTTATTCCTCCTTCAGCTCCCCATTTCGGAGGCTTATGGGAAGCGAATATAAAATCTGCCAAATCTATTATGAAGAAAGTAATTGGAACTCGTCCTCTTACTTTTCAAGAATTATCCACCCTAATGGTTCAGATTGAAGCCTGCATGAACTCCCGACCTCTTCTGCCGATTACAGGTGATCCAGATGATTTAGATTTCCTGACGCCGGGCCATGTACTAATCGGTAAACATTTAAAGCAGATACCTGAGCCAATCAGCTCAAATAAGGAGATTAATTGTTTAAGCCATTGGCGGCTTATAACAGCATTACGAGATCACTTTTGGAAGCGCTGGTCTCTACAATATCTTCACACATTGCAACAAAGAAACAAGTGGATGAACCCCAAACCTAATCTACAAATCAATGATTTAGTCTTGATTATTGATCCGTCATTACTTAAAAATGGAAAGTGGCCTCTAGGTCGAATTGATGCCATTCATACAGGTTCCGATGGCCTTGTTCGTTCGGCGTCCATTCGTACCGCCCATGGAATCTACACTCGCCCTATAGTGAAACTTTGTTTATTACCTATTAATTCTACACTTTAATTTATTAATTTATCACGGTGGGCGGCAAGCTATGTTGGTTTACAAATTTTGTAACCGAACAATTTTACACTTTAAGTTTATTAATTTCTTATGGCAGGCGGCAAGCCATGTTGGCTTACAATTTTCGTTCTAAACGAGGCGGGCGGGATGTAAAGTATTAAATTGTTTTGTTTATCTCCGACATAGAGTTTTCTTTGGTTGCCCTTGAAATGTGTTGTGTTTTGACGCCCTGTAGATTATTCTGTAATTTTCCAAAAGGGGCAGGAGTGGACATGGAGGGGATCAGTATTCTTTCAACTGTGAAAGTGAGTAGTGCGGTGACCCCCTCTCGGCATTCTTGTGCTGTCGTCATTAAATTTATTGTTGTCGTTTCTTCATTACAAAACATGTAAATGTTTAATCAGATAATAAAAGGTTAATTGTAATTTCCCGAGTTTTTTTGGTTATTTATTAATCCTAGCCCACTTTCTTCATTAATTATTTATCGTTTGTTATATTATCAAACTTAACTAATTACAATTAAAGTTAAAAAATTCACTTTTTTACAAAAAATTTTTTTTATTACATATTTAAATTCATGATAGTGTGTAAGAGAAATTTATTCTTTCTATTAAGACGAATGAACTTTATTTAATAAATATTAAATAGTATTAAAAATGATTTAAAAATGAAATATACTTATCGATAATGAAAATAAATATATAAATAAAAAAAATTAAAAATAATAATAAATTTTTTTTGCTGATCGTAAAGAGGCAGCATAATGTTCATGTAATGAACATCTGGATTTACAACTTGTTTGTATTATTTTGTAGACTCCCTGATGAGGAAATCGTTTTGATTTCGAAATAACGTAAAAGTTATTTCAATAATAAAAACATGTATAATTTAAAAATTAATTAATAATTATAAATTAACAAGAATATACTTTATAAAGCCTTTTTCCCCATTTCCCTGAGTTTACAATTTAACCGTTTTTTGTTTTTCCGTAAAAAAATTCTGTTAAAAGAGTTTCCGTAAATTCATTCATCCCAGTTTTTCTTAACCTAAACTGTAGGTCTGTTTAAGCATTAATTTGCGTTTTTTGTATTATTTGTGCCTTTGAATATAGTGGACAAAGAATTAATATTTCACAATGGCTTCTACTACGTCAATAAAATTAAGAAAAACCAAAATATGTAAGTTCAGTTATTATATTAGTTATTATTTTTAAATTAAATTGATTCAAATAAACAATTATTATTTTGAATTAATATCTATTAAATTAATCTTATATATTTCTTTTATTGAGCGAAATTAAAATATTGAATTTACATATAGGGGAGAGTAGGCTACATTGAACTAGCGTCAACAGTGAACCACTTTAATTTTCTAAGAAATGACTGAGTGGAATTTTTCTTATTTAATATATAAATTAGTATTACCGAAAGCGACTACGTCCAAAAATTTCGAGCACGTAGGTTTATTATTTACAAAGAAAAACGAAAAAAACTGTTTTTCACGTACAAAACAAAAAAATTTGTGGAAGTATAATGAATTTTTTTTAATCAAATAGGAAGTTTTAAAAATTAGTAAACTTGTGATTTATGTCGCTTAGGGTGTCAACTTGAATATTCCGATGTGATAAAGAATTTTAAGCCTTACATAAATTTATTATAAACAATTTTTGTTGTGAATGTCATGTGAATGCAGTGAGTGCGGCATCATTGAACCACCCGAAAAAGCAAAGAATTTTCAATTTTAAGAGTGGTAAAGTTGTCTGCTCTACTAATTAGTAAGAAAAATACTAGAAGACATGCTTTCATCACAATTGTGAACGAGATAAACTCAAACTGTCACTTTACCTACCTAACCTGACATCAAAATATATTAATCTCCTATATTAACAAATAATAACTCTTTAAAAACAATTTTCTATTTTTTTGAGTGAAAAATAATATTTTTTACAATGTGTAAGTGGAAATATTATTTTTGAAGTAAATTGTAATGTTTTATTAAAGGTGGTTCAATGTAGACACAGATTCTTCAAAATAAGAAAAGTGTAACTTGTTAGAAAAAAATTAAATTTAATTATTTAATCATAATAATTTGTGTTTGTAACGTGTATATTAACTAAAGGAGTACTTCAGCTTAATGTTGATACAAAAACCTGATCAAAATTTGTAAAATTTAATTAGTTCTTGGACTTTAGAAAATACCCGGTTCAATGTAGCCTACCCTCCCCTATATTCTAAATATTAATTTTTTAGCATTACATTTTAGAATTTGGAAAATGAGTACTTTTTAAAAACATATAATAATTTCCTAACCTGATGTGGGCGAACACAATTTTTCAACTATGCAAATCTAAGTCTTATGCTTTGTTATATAAATTAAATAAAAAAAGAATTGTTTCAATATTTAATTAATTTACTGGAGACATTTAATTAGTTTTTAAAAAAATTATTAATTATTAAATTATAAAAAAAAATTCTTCAAACGAATTTAATTACTTATAAAAATTTTAATAAAGCTGTTTAAAAGTGTTTAATTTTCCATCAATAAGTTTAATAAAATTGTAATAGTAAAATGATGCATTCATTTAAAAAAAATTGAACTAAATAATGAATTTTTTCAACTTTTTAAAATAATCCTGTCTGATTAATAACTACAATTTTTGATTTTTGAAGTTTATTAAACTTGTATTCAAAATAATTGAATTCCTGAGAAGAATTATTTATAAAAATATAATATTATTATTGAACTGTTTAGAGGATGTATTGTCACTTTAGAAAATAATTTTTTTTTGGAAAGTATTATTAATCATTTTTTAAAAAGTTTCATACATTAATGACTCATATTTTATTTATTATAGATATGCAAATTGTAAAGAAAGAAAATTGACAAACTGTACAGCCAAGGTTATATTTTATAAAGATGGGCGCGTCAATGAATTCAATCAACACTGCCACGAAAAGAATAAGCGTTAAAGAATATATGGGTGATTCTCCACGAAACCGACAATTTCATGTCCCTAGTGTTTTTTATGAAACAGATTGCACATATAATAATGAATCCAACGTAAAAAAGTAACTCTGGTGATTACAAATAAAAACCTATAGCCACTTTAATTTCTAAGATTAAATGTTTTTTTTAAATGCAAATTTAAGAGCCAAATCGTCATGCTGAAGCCTGTCCCAAGGGTCAGTTACAAAACAAAAATAAATATTTTTAGTCAAATTCTCAAATAAAAATAATGATTGATAACATTTTTTTAATGTCTAAGTGTGTAAAATTGAAAAAATTAAATTGGTTGTAAAAAAAATTATTTTTTAATTTTTTTTCTGATGTTATTTCTTGTCCCCAGTTTTGTGCGTCATGGTGAAGCCTTTTTAAAAAATTGAAATATTTCATAAAAATAAAATCAGAATTTCCGTATTTTTTAGTACAAGCAACAATTTAGTTCCTTCAATAGTGTTTCACTACAAAAGAAAAAAATTGTTATACTTTTTTTCATTTTTTTACGTTTTAAGCGTCAACTTTGTACAGGAAATCACAGAATCGTCATGGTGAAGCCTTCACATTTTTCATAATAAATAAAAAAAAATAATTTTTTTAGCAAATAATGTATAGTCGTATTATTTCAGTGAATATAAAAGATAGGAATATGAAACCGATTGAAAATTGCTAATAATTTATTTTAAAAAACAGTATTTATTTTGCGTCATCACGCCTCAGCGTCATGGTGAAGCTATTTTTGTCTTTCATTGAACTTTTGGTTTAAACAAGTGTATAATTACAACAATTTTTGTAATCTTTGCGAAATAAAATAAAACAAATAAAAGTTACCTTGTTTAAATTATAATTTTAGTAAGTTGTGACATTAATTACTATATAAATTTTCATAAATTAACGTACTAATTTCTGAAAGTTGCCAAGAATTTATTTTCATTTAAATTATGTTAATAAATTACGATAAATGATTATGATTTAAAATAATTTATAAAATTACAACATATATTTCCATAAATTTTCAGAAATTACAACATAAATTTCTATAAATTACCCTATAAATTTCAATAATTTTTAAAAATAGTTTTTTAAATTTTCTTTTATTTACTCAAAAATAATTTATTTGGGTACCTCAAAAATTATAAATTACTATAAATTTCCTGCATTTGTCTTTCTAATCTTGAATTATGTTTTGTAATAATATTATGAATTACCTCACAATTTTTATAAATGACTGTATAAATTACCATAAATTTCTATAAATTGCCATAAATTTCTATAAATTACCGAAAATTACTGCATAAATTTCCAGAAGTAGATTTTTAAATCCTGAATTAAACTAAAAACAATTTCAATCAGTTCAACTATCAGTTTTGTTCACATAACAAAACTGTGGCAACTAATTATGCTACATGGATGCGTGAACAGTTACTTTGTTTAAAAAATACAAAAATTACAAACAATTTGTCCGGTCCGTAACAGATATTTCATTGTTGACTATCATACTTAAAATTAACATTATGATTTTTATTTTTATTGAAAAAAAATAATAAAAATAACAAAAACCAAATTGTCGGTTTCATGGAGAATCACCCATATTTGGAATACGAAGAACCACTTCAATTTTTTCTTTATTTCCATCAGTAGGCAGTTTTCTGCCATAACTTTTTTTTATTAAAATATGTTTTTTAAAATTAATTAAATAAATTACTATAATTATTCTATTAAAAAAATGTATTTTTTCGAAAAATTAATTAAATTTGTAAATTTAATTTAACATTGTAAAATATATAAACATATAGTTACTTAAAAATTATTGTAGAAAAATTAGTCTTTATTACCACAAAATACAGTTAACTAACGGTATTTATTTTATAAAAAATTAATTTAATTTATTTTCATGTCTTGTTCCAAATGCCGTTTAAATCAACAGCTTTATATTTTTTAATTTTATAGAATGGCAATTAATTTGTGTGGTCTCTGGTATATTTTTAAGAGTAAATTTTGAAAAAATACAGTAAATTGGATTCACATTGATTAAAATGTAATTAAAAAAAATAAAAACATTTTCAATTTTAGACAATGTTAATTAAAAATTATATTTTTTTCGTATTTTCACAAGTAACTTTAATTCATAATAAATAAAAATTGAAAAAGTGCTATCGCATAAATAAGAATAATGTGTGCTTTTAATAATTAAACAATATAAGAAATGGTAAACGGAACAATTTCCCAAAATATATTAGCAGTACATGAATTATTAAGTTTTTTCAATTAAATTATTCCTTTCATTGAAACGTGTATAAGCCAAAAAAAATTGCGGGGTTTTTTTAAAGAAGAAATCTATTTTATCGATCTTCACTTATTTCATAGTGTGTAATTTATAGTTATTTATATTTATCATACCTATTAAATCAATAAAATAAGAATTCGACTAAAGTAAATTATAATAAATATCAATTTTTCATATTAGAATAATATTAATATCAAATTATAGACACCTACCTTTCAAGTAAATGATAATTATCAAGTTCAAAATTTGGAATAATAATTTGGCGGAAGTCATGCGCCCCAATTTGAAAATAGTGTTATCGATTATATTAAAAATTATGACCAGTCTAGTAGCAGGCAGGGATGTCAGCAGGCGGCGGAAATTCTACCCCACCACGCCGCCAATTCTTTCCCTACTATACCTACCGGTGGAGGAAGCGGAGAATACACGGCAATGCTTGCTTTTTTCTTGTCACGTCCCAGGTTAGGTTCGTTTGATTTTTAAGCATTTTAGAGAGGGCGATATTGTTCTTGCTTTGACTACTGAAGTAGTCACCTGGCAGGTAGGAAATTAGGCGGTTGAATTCAAAATAAGAAAAATGTAATTGTCACTGAGTTTTATTTATAAGAAAGCGATTTGTTTAAATTATTTCGATGAAATCTTTTATTCTTGAACAATGTTAAAGTTAATATTTTCTTTCACAAAAAATACGTCTAATCAGATGAAAAGAAAGAATTGATCTGCCTTGGCCTTCAAAAGCCACTTGAACCTTTGCTGAACTCCCCCTCTAAGGCCCTTCTAAGAGAAAGTGGGGATAAAACAAAGTGCGCATTTTCTAGTCTACTCTCAAAAGACTTACTTAGAAAATATAGAAACTGAATTTTCTGTTACATTCTATTTTTAGAATCTTTGGTCAGGCGACTTGAAATGAATCATTTGTATATCTCGAGTTTATGTTTACTTCCAAATTTTAGAGCTGTTTAATAAAGGGGTTTCAAGAGTTCTTCGAAAACATATAATATAATATTATGTTTAAAAGATAATTTCATTTATAATAAAAGTTTAGTTTAAATAATGAATTTAAATAATAGAAATAGTAAAAATTCAAGAATATAATCATTTCTAATTTCTTGTAAAAATTAAAAGGAATCAACATTTCTATATACGAGATTAGCAGCTTCGCAAATGTGAATATTCATTAATTATTTATATTTCATTTTTGAATCTTCCCGCGTTTTACCATTAGGGTAGAGTTTTCAGCAAAGTCTCGCATTTCTGTTGTTAGAATATAAAGGTGGCGTTATTTACATTGTTAAATTCGACGATAACGTCACACCTTCCCCCTTAATAAAAGAAAAAGTTACTTGGGACAAGTGATCTTTTTCGACATATTTTAAAACAATATATATATAAATTCGTAGTATTTTTTTTTGTAGGTATAAATACATATTTTAAAGTCGTAGATTTATTATGAATTTATAAATTAAAACAAGATTGATTGTATGTTTTTTTTTTTAGTTACATTTCATTCATAGCATAAGATGATTTTGAATTTCGTGTTTTGCGACTGCAGGTCGACTTGAATTATGAGTACTCGCATTCGCCTAGACATTTAACTAGGGGAGAGGAAAACTGCAGAAAACCTTCTCCCAAGTACAACTGATTGATTAATTGTCAAATTGTCAAACCAACTATTTAACATATCTTAATCACAATGGATAAAATATTTATATTCAGCATATTAAGAATTAGAACCAATTATAGAAATTTTCTTTCAGCTATAATATTGATTTACAATTGATAAGAAATGATCTCAATTTTCGAACATAAAAATAAACTTAACACAAATTTATCTCTCAATAGTAGAAACATTTGCATTAAAAACGTATCTCTAATAAATTGTCGTGTACAAAGAAAATAGAAATTACTTTTAAGATTGATTCTACTTTGCAGAAGATATAAATTTAAATAACAATAATAAGAATCATCCCAGGACCCAAACATTATGTGCAAAGAATTGTTATATATATTTATATAACGCAATAACGTAAAATAAGAATTCTACGAATTTTAATTTAAAATTAATTATATATACCTGACGTTGAATTTAACATATTATTTTCGATGTTTCAGTATTATTATTATTCGCTTGCATGTTACATTGTTTATTTATTTATTTTTTTATATTTATAATTCTAATTGACTGAAGATAGTTAAACTTATGAAACCAAAATAAAATTGGATAAGTAAAAATAAAACGTATGAATTCGATAGATTCATGAATAGAAGTATTGTATAGAAGACCTCAATGCATAACAATTCATTCTATAATCTCTTCATAAAGTTAAAAGTTTCAAATGTTAGACAACAGTAATATGACTCCTTTTCCGAAGAGTCCAATTTTTGGGAAATGATTTATTTCTTTGTCACTTTTACGAAATATTTATTAAATTGAAAATATAATTTTCTACATTCATCCGCAATGTGAAGAACGCTTGGGAAAAATGTGATAATAAATAGCTTTTATCCAGGAGTTATTTATCATAATGAAAGAAATCACGTTTGATTAATAAAAATTATTTCACATATCAAAATCTATTTTATCTGAATTTATATTGCGAGAAAGACCTATTATGTATATTTATGTATATATTTAATTTTCTTAAAAGATTTGCGGCAAAATATTTCTATGTAATCTTCATTTGTTTTATAGATTTTTTCATTCACGGGTTAACGTTGGCACCGTTAAAAATTTCGATATCCGTTTTCCCAATGTACCGTATAACTTATTTTATCAAATATAAATATATGTATTTTTAAGACCAAATACGTGAAATGCATACATTTTATTTATTAATGAAACTATATACTTTATTTAAAATTAATTCATTGTTTCCTTTTTTTAAAATATCTTTTTTTTTTTAATTTTGAAAGAATAAGAGTATATCTATAACATGAGAATACTTTCGAAACTTCTTTTAAATATGATCTGTTTCTTTTTAGTCGTTCTTTTATCGCTAAATTGAAAACATATCGATTTTGTGAAAGCAATACCGTGACATGGCCCAATGGAAGATTTTGTTCCTTTAATAAAGATTGCATTTAAAATTACTGTCAATTAATTCTTTATTTGTGAGAGAATCTAAAACGTAATCACAAGAGTAGAAACTTGTTATGTGACCTTTAATCATTGTTGCCTTGTATTTGTTGTAAATAATACAAGAGTTTGTGACTGTGACATCTTTAGACTGTCAACTTGTTAACCATTGCTACCTTGTCTTTGCTGTAACTAATACAAGAATTAGTAATTGTAACATCTTTAGACCTTTTTGCTTATGAATTAGGCGTATCCCGTGAGTATAGGTTCCCCAGTGCTTGCAATTCTTCAACCTGCTCAACGAAGTCACCATCCAGACCCCTTAGTTGCTCGGCCGAGGGAACCCTCTGGGCGCCGTTCATGGGGGATGTACCTGTATCTTGCAGGGCCTCATAACTCTCCTCGTACCTGAGAGGTTTACATTGTTTTACGTGTCCGCAAGAAAGGACCCCTCGACTCACAAACACCCTTTCGATAAGCTTGTCTATAGATTTTATTTCTGTCTCTTGAATATCTGCCTGCGTTTCCCCAGCCTCCGATGTCCCACAGCACAAGGATTGGTGTTAATTGTTTGATACTTCAACAACAACAATCTCCAGCTGAATGAGAACCGCAAGGGGGTCAACCTGAGAGCATTTTACATCACAAGGGTTTCTTGAAAGAACATCAGCGTTTACCTTAGATTTTTATAACTTATAGTAAAGTCAAACTAGCTTTTAAATCAATCTTCCATCTGACCAGTCTTGTCAAACAAGAGGTAACGATCAGTTACGAGAATAAATTTAGAATTGATAAGGACGAAAATAACACACGGCCTAAACAATAGAGTAGAATTATTTCGATATTAATATTTTACTAATGGAGAATTAAATTTCTGTTTTGAATATTGTAATGTAAAATAAAAATTAATTTTCAACAAGTCTAGTTTTAGAATCTTTAAAAGCGTTTTACTGTAACGATATTCGTTTAAACATCTGTCTTTTTTTATATATAATTTAATAGCTTAATAATGCTAGTAAAATACGCGACGTTTAGAATTTTGAAATTAATTTCAAATACTAAGACTGCTCATATAAACAAGGCATAAATTATTATATGATCATGCTGTACTAAGAATATGATCATTTCCGATATTTCTATATTTATTACTTTATATTCAATTTGACTACGCGTAACGCGATCAATTTTAGAAAATTTGTTCATTTAGTCGTTTTAAATTCAGATTAATTTTAAAACGCAAAGGTTAATTTATTCTAATAAATAAGAGAAGCTGAAAAATTAAGTTAAAACTATACTATGACTTACTACTTTGAAGTGCATAAAAATGGATAAATCGAAAGAATTAATCCTGACACTGCACAAACAACAGTCCCAAAAATTTGAAAATTCACATAATCACAAGTGCATCGCTAGATTTTCCAGAGAGAGAAGTGTATCGTTTTCCATTCTATTTTTCCTCCTTGAATCGGTTGATGAACCCTGGTCCCACGGAGGATCGCACTTCACGTACGATCGTCCCTCGTAGGATCGCACTGGCCACGATCTCCATCGATGGATCGCACTTCACGCACGATTCCTCCCTCGCAGGATCGCTCGGGGCGCGACCTCCAACGTTGGATCGCACTTCACGTACGATCGTCGGTCCATGGATTTCAAATTGAGCCCTCAATTTTAAATGTATAATTTATTGCGTTGTCAAAAAATGACAGTATGGAAAAATACATAAAGTTCTATTATCACAATCACAATGTTGACACTTGTATCCAGAACTTTTATTGATATTTTAATTGATTGAATATGGTTCACAGGTAAAGTAAATCAATTTCATGATTTCCCTCTTCCAGGTGCAATATCCCACCACTGTCACCAAATTTGTCACGTCCCGGGTTAGGTTCGTTTGATTTTTAAGCATTTTAGAGAGGGCGATATTGTTCTTGCTTTGACTACTGAAGTAGTAGTCACCTGGCAGGTAGGAAATTAGGCGGTTGAATTCAAAATAAGAAAAATGTAATTGTCACTGAGTTTTATTTATAAGAAAGCGATTTGTTTAAATTATTTCGATGAAATCTTTTATTCTTGAACAATGTTAAAGTTTAATATTTTCTTTCACAAAAAATACGTCTAATCAGATGAAAAGAAAGAATTGATCTGCCTTGGCCTTCAAAAGCCACTTGAACCTTTGCTGAACTCCCCCTCTAAGGCCCTTCTAAGAGAAAGTGGGGATAAAACAAAGTGCGCATTTTCTAGTCTACTCTCAAAAGACTTACTTAGAAAATATAGAAACTGAATTTTCTGTTACATTCTATTTTTTAGAATCTTTGGTCAGGCGACTTGAAATGAATCATTTGTATATCTCGAGTTTATGTTTACTTCCAAATTTTAGAGCTGTTTAATAAAAGGGGTTTCAAGAGTTCTTCGAAATCATATAATATAATATTATGTTTAAAAGATAATTTCATTTATAATAAAAGTTTAGTTTAAATAATGAATTTAAATAATAGAAATAGTAAAAATTCAAGAATATAATCATTTCTAATTTCTTGTAAAAATTAAAGGAATCAACATTTCTATATACGAGATTAGCAGCTTTGCAAATGTGAATATTCATTAATTATTTATGTTTCATTTTTGAATCTTCCCGCGTTTTACCATTAGGGTAGAGTTTTCAGCAAAAATTCGCATTTCTGTTGTTAGAATATAAAGGTGGCGTTATTTACATTGTTAAATTCGACGATAACGTCACATTCTTTTCCTCAATATAACAGCGAAAACTAACCTATACTGAACGAAATCTGCGCGAAATTCAAACTCTTGTTTAAAATCATTCTGGTATTTATTATTATAATATTTAATTTTAATTAATTAAATGCATAAAATTTAATGAAAATAGTACTTAGTTATTAGTATTACTAAAAAATGTAAAATATTAAAAAAATTTTGCGAACAATTTTTAAAAACCAATATTCCATTTTTTAATTATTACAACTATTTCTTATTAATTAATTTTTTATTTAAGTATCATAATTTTTTCAGACTATCTAATATTATAATATTACAAAATAATATTAAATATTATTAAAAAAATTATTGTTTAACTTTCACAATGATGAAAATTGTAATTTGTATCATTTAAAAGACACTAATTTATTTTCATACATATTTCAGAATAATAAAAAAATTCTGCTAAATCATAAAAATTAATTTCTTTGAAATTTAATCCAAAATTGATAAAATCTTCTTAATTTTGTCATTTTTATTATTTTATATATTTTATTCTCATTCTTTAAATAATATTATTTTTAACAATTAATTGTATTTAACTTAATTGTCGCACAAAATATTATTAAAAATTGATATTAATTTAATTAATTTTCAAAATAAAACTACATTATGAAATTATTAATTTTGCTTTTAGTAAAAAGCAATTAATTAATAATTAAGCTATATATTATTTATATATTAAGGGGATCCCACATAAAGACAATGCAGATCTAAAATGGTAAAAAATCTTCAACGACCGTTTCTTGGAAAATATAAGATATTATGACCTATAAATTTGACAAACTCACTTTTTAACAGGATGAGTATTTTATTTGTTGTAATTAATGAAAAAAATTATGCATAAAAAGTTAAATATGAGCAGTTTCCAACAGCCTAAACTGCAACGACCTTTTCTTGTAAACAACAAAATCAAAATAACTTTCCCATTTGACAAACTTAATTTCAATAAAAAATACACATTATAAGATTCATTCTATATGAAAACTGCACGGAAAAAAAAGTCCATCAATCATTAATAGACTAGTATATTACTTTGAGACGGGACACAAAATCATTGAATGGATAACATACTTGGAGTCACAATATATAAAACTCGTTCACTAAAATTTAGAAAACTGTCTATTAAATTTTCCATGACTATCAAAAGCATTCAAAAAATTCAACTTATTCTTTCAGAATTATCCCTAATTTTAGACACTATTTAATACAGAATAAACACATTTTTTCGTTGCACAGTTCCGATATTTTATTTACACTCTTAAACGCTTTAGACCAATACATTTTCGCACTTATAATAACTACACGTAGAAACGCACACTTATAACACTTTAAGTTTAGAAGCAAACTGTTCTTATATACCAAATAACAAAATTTTTCACAACTTGTGAGAAATGATTTTGCACTAATAACTACTTTTTAATTAGCGAGAAATATAAAAGAAAATATATTTTCATCGAGGTCAATTTCTAGACGCAATCAAACTGCAAATTATTAGTTAAGTTAAATATCCACATTACACATAATAGTATATAGGGATTTGTATAGCAGACAGCAAAAATACATGGACTATAGAGAAACCGGAAGAAATGCGCATCGGTACACTGCGCAACAATGCGCTGGTGAAGAGCTCCGATTTAAACTACGAGTCAACTAACGTTTCACAAACTTTACTAATGATTCGTAAACATTCAAACATCCATTGATATAATAATTCACCATTAAATCTAAAACAATTGGTCACATACTGGCATTCTAATCATTCCATGACTCTTTTTTAATACTTCAATGATGTTTTTCAATTGTTAAGTGAAGTTAAGTAACCATCAACGGAAAAAGAGTCCCGTCTCAAAGTAATATACTAATCCATTAATGGTTGATGGACTTTTTTTCCGTGTAGAATATATAACTTTAATTTATGTAAACTATTTTGTATAGCAATTTGCAATGTGAAAGTCGATGTGATTTTCCCTTTGAAGCTCAATGCAAAAATCCAATCGACTTTGACACCGCCTTAATTGAGTAAGAAATTCTGAATTTCTAAAACATGCCACTTAAAACTTGAATACATTTTTTCGATATGTTAATTTTCCGGCAACATTATAATTAATTTCAGAAAAACATGTCCGCCGATTTCAATGACTGAACCATTATTATTTTTGTCTTTAATCCAATTTTTAAATAAACATTATTTTGTTTAAAGATATTAAAGTTTAAGGAACAAAAAATTGTTTATTTATAAAAAATATTTTTAAAAAACATTTTACCCACGTGAAAATGTTCTCGGGAATCGGTCCCGGGAAATTACCGAGAGTCACTACCGGGAAATTCCCGGTACTTACTCCCGAGAAATTTCCGGTAAAATCTTTTGACATTTGTCTCCATATTTCTCAG
Source organism: Leptopilina drosophilae (assembly GCA_032873175.1). NCBI lineage: Eukaryota > Metazoa > Arthropoda > Insecta > Hymenoptera > Figitidae > Leptopilina > Leptopilina drosophilae. The sequence continues at coordinate 23,316,779 of CM065484.1, read as the reverse complement.
AGAATTTAACCTCAAGAATAAAAATATACCACTATAAAATCTTCAGGATCGTATTCGTGATTAAGATGACTTTTTGTTTATAAAATAGTCACGTTAAGCATACAAATTGAAAGTCTACTATCAACATATTAAACGGATTTCGACACCTGAGTGAGAAAAATTAATGGGCATCATAACAAAAGGATGTAGGCACCAATTTTTTAAATTAGGATTTTCCAAGAAATGAGTAACTATTTACACATTTCCATTAAAAATTTTCTATGTTATTGAGTTTTTAAACAGTTTTCAATAAAAATTAGAATTATAAAATAACCTTAATTTTTAATAAAATTATAATAGCAAAAATTGTTTTAACTTTGAATTATTGTTATTATTTACATGAATAACAATTCAATTCGAGAATTTGTGTATTGCTTAATCTAAAAGAAAAATTTCATTGATAAAAATTAACGATTTAACGAATTTAATTTTAATTTAATGATATTTTTTATTTTAAAAAATATACCCTTTTTCATATTATAGGATTAAAAAAGTAAATGGATAAAAGTAAATTTTTAGAGAGTTTTATCTCAACAAAAAATTATTTATTAAGTGATTGTTTTGAAATCAAGCAATACACAAATTCTCGAATTGAATTGTTATTCATGTAAATATTAACAATAATTCAAAGTTAAAACAATTTTTGCTATTACAATTTTATTAAAAATTAAGGTTATTTTATAATTCTAATTTTTATTGAAAACTGTTTAAAAACTCAATAACATAGAAAATTTTTAATGGAATTGTGTAAATAGTTACTCATTTCTTAAATGGGAAAATCCTAATTTAAAAAATTGGTGCCTACATCCTTTTGTTATGATGCCCATTAATTTTTCTCACTCAGGTGTCGAAATCCGTTTAATATGTTGATAGTAGACTTTCAATTTGTATGCTTAACGTGACTATTTTATAAACAAAAAGTCATCTTAATCACGAATACGATCCTGAAGATTTTATAGTGGTATATTTTTATTCTTGAGGTTAAATTCTCTGAGAAATATGGAGACAAATGTCAAAAGATTTTACCGGAAATTTCTCGGGAGTAAGTACCGGGAATGTCCCGGTAGTGACTCTCGGTAATTTCCCGGGACCGATTCCCGAGAACATTTTCACGTGGGTATCCATGAAATTTTAATTCGAAAAAAATTCTACTTATTTTTTAACCCTCCGTCACACACCTTGGACAAAATTACGACTTTACACACGTTTAGAGGGAACCCCTCACCACATTGTAAAATAAGCGACATAACAACATAAATAAAGGAATTAATATAAATTTAATTTTAACACAAACTTATAAATATGTAGTAAATTATTCTAAATTATAAAATTAATAAAATTAATTTTCAGTCTCAAAAATAATAATTAATTACACGAATGCACATCTTCGACGGAATTACACTTTACATGTAAAAATAATGTAACATTAACAAATAAGTAAAAAAATCATAAAATAGTTTAGTTTAATTATATTTATAATATAATTTTATCATTAACCAACAGTGGAACAAAAAATGTTTTAAAAACCTGATTTTTTACTTAACATAACCTAACTTTCTCGAGTTTTTTCAGACTTTAAAGCCTTATAATTGAAGATTAATTACGTTTAAACTAAATGTTTTTTTAGAAATGTGTTGAGGAGGAAATTATCGAAAGGTATAGAGACTGATTTTATTTTGCAATGAGGAAAACAAAAGTTATTTAAAAAATACTGAAACCGTAGAGGGAATCCCTCCCTAGGTATGTGACGGAGGGTTAAACCTTATTAAAAAGTGTTTTTAATAAATAAACCATTTTTATGTTTATTAAAATTTAATTTCTTTAAACAAAAGAATTTTTATTTGAATGTTAGATTCAAAACAAAAATATTGCTGACTGAATCATTGAAATCGTCAGTCAAGTTTTTCTGAAATTAATTTTACAAAAAGTAATAAAAATTTTCAATTGTTAATAACGAGATATGAGTAAATTTTTTTTGCAAAATCCTTTTACATGATAATTTTCTATGTAAAATACTATGAAAAAATTAACATTTTAGAAAAAATAAAAATACTTAAGTTTTGGGAGTCACATTTTAGAAATTCATATTAAATTATAATTAACAATTTATTCAAAATTTTGTGTAATAATTACGCTTTAGTAAAAAGTCGTATTTGATTCAAATAATCTTTTTACTAATTTAAAAATTTTTTTTAATAATTACAATAGGTAGTAAACAGTTGTGGTTAATCTTTAAAGTCTTAAAATGATTACTGTCTGAAATTATAGCTAATACTAAACATTAAAAAATTTATAGGTATTAAATAATATTAAAATAAAAAAATTTATTCTATTATTATAACTTTTTATTATTATTACTATTATTAATATAAAAGTAGGGGAGAGTCACTATGGTCGGGTCACCTTTACGGTTGGGCCACCTTAGGTTTCTTAGTTGTAACAAACTGGTGCCATTTACCATTGCATGTAAATACATGTTAGTGATGGTAGAAAACTTTTCACGTCATTTTCATTAAGTTCCAATGAAGTACGCGAGCAGTATAAACGTAAAACGTAAATGTGTGGTCACTATTCATCGTGCAGGCTGGTACATATAATTTTACAATTATGGTGCGTTCTGCCATCGGAAATTCATTTGTTTAAGGTAGAGGTGTGTGAAGAACGTCATTTTACAGTGAAAAAAATATATTAGAATAATCTATCTCACCATCCTTTTTCTCAAAAGGTTGGAGTAATTTATTCTTTGGTGGATAGAGCTATTAAGGAGGTTCCCTCCATTCACTGAACTAGTCAAAGCAATAACAGTTTTTGTCTGATTTGACTTGCTCGGTACTTTCAAACGTCTGGCAACACTGCAACTCACGGTGTGTACGTTGTATTTTCCCAGAAAACAAAATTTTAAATAACCCAAGTAGAAATGTCCGGAATTATGACGGAGTTAAACACGGGCATGGTACTGACTCAGTACTGATCGTCGGTACTGACATTCGGAACCCGATCAGTACTGGGAGTATACTGACTCCAAAACCGAATCAGTAATATGTCGGAGTTAAAAAAGTGTTAAAATCAGTACTGGCAGAAAACTGGCATAACACCAAATCAGTACTGCGAAGGAGTTATAAAAAACAAACAAAATTTATTATAATGGCATTAAAACGGCCACTATTAATAACAACATCGTTTGATTTATTAACTATTAAAATATTTTCCAATATTTTTAAAAACATTATTCATCAACAATAACGCCAAACACTTAATTAACATATTATTAATTATTAATTAATAGATATATCATAATAATAATAATAAATTCTTATTTATTAATTATTTTTACTATTATGTGTTATTAATAATAAAATTTTTTTCATTTTTTTTAAATGTAAAAATATATACATTTTTCTATTATTATTTAAATAAATAATTAAATAAATAATTTTTACCATATTTTTATGCTATACCTATTAATTAATATAAAAATGTCTTGTTAAAATGTATATAAATATATAGAACATATATTTATAATAATTTTTCTTGAAATAAATATATTACACAGTAAATTCATTATTATAGCAGTGTCTATATCCTTCGAATAATTCAAAAGGAAGTTTAAAAAAATATACTCTCAAGCTTGCGTGGCTGTGCGGTTAGTGTATTCGACTTGCGTCCTCGAGGTCTAGGGTTCGATCCCCCGTGCGTGCGATATTTTTCCGTCTTAGTTCAAAGTGTTTAGTGTATAATTCTCAACAGTGTTACATAAAATATAAATTTAAAAAATTATAAACAATAATAATAATTTAGTAATTAATTTAAATAAATAAGATTGTCTAAATTAATGGGAAAAATAAGAAATTTTTTTTAAAAACTTATTTCAATAAAAGGAATTTGCTAATTATTTACATTTTAATTGATACTCATAAAAGTTTATTTACTACAGAAATATTAATAATAATTATTAGTACTCAATAAATTACTCCCTCTTCTTTAATAATCAAATAACAAATTAATACAAAGTTCTAAAGGTAAATTTTGTTTTAGAGAACGCGTTACAGCATTTTCCAAATTTGTTAAATTTTATCTGCGAATCAGTAATTAGGCGGTGTTCTGCCAGTGATATTTTAATACTGACTTAGTACTGACTGCCGGTAAAAAATCAGTACTGGACAGCGTTAACAGCCAGGGATTTCCCAGTACTGATTTAGTACTGGAGTCAGTACTGCCGTACTAAGGAAAAACTTACATAACTAACAATTTTGTGAAATTTTAGTTTTTGGTATCAATCAACTCGGAAAGAAAAACCGCATTTAACTGTGTTAATAAAAATTAAATATAATAATTAATGACTGCAAAAAACGATAATTTAAAATCGAGGAATATGAAGAAAATTAAGAAATACTTGATAAAAAGTGATACGAAGTACTTTGCGTGCTCTGAAAATCGTACGAATCATCAAACTCGACTATCAAATACGTAGGAAAAACATACACAAAGTGGTATATGTTCTTTTTCAATCGAACACATGGTCGAGCACTACGGTTGCGTACGAAATGAAAACCACGCATCTGCATTACCCGAAACATGTGTAAGTTCTTCTATCGTAAAGTTGACCGAGGCACCACGTAACTGCACTTCGGTTACATTCGCCATTATTTGTCGGGTATGTTCGGAGAGGTAAAATGGTATATACTAATACGATTTAAAATGCATTGAATGATTAATTTAAATTTATACAGTAGTTTTTATTGCATATATAACTAGGCAATAAATGAAAACCACTTAAATATAATACATTATTTTCAGTTTAAAAAATATTTCCTAAATAATAATATTTCCCTATGCAAATGAATATTACTGTAGGCCCATAATGTTAGCTACATTTTATTAATTTTATTTCCATCACCATGTACTGCTCCATACCAAGCGACATAGAAAATTTGTAAGTTTTTAATTCTGATCGTCGTGCCTAGCTCGAGTGTCCGTGCGAGAGAAACAACGCAAGTGACTATGTGTAAGTTTTTCCTTCATATTTTCAAAAAGTAGACATCGTAAGTCACATTTTGCATAGAATTTGTTTAAATAATTAATTTTTGTTTGCAAAATTAGAATCAGCGCATACACTTTCATTAGAGAAGTGTAAATTAATTATTAAATTATTATTTCTAAAACGGAGTTCTTGAAGCAAACAGTTTTTCTCTATTTTCTCAGTTTGACAGGGATTGCACTTATGTAAGTTTTTCCTTAGTACGGCAGAGTACTGCTATACTGCCAGTCAGTACTGGGTCAGTACAATGCCAGTATTACATTTCTACTTGGGAAAGCGCGTATAACCTCAAAATTTTGACATGCGCACGGTGAAAAATGTAGTGACGCGAAGAACCGTGTTGCCAGACACTGCAAGTTGTCCTTTCTGTATCGCAAAAAGTGAAAAGAAATTTTATAAATTAATTATTTTTAACTCTTACAGGAACCTATTGACCTTTTTCAAATACAATATCAGTTCATTATATATCTGACTTTAACTGTACACACTTTGATCAACATCTCTTTGTTTAATATTTTATAGTACGAAAATATATGTGGCAAAGTAATAAATTCCCATAAGAATCAATGTTAAACAGTGAAAAAATTAATTGATCAGAACTTTTTTCTCCGGAACCTACGAGTCTCAAAAATTTAACTACATAACTTTAGAGGCTTTAACTAGTAGTATGTTAAGTTTTATCAAAAACTGTTTGTTTATTCGATAATGGATGGAACCTCCTTAAATTATGTCATCCACGTTTTCATCTTGAAAATTTGAGTTTTATCAAGGAAACACTTATTAATAATGGTTTTCCTCCAATACTTTTCGATAAAAAAATTAGTATTAGATATACCATCAAATTATGAATCTTTTAAAACGTTTTAGTAAGTTTGATAATGAGTCTGCAACTATTTTTGTTTTTCCATATATGCAAGTTTTTGAATCTATTTTATATAACATATTAAAAAACACAAATTCTTTTTTAGTTTTTTCTATAGATAAAACACTACAGAAAACCGTTTCTTTTCTCATAATTTTAAAGATAACATATCTTTATTGAAAAGAACACATTGTGTTTATGAAATCCCATGTAAAAATTGTAGAAAGGTATATATAGGTCAGACGATGAGAAATTTGTGTGATAGAGTTCACGAACATGAAAGAAATGAAGTTTGTTAAAGATAAAAGTATTAGTACGGGTCTCTGCTCACATCCCACATAGCACATACAGTAAGGCTATGGTAAGCTTTATTTGTATGGTTTGTAAGGTTACAGAGTAAACCTGAAGTATACTTATGGTGAACTAAAAAGATCCTCCCTGACAATAACGTTACACATACAGGTTGTAGTAAGATTCAAAATAAAGGATGAGGTAACATTACAAGTAAAGGTTGTAGTAAGGTTACAAGTAAAGGTTGTAGTAAGGTTACAAGTAATGGTTGTAGTAAGGTTACACGTAAAGGTTGTAGTAAGGTTACAACTAATGGTTGTCGTAAGGTTACACGTAAAAGTTGCAGTAAACTTACAATTAAAGGCTGTAGTAAGGTTACAAGTAAAGGTTAAGGTAAGCTTTAATAGTAAGGCTGTGGTAAAGATACAATCAAGTTGTAAGGTTGATGTAAGATTGTGGTAAGGTTGCTACTTAATATGAGTATTAATAAAGTAAGTTTCAATATAATAAATAAATATTTAATAAAAAAATTATGTTTGATTCTTTGATATTATTTATGTAGAAACTTAACATTTTACAGAAAATCCTTAAAACAAATTTGGTATAACTGGGATTCGAACCCGGGATCGACACGCATGAACCTAATATCCTAACTAACTGAGCTAAGAAAGGAACTGACAAGAGAAATTCAATTTTGCTTTTAAGGTCAACCAAGATGATAACTAACTCTTTAAAAGCAAAACTGAATTTCTCTTTGTCAGTTCTCCTCTTAGCTCAGTTAGTTAGGATATTAGGTTCATGCGTGTCGATCCCGGGTTCGAATCCCAGTCCTACCAAATTTGTTTTAAGGATTTTCTGTAAAATGTTAAGTTTCTACATAAATAATATCAAAGAATCAAACATAATTTTTTTCTTAAATATTTATTTATTATATTGAAACTTACTTTATTAATACTCATATTAAGTAGCAACCTTACCACAATCTTACAACAACCTTACAACTTGATTGTATCCTTACCACAGCCTTACTATTAAAGCTCACGTCAACCTTTACTTGTAAACTTACTACAGCTTTTAATTGTAAACTTACTACAGCTTTTACGTGTAACCTTACGACAACTATTAGTTGTAACCTTACTACAACCTTTACGTGTAACCTTACTACAACCATTACCTCATCCTTTATTTTAAATCTTACTACAACCTGTATGTGTAACGTTACTGTCAGGGCAGAACTTTTTAGTTCACCATAAGTATACTTCAGGTTTACTTTGTAACCTTACAAGCCATACAAATAAGCTTACCATAGCCTTACTGTATTATGTTGTGCTATGTAAGATGCTACAAAATATAAACATAATTTCAATTTTTCTAAAGTTTCTATTTTGGAAACAGAGACGAATGATTTTAAAAGAAAATATTTAGAAATGATTCATACCCTGTAAAAAAAAAGTATTGGGAGGTACGGGATACCGCATTGCAAGTGCCTACCTGCCAATGCGGTATTCGCGAAATAGCGCATTGGGTGTCGTGGTGAATGCGGTATTCAAGGGGTCCCAATGCGGTGTAAGTTTTAAGCTTTAAAAAAAAAGAAAATACGTGACAGGAGTAAATAATTAGTGTCAGTGGATCAAAATACGAATTAAAGGAATGAAAAAATACTAATAGTGAGTGTGAAAATAAAGTTTATAGAAAATAAGGTAAGATCAACTGTTAAATGTAAGTCCAATGCGGCATAGGCTTTTTTCAATGCGGCGCATAATCGGTATACAGTTCGCGCAGTGCAGCGGCGCTCTCTTCTTTACCTAAAGCGGATTCTTTCTATTCAAATGGTAATTTTGAAAATAATGAAAAATAATATTAACTAAAAGTTGATAATGTATTTCAATCAATAAAAAAATGTTAAGAGTGTTCGACGGTCTCTAAAATTTGTAGGTTATTTGCGACTTACAGTTATCGCCAAAGAAAAACGATGACACTGACTGTTTGAAATTACGTGAAATTAGTAAACAACCGTTTTTGAACTAGTGTTTCTCTGCACACAATCACTTTGTAATGATAGGTTTTCTTTTTTGCTGGGAATTCGCTCGCCGGATGGAGTCCGGGTTCCCTTAAATATTAATTAAACAAATAATTAACCATAGTTATTGGCGGGAAGCGCCATCTAAGAATTGATTTGCTGTAATTTCGAGGAGAGGTGTAGTCAATAATGAGACATTTAATTAAACCTTCGAAAGATAATATATTGAACGAAACAAAGGTTTAAAACAAAATTTACAAAGTAGAAAATGAAATAAGAATAAACTAAATGTAAATTAACAAAATTATATCGTAGCCTAAATACAAAAATTTGAAAGCAAGGAACTAAAATGTAACATAATCATCGTAGTAGAATAACAATAAGATAAGAAAATAATGGTGACAAATGTCTCGCCTCGTGTCGCTTTACCCCGAAGTGACTTCCCCCTGACCTGCAGGTTTTACACCCAAGTTCTCTCGCCTGAAAATAAAATAAATATAAAGAAACTATTGCTTAGCTAAGCTCAAGATTTTGAATTTTCCTACGCGGGACTAATCTAGAATTCGCCCCATTGCCCAACGTGACAAACGCGACTAGTGTGTGCACTCTGAGGGAGTGGCCTAACTGGTAACCTAGAGACCAACTCCAATGTCGGTACGCTGCCGACATTCTTGCTTGACGCGCAGGGGTTGCATAAGGAAACTCAACGGATGATTTCTTATCCAGGGTGCTCCCTGAGGGAAGAAATCATCTCCGTCGCTTAGCCTCAGGTGTAATAGGAGCTCCTATATACACCTGGGGGGCAGAGTTTCAGGTTGCAGGTGTCACCCTCTACCACGAGGTCCTCCCGTGAGAGCTCCCGCAGGGAGGTCCAAGTGGTAGAGTGCATTGGTCTCCGCATCTTCTCGTGGGAGCTCCCGCAGGGAAGTCGCAGAGACCAGGTCGAGGGAGTGAAGGTGTTCACCTTAGCATGGGTGCTCCCATAGCCAGGTGTACTTAACCTTTCTCATCGATAGCTTCACCAAGAGCCCCTTGAGTGAAGGTATCGATGTATTAGGAGGAGTGAGTTCGAAGCTCCTTGCCCGAAAGTGCTCCTCGAGGCGTCGAGCCGCGAACTCCCGATAGAGAATCGTGCAACCGGCGTGGTCGAATTGCGTAAGGCGGTCAAAAGAGGACCGAAAATTTTCCGAATTGCGGAAGGCGGTAAGTTAAAGGGCCCCATTACTCCTCCGTTCCTTCTTTCCCCTTCTACTCTGCAGTCGGTTTCAGGAGTTGCTAGAAAGGCGGGACGATACAGCGGTTTTCCCTCAAGTATAGACGATTGAGAAAGGGGTTTCCCTGTCTCACACTTTTTCCTTCACACTTTGTACAGGCTTAGGACTGTCAGCATTTGACCGAAATTAGCAATTCATATTAATTAGCTGGCGTGTTTAAAAAAATGGGTGTATACAGTAAATCTATGTATATTTATGTATAATATATATATATATATATACACATTTTTTGTATTCACCATTTTTTTCTAAAATTGATAGTTTTCGAGAAAAATGCAAAAAACCATGAAATTCCATAAAATGTGGTTAAAATATACTCTCACCTAAAAGGACATCTAATTATAAAAAAATAAAGTCTTATAATGTTTTTTGGTGCGTAATTACGAAAATCATAGTAAAAATAGTCGAATAGTTCAGCTTCATGGTAAAAACCATAAAAAACACCATAAAAGTCTGATTTTTTGCATTTAACTCGTAAAAAACGCAAAAATTTCAAAAAATGTTATATACAAATATTGACTTTCTAGTTGGTACTAGAAGGTACTTAGAACCCAGAACCAATCCCCCTTACAACAAAAAAAAAAAATTTTGACAGGTGTCCCTTGAAGAGACCACTCAGAGGCGGGCGAAGCCCGCCGCACCTAGTTGCGCTTCACGTTTAGAGAGAAGTCCTCTTGCTTTTCTATGTAGAAAGGGAGTCAAATTGACTTTCTAGTTGGTACTAGAAGGTACTTAGAACCCAGAACCAATCCCCCTTACAACAAAAAAAAAAATTTTGACAGGTGTCCCTTGAAGAGACCACTCAGAGGCGGGCGAAGCCCGCCGCACCTAGTTCCGCTTCACGTTTAGAGAGAAGTCCTCTTGCTTTCTATGTAGAAAGGGAGTCAAATTGACTTTCTAGTTGGTACTAGAAGGTACTTAGAACCCAGAACCAATCCCCCTTACAACAAAAAAAAAAATTTTGACAGGTGTCCCTTGAAGAGACCACTCAGAGGCGGGCGAAGCCCGCCGCACCTAGTTCCGCTTCACGTTTAGAGAGAAGTCCTCTTGCTTTTCTATGTAGAAAGGGAGTCAAATTGACTTTCTAGTTGGTACTAGAAGGTACTTAGAACCCAGAACCAATCCCCCTTACAACCAAAAAAAAAAATTTGACAACACCAGTGTTTACTACGAGCCCGATCCGTGAGAAATGTCTGGCCGTCTAGATGCAACTATGTACCGCTGTGTTATTAGCAAAAATTAGATGTACTGGGGGTAGAGGTGTGACCTAATGAACTCATTAGTCGATCACTCCTCCTTCTCGGCAGCCCCTCCTTCTACAGTCATGGCAAAAGAGTGGGAGAAGGGCTTGAGATTTGACCATTTTACGCAACTCGGAAAAATAAAAGAAGACCCTTTCCGCAATTCGGAAAATATTTGACCATTTTACGCAATTCGACCCCAGCCCGTGCAACGAGGGATATAGTGAGACGGCTGCCGAGAGAGCGGTGACGGTGCGGGAAGGGGAGTCAGCGACGCAAGGCTTTTGCGCGTACGTGTCTCTCCTTGAGGGGCTTTCTACAACAGCTTTTTTTATCGACAAGAGCAAAATGCACCATGTAAAATAGTGTGAAAACGTTGCGCGCGCAACGTTTTTACACTGATTTCGATGAAAAAAAGCTGTTGTAGAAGCAGCCTCACGCTGCCGAGTGCACTGGTACCACCGCTCTTTCAATGCGCTTACGCTATCGTTACAACTTTTTACAAAATCTGACAACGTCCATTGGTCAAAAATGTTTTTAATTATCTGAATTGAAAAGATTTTGTTAATCCATACAGAAACACGGTTGCAGCATTGGAATTACAAAAGTAATGTAATGACAGGCGGTAAGGCGTGTGTTACTGCCATTTTGCCAGTAGAGGGCAGAAGCAAGCAGGGAGCGTAAAGGATCAGCTGTCAAAATGATTCGCATTACATTGCTATGGTAATTCCAATGCTGCAACCGTGTTTCTGTATGGATTAACAAAATCTTTTCAATTCAGATAATTAAAAACATTTTTGACCAATGGACGTTGTCAGATTTTGTAAAAAGTGATTGTGTGCAGAGAAACACTAGTTCGAAAACGGTTGTTTACTAATTTCACGTAATTTCAAACAGTCAGTGTCATCGTTTTTCTTTGGCGATAACTGTAAGTCGCAAATAACCTACAAATTTTAGAGACCGTCGAACACTCTTAACATTTTTTTATTGATTGAAATACATTATCAACTTTTAGTTAATATTATTTTTCATTATTTTCAAAATTACCATTTGAATAGAAAGAATCCGCTTTAGGTAAAGAAGAGAGCGCCGCTGCACTGCGCGAACTGTATACCGATTATGCGCCGCATTGAAAAAAGCCTATGCCGCATTGGACTTACATTTAACAGTTGATCTTACCTTATTTTCTTTAAACTTTATTTTCACACTCACTATTAGTATTTTTTCATTCCTTTAATTCGTATTTTGATCCACTGACACTAATTATTTACTCCTGTCACGTATTTTCTTTTTTTTTAAAGCTTAAAACTTGCACCGCATTGGGACCCCTTAAATACCGCATTCACCACGACACCCAATGCGCTATTTCGCGAATACCGCATTGGCAGGTAGGCACTTGCAATGCGGTATCCTGTACCTCCCAATACTTTTTTTTACAGGGATATACAAAAAATATAAATTCTTCAGTTAATTTTAATACAGACAATTATATTCATTTTTAATTTCGAAGTTTTAAATATTTATAATCGATTTTTCTTTCGATTCTTTTTCTTTCATATATACATTACTTAACCTCACTATTTTGTGACATGTGCATTTTGACATTTTTTGAAAATGTATTTTTTAATTTAATAAATAATGTAATTTTTTAAATAAATAATATAAACCCTCTTTAAGAGGTAAGTTTTCTTTTCTTTTGTTTTTTGTTTTATTATTTTGGTGATTTCTAATTTTCGTGAATTCTAATTTTTTGTAATTAATAACTTTTACAGGTGTTTATATTGTGAAATGAATTTCTTTCTTTCTTTCTTTCTATGTTTGTTTATATAAAAGACCTGATGAGGATGCTAAAAGCATTGAAATTATAAATAAAGCTTTAAATTATAAATTTAAGACTTTAAAAATAAAGCAGGACTTTTTAGTACCTATTGTAATTATCAACACATTTTTTTAATAAATAATTACTAAAAACATTAATAGAATTAAATACGACTTTTTACTAAAGCGTAATTATTATACAAAATTTTTAATAAATTATTAATAATAATAATTAAAATTACAAATTGTATATCTTATTTGATATGTTAATATCTTATTAGACTGATAATAGACAGAAGTATTTTACATCTACAAATTAATAATAGTAGAATTTAATTGTACATACATTAGAAATTAAACATCGAAAATATTAAAATAATTATTTAATATTTATAATATTGATTAATAAAAACTTGTAATAATAGAATAAATCATTTTTATTCTAATGTTATTTAATACTTATAATTTTCTTACGTTCAGTATTGGCTAGTTTTAGAAAATAGTAAAATTAAGACTCTAAAATTTAAGCACAATATTTTACTAACGTAATATACTTAAAAAAATGTTATATGCAGTTAATTGAAAGATTAATAGAATCAAGATTGAAGACAAATTAATTATAATGTTGTCGGAAAATTAACATTTCGGAAAAAAATGTATTCAAGTTTTAAGAGGCATGTTTCAGAAATTCAGAATTTCTTAGTCAATTAATATATAAATAATATATAGCTTAATTATTTTAAATTAATAGAATTGAGCACAATTTTTTACTAAAAGCAAAATTAATAATTTCATAATGTAGTTTTATTTTAAAAATTAATTAAATTAATAGGGGAGAATCCCCAGATGTGAGACATCTCTAGTTCTGAGACAGTCAATTTTTTTTAACATGCAATATTAAAAAGCCGATTAGTTTATATAAAAACATTTCTTTTTATATGAGCTAACTTTTTCGTGTACGCCGAAACGGATTTATAAACTGTTTTTGTTAAATACCAACACTGGGTGTGATAATCGACAAAAAAGTGTTTTGTCAATAATTGCAAAGTACTTTTTTCCAAGTTAATTAATTGGAAAAGGTAAATGTAATGCATTTTCTTTTAGTGTTTTCCCTATATTTTGTGATGCAATATTGCATTGTTCCAATCTACGGTTGAAAACAATTTAATTTTCCTTTTTCAAAGTAGCGCTTATTTCTGGGTGTGAGACACAGTATATCACCAGTTGTGAGACAGTCTCGCCAGCCATTTGGGCAGCATAAAAAATACGACTTTGCAGGCATACTATTTAAATATTGTTTTGATTTTTTTCTAGTATTTTTGGGCATGTCAAGTGGAAAAAAGTCAATTGATTCAGAAGAAATCAATTTTAATGCTCTTGTTGAAGCTATTTAATTATGTTTATTTGATAGTCATATTTTGGCGAATAAATATTATTATTTAGTATATAATAATATATATTATTAATATATTTAATTATTTCTACTAAACATAACGTTTTATATCGAACTTATTAAAGTTTAGCAATTTTTAATGAGTGTCTCACAACTAGAGACATTTTTTTTAAAAGCGATGTGCTCCGAAAATGTATCGTAAAATTTCTTGAGTTCATCGAAACACCATACTTTCTTTTAATAAAAGTTGCATATTTCTGTTACCTCTCGAACGGTGTATTTTATTTACAATTTCGTTTACCTGTTTACAATTTACGGGTCAAAAATAAAACCCGTCTCACAACTGGAGACTCTCCCCTATCAATTTTTAATATTTTGTGCGACAATTAAGTTTAATACAATTAATTGTTAAAAATAATAATATTATTTAAAAAATGAGAATAAAATATATAAAATACTAAAAATGACAAAATTTAGAAGATTTCATCAATTTTGAATTAAATTTCATGATATTAATTTTTATGATTTAGCAGAATTTTTTATTTACTCTGCAATATGTATGAAAATAAATTAGTGTCTTTTAAATGATACAAATTACCATTTTCATCATTGTGAAAGTTAAACAATAATTTTTTTAATAATATTTAATATTATTTTGTAATATTATAATATTAGACTCTGAAAAAAATTATGATAGTTAAATAAAAAAATTAATTAATAAGAAATAGTTGTAATAATTAAAAAATCCTAAGAATATTACCCACATTAAATGTGTCTATTTTACAGACAAGGGGAAAAGTGCCGCATTTAATGTGGCAACATAACCTTGTTTAAAGCGTCACTTTTCCCCTTGTCTGGGTAATATCCTTAGGATTTTTTACAGTGTACCAAAATGGATTACACGAATGACTATTACGTCGAATCCATAAACTTAGAATCTGTATTGTTAGAAATGTATTTTTATCGAATTTTAAATGTAAGGAAATTTTATTTTCTGGAATTAACATTTTACCGAAAATGAATATGAGAGAATAATTTATGATCGAATCGACATGTGCTGTAATTATAAATTATCATAATTTCTGTTTGTCTGAATTTTAACATAACCTAATTTTAAATGTTAGAATTCCTAAAGTTTGTAAGGAAGATGGAACCGAAATTTAATATAGAGTAAAGGCATTTTCATAGAATTAGTTTTGGTCGAATTTTAAAACGTCGAATTCTCAAATGCTCAAATGCTCAAAACGTCGAATTATCAAATCGTCGAATGTTCAAAACGTCGAATTATCAACTGGTCGAATGCTAAAAACATCGAATTCTCATTTCGTCGAATGCTAAAAAAAAGCTGTTGTAGAAAGCCCCTAAGACCAACGCACAATTGATTCGCAAAAGTCGATCGCAAACGCAGAGCATGAGTTAGAAAAGGACAAAACTATATCTATGTCCTTTTCTAATCCATGCAATGCGTTCGCGAACGAGACGTATGATTTTTCCCTAATCGCCAAGTGGTCGAATGTTTAAAAGGTCGAAAACCAAATCGTCGAATCGTCATTTTGTCGAATGTTTAAAACGACGAATTGTCAACAAGTCGAATGCTAAAAACATCGAATCGTCAAATGGTCGAATGGTAAAATCGTCGAATGCTCAAAACCTTGAATTGACAATTGTTCGAATGCTCAAAACGTCGAATCGTCAAATGGTGGAATGCTCAAAACGTCGAATCGGCAAAAAATCGAAAAATTTGCTTGGTTTAAGTTAATGTTAACTTACATTAAACAAATTTTTCGACTTTTTGACGATTCGACGTTTTGAGCATTCGACCATTTTACGATTCGATGTTTTGAACATTCGAAAAATTGGCAATTCAACGTTTTGAGCATTCGACCACTTGACGATTCGACGATTTTAGCATTCGACCATTTGACGATTCGATGTTTTTAGCATTCGGTCATTTTAGAATTCGACGTTTTGACGATGCGACCATTTGACGATTCGATGTTTTTAGCATTCGACTTGTTGACAATTCGACGTTTTAGAGTGCAGTCCCATGCTAGTAGAATAGTGGAGTAGTGTAATAAATTTGACGTATCAAAATAAGTGTTAAAAAATCCAGTCATCTGATTGGTCAAAACTGTTCCACTATTCTACTAATCTACCACCATGGGACTGCACTCTTAGGTACATTGTTTATCCTTCTCTAACTCATTCTTCCGTTAACGTTAGCGGTTACGTTTCTATTCTGCGTTGGCCTTTAGGTTGGTTCCAGAGAATGGACTTGGCGCAAACGCAACGCAGACGCGTCCCCATTTGATTAGCATTGGGACGCGTCGCGTCTACGTTGCGTTTTGGCTCATTCTGGAACCAACCTTAGGGTCATTCCAGAATGAAGCAAAACGCAACAAAGACGCGACGCGCCCCCATTTGATTAGCATTGAGACGCGTGTGCGTTGCGTTTGCGTCAAGTCCATTCTGGAACCAACCTTAGGGGAAGATCAAGTTGAGTCCACAATAGACAGCGTTAAAGGCCAACGCAGAATAGATCTGTAACCGGAACCGTAAGCGTAAGAATGAGTTAGAGAAGGATAAACAATATAACTATCCTTCTTTAACTCATCCTTAGGTTGCTTCTACAACAACTTTTTTTTCATCGACACGAACAAAATGCACTGTTAAAACCATGCAAAATAGTTGCGCGCGCAACTATTTTGCATGGTTTTAACGAGACGCAAGATTTTCCCCTAATCACCAAGTGGTCGAATGTTCAAATGGTCGAATACCAAATCGTCGAATCGTCATTTTGTCGAATGCTTAAAACGTCGAATTGTCAACTGGTCGAATGCTAAAAACATCGAATCGTCAAATGGTCGAATGTTCAAAACGTCGAATCGTCAAATGGTCGAATGCTAAAAACGTCGAATTCTCAAATGATCGAATGCTAAAAACATCGAATCAGCAAATGGTCGAATGTTCAAAACGTCGAATGGTCATTTCGTCGAATGCTCAAAACGTCGAATTGTCAACTGGTCGAATGCTAAAAACATCGAATCGTCAAATGGTCGAATGTTCAAAACGTCGAATCGTCAAATGGTCGAATGTTAAAAACGTCGAATGGTCATTTCGTCGAATGCTCAAAACGTCGAATCGTCAAAAAGTCGAAAAATTTGCTTGGTTTAAATTAATGTTAACTTACATCAAACAAATTTTTCGACTTTTTGACGATTCGACGTTTTGAGCATTCGACCATTTGACGATTCGACGTTATGAGGATTCGACGAAATGACGATTCGACGTTATGAGTATTCGACGAAATGACGATTCGACGTTTTGAACATTCGACCATTTGCCGATTCGATGTTTTTAGCATTCGAACAGTTGGCAATTCGACGTTTTGAGCATTCGACGAAATGACCATTCGACGTTTTGAACATTCGACCATTTGCTGATTCGATGTTTTTAGAATTCGATCATTTGACGATTCGATGTGTTTAGCATTCGATCATTTGAGAATTCGACGTTTTTAGCATTCGACCATTTGACGATTCGATATTTTTAGCATTCGATTTGTTGACAATTTGACGTTTTAAGCATTCGACTTGTTGCCAATTCGACGTTTTAAGCATTCGATCAAATGACGATTCAACGATTTGGTATTCGACCATTTGAACATTCGACCACTTGGTGATTAGGGGAAAATCATGCGTCTCGTTTTAACAGTGCATTTTGTTCGTGTCGATGAAAAAAAAGTTATTGTAGAAGCAGCCTTACGGTTACGCTTACGATTGCGGTTCCGGTTATAGATCTATTCTGCGTTGGCCTTAAGATTGAGTCCACAATAGACACTTTTCTTAAAGCGATGCATACCCTCTACATCGATTTCCATTGTTCGAACAATAGAAATCGATGTAGAGGGTATGCATCGCTTTAAGAAAAGTGCCTATTGTGGACTCAACCTTAGGAGATTTAGCTACTTAAGGGGCTTTCTACAACAGCTTTTTTTTATCGACAACAGCAAAATGCACCATGTAAAATAGTGTGAAAACGTTGCACGCGCAACGTTTTTACACTGATTTCGATGAAAAAAAGCTGTTGTAGAAGCAGCCGTAGAAAGCCCCGCAGAGGTGTAACAATGGGTGTTTCCGACATTCGCTCTCTGAGCGCTCTGAAACTACGAAACATGATTGGTTGGATTAGGGGAATTGTGGATTTTGATTGGCTACAACTCTAATTCGACAGTTACGTGCTCTGCTTTTTCGCTCCATGGAGATACACGGAGCGTGAGGCTGCTTCTACAACAACTTTTTTTTCATCGACACGAACAAAATGCACTGTTTAAACCATGCAAAATAGTTGCGAGCGCAACGTTTTCTCGCTC
This sequence comes from Leptopilina drosophilae, assembly GCA_032873175.1. Classification (NCBI taxonomy): domain Eukaryota; kingdom Metazoa; phylum Arthropoda; class Insecta; order Hymenoptera; family Figitidae; genus Leptopilina; species Leptopilina drosophilae. Next base: position 23,298,431 of record CM065484.1, on the reverse strand, counting down.
CTGTCGATGAAAAAAAGTTATTGTAGAAGCAACTTGAGAGCAGAGTACGAAACTGTCAAGTTAAAGTTGTAGCCAATCAAAATCCACAATTCCCCTAACATCATTCAGAGTGCAGTCCCATGCTGGTAGAATAGTGGAGTAGTGTAATGGCACGGTCACACCTCAGCTGCCTGCCTGCCTGCGCAGGCAGCCGCCACGAGAGTGGGAGAGAGGAGACGAATAATTTAAATTGTCTGACTCTCTTACTCTTATGCATTGCCATAACGACCTGCAGGCAGGCAGGCAGGCAGCCGAGGTGTGACCGTGCCATAATAGATTTGACCTATCAAAATAAGTGTTAAAAAATCCAGTCATCTGATTGGTCAAAACTGTTCCACTATTCTACTAATCTACCACCATGGGACTGCACTCTCACAATTCCCCTCTCTTTTTAAATCGTAAAATATAAGCACGTGAGAAAACAAAAACATATTAATAGGTTATGGTTGTGTTTTGGCACATGTTTCTTAAAATCAGATCTATGCGACTGCTAAAAATAAGATGGCAAAGAGTTGACTAGGCGCTGTAGTCGGAAAAGGCCGATTTTTGGTGGCAATTTAAAAAAAATTATTTTTATTATTTATAAATATTTATTAATTATTAAATATTAATTATTATTAAGTTTGCTTAATATTAGTAAATAATTAATAAATATTTATAAATAATAAAAATAATATCATCTTTTTTTTAAATTGCCGCCAAAAATCGGCCTTTTCCGACTACAGCGCCTAGTCAAATCTTTGCCATAAGGTTTGTTCTCGCTAGCTGCACACTTTGTACAAAAGTGTACACTACGGCGTTCTCGTTACCAGAAGTGACGCAATAGTGTACACCTAACTCCCTAGAAGCCTCTGCACTTTTCCCTATTTTATTACACCCGATTGCGAGCGAGTGTAATTGAATGTTCTTATTAAAATGGCGGTAAATGGGCATTTTATTTAAAATGCATTAATTATTTTATGAACATAAAGTTATAATATATTTCTTAGTGACTTTTAATTTATGAAATTATTAGTAAGCAATCCTTATTTTGTTAATATTTATATAAAGTACCACCTAATAAACAATTGTCATTGTAAAGCCATTTTTAAATAATTATTCTCCCATTTATTAAAACCAAACTTTATATACAGTGAATTTAAAAAATAATTTCTCAATTTTATGATGGTAAACATATTTTTTTAAAATAATAGAATTTATGAAAAAAATGAAGTTTGAAAGATAACCTTTAGAATATTTCAAAACATGTCGCTTCAGTTTTGCTTGAAACTTATATGAAAATATAGCTTAAAAAATCTAGTTTTATTATCTGTAAACATTTAATGAGTAATTCGGTTGAAAGTAAGAAATTAATTAAATTTTACAAAGATGTCAGAATTTAAACTGTGTAAAAATTTGAAAAAATAAATTCCGCTCAGTACATACATTTAACCTTCGATATTCTTGTAAAATTTAATTAATGTTTCAAATTTCCATAAATTGTCCATTATAATGTTTACTGGGAATAATGGGAATAAATCCTATTATTAAAAAAAAAATTACCATATCATAACACTGAGAAATTTTACTTTTAAAATCACTATAATAGTAAATAAATTCTGGATTAAATAAATGAGAGAAATAATTATTTAAAAATTTGCTTCACAATAACAATTGTTTATAAGGTGGTTTGTTTTAATCTTTTTTCATTTTTTCGTGCACTTTCTCTACACTTTTGCGTTCTCGCTAGATTTTGTACTTTGTTTAAGTGCGCATGCTCCGTTTCACACTCTTGCTACACTCGAGTGTAGCGGTGTAGTTAGCGAGAACAAACCTATTGTATCATATGAAAATGTACAGGAGTATCATAGGGCTGCTTAAAATAAAATATTTTGTTAGAGCAGAATTTTATATGTAGGTAGGATTCAATAATATTATAATGCTTACAATTATTAGATTTAATTACATTAGAATTAATATTTATGATTTATAAAATTATTTTGAGTAATAGATCGAATTATTCCCAAACAAATTTATTATTTTATTTTCCAGTATTTTTCTTGTATGAGAATAAAATAACAAAATTATGGCTTGTTGCATCCCAGGATGCAAAACATCATATTACATTGATTGTTTTTTTACTTATAAAGTATATAATTAAAGTAAATTACAAATTCGTAACTATTATTTATTTACGAATTTTTCAATTGTTTCCACATAGAATAAAACACTTTGTAGTTATATACCAAAAAAAATTTATTCTGAACATATATAAATATTTAATTACATTATTAATAGGTATATTACTTACCACTGAAAAATATACACTCTTTAATATATATTTTTGTATACACATATATACTTATTAAATTTATTTTTTTAAATTTATTAATAGTTATTATTAATAATATTCCTGAAACGCACAACAATCACAAATATTAAACATAACCTTCTCAACTTGCAGATTGTTATGATTTTCTCACACAGACACACAGACAAATATATTTCATGTGCGCATGCGCGAAAACTATAATTTTCGTTCTTACATAAGGCCAATGCAGAATAGATCTGTAACCGGAACCGCAATCGTAACCGTAAGCGTAAGAATGAGTTAGAGAAGGATAAACAATATACCTATCCTTCTTTAACTCATTCTTACGGTTACGCTCACGATTGCGGTTCCGGTTACAGATCTATTCTGCGTTGGTCTATATAGTTTCAATGCGGCGAATGGTTTCACTTAGAGGGGCTTTCTACAACAGCTTTTTTTTATCGACAAGAGCATAATGCACCATGCAAAATAGTGTGAAAACGTTGCACGCGCAACGTTTTTACACTGATTTCGATGATAAAAAGCTGTTGTAGAAGCAGCCTGACAATTCGACGTTTTTAGCATTCGACGAAATGACGATTTGACCATTTGACGATTCGATGTGTTTGCCATTCGACCTGTTGACAATTCGACGTTTTAAGCATTCAAGAAAATAACGATTCGACGATTTGGTATTCGACCACTTGGCGATTAAGGTCAGCGTAGAATAGAAACGTAACCGCTATCGCAAGCGCTAACGTTAACGGAAGAATGAGTTGGAGAAGGATAAACAATATACCTATCCTTCGCTAACTCATTCTTACGTTAACGTTAGCGGTTACGTTTCTATTCTGCGTTGGTCTTTAGGTTGGTTCCAGAATGAGCCAAAACGCAACGTAGACGCGACGCGTCCCAATGCTAATCAAATGGGGACGCGTCTGCGTTGCGTTTGCGCCAAGTCCATTCTGGAACCAACTTTAAAAATTTTTAAACACTACGAATATAACCTTCACAATTCCTTCCCGCTTGTTTACAAAATTTATAAATTACAGATTAATCACTATTATATTATTCTGTTCCGTTAATGATGAGTGAATTGACGAATTCTAAAAAGAGAGAAGAAATTCCATGGAGCAATTTAAAGTTTGAAGGACAGAAAGTTGGATCAAAGTTTACAGCTTTATTTTGTTTCAAATTATTGCAAAATACAAAATATGATCGTCTTGTAAGACATAGTTTTTGAAGGCTGTCATCTTAGATAAATTACACTGGTTTACAGTGAAATTGTCAATTGAACAAAACATTTCTTTCTCGAATAGTAGGTGTTTTTTGAGTAAAAATATCATAGTTTTAATTTTTTTCCCTCGTGCAGTTTTTCTGTAGCTTCAAATTTTGCATTTTCGAGGGGGTTTTCGGGATCGCTGATTACGAATCCGGTGTCAGATTTCAAAAATTAAAAATGATGGATTCATAATAATGAACGGGTTTTTTTAATATCCATTAAATTAGCACCTTTTGCATCCGCCATTTTTAATTTTTGAAATCTGGCATCGGATTCGTAATCAGCGATCCCGGAAACCCCCGAGTAACAAATTTGAAACAAATTTAATCGATTTAAAAAAATTTGTCCGCCATATTGAATCCGCCATTTTGAAATTTAGAAAACTAACATTGGATTCGAAATCTACGATTTCCGAAATCCTTGATTAGTGATTTTAGTAACTTTAGAGCTTAACTAAATTCTATTACTTTAATTTTTGCTGCAAATGTTTAAGAGATACCAAAAATGAAGAATATAGTTTCGTTCACTAAATTTAGTGTAGAATTGTTATTTTTAATCCAATCGAGGTTCACAAGGGCTCAAAATTTATGTAATGAACTAGTCTATCAATAAAAAATTAAAACCCAAACATTATTTCCTGTTTGATGTAGAAAAAAATAGTAGAAGTTACTCAAATATCTAAAAATCATCAAAATTGTCATGAAATTTCATTTTTAATCTACTGTAACTCTCTCAATTTTTGCGATAGCGGTTACGTTTCTATTCTGCGTTGGCTTTTATAGTGAACCGTTGAGGGACCATTTACATCTTCGGTAAAAATTTTCAGAACGGAAAATTTTTCATTGGAGTAAAGTCTAATGCAGAATAAAAAAAATAAGGTGAACGTAAGCATGCGATAGAAAAAGACAGACTAACTTCTGTCCTTTTCTATCTCATGCTTGCGTTCGCTTCCCTTTTTATTCTGCTCAGGCCTTAAAGCTGCGGTTACACCTCTGCAGATCTATTCTGCGTTGGCCTGTAGGAGCAACGAGAGTAAGAGTGCAGTCCCATGGTGGTAGATTAGTAGAATAGTGGAACAGTTTTGACCAATCAGATGACTGGATTTTTTAACACTTATTTTGATAGGTCAAATCTATTACACTACTCCACTATTCTACCAGCATGGGACTGCACTCTAAGGGGCTTTCTACAACAGCTTTTTTTCATCGACAAGAGCAAAATGCACCATGCAAAAACGTTGCGCGCGCAACTATTTTGCATGGTGCATTTTGCTCTTGTCGATGAAAAAAAGCTGTTGTAGAAAGCCCCTGAGGTTGCTTCTACAACAGCTTTTTTTTCATCGAAATCAGTGTAAAAACGTTGCGCGCGCAACGTTTTCACACTATTTTACATGGTGCATTTTGCTCTTGTCGATAAAAAAAGCTGTTGTAGAAAGCCCCTGAGGGAGAAGTTTTTGAAATCAGACTCTCTTACTATTGTACGTTACCATGACAACCTGCAGGAAGGCAGGCGGGGTGCGACACTCTGTACCAAAAACATAAGTTCGGAATGCTCATTATGCCGAATTTACAATTTAGAAATGACTAGATACGCTAATCCTCAATAAACTAAATTGTATATTGAATGAAATTTAAAAGTCGGGAATAATCATCTGATATAAGGCCAACGCAGAATAGATCTGTAACCGGACCGCAATCGTAACCGTAAGCGTAAGAATGAGTTAGAGAAGGATAAACAATATACCTATCCTTCTTTAACTCATTCTTACGGTTACGCTTACGATTGCGGTTCCGGTTAAAGATTCTATTCTGCGTTGGCCTATATTCTGCATAATGAAGAATATTAGTTTAAACTAATTCTTTTTTTCCACAATTTGATATTATTGTAATTTTTATTTTTGGAATTTCCACTTTACCTATATTTTAATAGCTCGAAAAGAAAATAAAAGAATTGAGATTTAATTGAAATATAATAGAGAATAAATATATATTTACTGAATTAAAACATTAAATAATGATTAAATGTTTGAATTTAATAAAAACGTATTATTAAAAAGTTGCAGTGCGCATTGTACAAAATTTTTATTGATAAGAAAGATGATTAGGCAGAAATTCAATTTAATCAAATGTCAATTTAGAACAAACACTTTTTCGTGCAATTTTAATTTATTGGAATTGTAATTTTCGAGAATATTAATATTGCCAAATCTAATTTTGGTAGAAATCTTCTTTATCAGAATAATCATATGCTCGAATCCTCAAAAAGCCGAATTTTCGTTTTGCCGAAAATTGATGCAACGTCAATATTTGGCGCAAATTTTAAAATGCTGATTTCTGATTGGTCAATTTTAAAACTTGCGCCAAATATTGACGTTGCATCAATTTTCGGCAAAACGAAAATTCGGCTTTTTGAGGATTCGAGCATATGATTATTCTGATAAAGAAGATTTCTACCAAAATTAGATTTGGCAATACTAATATTCTCGAAAATTACAATTCCAATAAATTAAAATTGCACGAAAAAGTGTTTCTTCTAAATTGCCATTTGATTAAATTGAATTTCTGCCTAATCATCTTTCTTATCAATAAAAATTCTGTACAATGCGCACAGCAACTTACCTTTCGAGCTATTAAAATATAGGTAAAGTGGAAATTCCAAAAATAAAAATTACAATAATATCAAATTGTGGAAAAAAAGAATTAGTTTAAACTCATATTCTTCATTATGCAGAATATAGGCCAACGCAGAATAGAATCTTTAACCGGAACCGCAATCGTAAGCGTAACCGTAAGAATGAGTTAAAGAAGGATAGGTATATTGTTTATCCTTCTCTAACTCATTCTTACGCTTACGGTTACGATTGCGGTTCCGGTTACAGATCTATTCTGCGTTGGCCTTATATCAGATGATTATTCCCGACTTTTAAATTTCATTCAATATACAATTTAGGTTATTGAGGATTAGCGTATCTAGTCGAGACGCATGATTTTCCCCTAATCGCCAAGTGGTCGAATGTTCAAATGGTCGAATACCAAATCGTCGAATCGTCATTTTGTCGAATGCTTAAAACGTCGAATTGTCAACTGGTCGAATGCTAAAAACATCGAATCGTCAAATGGTCGAATGTTCAAAACATCGAATCGTCAAATGGTCGAATGCTAAAAACGTCGAATTCTCAAATGATCGAATGCTAAAAACATCGAATCAGCAAATGGTCGAATGTTCAAAACGTCGAATGGTCATTTCGTCGAATGCTCAAAACGTCGAATTGTCAACTGGTCGAATGCTAAAAACATCGAATCGGCAAATGGTCGAATGTTCAAAACGTCGAATCGTCAAATGGTCGAATGCTAAAAACGTCGAATTCTCAAATGATCGAATGCTAAAAACATCGAATCAGCAAATGGTCGAATGTTCAAAACGTCGAATGGTCATTTCGTCGAATGCTCAAAACGTCGAATCGTCAAAAAGTCGAAAAATTTGCTTGGTTTAAATTAATGTTAACTTACATCAAACAAATTTTTCGACTTTTTGACGATTCGACGTTTTGAGCATTCGAACATTTGACGATTCGACGTTATGAGGATTCGACGAAATGACGATTCGACGTTATGAGCATTCGACGAAATGACGATTCGACGTTTTGAACATTCGACCATTTGCCGATTCGATGTTTTTAGCATTCGAACAGTTGGCAATTCGACGTTTTGAGCATTCGACGAAATGACCATTCGACGTTTTGAACATTCGACCATTTGCTGATTCGATGTTTTTAGAATTCGATCATTTAACGATTCGATGTGTTTAGCATTCGATCATTTGAGAATTCGACGTTTTTAGCATTCGACCATTTGACGATTCGACGTTTTGAACATTCGACCATTTGACGATTCGATATTTTTAGCATTCGACTTGTTGACAATTCGACGTTTTAAGCATTCGATCAAATGACGATTCGACGATTTGGTATTCGACCATTTGAACATTCGACCACTTGGTGATTAGGGGAAAATCATGCGTCTCATCTAGTCATTTCTAAATTGTAAATTCGGCATAATGAGCATTCCGAACTTATGTTTTTGGTACAGAGTGGGTGTTTTCGACGTTGACACTCTGAGCGCTCTGAAAGTACGAAACGTGGTTGGTTGGTCTAGGGGAATTCTGAATGTTGATTGGCTAAACTTCAGAATTCATAGTTTCATGCTCTGGTTTCCACACTCTGTATAGCTCGGTATCAAAGGTCCGAGCTATACAGAGTGTGGAAACCAGAGCATGAAACTATGAATTCTGAAGTTTAGCCAATCAACATTCAGAATTCCCCTAGACCAACCAACCACGTTTCGTACTTTCAGAGCGCTCAGAGTGTCAACGTCGAAAACACCCAGTATCGCACCCCAGGCAGGCTGCCTTTCTGGACAATTTTTACAGAAGGTGTGTAAACGCTCCATGAGTTGTTTGATTTAAGTCCTTCAGAAACTTTATATGATAATAATATAATAAAGTTCAAAAATTTACATTATATCAGTAAGTATCTTTTACGAAAATTGAAATTAATAAAAATATGAATCACATTAACGTTTTAAGTAATATATTCTAACGTTTATCAATGTTTTTTATATATTCTTTATATATTATAAAACTTGTAAATGATTTTCCTTTGTGATTTGTTTGAATGATTCTCAAAATTTTAATAAGCATTATTTTTAGGTAATCTGGAAATTTTAAACATTTAAAAGTATCACTTTATTAAAAATTGAATATTTTTGAAATTAAGGAAGAATTTTTGTAACATAACCTGAAAGGTTTATTGTGTCCCATTCTTGGAAACTTTTTCCCTCTGGGCACGGAAACGTCTTTATTCTAGGAACGTTCCTAAAACGTTTTTAGAACGTTTCATGTCTACTACATAACGGCTTAAGAACGTCCAATGTTCTAAAAACGTTTTTAGAACATAAAACGTTTTAAAGACATTATGTAGAGGACATGAAACGTTTTAAAAACGTTTTAGGAACGTTTCTAGAACAAACACGTTTCCGTGCCCAGAGGGTTATAATAATAAGGAAGTGGTTAAAGATCCGGTTAGCCACATTTATAGTTCCGGCTAACCGGATCTTTAGCCACTTCCTAATAATAATAATAATAATAATTTAATGACTACGTGTTTAACGGTGAATTATAAAAAAACAACATTGTTCGCGCTTTCTCTAAACCGTTTTTTTATTATATAATACATTTTTTGTATCAAAAGAATATTTTTATTTGTTGTTGACCTTAAAAGAGCATTGGTAATTTTTATTTAATACAATAATCTTTTTAGGCTTCAGTAGAGTAAAGATGATGATTTGAAATTTATTAAGGTAAATGCGTCACTGCTCGTCAGTGCTTTAGTCGTCGGCAGGTTGTCACAACTTAACCAAAAAATAAGACACACAGTCATTTTATGCATGAATAAACAATATTTCTGGTAAGTTTCAATATCGCGACATCGGATAACAACAATTATTTTGACTTATTATTTCATTTTAATTGAAAATTGAAAATATTTTCGTGATAGGTACGCGAACGCATCATAATGTAGCAAAAACCTTAAGTTTGAGGTTAAGAAACGACGAAAAACTAAAAACATTGCCTTTGACAACTTTTTGCGTTTCGAAAGGTAAATTTGTGTTTATTGTATTTATTATTATTCTTAGTATTATTTAATTGTTTGTTTTACTATTTTTATTTTTACAATTTTACATAAAATAGCAATGATGGTGACTAAAGCAAAAATTGCAGCTTGCTTGTGAAATCGGCACGACTGACGGACACTAAAAATTGACATGGGCCAATTTAATTGCATATTCTAATAACATAAAGTTAATAAGACTTGTTTTCTTTGCAATATTAAATTCTTTATATATTAATGGTCGTAAATTTTAGTATTCGTTAGGCAAAATCTCATTGATAAATAAAAATAAACTATATTTAAATTTGCTGCCGATAACTAAAGCAATTGAATAAAAAAGACTAATGTTTTAGTGTTCGACAGGAGCAATTCCATCTGCAACGATCAACGATTTTTCTGTATTGTTAGCAATTTTCTTGCAAATTTTTTTCCTTGTAGTTTTAAAGATAAGAAATGATAAAGTGAAGACAATTTTGAAAATTTCGAAAAAAATTTGAAAATACACAAATTTTAAAATTTATGTATTTTTTTTAAAAATAAGATAACTCCGGTTATTTTCAATATTTTTAAACAATTTTTTTTCATTTTCTCAGTATATTTAGTACTTTTAAAATAAATTAAAAAAAAATTTTTTTATTAAAAATTGAAAATTTTCAAAATAAAAATTTTTTTTTAGTTTTTGAAAAACACTCCTTCTTCGATTTTTTTATTTTTTTTTATAGTGATAGCCAAAAGTAACAAGAATTTTTTCCAAAAAGTTTTATAGTGGGATCGTGATAGCTTTTCGAGAAATCAATAAAAAAGTCTATGCCGACCCGTTAAGACTGACGCGCTGACGCACGTCGCGCATGCGCTGTGTTCCGTAAGTGTGATTTAGTGTACATAGAAATAAGAGAAGCGCATTTCTGACTATTTGTTAACTTAGTAGCTGACAGCTCCGAGCACTGGATTAAATTCCATTTTTATTTCACATTTTTCTTCAGAAGTACATTTTTTTCCCTTAAATGTTAGGCCATAAAAATTTACATCAGCGTAGTCCTTAAAAGGACTGATTGAAATTTTAATTTTATAAATTTTAACAATTTACAGCAGCGTAGTTCTAAAAAGGACTGATTGGAATTTTAATCTTATAGATTTTAACAATTTACAACAGCGTAGTCCTAAAAAGGACTGATTGGAATTTTAATCATAGGCCTTAAAAATTTACATCAGCCTAGTCCAAGGACTTCTTCTCCATCATTTTTGCAGTCATCAAGACTGAAAAGTTTTGTTTTTAGCACAGAAATTACGCTTTTGAAACTTTCATTCTTTTCTGCTTTCGATTCCTTTTGCTTAAATTGTACAGGCGATGCATTTAAAATCTCTAAGCATTGATTTAAGTGTAAAAAAGCTAATTTTATATCTACATCAGCAAAAATTTCCAGCTCATCATTAGCATCATTATCAAGCACTTCAACATCATTAGAATAAAATTCTTGATTTTCAAACTCCTGATTTTCAAATTCTATACCAATTTCTTTCTTTTAGAAACATTTCGAACGTTTTTTTTTAATTTTCGATGATTTAGTCTTTTTAAAGGATTGCAACAAACCTTATCATACATTTTAGATAAAACTGTTTTAAATATGACGAAAAAATACGTTGCTGATTTTTAAAACGAAAAGACTTAAAATCTAAATACTTAATATCTATGAAAAACTTACCTTCTACAAAAAATTATTTTAAAAATATCTTAAAATAAAAGTATATATTAAACGTCAGATGACATTTAAAAATAAAAAAAATTCGTTGATGACCTTCGAGATATAAAAATTGAATTTAATCCAGTGCTCGGAGCTGTCAGCTACTAAGTTGACAAATAGTCAGAAATGCGCTTCTCTTATTTCTATGTACACTAAATCACACTTACGGAACACAGCGCATGCGCGACGTGCGTCAGCGCGTCAGTCTTAACGGGCCGGCATAGACTTTTTTATTGATTTCTCGAAAAGTTATCGCGATCCCACTACCCAGGTGCGAATTTTCGGTTGGCCCATAGTTGGGCCAACTTTTACAAGGTCGGTCCAACTTCTCGTGCCAGAGGTTGGGCCAACCATACAGATGATAACGGTTGGCCGTCTAATGGCGACGATGGTTGGCCCGACAAGTCATAAGGAAGTTCGCCCAACTTAAAATGCATATGTTGTGCCAGCTATACATTTCAATGGTTGGTCCAAAAACTGACGCCAAAGTTGGCACGACTTTAAATGCGTAAGTTTGGCCAACTTTAACAGCCAAAGGTAAAAAATTATTAAAAAACTAAATTATTTAAACAATTAACACGTTATTACTAGCAAGAATATCAGATATAACCTTTACCTATTATTATTAAACACAATCTCATACATACATTTTCGAAAATATCTACCGCTTGCTGGGATCGAACCCCTAACCTAACGCGCCGAAGACTTATACACTGACCACTACGCTACGCTCACATGGGAGTCCATACCGTTAAATGTATATTAAAGCTGCAACAGTTGGGCCAACCGTGGCCCAGAGTTAGGCCAACCGAGAAAGTTTAAGTCATTTAAACTGTTTTTCACAAAGTTTTGCCAACCGTCGGGCCAACCGTGGCCCAGAGTTAGGCCAACCGAGAAAGTTTAAGTCATTTAAACGGTTTTTCACAAAGTTTTGCCAACCGTCGGGCCAACCGTGGCCCAGAGTTAGGCCAACCGAGAAAGTTTAAGTCATTTAAACGGTTTTTCACAAAGTTTTGCCAACCGTCGGGCCAACCGTGGCCCAGAGTTTGGCCAACCGAGAAAGTTTAAGTCATTTAAACTGTTTTTCACAAAGTTTTGCCAACCGTCGGGCCAACCGTGGCCCAGAGTTTGGCCAACCTAAATTTGTAAGTCATATGAGATACGTTCCCCATAGTTGTGTCGACCTTTGTCGCCAAAGTTGGCCCGACGGTTGGTTATACTCTGCATGTAATGGTTGGCTTGCAAAGTCGGGCCAACTGTGGGCACTAGTACTTGTCAAAGTTGGGCAAACTCTGGCAACCAAAACTTCGCTTGCCAAAGTTAGGCCAACCTTCAAACTCTGGCGGCCAACCTAAATTCGCACCTGGGTATAAAACTTTTTGGAAAAAATTCTTGTTACTTTTGGCTATCACTATAAAAAAAATCGAAGTTTTTCAAAAAAAAAAAAAAAAAAAAAAAAAAAAAAAAAAAATTTTTGAAAATTTTCAATTTTTAATACAAAAAAATTTTTTTAAAATTTATTTTAAAAGTACTAAATATACTGAGAAAATGAAAAAAAATTTTTTTGAAAAATATTGAAAATAACCGGAGTTATCTTATTTTCAAAAAAAAAATACATAAATTTTAAAATTTGTGTATTTTCAAAATTTTTTCGAAATTTTCAAAATCGTCTTCACTTTATTATTTCTTATCTTTAAAACTACAAGGAAAAAAATTTGCAAGAAAATTGAGCCGCCGGATCGTAGAAGGGCACGTAAATTTTTCTCAGCCGAAATCGAAGTCCCCTAGATATTAGTGCTGCCCACGAGACGAGACGATACGAGATTTTATGTAGTATCGTCTCGGTCTCGTTAAATATTGTAATTTTAAGTATCGGTATCGCCAAATATAGTCTCGATATCGTCTCGCTGTCTCGCGAGACTTTAGTTAAGTCGAAGTACATGCATTGAAAAATCCAAATCAAATTTTTTAGTTTTTTATTTTATAGATAAACTATCGAAAAACTATCGGGAACAAAACAAATTTTTATTTATAGAATTAACAATTCCTGTAAGTATTACATTCCATACTGAAACAAACCATACACTGAAAAAAATAATAATGTCAATTTCAGGGATGGCAAGCGTAACCGATAACCGAAAAACAGAAATTTTTAAAAAACCGAAAACTAGAAACCGAAAAAAAATGATCTGAAACAGAAAACTGTAAACCGAAACCCGTATTATAAAAATTTAAAACCCTTTATTTCAAAACCTAAGTTTCGTTTTTTCGATTTTTAATATAAAAGTAAATCTGAATATTACACGAAAATTAAAATCTTTTGGTACAAAAAAATTAATGAAAAAGAAATATTGAACTATGGTATGTCTAATATTGTAAATAATAAGTAGAGGAACCAAATTTGCAGATTATAAATAATTAATGAAAATAAAACAAAATTTTTTTGAAAATAAATTAGAAAAAGATTTTTTAAAATTAATTATGTGTGATCAACCTGTAAAAATACACTAGTGTACCAATTTTTTAGGTAATTAGGTTAAATAATACAGAAGTTAGGGAGAAAAACGTTCTTTCAAAAAATTTCTCCTTGACAACGCTATGGCCATCTTATAAAATATAAAAGAAATTTATAAATAAATAATGAGTAATTAATACTCGTATTTCATTCTAAGTAATCAAAATGCACACAAATATTTTCATTCATATTTTGTCCTGGGAAAACAACCGAAACCTTTAAACCAAAAAACCTAAATTCTTAAGAAACCGTAACCGTAATTATTCAATTTAAAAACCGAAACCCAAATACAGAAACCCTAATTCTTTGAAAGCAAAACCGTAACCGTAATACCAAAACCGATTTTTTTTTTTGAAGAATACCGAAAATAGAAAACTGAAACCGTTAAAATTACGGTTACAAGAAAATTATTCACTTTAAAAATTTAAAGTCAATGGCAACCGAAATTTTAACTGTTCCGGTTTCCTCATTTCGGTATTTTTCTAAAAATAATTCGGTTTCGGTATTTCGGTTACGGTTTTGTTTTCAAAGAATTTGGGTTTCGGTTTTTAAAGTGAATGGTTAATGGTTAATTGGTGGTTGGTTAATTGGTGGTTAATTTTGACATACATGTATGGTTAGGATGTATGGCTGAAACAGCAATACTGTATGTCAGTTCAATATTCACCAATATAATATTTGAGAATTGGCTATATTTATGACAGTACCATAAATATATTTTTTTCAGTGTACCAACTATGACAGTGGCGTTCTTGAAAGGAAAATTTGTTTATTACTTTAGGCGCGATGTTTAAATTCATGAATTTTTTAATTAAGGGGATCCCACATACCGACAATGCAGATCTAAAATGGCTAAAAATCTGCAACGACCGTTTCTTGGAAAATATAAGATATTATGACCTATAAATTTGACAAACTCCCCAGGTGCGAATTCAGGTTGGCCGCCAGAGTTTGAAGGTTGGCCCACGGTTGGCCTAACTTTGGCAAGCGAAGTTTTGGTTGCCAGAGTTTGCCCAACTTTGGCAAGTACTAGTGCCCACAGTTGGCCCGACTTTGCAAACCAACCATTACATGCAGAGTATAACCAACCGTCGGGCCAACTTTGGCGACAAAGGTCGACACAACTATGGGGAACGTATCTCATATGACTTACAAATTTAGGTTGGCCAAACTCTGGGCCACGGTTGGCCCGACGGTTGGCAAAACTTTGTGAAAAACAGTTTAAATGACTTAAACTTTATGGTTGGCCAAACTCTGGGCCACGGTTGGCCCGACGGTTGGCAAAACTTTGTGAAAAACAGTTTAAATGACTTAAACTTTCTCGGTTGGCCTAACTCTGGGCCACGGTTGGCCCGACGGTTGGCAAAACTTTGTGAAAAACAGTTTAAATGACTTAAACTTTCTCGGCTGGCCTAACTCTGGGCCACGGTTGGCCCGACTGTTGCAGCTTTAATATACATTTAACGGTATGGACTCCCATGTGAGCGTAGCGTAGTGGTCAGTGTATAAGTCTTCGGCGCGTTAGGTTAGGGGTTCGATCCCAGCAAGCGGTAGATATTTTCGAAAATGTATGTATGAGATTGTGTTTAATAATAATAGGTAAAGGTTATATCTGATGTTCTTGCTAATAATAACGTGTTAATTGTTTAAATAATTTAGTTTTTTAATAATTTTTTACCTTTGGCTGTTAAAGTTGGCCAAACTTACGCATTTAAAGTCGTGCCAACTTTGGCGTCAGTTTTTGGACCAACCATTGAAATGTATAGCTGGCACAACATATGCATTTTAAGTTGGGCCAACTTCCTTATGACTTGTCGGGCCAACCATCGTCGCCATTAGACGGCCAACCGTTATCATCTGTATGGTTGGCCCAACCTCTGGCACGAGAAGTTGGACCGACCTTGTAAAAGTTGGCCCAACTATGGGCCAACCGAAAATTCGCACCTGGGTCACTTTTTAACATAAATACACAGGGTGAGTATTTTATTTGTTGTAATTATTGAAAAAAAATTTTTCATAAAAAATTAAATATGAACAGTTTTTTTGTAACAGGTCTTTTGACAACAGCTCAAACTGCAACGACCATTTCTCGAAAACATCGAAACAAAATAATTTTTCCATTTGGGAAATTTAATTTAGTAGGAAAATACACAGGATGAGACCCATTTGCCATTCAGAAATAAATAAAAACTTTATATTTCCCAAAGTGTATAAGTGACAGCTGTTCGGTAGCACATGATATTTAATTTACTAACATTAGTTTTTCTTTAATAATTTGAACAAAATATATTTCTCCCATTGTGTATATTTTATCACTAATAAATTTCCACTCGAAAAGAAGACATTATGTCTCATTGTTGTTAATTTAAAGGTAAAAAAATGAAAATTTGTCAGTTTTGGTACCTTTGGCGCCATCTCTTGGTTCTATGTATCACTAAACATCTGTCTGATGTGTTCTTCTTGTTGCAAATTACTATACAAAATAGTTTACATAAATTAAAGTTTTATATTCTTGTTTTCATATAGAATTAATCTTATTAATTGTATTTGTTATTGAAATTAAGTTTGTCAAATGGAAAAGTTATTTTGATTTTGTTGTTTTCAAGGAAAGGTCGTTGCAGTTTAGGCTGTTGGAAACTGCTCATGTTTAACTTTTTATGAATAATTTTTTTTCAATAATTACAACAAATAAAATACTCATCCTGTGTATTTATGTTAAAAAGTGAGTTTTTCAAATTTATAGATCATAATATCTTACATATTCCAAGAAACGGTCGTTGCAGATTTTTAACCATTTTAGATCTGCATTGTCGGTATGTGGGATCCCCTTAATACGCAAATCTATTATTTTTTAAAACAGTAGTTTAAAATTTGAATATAAAAAATGGTTAAATATAAATATTTGACAACATCAATTATAAAAATTCAATAAAAAAATAAATAAAACTACATCTTAGTAAATGAAGAATTTTGAGCTGTTTCACTACATCGAGATATTTCGACTTCGAGAATGACGTCAGATAGCTGGAAGGAAAACAGACGGCACTGAAAAAACCTAGTCTCAAAATGAGTATCATACGCTACTCATTTTGAATTGCAACAAAAATGAGACTCTTTGGTGGCGCCACGTTCTATGGCGTTTAACATAGTCTCATTTTGAGATGCAACAAAAATGAGACTGGGTTTTTTGTGTGGGCACAATGCTATTTTTATGAGAGAAAGTATTTAAAATTCATTAAATTTGTAAACAATGAATATTTTTTATAACTTTAAAAATCTCGTCGAGAGTCTCGGTCTCGTGACATATAGTATCGGTATCGTTTGGATTCATTCAAAACTAGTATCGTCTCGGTATCGTCTCGAAAAACCGAGACGATACGATACGAGACCGAGACTAGTCTTGGTATCGTGGACAGAACTACTAGATATCCAAAATTCGACTTCCGAATTTAAATATTTCATGTACATATCCTTGTAGGAAATTTCATTGCGCATCTTTTTTTCTTATGAAATTTTTTTGTATCTATTACCGTTTTCGAAATATAAGGGAAAAACTGTTTTTTTAAAAAACAAAATTTTAATTGTTTTTTTCACTTCAACTCGCGATTACTCAGTCAATTCTAAGAATTTCTTAATGAAACAAAAAAGAAAATACGCGTTATTTTATCCTACGAGTGACTAAAAAAGAAAAATGATGTTTTAATTATAAATAAAAAAGTTATTAATTTTTTATTGAGATATTGCAAAATTCGTAAACTGAAATTTTCACTAAGCGGGGAAGTTGAGCAAATTTTGAGCATCAAAAAACTTCCAGCGAGAAAGTTGTTTATTTAGGTCTAAACAAGTTTTTCCCGAAAGTTACAGTCGTTGGCGGCTGAACGCCCAACGCGCGTATCTCACCTAATACTTAATAGTAAGATGGAGAGTTTTATTGTGTGTATACATAATACGGGTGAGAAACGCGCGCTGGGCGTTCAGCCGCCAACGACTTTTAACATTCGCCATTTGTTAACTAATTGTTTAATTGAACTGTAACTTTCGGGAAAAACTTGTTTAGACCTAAATGAACAACTTTCTCACTGGAAGTTTTTTGATGCTCAAAATTTGCTCAACTTCCCCGCTTAGTGAAAATTTCAGTTTACGAATTTTGCAATATCTCAATAAAAAATTAATAACTTTTTTATTTATAATTAAAACATCATTTTTCTTTTTTAGTCACTCGTAGGATAAAATAACGCGTATTTTCTTTTTTGTTTCATTAAGAAATTCCTAGAATTGACTGAGTAATCGCGAGTTGAAGTGAAAAAAACAATTAAAATTTTGTTTTTTAAAAAAACAGTTTTTCCCTTATATTTCGAAAACGGTAATAGATACAAAAAAATTTCATAAGAAAAAAAGATGCGCAATGAAATTTCCTACAAGGATATGTACATGAAATATTTAAATTCGGAAGTCGAATTTGCTAACCATACAGAAGAATCGTTGATCGTTACAGATGGAATTGCTCACAGATAAAAACTGTTTGACAAAACAGCATTATAATGTAACTGACGGTAACTAAGGAACAGAAGTGACGACCACTGAACCAACCAATCAGAGCGCACTGCCGGTAACTAACGCAAACAGCTGCCAATTACTGACACAGTCAGTTTTCGTACCTGCCGATTTCTAACGCATCTGCATATTTTCGACTTTAAATGCAAATAAATATTACATAGTATTTGATTTCACAAAAGTGATGTTAATTACTCTTCTTTAAAATCCTCTTTAATCAATAAAATTTGTTTTATTTGAAAAAATTGTCTTTGAAACTGCTAATTAGTAATTTAAAAATTGAAAAATTCCTTAAGCTGCCGAGCACTAACGCATTTACCTTATATGCAAAACCAATGAAATTATCACCTCTTGTGAGTGAGAAAATTTATTTTTCAAGTAGGCATTGCGAATATTCAGTGGAAAAAATGTTTAATAACCAAATTACATTATTTTATAAATCTTCTTTAATCTTAATCTTTATCATTTTTAAATAAACAATTTTTTTTAAGTTTCAGGCATGAAATTTTAGTATGAGATGCAAGTGCTATTAAATAGTACAAATATATTTTTATATTGAAAAATACTTTCAACAAAAGAATACCTAACATTTTTTATTTAAATATGTATTACTACAATTTTACTGGACGGTACTGTTAATTTTAAATCATGGCAATGTCAATTCTAACACTGAAAAAAATCTTTATTGTATTATTAAATACACGGAGAGAGAATATATATTAAATTTTGTAAAAATATTTTCAAATTAGGGAAAAAGTGCGACAAAGCGAAATTTTGATATAAAAAATACTAAACTTTAAAAAAACTTATGTGAAATTTAGTATAATTATATCAAATATCAAGAATATTAATTAAATTCTAATATAACTTTAATAAATTTCACAAAAATATTTTTAAAGTTTAGTATTTTCAATATCAAAATTTCGCTTTGTTGCACTTTTTCCCCAATTTGAAAATATTTTTACAAAATTTAATATATATTCTCTCTCCGTGTATAAACCCAGGGTTAATCTTAACCTAGTAAAGTGAATTAGAATTCCCAGTAAATTCGACCAGTTCCCCTGATCAATTGTATAAATTCAAATTTTGTAAAAGTAACTCTGCATTCCCTGGTCAAATAACCTAGGATAATTAGTTATTTTGAAAATTTTCTGAACTGCGCATGCGTCTATTTATTTTTTGACAGCATTCAGCTCTGCGTCCTTTGTGATTTATGATTATTTCGTAAAACGATTTTTATATTCGTTAATCGTAGTAATTTTTTGTGCAAGAAATATCTTTTCTGCGTATTTCACATTTACCGCTTTCATCGAGCAAATCGAAACAGATAATTAAAATTAAGCTATTATATATGAGGCATTTTACGTGTAATGTCCTAAGTTGAAATTTCAACTTCTTGAAAAAATTGAAGCTCGGGGAATTTATTGTTCTATCAAGTAGAAATGTGCCCCAAAAAATATTTTTGACTTTTTCGAAAATTTGAAGGGGGTAGAGGGGGCCAATTTGACCAATTTTGCTAACACCAGCTACTTTGTGAATTTTTTTTGAACATACTTTAAATGGGAAAAATTTTTTAGAATATGTTTCGGAAAGGTTTTTTCGTCCTCTTTCCAATGGTAAATTTTATTTTTTAATATTTTAAAAATTTACCCCAATTTTTAATAATTAATATTTCAATTTCCCAAAAATTGATTCGTTTTATTTGAAAATAAATTATTGCAAACGAAAGCTGAGGTTTTTTTTAAAATATTAAAAAATAAAATTTACCATTGGAAAGAGGACGAAAAAACCTTTCCGAAACATATTCTAAAAAATTTTTCCCATTAAAAGTATGTTCAAAAAAAAATTCACAAAGTAGCCGGTGTTAGCAAAATTGGTCAAATTGGCCCTCTCTACCCCCTTCAAATTTTCGAAAAAGTCAAAAATATTTTTTGGGGCACATTTCTACTTGATAAAACAACAATTTCCCCAAGTTTCATTTTTTTTTCAAGAAGTTGAAATTTCAACTTAGGACATTACACGTAAAATGCCTCATATACTAGAAATATTAAGTTGCAAATACGCGATTTCTGAATTTTTGCAAACTTTGAAACTTAATATCTCCGTTAAAGAAAAATAAAAAAATTTGGCACTTTTTCACAGCTATTAAATCACACCAAAATCTACAGGCACTAAAAATAGGCCAGTCGGTGAGTGCAAAAAGTGCACAAAAGTGCAACCTGAAAAGTCTCAATAGTTTCTTGTAGTTTGGGGGCCCCATATAAGAGCCGCATGGTTTGCTCTCGATTTTCGGTTGCAAAAAATAGTGTAAACAATCGTCAAAGTTTGAGAAACGTAGTTTTTCGATGACCCTTGCTTCCGGTTAAATTTTAGAGGAAAAAGTTGTTATTGAAAGTTGTAGAGTCTAAAAATACCGTTCAAATGACTGGTCATACGTTGAAAAAGGTTTATTAGTTTAGTTGCAAATGAATTTAAACCATCAAAAATAGCACTTTTTTAATTGTTTAATAACTTTGTTAATAATTATCGAATTTGTTTATAATTTTCCAGAAATATTCTCCTTGCAAAGCTGAATTCCATTTGTTAACTAACAACATGTAATTTTTCAACGGAATTTCCCCACTTTTGGACCAACGAATTTCGTTTTTTTTTCGAGAGTACAGTTTAGGAGTCAAACTTTCATCCCACTTAAATGGAAATTCGATATTTTTTATTTAAATGCATAATAATGGAGATTAAAAAAGGGTACATTTTTTTGTCATAAACAAATGGAATAACTCAGCCAATTTTCTCTTTATCAATTTGGTCTAAACGGCATTAAATTTCATGTATTTTCACAAATTTTTTTCAAAAAAAAAAATCCGACTTAGGTTCAAGGTTGAGAGAGTTAGTTTTTTTATTTCAAAAATTTCCTGACTAGTTAATTACTAATATTTTTAAATGAAATTTGCACCATCTACAGTTGAATACACGTATTTTATGAAAAAAAATTAATTGTTATATTTTAGGCTTTTATTTTTCATTTATATCAAGTAAAAATACATATGGGCGATTCCACGTGAGATTTTAGTCGACCTCTTAAAATCGGCAAAAAATATTTTTTTTCTATTCTGTATAAAAAAAAACAGATACGTATTTTTTTATTTTTGTTTAATTGTTAAAATTTTCGAGTAATGAATTTTCGAAATTTTGCACTTTTAACCGTAGACCTATATTCAGTAGCTTATAAGTCCGAAAATATTGAGTTTAGAAAAAAGTTGTCAAAGAACGATAGTTTTAGTTCTCTTTCGACTTTTAGGAAATGAAAACAAAAAATTTTTTTTTTATTTTTTATTAAAAAAATAAAAAAAATTTATAAACAAATTAATTTTTTTTATCTTTGGGTATGATAAATTTTTAATTTTCTTTTTTCAAAACATACCTGTAAATGATAAGAAGGTTTTGCAAAAAGTTCCAGAGTGGGCCTGACAAGTTTAATGGGTTAAAAATGATAATTAAGCTGCCCGTGCAGGTCGCACGCCCGCGGCGCAATATGATTTTTTTACAATTTACTATTAAAAATTGTCTAGAGCCTGCAAATTTAATAATAATCAAAATCCGATAAAATTTGTAGGGTCTATACAATTTTTAATAGTAAATTGTAAAAAAATCATATTGCGCCGCGGGCGTGCGACCTGCACGGGCAGCTTAATTATCTTTTTTAACCCATTAAACTTGTCAGGCCCACTCAGAAACTTTTTGCAAAACCTTCTTATCATTTACAGGTATGTTTTGAAAAAAGAAAATTAAAAATTTATCATACCCAAAGTTGAAAAAAATTAATTTGTTTATAAATTTTTTTTATTTTTTTAATAAAAAATTAAAAAAAAATTTTTTGTTTTCATTTCCTAAAAGTCGAAAGAGAACTAAAACTTTCGTTCTTTGACAACTTTTTTCTAAACTCAATATTTTCGGACTTATAAGCTACTGAATATAGGTCTACGGTTAAAAGTGCAAAATTTCGAAAATTCATTACTCAAAAATTTTGACAATTAAACAAAAATAAAAAAATACGTATCTGTTTTTTTCCGATACAGAATAGAAAAAAAATATTTTTGGCCGATTTTAAGAGGTCGACTAAAATCTCACGTGGAATCGCCCATATATAGTTTTTTCAACTCATGGACGGCGGAGTGGGGGTACTCAGTGGCGCGTGTAAAAAAATTTTAGATACTGTATTATTTTTAATATTAACACGCTCTGAAATGGTAAGCAGTTTGAATTTTTACAAACTTTTATTAGAATATTTTCACGAAGGTTTCCGAACAGTTCCGTCCACAACCGAAGACAGTTAATGTTAGGCGAACACTCAGCAAACAACCGAGCGTCATCATCGTCTTGAAAGTATTTTGTTAAAAACGTTTCAAAAGTTATTAGTGATCAAACAATTGAATTGTGTAATAATATTATGATAAATCATATATTAATTTATATACATATGTATTATATAAGTATACACGTGCCTAGTAACGCATTTTGTATACCCCTACATATATATATATATATATATATATATATATATATGCTATATATATATATATATATATATATATATATATATATATATATATGATATATATATATATATATGCTATATATATGTAGCGTCACCTAATCTTCACTTTTAGTATAAAGCTTTAGAAAAGATTAAAAAAACTTTAAGACTTATTACCAAAAGTGACGTTGACTATGTCTTTTCATAATCTTTATTAGAATTCTTCTAACTATACCTCGATTATCCCTAAATTCTTACGTTTTATTAGAAATATCAAAATACGATAAAATAATTTTTCTAACTAAAAGTCTCTCCGTGCACAGTATAATAAACATCATTTTCTTTTTCTTATATCTTCTGTAGAGAAACAGGAATCTTCACGAAACCTTTTAAACTGGATTTGCTTTAAAATTATACATTTATTTTAATTGAAATTTCCTTGGGACCTCTACTCATTAATTATTTACTAAATATGAAAAATTATATAAATTTAACCTGATTTTCATTGAATTTTAGTTTTAATGACCAGACTGAAGTTTGTTTTCTTTAAACGAATGATAAGGTGATGAAACAAAACCGTAACCGAAAGATTGAAACCTAATTTATATATTAATAAATACTAATGATAGCCCTTTGTTAAAAAAAATAACTGGAAAATAGATTTTGTAAGTAAATGAATTTTATATTTCACTACACTCTCTAAATTTGAATAAGCGAAATTATATATACGCTAATTTATTAGTAAAATTTCACTGATTTTTTTAGCGAAATTTCACTAGTTCACAGCGTATATAAGCTAATTGGAATCAGTTGTATACTTATCGCTGTTTCAGATTTAGAGGGCAAATTTTAAAAATTTGTAAACTTTATTAGAATGTTTAAAGTGTAAATTAAATGTTTTCCATTTTCAATATTCTTTGTTATAAATGTACAATAGAAACCAAAATTGTTAATATTAAATAATATTTCACGATCAAAATTACATTTTCATTGCTGATTAAATACGCCCCGTGTAGTAATTTATTACGCCCCGGCCCAAGGCGAAATTGCTCACTTCTAGTGCTGCCCACGAGACGAGACAATACCATGCAAAATCTTGGTCTTGTCTCGCTTTTTACATTCAAAGTCTCGTCTCATGGGCAGCACTACACCTTGCATTTCTCCAAAAACGTTGTTCTAGAAAAAAGTATGAGTGATATTAGGGAGAACTTTTTTTATTTGAAAACTGAGATGTTAGGCTAACTTTTCCATATGATGAAATTTTTTAGTAAAGCAGGAATTACGAAGTTAAGTAACAAAAAGTGAAAAGTGATCCATTACGCCCCGGTCTCACCTTATATCCTAACCAGAACTTTTCTGGTTAGGTTAACCAGAATTCTAGATACTATAACCACAATTCTGGTTGTTTTAACTAGAATATCGTGATAAATATTCCCTAACTAGAACATTTTTTAGTGTACTTATAGCTGTTTCAGATTTAGAGAACAAACAATGAAATCAGCAAAAAATCTAATGTAAAACCCTCAATTTTTTCTATTTCTGACAATAATTGAGGGTTCCGATCAAAGAACTCGACGGACGCTCGGACTGGTCGCTCGAATGCCAGTCGAGACGGTCAAAATAGCGAAAAAATATCAAAAAATTAAATATTGAAACACACTACCATTTAGAGCATAAAAGAGCGCAACTTTTTTTGTCTTTGAAATTTTTTTGTAGGATTATTATTTGTGATAATAATGGACAAAAACTGAAATTTTTTCATTTTTCAAACTCATTGAATTTCAAAACATAAATCGTTTTTTCTCAAACCATTCTTCATAAAATTAATAAAAAATTAGTGTACTTACGCATTGGGATCTACTGAAGACGATTAAACTATTAAAATTTGTTAAAAATTTTATTAATAAGCAGGGCTAATAAAAATCATGATTTTTTTAAAAAAATAAAAAAAATCAGATTTTTTTTATTTAAATCATTTTTTAATACTATTTTTTAAATATTTATTTTTTTAATATTAGGAATTAAAAAATTAATAATAGGGTGCATACAAAATTTCATTTTTAGAATTTCCTGATTTTTCCTGACTAATTTTTCATTTTTCCTGATTAACAAATTTTTAAATTATTATTTAATACTCTGCATTACTAATTAAAATTTTAATAATGCAATTCAATTCAATTCATGTTTATTCTGCATATAAAAATACATTTTTGTGGCACAAGAGTTCCGCTTAACTTTACACTTAAAAAAAAATCTTATAAAAATTTATTAATGCTTTTTAAGTAACAATTTTATTTATAAAAAACATAAGACATTTGAAAAATGTTTGTTTAATTATTAAATATTATACAAAAAAAGTCTAAATACAAAAACTAAGTTTATCAAAGTTTTTTAATTTGTGGTTTCTTTCGATTAAAATTTCCTGACTTTTAAAGAATTTTTAAAAATTCCCTGTATTTTTCTGACCAACTAAATCTCTGATTTATAATTGTTTTTATAATTTGTGGCTACCCTTATTAAAAAATACATATATAAATTCTTGTTACAATAAAATTTGTTTTAAAAAAGTTTAGAAAATCTTAACAAAATACTGATATTTAATGCTTCTTTGACTCAAATATAAAATACAGATTTTTTATCTTTCAATAACTTTCGCCAAATAAACAAAAAATAATAATTATTATTTTCTTATATTCATTATATTATCTTTATAAGATATTCTTTTTTACTTTTATTTAATTAAAAACTTTTAACAAAAATTCTAATTTTGTATCCTTTTCGGTTTCTAATGCATTTCCCAGTTTGATTTAAATCATGATTTAAATGTCAAGATTTAAATCAAGATTAAAATCATGATTTAAATCATTGCAGCCCTGTTAATAAGTTATTTATTAATGTAAACAAACTCGTGTCGGTAAATACGATTTCTCTACTTTGACGAGAAAAAGTGTGCTAGGAACTTTCGAGTTAACAGAACTCTCAGTGAGAAATTTGTTTTTTAGTATATTAAAAAGTTTTTTGAAAATTTTCAAGCCGTTTCATTGAAAACTTTAGAAAATATAATCGTTTTTCAAAAATGGAATTTACGCGTCAGCGTCACCGCCACCACAGAAAACGTGCCCATGTAGAATGATTTGCGGAAATTTTCCGCAAATTTTTTTTTTTACAGAAATTATTCGGAAATCTTCCGGAAATTTATTTTTTTAGTACGGAAATCTTCCGGAAAATTTCCGGAAATTTATTTTTTTTACGGAAATCATCCGGAAATCTTCCAGAAATTTATTTTTTTTAACGGAAATCATTCGGAAAATTTTCGTAAATTTATTTTTTTACGGAAATCATCCGGAAATATTCCGGAAATTTATTTTTTTTACGGAAATCATCCGGAAAATTTCCGGAAATCTATTTTTTACGGAAATCATCCGGAAATTTATTTTTTAACGGAAATCTTCCGGAAATTTATTTTTTACGGAAATCATCCGGAAATCTATTTTTTACGGAAATCATCCAGAAATCTTCCGGAAATTTTTTTTTACGGAAATCATCCTGAAATCTTCCGGAAAATTTCCGGAAATCTATTTTTTACGGAAATCATCCGGAAATTTATTTTTTAACGGAAATCTTCCGGAAATTTATTTTTTACGGAAATCATCCGGAAATCTATTTTTTACGGAAATCATCCAGAAATCTTCCGGAAATTTTTTTTTACGGAAATCATCCTGAAATCTTCCGGAAAATTTCCGGAAATCATCCGGAAATTTATTTTTTAACGGAAATCTTCCGGAAATTTATTTTTTACGGAAATCATCCGGAAATCTATTTTTTACCGAAATCATCCAGAAATCTTCCGGAAATTTTTTTTTACGGAAATCATCCTGAAATCTTCCGGAAAATTTCCGGAAATCTATTTTTTACGGAAATCATCCGGAAATCTTCCGGAAAATTTCCAGAAATTTAACTTTTTTTTAACGGAAATCATCCGGAAAATTTTCGGAAATCTATTTTTTTTACGGAAATCATCCAGAAATCTTCCGGAAATTTACTTTTTTAACGGAAGTCATCCAGAATCTTTCTGCAAAATTAATTTTATTTTACGGAAAACATCAGGAATTTTTTCGGAAATTTATTTTTTAAGGAAATCAGTCGGATTTCAGTGACACTTGTACACTGAAAAAAAATTTAATTGAATCAAGAAAATTTGAATTGGTTCAAGTAAATATCGGGATTGCATAGGGTCAATCCAATTATGCGATTGGCTCAAGAAAATGATTTTCTTGACATAGTATGCTTGGTTGGAGAGCATATGTTCTTGATCCAAGAAAATATGGAATTTGATCAAGAAATTGTGTAACTTGTAAGAAATTCAAAATATATTAATTCAATATCATTTGTGTATCAAATCAAGTAAATGGTTTACTTGTATTAAGAAAATATTTTCTTGATTTAAGGGGATCCCACATACCGACAATGCAGATCTAAAATGGTTAAAAATCTGCAACGACCGTTTCTTGGAATATGTAAGATATTATGATCTATAAATTTGAAAAACTCACTTTTTAACATAAATACACAGGATGAGTATTTTATTTGTTGTAATTATTGAAAAAAATTATTCATAAAAAGTTAAACATGAGCAGTTTCCAACAGCCTAAACTGCAACGACCTTTCCTTGAAAACAACAAAATCAAAATAACTTTTCCATTTGACAAACTTAATTTCAATAACAAATACAATTAATAAGATTAATTCTATATGAAAACAAGAATATAAAACTTTAATTTATGTAAACTATTTTGTATAGTAATTTGCAACAAGAAGAACACATCAGACAGATGTTTAGTGATACATAGAACCAAGAGATGGCGCCAAAGGTACCAAAACTGACAAATTTTCATTTTTTTACCTTTAAATTAACAACAATGAGACATAATGTCTTCTTTTCGAGTGGAAATTTATTAGTGATAAAATATACACAATAGGAGAAATATATTTTGTTCAAATTATTAAAGAAAAACTAATGTTACTAAATTAAATATCATGTGCTACCGAAGAGCTGTCACTTATACACTTTGGGAAATATAAAGTTTTTATTTATTTCTGAATGGCAAATGGGTCTCATCCTGTGTATTTTCCTACTAAATTAAATTTCCCAAATGGAAAAATTATTTTGTTTCGTTGTTTTCGAGAAATGGTCGTTGCAGTTTGAGCTGTTGTCAAAAGACCTGTTACAAAAAAACTGTTCATATTTAATTTTTTATGAAAAATTTTTTTTCAATAATTACAACAAATAAAATACTCATCCTGTGTATTTATGTTAAAAAGTGAGTTTGTCAAATTTATAGGTCATAATATCTTATATTTTCCAAGAAACGGTCGTTGCAGATTTTTAGCCATTTTAGATCTGCATTGTCGGTATGTGGGATCCCCTTAAGAAAATTATAGATTTCAATCAAAAAAATATTTTCTCAATTCAAGTAAATTATTTAATTGAATCCTCCCCCCCTTCCCCCATCCTATGATTTCTAATACTTAGGTAAAACATTTTTATTATTTATTTAATTAACATTTATATTTTTTATTTAAATAATTAAATAATTGTTGTTTTCCATATATATTTACATTTAATTTATACTTAACACAAATACAACCTTGAAAGAAAGTTTTCCACGGTCGGAGGAATCGAACCCGGGTTTCACGCGTCAGAAGCCGTACCGTTGCCACTATGCCATCCAAGCCTCAATGGATAGTTTTCAAAAACTGCTATTTAAGTTGCACATCCATTTGAAGAAAAATATTTTCTTGGATCAAGAACACCGTCATTGTGTTAAGTAAAAAAAAGTTTCAAAGCAAATGAATGAAATGATTTGATTTAAGAAACACGAATTCTCTAGACAATACTTTACTATTTCCCTTAAGAACATAATATTATTGCCGCTAGGTGGCTACGTATTAGCACGTGTTTTGATTTACGGAGATTATTTATTCATTATAGTGAAGTTATACTGCAGTTTACGGTTATAACACACCATTGTTCTGGTACATTGTTTATTATTGACATTATAAACTTATTGTAGTAAAGTTTGACTACTTTTCTTAAGATTTATATTACTATTCGAAATTCTAACCTCAAAAACTGTTACAATGTTTGCATCAAGTGAGGAAGTTAAGTGTTTTAAGTGTGGTAAAGAAATATCGAGAGCTACCCCTACTGTATGCGTGGGTTGTCACACAGTTTATCATCCCGATTGTGCAATTGCCCTGCCCACATTATCAAACGGAGCATTCGCAAGGTGTTGTAAACCACGTTCATTATCTCCAGCTTCTGCTACATCTGCAAATTTCGATACAATTATGACTGCTATACATGATCTCAATGCATCAATGAATACAAAATTTTCTGAGACTAATATGAAACTCGATGACTTTCTGTTGAGATTGAGTACCACTGAAGGTAAGGTCAACGATTTGTGTGTTCGTCTTGATGTGGTTGAGGGAAAACTAAATGATACGTGTGATGTCACTACAACCACAAATAAATGCTTGGAAGAAATTAACGATCGGGCAGAAAGAAAGCGTAATCTAATTATGTTTGGTCTTCCTGAGCATGAAACCTCCCATACTGATACCGTAGATACTAACAACACAAATGACAAACTCCGTTCCCATATAATAAATGCTTTAAGTAAATATATGTCGTGTAGTGAACTTAATAACGCAAATATACTGAGACTTGGCACTGTTGCGCAGGCACAGAATTCAAGGCCCCGACCCGTCAAAATAATATGTGCGACGGAGGAGAAGGCACAAGTGATGTTCAAAACGTTTGTAGCTGTCAAAAGGGACCCGACTTGTTCTCAAGATCTGAAGAATATCTGGATGACAAGGGACAAAACAAAAATGCAAATAATGGGTGATTTCAATGTCCCACATATTGATTGGAATCCTAACTGCGTTGACGATGTATCGCATTTATTATCTATTGAACTACAAAATAATAGAGTTCGAATTGCTGCAGAGTTCATTGACACTATAAATTTTTTATGCTTATCGCAATTAAATAATACTTACAATTCTCATGGATCACTTTTAGATTTGGTTTTTGGTGACAGTGATACTTTTTCTGTAAGCGTCTCAAATGATAGCATTCTACCGATTGATAGCTATCACCCGCCTTTGTTAATTAACATTAATATTAATATAAATAATAATATTCATGAAAACAATTGCGACAATGTTAAATATGATTTTAGTAAGGCCAATATTGCAGGAATAACATCTTTTCTTAACTCAATTGTTTGGAGTGCAGTGTTGGATGGGAATGACATAAACAAATCAATCGATATTTTTTACAATTATTTACACAATGCATTGAATGATTTTGTCCCATTAAAATTTGTTCACGATTCATCATTCCCGCCATGGTTTACGAGTAATCTTAGACAATTAACATTGAATAAAAAAATTGCTCATATCAAGTACAAGAGGTCTGGAAGTGTGAATGACTATTTTTTGTTTTCTAAACTAAGAGCCGATTGTAAAAAACTTTCTAAATTATGTTATAATAATTTTATTACGACCACGGAATATTCAATAACTAATAACCCTAAATACTTTTTGAAATATATTAACTCTACACGCCAAAGTCATACATTGCCATATACTATGTATTTGAAAGATAATTACTGTGATAACTCTGTTGATATCGCCAATTTATTCGCTACACATTTTAGCTCTGTGTATAATAATCCTGATGTTCCGTTATCTGAAACAACTTTTCTAACTAATGGTGAGGTGAATATGCAACCCTTAATTGTTACCAGAAATGATATTTTTAAAAAAATTAAAAATTTAAATGTAAACAAAGTGCCGGGACCTGATAAAATTCCCCCTTCACTTATCCATTCATGTGGATTTGCTTTCGTTGAACCACTTTTTGTTTTATTTAATCAATCTCTTAATCAGTCAGTATTTCCTTTTGAGTGGAAAAAAGGCATAATAAGCCCGGTCTACAAAAATGGTGACAAAAATAATGTGCAAAATTATAGACCTATCACTTTACTAAGTGCAATTCCTAAGATTTTTGAAAGCTTAATTTCTGATTACATTTACACTTCTATATCTGACACGATAATTGCTGAACAACATGGTTTTTTTCGTGGTAGATCAACGACCACAAATATGGGTACATTTGTTAATTATTTATTACCTAATTTGGAAAAGGGTTATCAAGTTGATACAATATATGCTGATTTTTCCAAAGCATTTGATAAAGTGGACCATAGAATTATTATCAAAAAACTGGAAATCATGGGTATACCTTTGGATCTAATTTTGTTTATTAAAAGTTATTTAACAGACAGATATCAAGTAGTAAAAGTGAGAGGGGTTTTTTCTAGTGCCTTCTTAGCAACATCTGGTGTTTCACAGGGATCAAATCTTGGACCACTACTCTTTATTATCTACATGAATGATATTAAAATGGTTTTTAAGAATTCTCTCTTTTTATTATATGCTGATGACCTTAAATGTTATAAATTGATTAGCCCTGAAAACCCCTGTCAAGATAAAAATAAACTGCAAACTGATATAGACTGCTTAGGTAAATGGTGTGACAACAATTTGATGCCAATAAATATGGACAAAAGTTCTATTATTTCTTTTTCTAAAAGGCAAACATTGCTATATTGTTATACCATTGGTAACCAGGAGTTTATGAGGGTTCATCAAGTGCGAGATTTGGGTCTACTAATAGATAGTAATGTTTGTTTTAATGATCATATATCGGAAGTGATTTCTAAGTCCCTGAGAATGCTCGGATTTGTAATGAGAAGTGCCTCTTGTTTTCATAGTCTAAGTACACTTAAGGTCTTATATTTTTCTCTTGTGAGATCCTTATTCGAGAATCTGTGGGTGATTTGGGTACCATTTTACACGTGTTATATGATACGAATTGAGTGAGTGCAGAATAGATTTCTTCGATTTGCAGCGAAACAGGTTGGAATTCCTTTCGATAGGTATACCCATGAATACGCTAATCTACGTAAATCTATTGGAATGCTAAAGTCGAGATTTATGTTTTCAGATATGGTCTTTTTATATAAATTATTAAATGGCAAAATTGATTGCCCGTCTTTGTTGTACAGAACAAATTACGGGTCACATTCACTAATTAATAGACTTAGTAGAGAGGCAAACGAACTTTCTGTAAATGTAGATTTCTTTGATGAAAATGAAAGAAGATTCACCTCTCTATTACGGAAAATTCTGTTACTTGAAAATTAGTGGCATACCTAGTTTTTTAAGTGATTTAATGTATATGCATAATTAAATATTATGTTAAAAGTACTTTTGTACGAAAGGGCATGTCCCGTTTATAATTAAAATAAATAAATAATATTCTTGATTCAATCCTTTTTGGTACTTCAGATAAGTAAAATATTTGATTGTAATAATAACATATTTACTTCCACCAAGTACTGAATTATTAATACAAGAATGCTCATAATTACTTGGCACAAGCAAATAAATTTCTTTCTTCAAATAAATATGGGATTGATTCATATAAATATTTCACCGATTTTAAAAATAATTTTTTAATATTCTGGAATATGGCCCAATTTTTAAAAATTGGATTTTTTCCGAGCATAGAAAAAATGACGATCTACGGAAATAGTTATTTTTTATTTTAAAGTAACTACACTACCGTCCGAAATTGTGCGAACGCTAACATTTCGAGCTATTAAAAAACACACCCGCACAGAAACAGTGATAACTCGGTTAAAAATGAAGCTAGATGCTTTTATTAAATTGCATTGGAAAGCT
This sequence comes from Leptopilina drosophilae, assembly GCA_032873175.1. Classification (NCBI taxonomy): domain Eukaryota; kingdom Metazoa; phylum Arthropoda; class Insecta; order Hymenoptera; family Figitidae; genus Leptopilina; species Leptopilina drosophilae. The sequence goes on along the minus strand of CM065484.1, from coordinate 23,265,985 downwards.
TATTAAATTTCCAATGAAATGCCACTATTTTAAGTTGTATTGCATAAATAGAAAGCGAGATATCGTGTTATGAAGACAAAAAAATAATTCTATTTTTTTCGGAATTTCTTACTCTGACTTTGACTCCTGGCACAGTTTAGCAAAGTTTATGAAAAAAATTGTTACTTTTACAGACTATTCCTTGTAACCTAAGCTTTAAATAGAGACCAAGAACAACAAAAAATATTTACGGGTTCCCGAGATATTACAAAAAGAGTCGGACCGTGCCAAGCAGAATTTTTAATCATCGATTTCTCTAATTCGCCGTTGAGTCAATTACTTGTCTGTGAAAAAAGTGTCGAAAATTAATTTTACCAAGTACATTCTTACTGGGATCCACTTTTTAAATATCGATATATAATAAATTAAATTAAAAAGTGGATCCCAGTAAGAATGTACTTGGTAAAATTAATTTTCGACACTTTTTTCACAGACAAGTAATTGACTCAACGGCGAATTAAAGAAATCGATGATTGAAAATTCTGCTTGGCACGGTCCGACTCTTTTTGTAATATCTCGGGAACCCGTAAATATTTTTTGCTGTTCTTGATCTCTGTTTAAAGCTTAGGTTACAAGGAATAGTTTGTAAAAGTAACAATTTTTTTCATAAACTTTGCTAAACTGTGCCAGGAGTCAAAGTCAGAGTAAGAAATTCCGAAAAAAATATAATTATTTTTTTGTCTTCATAACACGATATCTCGCTTTCTATTTATGCAATACAACTTAAAATAGTGGCATTTCATTGGAAATTTAATAAGCTTTCCAATGCAATTTAATAAAAGCATCTAGCTTCATTTTTAACCGAGTTATCACTGTTTCTGTGCAGGTGTGTTTTTTAATAGCTCGAGATGTTAGCGTTCGCACAATTTCGGACGGTAGTGTATTTCAAGATAATTTAACGTCGAAAATTATTTTTTTTAAAGATGGATAATTTAACCTTTAAATGTTACTGTTGTAAAGTATCAACAAAGTTTTAAGGATTGTTTTTCTTAACTATTACTGAGAAACAAATAAATAATTTAAAGTGATTGGGAATGCGTACGCAATATTTCAGGATTTGTAGTTTGAGGACTTGTGTTAGAAATTTCTAATTTTAATTCTGAGCCTTTTTTCCACTGGCAGACATAAGAATATGTTAAGTTCTATATATTTCAGTTCATTCTTAGAAATAAACGGAATTGAAAGGAATTTAACATTAAAAAATTATGAAGGAAAAAAAAGGTATTTTTAAACGTTTTTGAGGAATTTTTTTGTTCATTTACACGGTGAGAAAAATCAAGCGTTTAAACAGCAGTTGTTTAAACAGCATATAAACAGCACTGTGCTGTATATACTCGATTTGTAGAAATCTATGCTAAAAAAAGTATAGATTTCTACTCTTTTAGCATATATTTTTGTGAAAGGAATGCGGAAACTTTCTGGAAGCGGTTTCCGGCAGTTTGCTAGAAGCCATTTCCGGCAAATTGCCGCAAAATTTCCGGAAATTTTTTCTCTTCTGAAAGTTAATTTCTTCTAAAAAGGTTCCGGATGATTTCCGCAAAAAAAGATTTTCCGGAAAATTTTCGTATAAAAAAAATAAATTTCCAGAAAGTTTCCGTAAGATTTCCATACAAAAAAATAAATTTCCGGAAATTTTCTGAATAATTTCTGTACGAAAAAAATTTGCGGAAAATTTGCGGAAACCCTTCCACATGGGGGGATGTGATACCTTAAGGGCAAAATCGAAAGAGGCTACCGATCTTTCCCATATTATTCATAATGTGTTATATAGGTGATTCTCCACTAAAAGGTAATTTTTAACTACGGTAGCGTTTATCTAAAAATCTTAATTTTTTTGAAAATTTTCTATACACGGAAAAAAGTACAACTGAATTTAAGAATTTTTTCGCCATATCAGTTAAACAATTCGTCCAAAACGAGCCACCGATATTGGCATTATCAGCAGAATCGTGATATTCAATTTTATTTAAAAGACAACCTAACCCTATAGTGACAGACACAATTAAAATTGTGTGAAAAGTAAAATTAAATGCGCATTTTTAATTTTTTTCAATCACATGTTTCAAATGACAACCATTTGAAAGTAAATTATTGAAATTAATACAGTTTTAACACTGAAAAAATACAAAAGTTTATATATTTATGCTGTCAGAGATATTTCTTGGTAAGAACAATAATTTTTCATATATTTGCAATATAGCTGATGAATTGCACTCAACTGAAGTTCACTTTCACTGAATTGGCTAAACATTCAGCTAATGTAGTGAAGCTTAATTCACAACGTTGGTTATGTCGTCTTTTATTTTAATTATATTCTCAAAATTGCTCGTTCGCGTCATACAATTTTTTTCCGTGTGTAGATCTTTATCATTTATGATAAAGCTTGAAAATAATTATTTTGTAAATATTTGAGATTAAATTTATCTTTTAATATTATATAGGCTGTTTTTGGCACTCGCCCCGAGTGAACTCCAGGTTAATGGTAACAGGTTAGACTAACAGAATATTTTTGATAATTAGATAATATTTAACTCGGGGTAACCCTGGGTGAGTGCCGAAAACAGCCATAAACAATTTTAAATATTTTCGTTCAGAAGTTAAGTAATAAGTTTAAAAAAATCATGCTTTGTCCATTAATAATATAAATAGTGTAAAGAACAAATAAATTATATTCTAAAAAAGCTTATATTAAACGACAATTATGTAATTTTACAAAACATTTTAACACAAAACAATTTTTAACGATGTGTGGTAAAGAAATAAATTTTCAAATAATAATAAACACTAAAATTGAAAAGTAGCATATATTTATTAAAACTGAGGCCTGAATTTAAAAGAAATAAATTTGTCTCGACGAAAAAAATGTTTAATATTTGTTTTATTATTGTAACTACTTTAATTAATAATTAAAAACTTATTTTTACTCAAACCTGTTATTTATATGTTGGAGGTTAATAACATTTTTCATAAAAAACAAAACATTTTTATTACGCGAATTAAAATTAAGCACCGGAGTTTACAAAGCAAAAAAAAATTTATTATAGCTATAAAAATGAATAAAATGAAACAATACTTTTAGAATATTAAAGAGATTTGATTACTTTAAATCACTGTCATTTTTATTTTTTTATTGGTTAAGAATTCAGTAATATTAGTAATTTTTTATAGTTTAAAGTCTTAAAATGATATTTCTTTATCAAAATTTAACATAAATACAACTTTTAAATTTAATTGTATAAATTGGAAGAAAAATCGAAATAAGAATGGGAATATAGAAAAATAGAAAACACATTATTCATAACGTGTTTTTTTTATTTGGAATTGGAGTTTACATGTTCAAATATAAACTTCAATTCCAGATAAAAAAATAGTGGGGAAAGTATTAAAAAAATATTTTTACACAAATTTAATAACGAAAATTGGGAAACAACACAAAAAAACTTACTATTTAAGATGAACTTTCGAATGGAAGAAATAAAAAGAGGCAGAAAAAAACATGAGATTTGATTATTTTTATACATTTTAAGTAGTCTTTTTATTCCGTGATTAATACATAAATATGATATAAACAATATATTATCTAAGTTAAATAAATTATATATATATATATATATATAAATTAAAATTCCTCTTTAAGGCATTAATTGCAAAATATGTTATTGCTTTAACGTTTTCTACATTCGGGTTATTTAATATATTAATCCAATCATTCTTCCTAATCTCAATTTCATCATTTGGGAAAAGATACCTAGTTCTTATATCATTATATTTTTCACACTCTATTACAATATGATAAAGTTCTTTCCCCTTCAGGCCACACTCTCCATAGAGACATCCACATCCCAACTTAAAAACATTGTTTTTGTATATAATCCTAGTACAGTAATTATTCATTAATCGAATCTATGCTATGACTTTCTTGAATATAATAGGTACTTTTAACTTTAAATATAATTGTGTTCCTACTCTCGAATCAAGGTGCGGGAGAATCTGGAGAGACTGCGACCTTCCGAGAGAGTTTACATCTTTGTCTTGAAGCGAGTTATTATACTTTTCTATTAATCTACATTTATTCTCCTTTATGTATTGGTGATCCCAGAGTAGAGTTTCTTCTATCGTCTCAAATATGTTTTCTACATGTTTACACCAATTATATTTATATGTGTTTTTCTTAGTTTTCGCTAAAGGTATAAGTTTCAGTAAACAAATTTTTGGAAGTCTATTGCTTTCCATATTCAAAATTTTTTCAATTAAATTAAGGGTGAGTTTAAATACTTTGGTAGACAATCTACTTACTCCAGTTTCAAGCCTAATTGCATAGCCTGGGGTATTTGGTGGAATCAAAAGAAGTTTTTTATAAAAAGTTGTTTGTTTTTTTTCTATTTCCTGGAGAAATCGTAACCCCCAAATTTGAATTGCATAAAATAGAGTGCTAGAAACTAGACTATCAAATAATTTAGGTATCGTTTCCCAAATGTCTACCTTCATTTTATTTATGAGAGACAACGTCGAACTCGCAGCTAATTTCGCAGATGTAATTGCGTTTTTTAATGCTCCTTTAGAAGAAGCATTTTGCATTTGTTGAATGCCTAAATATGTATAATTTTTTACGATATCAATTTTAACATCTCCATATTTAAAATTATAATTTCTACTTTTCGCATGTCCACCCTTTCCATAAATAATAATTTTTGTTTTTGATTCGTTAACTTCTAGTTCATTGCACAAACAATACTTTCGTAGTGATTTTAGTATTTTTTGTAGCTTTACATAAGATTCCGCAAATAGAACAATGTCATCTGCGTATGCCAGAAGAATGATTTCAGTTTGATGATCAATTGAAACCCCATTTATCCCTTCTAATTTTAAAAATTCTTCTAAGTCTGACATAAACAGAGAAAACAGCAGCGGGCTACTTACTTCCCCTTGTAGTACACCTTTCGTTACATTTACCGCTTTTGATGTTTTTCCGTTGTACTTTACCGAAACATTTGCTTTTGCATAAAAGTCCATAAATATTTTAATTATTTTGTATCCCAATCCTACTTTATATAATTTTTCCCATAGTATTTTATGAGAGATCGAAGGAAAGGCGTTTTCAAAATCTACGAACAAGAAAAATAACTTTCCTCCCTTTAGATTAAGTCGTTTTTGAACTAAAGCATTTAAAACAAAAATATTGTCTATACAACTTCTGTCAAGGCTATTGGGCGATAATTTTCTGGTTTGCTGGCATCACCTTTTTTGTGTATCATTGTTAAATATATTTTCGACCATGTTTTCGGAACCTTCTCTTCAGTTAAAATTTGATTAAAAATGAGACTCACAAAATCAATCCATTTATCTGGTAAGTTTTTAAAAAACTCAAAGGAAATTTCATCCGAGCAAGGTGATTTATTATTTTTACATTTCAATAAGACTGTTATTATTTCTTCTTTGTTAATAGGCTTTTCCAATTTCTCATTTGTGTTTTTATTTATTATTCTACTCATAAAACTTTCTGGATGCAAGTCGGCATTTTGGAAAAAATCAGTAAAATATTTTTGCCAAGTTTCAAAATCTACGTTATTTTTAGGATAATTTTTAAATCTAAATCTAAGGTAAATGTACACAATTGCGTGCTAGTACATAATTCCGTGCTATTTTCTTAAATTAAGTAGAATAAGAAATTGACAAAATATTTCAACAAATGAAAAATTTTAGCATAAACTTTGCTATTTATTTAATCAATATTCTGTGTTTTAATTGCATCTGTTTAGTTTATGTACTCAAAATAAAATATTTTGTCAGTCAATCGACGACTAAGCGTCGTGCAATAAGTTAGGTTAAAGTGACAGCTACGACTAGAGGTGATTTTCTTAAGGAAAAGAAAAGTGAAGTGTGAATATTTTTTAATTTATGTTTTCATTTTTTGATTAATTAAGGCCTATTTAAATGATATTTCCTATTGCTGAGTAATTTTTAAAAGTTTTTTTTACATAGAAACCACTTTTTTAAATACACGGAATTACGTTCGCTCTTCTCACACGAAGTACATTATTCCGTGTGACACACGTAAATATGGATTTACATTGCTTTATATTAAACTTGTTTTAATGAATCTAATAAGAATATTTAATATACTTACACTTTTCAATAAAAAATGAAATTCTAAACAAACAAATGAGGTAATTACGTGGTAGTGTTTTACTATCCATTTATTAATTATAATCTGGTTTATAACTCTAATTTTACGAACGGAATTAGGTTCAAAACATTTTATATGCGTTCCTAATTCCGTGCTATAACCTTATTTGCTATAGCAGATTGATAGAGACGACATCCTCATCTACAATGCTCAAAATGTTTTTAAAGAACTAAATTTTCATGTAATATTTAATAACCGCGAAGTATATTATGTTATTAATTTTATTAAGAATAATAATTATTGTCAAAAAGATTGATATTTTATATAAAAATGCGTAAAAACGGAATATACCGCAATTATGGACAAGCTAGCACGGAATTACCTACATGACAAAATTTTGGCACGGAATTACGTTCAATTCAGTGTTTTAAAAAATTAATATAAATTTAGTTTTAAAACAGATAAAACCAATGGAAAACTGAGAATGATTAATTAACTTTTACGATGCAAATGTTTTCTTGCACTTTAAGTTATTTACTAAGATAACATAAATAAAATTCTCAGCAAGGGCCTTAACATGCCGTAAATATGTACATTTACCTTATTGATTATTTTCCAAAAAGGTTCAGAATTTCTACAATATGTCAACTGATCGATAATCGATTTCGTGTGAGACTCCTTTTTCATCTTTTTAATGTTATTATAATTTTTTTTCTCATTATTATATAATATAACTGTTTCGCTGTTTTCAAATTTTTCTTTTTTACATTTTTTTATTAATTTTTTAAGCTTTGATTTTTGCATAACACAATCCGCGTCAAACCATGGCCTCGAACATCCAGTTTTATTGTTTACTTTAGAAATCATACCTATTTGATTCGCTATATTTTTTACAGATTTTATAAATTCATCAGTTGATTCATCAATATCTAATAGATTAGTCAACACAATGCAAGATAGCGAATTCATTTCTTTAAAAAAATCTTTAGCTAGTTCATTTCTCCACTTAATTTTGTTTTTGTTTGGTACAATTTTTTCTTTTTTTTCTAAAATGATGAAAAGTGGAAAGTGATCTGAGCCTGTAACCATGTGAGAAACTTCAAAATCTTTCAATTCCACGAGCGCTATAAGATTCACCCATACTAAATCGTTCGTTGATTTATTATTATTTACTACATACGTAAAATGACCATAGTGGTCCGTGGGCGATCTACCATTTAACACAACACATCCATTCTCTTCCATGCATCTTATTAATGCTCTACCTCTTTTATTTACCACTTTATCTAAACTTCTTCTATGGGAAGAAAATTGTACATTTTTTGGAATTATTTCATTACTTATTTGGTTCAGATCACCCATTCTAACGTTGAAATCTCCTCCCATAATTAATGGAGAAGTTGGATAGCAATTGTTAATTACATTAATTATTTCATTTAGTTCCAAACAAAATAGTTCTATACTAGAGTCAGGCTTTAAATATATCGATCCCAGGATAAAGCTAACTTTACTATTTTTGGCTTCTATAAATATATATTCTTCTGTGATTTTAATAATTTTATATTCATATTTACTTGAGTTTAGCAAAATTATTAATCCCCCACTTGCTCTTCCTCGTTCAGCTGTTCTCACTGCGACACTGTTGATCAATTTGAAGCCAGGAAGTGAGCAGGAATGTATCGGTGCCATCAGCCAAGTTTCCGAGATACAAATTATATCAAAATCATTTAGAGAGGGGGCTAGATCAGTCCAGTTGGTCCATCCTTTTATGTTCCAGAAAATTATTTTAGGGTTGACTTCTTCAGTTTTGGATCTGTTGGTATACTTGGTATTAAAAAAGGTTCGAGAGGGTTTTCAAGAGTTTTGTTTTTTGCCATTTTCTGCTTCTTAGTTTTTTTCTCGTAGTTTTTTGAACCTTTGGGTCTTCCTCTTTTATTACTCAATATTGAGGCTTTTGAAGAGGTGGATTCATCGCTATCTGATTCAGTGTTAGATTCTTTCTCTTCTAGCTTATTGTTATCTTCCATTGTTATTATTATTTTTTTTAACATTCTCAACGTCCAAGATTTCATCATCCACCGAAATTTTTGAACCTTTGATAACTGAGGTTTTCCCATCTCGCAGAAGGATATCCTTATACTTCAATAATATTTGATAATTTTCTCGCCGTCTATCTCTCTCCTCTTTCGACAAATCGTTTGCAATGTTGAGATTCATATCGAGAACAATTTTTCTATTTTGAAATACCAGTGATTTCCATTTCGAGTTATTGAAAGTAATCATAATGTGTCTTGCCCCTTCCTCCTTTCCCAATCTTCTGACATCAGCAATAGAGTCAGCTGGAATACTTGGATTTATTTTGTAAATAATGTCTTTCATGTTATAGAATAGATTGTTATTTACATTGTCGTCGTCCGGTACTTTGTATATTATCAAATTCTTGATTCTTTCCTTGTTTAATACGTAATCAATTTTCCTTTCACAAGAATTTAATTTATCTGTTAAGTTTTTATTTTCTTCCACTAAAATATCGCATTTTCTTTTATAGATCTTCAAATCCGTTTTTAAGATTTTATTATCTCTCTTGATGTCATTCAAATTTGTGTCCATTATATCAAGTTTTTTATTTGTTTGTGTAACTTGTTCTTGAATGGATAATAACAATTTTGTGAGACTTTCGGGGTCTGTTAAGTTCGTTGCACCTTTTGTATCTTCATTCATTATTGCACTTCAGTAAATAACAAAAATTCAAGTAAACACTCACTGTAAGCAACACTTCGTATATACAAATCAAGATGCATCGATTAACTTTATTAATTTGATATTTTGGAATCCTGTAAGAGCGATTCGTAAACACAACCGGACACGACGATTGCTCAAACGCAACTGTTAAATAAATTATACAAAAATAGTTTCTTGTTTCACTTCGAACATTTCAAACTTTGGTACATAATTGCTTACTTAAAAATAAAAATATATTTTAATATTTTCGCACATCACAAAGAAAATATTAAATTCGATGACATGAAAAGAAGTGTTTATGAATTGTGGAAATTTTTTTTTAGTATATGTAACTTATTTCTATATGACTGCTTTTAGAACAATATTTTTATTTTCAATACATTGCTCTACCATTATTGCTTATAATAATAATACTATTCATTGTTTATAACAATTACTCTTAATTGTAAAATTATTTTCCAATAATCTCACAAATGTTTTATGGATTAAAAAAATAAATAACTTTAATAAACAATTTTTACTTCAATCCTACTTTTAATAAAGACTTACCAAATAATTTTTAACTTTTCTTTTTAAACTTTTTTCTTGATTTAAATGTCTTGAAATCTTCTTTTGTAGATTTTAAATTTGCTGCTTCTTTGGTCCCAATTATACATTATTTTTCTTATACGTTCTTTTGGATTTTTTAATTATTTTTTTTTTGAATTTTTTTTCAACGAGGTTTTCTTGACAGGTTTTAAATTTGCAGTATCATTTGCTGCCTTTTCACATTTTTCTGCAGATTTGTTAAGATTGTTCACAGCTGATTTAGGTGGTTTGACACTTAACGATTCAAATAAATCATTATAAGACTGTTGTGCTTGGGTACTTAAATACTTAATTAATGCTCTTACATCCTTTACTTTTGCTTCTGACATTCCTACAGGAAGTGCTGGTCGAGTTTTTAGCAAGTCGTCGAATTCAAGGGTAGTTGACAGAGTGTACTGTGAATACTCGTCACTATAATTTTTATAGACGTGGATTTGGCCGTTTGGAAAATAACTGATTTTGACTGCCTCACTGATTAACATTGTTTTTGGAACAATGTTAACTTCTTGCGGAAGGTGCAGCTCAAATTCATGAATCGTTATTTCTGAATCTTTTACTATCATAAAAGGTGGCAATGGTGGTTTTCTCGTACTTCCGATTATTTTGAAGTAGTCCTCCGCCGTTTCTATTGTTTCTGCCTGCTTTTTTTAACATATAAACCGAAATTTCGATCGCAGGAACAATAGGAATGGCCGCAAACTGGAAAAAGGTGCTGAATTTCGGTCTGTAATTTTTTGGACAGTAAAGATAAAAACGCAAGTGTCAAATAGATTTTATTTTGACCGGGACAATTGTCTGAGAATAAAAAAATTTTATTGTAATAATCCAAGTTTAGTTCCTTCTTAATTGAATCGTACAGAAAATTACATACCGCATTGCCTCCTTTTTTAAATTTCTTTTCAAGAAAACAGTACATATAACTGCGTTTGTGTTCCCCAAAAACGTTAACATTGAAAATGTTCAATGATATGAGCCTTTTGTAAAATTGTTCAGATACTGAGATTTTTGGAAGATACAAATTCTGACCTAAATCGAATTCTAAACATAGTACATTACACTTAGACAGCATAATTTTTATTAAGATCTTATATTTTTCAACGTTAGTCTTATGCATAACTAAATCAGGAGTGTCTTCCGGATCATTTCTATGTTCAAAACAGAAATCGCATACGTCTGTTCGAGGATTGGAAAACAAGAAATTTAAATTTTCATTAAAATGCTTAAAATACGTTGATTCAGAAATTACTTGTTCCGAATTGCCAATTTTCTCATTGTGATATTCGATAAATAACGAGTATAATTTCGTTAGTGTGAGATCTGAATTCTCGAAATAATTCAATTGTGTTTTGTCCAAATTGTAGTGAGATTGGGAATGGGGAATCGATTGACAGTGTTCAATAATCATATTTTTTAAATCGTCACTTAATAATGTAACATGGTTACCGTGTTGGCCCGACTGGTTTTCGAAAGTTTCATTATTTAAAAGTTTCTGTTGAACGGTCGAAAGCCTTCCTTTCCCTATATTCAGGAGAGAGCACAAAAATTTTTGGCATACATTAATTTGATTTGCATCGTAAGTCGAGTGAAAAGAATACTGCCATAAATTGATAATCTTGCTTTGAGGAACACTTTGAGCAGAAACTGATGATTTTCGACTCATCAATCCAGAGATAATTATATTTTGTGACTTATAATCACCTGCTATTTTCCAAAAATGTTCGAAAAAAGCTTCTTGGTCAGCAATGGTAATTTTCTTACAGAACTCTTGATGGCAACATGAATTAAAGGATGCAAAAATCTTTGCTGGAACTAATTTCTTTGAAGCTGAAACGTATTCTTCTCCGTCTTATATAAAATAAACAACTTATTAAAAATAATAGTAAACAATATATAATAGTGCAATAATAATGTAATAAAATCTAACCAAGATAGAAAAATTATGTAAATAATAACATTAAATTACTTAATAACATAATTCATTAAAAATTGTTAAAATTTTGTCAAAAAAATATTATTTCTTGCCAGTAAAATAACAAATGACTGAAATTACATCATTTTTTCAGTTTTTTTCTTAAATATATTAAATATAAATTAACTACAGTCGGGCCTCCGAACTGCACGCTTTGAAAGTGAACGCTGTCGCCAAACTGCACGCTGGCTTTAGTTTCTAAGTCCTCCACAGTGTACGGTGGCGCTACTAAAGTCAGTGCCGTATATTTGAAAGTTAAAAAATAAAAAACAAAGACGGTATGCTTATATAAATTGTTGAATGTATGTAACTTTTTTTATAATTGTAGATACATATAAATATGTACATATTTATATAATATGTATACTACAATAATATATTTATTTTTATAGGAATTTGTTTATATTTATAATATAAATTAAATGTTATTTATAACTTAAGTAGTAATTCTTATTAATATTTTGCTTCTTAAAATTAAAAATAAATTTACAGATTTATTTAAATTATTTGACTGTAAAAAAGAGCGTTTTGGTTTAAGACGTTTACGTGGTCACTTCTAAGACGTTTATAAGCGTCTTATTTGCCTTCTAAAATGCATGTATTTGGAGGTTATGTTTTTCATTTAAGACGCTCAATTAAGACGCTTATTTACATAAGACGTTTATAAACGTCTAAACGTCTTATTTTTAGACGCCATTTTTTGCAGTGTTTCTTTTCTATGATTTGGATAAATCAGTGAATTTTTTTTAATTTTATGAGGCAACATATTTTGATTAAAAAATGTAAATTTTTTCTACCATTTATCAATTTGAGAATAGTATATATTTTTATGATTATAATTAATTTTGAATGTAAAATTATTTAGAAATTGAAATTATTTTTCAGAATTAAAAATTTTAGTAAATTATAAAATAATTTCAAATTGTATGCAACGTTTTTCGTATAAAATGTCTAGTTGTTTTTATAAACTGCTCTCTAAATTTGAATTAGTAAAAATATTTACTAATTTGAATTAGTGACTGACTTTTTGTTTTTGAATTAGTAAACTTTACTAATATATTAGTAGAAATGACTATTTATTAGTAAATCTTACTAATTCAAAAGCAAAAAGTCAGTCACTAATTCAAATTAGTAAACATTTTTACTAATTCAAATTTAGAGAGTGCTATTATTAATACTTATAATTAAAATAGTAACATCTGCAAATATTGTTTTGTTTACAAAAATTATCTTTCAAAGTTTAATTGAAAGTGCTATCATTCAAATAACTTTCAGTGACAGTTTTAAATTGAATCTGGAATGTATGAAGTGATTAGTGAAGTTTTAAATTGAAGTAAAAATTGTTTAAATAAAACATCTGTCATCAAAGCGAAATATATTTTTTCTATGATCGCAATTAAAATCCCCCTTAATAAATATGTAAATACAGTCCTGAAAATTAGAAAGTGGGGATGAATTCGTCAGCGTGCAGTTTGAAATCAAGTGGAGGGGTTATTTCTGGGAAACCGTGCAGTTCGGCGGCCCGACTGTATTATAATAGAATAATATAATAATAGAATACATACCTTATTTTTAGCTACTTTTTTGTTTTGTTTCCAATCATTTCATTTCGAGTTCTTTTTCTGCCTCTTTGAGTATAATTATTTTCCGACATAATTTTAAACATTGATTCTTTTACAATATAAATATAAAAATTCGTCACAATGAATAAAACACACAATAATAGATGGTCATAAAGTCATAACAAAATACGGCAGCCGGTTGATTTCTAACCTCAAAGATCGATATACTTGAAATCAATAACATGTAATGTTCCACACGTTAGATATTAGAAAGAAGTATGAAATAATATTAAAGTTGATTTAAACACACTTGAAGATAATAAATAATTTTCGAAGAAAAGTTCAATAAATTATTAAAGTAATAATGTTTACATTGCAAAAAGTATAGAACAATATTTCTATGAGGAAATTAGTTTTCATGCAAGGCACGTTTTCTGTGGTGGCGGTGGCGCTGACGCGTAAATTCCATTTTCGAAAAACGATCATATTTTCTAAATTTTTCAATGAAACGGCTTGAAAATTTTCCAAAAACTTTTCTAATATACTAAAAAACAAATTTCTCACTGAGAGTTCTGTTAACTCGAAAGTTCTTCAGTAGATCTTAATGCGTAAGTACACTAATTTTTTATTAATTTCATGAAGAATGGTTTGTGAAAAAACGATTTATGTTTTGAAATTCAATAAGTTTGAAAAATGAAAAAATTTCAGTTTTTGTCCATTATTATTACAAATAATAATCCTACAAAAAAATTTCGAAGACAAAAAAGTTGCGCATTTTTATGCTCTAATTGGTAGTGTGTTTCAATATTTAAATTTTCGACATTTTTTTTTTATTTTGGACCGTCTCGACTGGCATTCGAGCGACCAGTACGAGCGTCGGTCGAGTTATTTGATCGGGACCCTCAATTGTGGCTTGGGTTAGAAATTTATATTTTTTCTAAATTAAAAATTTTTTTTAAATAAATCATCTATTGGCAACAAAAAACTGGACAAGTGCGAGTTGCACTAGCACTGAATTGGCGTGAGGAAAAATTACAACTCTAAAACCATTTGTCGATTTCGTGAATTTTTAATCGTTTTTTGGCTCATTTGGCACATTTATATATCCATTTTCATTAGAGGTGGTTTTTAGGGGTGCGAGCGCCGGTTATAACCTGGGGGGATTAGTAGCTTATATTTTTAGAAAATTTTCTGCGTTTTTAGTTTTCCAATATCCGAACAAGTTCTCTTGATTTGGGGCACTTTTATAAATATAAATATTCAATTTAATTAGAGGTGGTTTTTAGGTGTGCGAGCCCCGCTTCTAACCTGGGAAGATTAGTTGGTCATATTTTTAGAAAATTTTCTGCGTTTTTAGTTTTTCAATATCGAAACAAGTTCTCTTGATTTGGGGCACTTACACTCCCGCTCAATAACTTTTGCCCACCCTACACTGAAAAAATTAAAAGCACGCTGCTGTCTTTGTAGAGATAGATGCTTTCTTTTTTGCAGGACAGCAGCACACTCTATCAGAAAAGAACGCAGTTAACCGCGAAAAGCGAGCAGTTACTCTTTCAGGGGTAACTGCTGCCCCCGAAAAAGAGAGATGCTCGCTTTTTGAGGTTAACTGCTATCCCTTATGACAAAGCGCGCTGCTGTCTCGCATTGAAGTCAGCAGTGCGCTTTAAATTTTTTCAGTGTACAGCGATTGAAGGCTTTACAAAAAGTTTTGTATTTTGTTAACTATTAAAGTTACAAAGTTGAAAAAATATCATTAGAAAACTCATTTCCTGACCTTTAACACTATATAAAAGTGAAATTAAAAAAAAATTTTGTAATAAATAATGTTATTGCAAAACAAAATTTTTCGTTTTTTTTTTGTTTTTTCAAAGTGATACAGTTTCATTGGAAATCATCGCATTTTATTGACAAATATATCATTGGAAAGGTAGTTTTATCACCTTTAAAACCCACTTTTTAAAATTTTTTTACGATAATTTTTAAGAAAAATATGATCTTTTGTTTAAAAAATTAGCCATTTTTTTCAATTGTTGATAACTCAAAAACGGTTACTTCAGGAAAAAATTTTTGAGAACATGAATTGTTCCTTTTTGTGTATAGAATTGAAAAAAAATTATTAAAAATTTTTTTTTGAAAAAATTTAAAAAAAAAAAATTTTTTTTTGAAAAAAATTTTTTTAAAACATTTTTTAAAAAAAAATTTTTAATTATTTTTATTTTATAGTTGTTATTGTAGAAACTCGTTTTTTACACACTTTTTATCATAAGGAAACATATTTCTTCTTATTTATTCAATTTTTTCTATAATTTTAAATCAGCAATCATTCAAATAAGTTTTGATACCATTTATGAATTTCATTGTTTGTAATGGGATTAAACAATAACAACTATAAAATAAAAATAATTAAAAATTTTTTTTCAAAAAAAAATTTTTTTTAAAAAAATTTTTAATAATTTTTTTTCAATTCTATACACAAAAAGGAACAATTCATGTTCTCAAAAATTTTTTCCTGAAGTAACCGTTTTTGAGTTATCAACAATTGAAAAAAATGGCTAATTTTTTAAACAAAAGATCATATTTTTCTTAAAAATTATCGTAAAAAAATTTGAAAAAGTGGGTTTTAAAGGTGATAAAACTACCTTTCCAATGATATATTTGTCATTAAAGTGCGATGATTTCTAATGAAACTGTATTACTTTGAAAAAACAAAAAAAAAAGAAAAATTTTGTTTTGCAATAACATTATTTACTCATTAAAAAATTTTTTTTTTAATTTCAATTTTATATAGTGTTGAAGGTCAGGAAATGAGTTTTCTAATGATATTTTTTTCAACTTTGTAACTTTAATAGTTAACAAAATACAAAACTTTTTGTAAAGCCTTCAATCGCTGTAGGGTGGGCAAAAGTTATTGAGCGGGAGTGTATATATTTAATTTAATTTGGGGTTTGTTTTGGGGGGGGGGGGGGCGAGCGCCGGTTCTAACCTGAGGGGATTAGTTGCTTATATTTTTAGAAAATTTTCTGCTTTTTTAGTTTTTTAATATCCGAACAATAGGCTTTTGTATCTTTTGTGAAAGCAGGGGCTGCAATAAATGTTTAAAATTTAACGAGTTATGGAACGGTCACAGCTCGGCTGCCTGGCTGTCTGCCTGCAGGTCGTCATGGCAATACATAAGAGTAAGAGAGTCAGACAATTTAAATTATTCGTCTCCTCTCTCGTACTCTCGTGGCGGCTGCCTGCGCAGGCAGGCAGGCAGCCGAGGTGTGACCATGCCATTATGGGATTTTCGTTGAAAATTTTGTTACCCTTTTTTTATTTTTATATCAAGACTATTAATAATGGTTTGTTGACATTACCTACATTTGAAATTATTGTTTAAGGACTTTTAAAATGTCTACCAAAACATTAAAAAAACGGACTGAAATTGTACTGAGGCCAGTACAATTTCAGTTCTTATTCAGTCCATTCTTCCGGCAGGGTTTAGTTAAAGTAGAAGATAATCTTGTCCTTAATCGAAGGATTTAAGAAAAAATTCTTTTTTGACAAAATAGCAACTATTCAAACTCATCGTTTTTATTTTCACTTAAAACAACATAGGTTTTCTCATCTGTAAAAAAGAGATTTTTGCATTAAAAAAGAAATTCTTCAATTAAGAACTAGATTTTCCTGTACTAAAAAAGCCCACCAAAATTAAGCAATATCGGTACAGTTGTTTTTGAGAAATTCTTATCACCGATTTGGAAAATGCTGTTTTGAGAAAAACGAGTTCAAAGATGTAACGTAATCTTTCATTTAGACGAAAATTTTTTTCTAGGCTACAGGAAGTCAGACTTAATTAAACCTTACTGCAGATCTTTAAGACTGTAAATATCTCACTCAATTTTTAAAGTTTCAACTTAGCATTTCATGAAAATATTTCTGAGACCCTAAAGTTAGAAAAATGCAGAAAAGAAAGATTCTAAACTTCTGAACGTTCAAATGAACGAAACTTATTTATTTCTTATAAAAATTAAATTTTTATTGTAATTTTTTTATGTCACTAACAAAAAAATTCATTAGTGAGTTTGTAAATGTAAAATTTTAGTTAAAAATTTTTTTTTATGATTAGTAATTTATTAAAATAACTTCAATAAAAAATATTTCGTTCATTAGATCGTTCAAACCTTTAGGATCATAAAAAAGAAACGATTTTTTGAAAATATACGCTGTAAATAAATGAAATTTCATTAAAATGTCAGTCAAATTTTAATGATTTATTAGTGCATATAAGCTAAATGAAATCTATGAAAAACTTATCGCGGGGAACCAGTAAAATTTCGTTTATTCGGATTTAGAGTTGTATATTTTTATATTTCTTGCACAAAAAATAAAATTGTGCGCAATAGTACGAGAATTAAAAAATTCTGAGACGAAAAAAAATTGTGTGTTTCGATACGACGTTAAATTTATTTTTTTTTATTCATAAAAATAATAAAACATGAAACTTACAACTTTCATCCAATTTTTGAAAATTATGCGATTATGCGCTTCGCACAAAGTGTAGGTCTCTACTTATTTCACAAGTATTAAAAATTCAATTTAAATCCAAGTATTCAACAACTACAACTATTTTATTGAATTTTATTGATTAATATCGATAGCTCAACTTTCGATATATCGAGAGTACAGATCGATAAAATACAAAATTTCAAATTATTTTACGTTTTCATTAACTGAATATTATAAAATAAAAATGAGTAAATATAAGTTATAAATTTTCTTTTATTAAATTCATCTTTCTCTTCTCAACTTTTCTCAAATTTCCCAAATCCAAAAAACGAGTTTTTGCCAGCTCGGCATCCGCTTTTTAAAAAAACATTTATAATTTGCAAAATTGTGAATAAATTGATGGGTTATTTTCCAGAAAGCTTCTTCATATAATAAGTAATAGAGGATAGCTTTTAAGGAACACGTGGTAAAGAATTTTCAGTTTGTTAAATGAAAAGAAAACAATTATATAAGAAAATAATTAGAACTTTAATATAAAATAAAACTGTTGATAAATGAAGTAAATAAACTTACTACACGGAAAAAAAAAGTCCATCAACCATTAATGGATTAGTATATTACTTTGAGACGGGACTCTTTTTCCGTTGATGGTTACTTAACTTCACTTAACAATTGAAAAACATCATTGAAGTATTAAAAAAGAGTCATGGAATGATTAGAATGCCAGTATGTGACCAATTGTTTTAGATTTAATGGTGAATTGTTATATCAATGGATGTTTGAATGTTTACGAATCATTAGTAAAGTTTATGAAACGTTAGTTGACTCGTAGTCTAAATCGGTGCTCTTCACCAGCGCATTGTTGCGCAGTGTACCGATGCGCATTTCTTCCGGTTTCTCTATAGTCCATGTGTTTTTGCTGTCTGCTATACAAGTCCCTATATACTATTATGTGCAATGTGAATATTTAACTTAACTAATAATTTGCAGTTTGATTGCGTCTAGAAATTGACCTCGATGAAAATATATTTTCTTTTATATTTCTCGCTAATTAAAAAGTAGTTATTAGTGCAAAATCATTTCTCACAAGTTGTGAAAAATTTTGTTATTTGGTATATAAGAACAGTTCGCTTCTAAACTTAAAGTGTTATAAGTGTGCGTTTCTACGTGTAGTTATTATAAGTGCGAAAATGTATTGGTCTAAAGCGTCTAAGAGTGTAAATAAAATATCGGAACTGTGCAACGAAAAAATGTGTTTATTCTGTACCAAATAGTGTCTAAAATTAGGGATAAATCTGAAAGAATAAGTTGAATTTTTTGAATGCTTTTGATAGTCATGGAAAATTTAATAGACAGTTTTCTAAATTTTAGTGAACGAGTTTTATATATTGTGACTCCAAGTATGTTATCCATTCAATGATTTTGTGTCCCGTCTCAAAGTAATATACTAGTCTATTAATGATTGATGGACTTTTTTTTTCCGTGTAAAGTATATCAAATGCACTCTTTGAGAAATTACATTTTAGTTTTCGTACTCGCACTCACGCTACGTCATTGTTCGCTCGCTTACAATTTTATACTAAATTCCTAATCGCACCTACAATCTAACGCGCCTTAATTTCGTATATTTTCAGAAATATTCGTGTATGCAATTCTTTGATCGCACAAGATGACTATTCGCTAGCATTCGGCCATCCTTCGAAATTATTCGTTCCCGAATAACGCAAGAAAATTACAATCGTGAAAAAGTAACAAACACAAAAAAAATTAATTATATGAAATAGATATAGATAAAGAAATTAATTAATTTAAGAATCGATCACACTCACTCATTTAAAACATCGCCAAACCAAAATATACATCGTAGAATAAGAAAATTGACATTAAATTTGTTTTTAGTTTTCGTCGTCGCTCTTGAGATAATTATCATTTTCATCGTAGGAAGGTTTCCAACCTTTTAATTGTTGTGCGTGGGCTGTCGCAGTATATCGTCTACCTAATGAGTCGACTTGTAAATCGACAATGGCATACGTATCGCTCGGATAAACTTTAGTTACAATTAATGGACCTCGAAATTTACGTTGTAGTTACGTTGATTTAACGGTTGCAGCTACATAGTTTCGCATATAAACAATTTCTCCAATATTAAACTTCGATAAAATATTCCGATTTTTATCATAACGATGTTTATATTTACTTTGTAAATGCACCTTCGTCGTATCGATTAACATAACCGTATAATAATTCGAAAGGACTCTTTCCCGTAGTTTTATTTATACTCAAATTAAGGCTTTAATTGCTTGTCCCAATCTTTTCCAGAATTACTCTCAATATTTTTTCGAATCGCTGGAATCAATGTACCATTCGTACGCTCGACTAAGCCGTTTGCTTGTGGATGTCGCGGGGAGTTAAGAGTGTGACGAATACCATGTTTACTGCAAAATTCCTCGAATAAATGTGATGTAAAACATGTACCGCGATCTGAAATTATATTAATAGGCGCTCCGAAATCAAGAATGAAATCCTCTAAACTCCGCACAACATTCACCGCTTTCGTATCTCTAACTGCAAAAAGAATTACAAATCGAGTAAGTGTATCAGTAAACGCGAGTATATAAGTATTTAGTCTCGCAGTTGTGACGTACAGGCCTGAATGATCTACATGAATTTTGGCGAACGGTCTATTACCTGGTTGAATCGGATGCAATTCTCCGCTTTGCGGACCTGTTTTAGTTTTGCTGAGAATGCATTGTATGCAATTTTTAACATGCTGTCGTACATATCTTATCATTCCAGGAAAGTAATAAAATTCTCGAATTTTTGCAACAGTTCTGTCTACACCCATGTGGCTTTGCAAGTCATAAAAACGGATTGTCAAACCTTTAGGGTGCAGTCCCATGATGAGCAGAAAACACAATGCAAAGCAGAATTTCGTGAGAGTGCAAAGGATAGTGATATCTAACTATCTCTTTTGCACTCACGATATTCTGCTTTGGATTCCGTTTTCTGCTCATCATGGGACCGTACTCTTACGCAAAGAGTCTGGTACCACAAACAATCTTTTTTTTCCTTTGATTTTATAAAGAATAGAATTTAATTGATCAAAGTCTTTAATTTCAGACAATTCCGATTTTGTACGATCTTTACTTGATTTATTTAAAATATCTCTCTTGCGTTTCAGTTCTTCGTCCGCATACTGGAAAACTAAAATCTCTTGTTCGCGTGTTACTAGATTGAAAATATCGAGTCGTTTTTCAATTACATCTTGACTTTCGCTTTCTTCCACGGGTGATCTACTTAGTGCGTCTACATGTGCTAATTTTGATCCCGCACGATGAACAATATCAAACGAATATTCTGACAACAAATTTGCCTAACGTACTAGTTGAGGACTTTTTGATTTACATGAATTTAAATAAATCGATGCATTACAATCGGTAATTACAGTGAAGTGTACGTTCATAACCACTGACGTAATCTCGATATTGCCCAAACGACCGTTAACAATTCAAGTTTGCTGGAGTGATAATTTTTTTCTACATCACTCGTTTTTCGACTGATAGCGTAAATTAAGTGTAACGAACGACAGGTTCTTTTGATAATAGTTCAATGACTTTACGAAAACCTTTTTTCTCTTTTTCTGTCCATTGAAAAACTCTATTTTTCTTTAATAAATCATACAACGGACTTACAATCTCGGAAAATTTAAAAATATAACGTCGGAAAGTTAACTAAACTCAAAAATTGTCGGACTTCTGAGGTATTAGTCGGAGTTGGAAAATCAATTATGACGCGTA
The DNA here is from genome assembly GCA_032873175.1 of Leptopilina drosophilae. Classification (NCBI taxonomy): domain Eukaryota; kingdom Metazoa; phylum Arthropoda; class Insecta; order Hymenoptera; family Figitidae; genus Leptopilina; species Leptopilina drosophilae. The sequence continues at coordinate 23,244,673 of CM065484.1, read as the reverse complement.
ATTTATTTTTACCGGGTTGAATCCCTTTTAGGGAAATTTCAAAACCTAAAAATGAAATATTTAAAGATGTATTTTGGTGTTGACCAGAATAAATTGTAGTGAGAATGAAAGTTTTTGTTTGTAAAAAGTGACATTTATGAATATTAATTATTAATCCGGCGTTGACCAGCGCTTCAATAACTTTAGAAAATCGTTCTTTCAATGAAGGCCAATCTTTACCCGGAATCATAATATCGTCTAAATAAAAAAATACATTTTCATTTCTAAAGGGTCCGATAACACGTTCCATTAATTTTGAGAAAAAGAAGGGCGCGTTCATTAAACCGAAAACTATTCGCGTGAATTCTTCGGTATCATCAGCTGTGATAAACGCAGTTCTTTGTCGCGCTTCTTTGGCCAATGGTACTTGCATATATCCCATCACCAAATCTAACTTTATAAACAATGTACTCTCGCCTATTTTCGATAACTGTTCGTCAATGTTTGGCAAAGGAAAATAAATACGTATAGTTTCATTATTTAAACCACGATAATCTACTACTACTCGAGGTTCACCGCTTTTTTTATTAATTACAAATGCTGGACTCGCGTATGCTGAAAGAGTATCTGTAAGAATGACAAGTCTACGATATTCTGTCAAAATTCGTTTGGTTTTTTCGCGTTCTTCGTTACTTTGAAAAAAAAGGTTTTTTTACAACAAGTTTACTATTGTGTTGTTCGTCGATGGTCATTTCAATTAAGTTTGTACACCCGAGTTCTCTTATATCTTTGGCGACACCATCTCTGTATTTATTTAAAATACTTACAAATTCTTCAATTACATATTTCGGTTGTCCTTCGCCGATGTCTAATTCTTCTGCTGTGATGGGTTGCTTCGTTGTCTCGCTGTCGCATGATGGAAGTGGGGGAATTGGAATGGAAAGAACAATTTCCCTTTCTTGTAACTCACTTGTCTTGTTGCTGAGGTTGAGCACTAGCATAGATAAGACCGTTACTTGGCTTATCACGTTGACAAAATTTATCGAGCGTGGGGGTAGCTCGACTTTACTCACTACTTCCCAATTATCGTCGGTACATTCAAGTGCAATCGCGTTATTTAATTTTGCAAATTCACTATACTCAAATTTCAAAGTATTTTGCACTTTATGAAAATCGACGAACTCAGAATCTGTAAAGGTTCGGCCAATTAAAACATCAACCGACTGATAGTCATCCGGCACAATAATTAATCTTACGTCTTTCACACAAATACCGTCCACTGTCACACTTGCACTAATATAACCAGGGCTCTCGGTAACGAAATGTTGAGGGCCGAAACTTTTCAGTGTCACTTTTTCCATCATCACTTTGAAACTACATTGGATAACTTTTGATGCTTTTATAGTGCACTCTGCTGCTCCAGGATCGATTAATGCAATTGCTGAATGACCTTCAATGCTTACTTGTTTAATGTATTTATTAATCGTCGCATCTTTGTCAGATTTGTCAATTACGTTGACATCCGCTTTGACAGTTACCGTGGAAATGCAATGGCGTTGCGTATGACCTGATTGCTTGAATTTGGTGCATGTTAATTCCCTACGAGGTTCAGGACAATTTCTTGACATGCGTCCATATGCGTTGCAGTTATAACATTTCCATTGACCCTCGGAGTTGCAAACCGGTGGTCTCGTATCTGGATTTTTGCCGGTTGACGTTGAAGGAATATTTTTTTCGTCTGTCGTGCGTGTATATGTTTTCTTGCTTATTTCTGGTTTCTTCTCTCGTGCAGTTTTTATTCGATCAACTCGTTGCTTGTATAAATGCTCGTATTCCAACATATCGTGAATGAGTAAATCTGCATCCGTATGTGTTCGTGGTGCCATAGCGTTGCACAAATCTCGTGACCATAGTCCGATGAGAACTTGCTCCTTAATTTCCTTTATGTTTAGCCCTAGTTCTCGACACAATTTTATTTTGCTATAAAAATAGGTCGTTAGTGGCTCATGTTGTCCTTGAGTGCGTTCGGACATGGTTCGCCACAATTGTGTCATTCTGACTCGAACAATGGAGGTTGTAAATGCGTCGTGAAAGTTCTTCCATGTTTTGAGTTCTGGAGCGCGTAGCTTATACCAATATCTAGCTCCTTCCTTCATGTGAGTGCGTGCTTCTTCTAAAGCGAAATTATCGGGCCAATGATGCAATACTCTTATCCCTTCGAGAGTGCGTAGACATTCCTTGGCAAATGTTGTTCCCATTTCGCCATTGAAGTCCTCGATACTTTTCGAGAGGTCGGGCATTATATGGTAATTCGGGATTGCATTATCATCGTGTGCAAGGTAAGTATTCGCAGTAGGTGTCGTATTGTGTGTAAGGACTTGTTAACAAAGTTGCATGAGGGTCTGCTCTCTACGTCTGCCGTCTTCGATCAAGTTCCACATCATTTGCTCGAGTTGTGTGTTCGGGTTCAGTTGCGGTAAGAGAGGTGGTTGATTCGTGAATGTTTGAAAATTATCTGGTTAGTTTTCTTGTTGAGGGTTCCCGCCTTGATTTTCTGGTGGGAGTATGTCCCTGCGCACGCATAAATTTTGTTGATTCTGAGTTGATAATGGGTCCTCTTCATTTCGTGTTGAATTTGTAGCTCTAGGTCTTAAATTCGCACATGTGTTTTCCCGTAACCTCGGCGTCGTAAAACCTCGACCTCTTGCTCTTGAACCTATCGGATGAGGGGGTCTGAGTTGCGATGAATCAGGAGTCAGTAACATTCGGTTCTCAAACTCTTCGAATTGTTCTAAAGAGAAACCGGTAAACGGTTGCGAACCACCTTTGGCCATATTTTATATTCTTATCTCGCACTGAATTTATAGTGTCTATGAACATGCGGCGGATATCTTGAATTTTTCACGAAAATTGTTACTTTTTTGGGATTTTTGCGAACAACGTAAATTTTAAAAAACACTTTCGAAAACTCTAAATGTTTTATTGTTCCAATATTTAACACATATTATGTCGAACGGAAAATCTTTATATATGGGTGATAAAAAAAAAAAGTTTATTTTAATATAATTAATTTTTAACAAAATACCACAAAATTCTCCCTATATCAAAATTCTCCCTATACAACTTTTTTTACAGGGTAGCTTGTAAGGAACACGCGGTAAAGAATTTTCAGTTTGTTAAATAAAAATAAAAAAATTACATAAAAAAATAATGAGAACTTTAATATAAAATAAAACTGTTGATAAATGAAGTAAATAAACTTACTAAAGATCAAATGCACTCTTTGAGAAATTACATTTTAGTTTTCGTATTCGCACTCACGCTATGTCTTTGTTCGCTCGCTTACAATTTTATACTAAATTCCTAATCGCACCTACAATCTAACGCTCCTTAATTTCGTATATTTTCGGAAATATTCGTGTATGTAATTCTTTGATTGCACAAGATGACTATTCGCTAACATAAGGAACAAATGTCTCAATGAATGTTTATTTAACTCGAAAGTTTTTGAATTTTTCTGCCCCCTAATGAAGAACACAACCTATAATTTGTAATAAGGTTTCCATAATTCAAATATCTGTATATTAAAATCACACACTCTTCTTTTGTGAGTGAACGAAACTAATGTCAAATCTGGTTAAGAGGTTGGTGTGCTTTAGAAATTTTCGTCTAGTTCTAATGGTATAGTTAAAATACCCTAACTGTTGGGCTGTTTCTATTCTAGCAATACTATATGGGTAATATAACTTAAATTATGCCTGTACCTTTCACTTTTTTCTTTCAGCGTTTTATTACTAATTTACGACTTACAAAAAGTTATGAAAATAGATTTTTATTTGTAATTTGTATGAAAACTTGTAATTTTCAAATTCATCTTCTGTATATTATATAATTATCGTTTTACAGATTGTGATCACCGATATACAAAAATGTCCAAGGAAATAGTATTGAAGTTTATGAAAACTCAAAATAGACCATTCAGTACAAACGATGTTGTTGTAAATCTCCGCAATGAATTAGGCAAATCTGTTGTCCAAAAGGCCTTTGATCAGTTGGTTCATGAAGGCAAATTAGTTGAAAAAGTATATGGAAAGCAGAAAGTTTACTGTACTGCTCAAGAATCAAATCGAAATACGGATGAATTGTTACGCATGGATAGAGAACTTCAGTCTCATGCTGGCGAAGTTGAAAGTAAGCAGCAGTTACTTGAAAAAAAAGTTAGAACAATGGAGGCTAGTCTTGCAGGTTTAAAATCCAGTATCACTCTTGAAGAGGCTCAAAAACAAAAATTGGAGAGAAATAATAAAGTTGACCATTTATCTCGAAAATTAAGTGAACTCATGGAAGTTTCTGGATCAGAAGACTTGACTGCATCAAAAAGAAAAATAGAAAATGATTTAGTTATTCGTAAACGTGAATATTCAAAGAGAAAGCGAATTGTCACAGAAATATTAGATTGTATCCGAGAAAATTATCCTGGTAGTAAAACAGAATTATATGAAGAAATTGGAATAATTGATAAAGTTGTGTGATAACATTTATTTTAATATTCTAATTCAATGTCATTTTTATTTCTAGTTTTTTCTAAGTATGGATTTGTATGTTTATATGTTATAAGAAAATTTATATGGATCCATGAAAAAGCCAACTAATCCAGTAAATATTGAAAACAAGTGAAAAATTTTAATCTTGAATTTAATTCCTGACCTATTGTTTTGATTTCTTAAAGGGTTAGCACTCTGTATTTTGCTTAACTTAAAAAAAAATTCTTTATCAAACGTCACCTTATAGTGAAATTTATGGTTTCTTTGAGTTTCATAATTGAAATAGTAAGGAAACAATACTTGTCTCTAACACATTAATCATCAGTAAATGAAAAAATTGGCAATTTCTGACGAAAATCGTTTCTCATGTGAAATATATCTCTTTAATTGCGCGACCACTACGAATTTCGTTAAATTTAATATAAACAACTGTTTTAAAAAATTAGTTTCAATTACGAAAACGTAACTTGCTACCCAATCAGCACATAAGCTCGTCAGGGAGCGTTCATAAACTACGTAGCATGCTAAGGGGGAGGGGGGGGTTCGTCAAAAGTCTACTCTAGTCTACGTGGGGGGAGGGGGGGAGATCGACTCTTACTACGTAGTTAATACATATAAGCTAAAATTAATTTTGCGGTTTTTAAAATTGCGCGGGACCGAAATGTTATATGCCAAGAATAAAATATTTTATTCAGAATATTTGACATTGTTTTTAATTTAATTTTTAATTGTTTTTAATGCGAATATAGCTAAATATGCAGTTTGAAAAAAAACTACGTAACACACGGGGGGAGGGGGGTTCAGCAAAAGTCTACGTTAGTCTACGCAGGGGGAGAGGGGGGGTCAAAAAGTGACAAAAATAGGTCTACGTAGTTTATGAACGCTCCCTCACAAACTTGCATTAAGCTTGCTGTGCAAGTTTGCACAGCTTGCACTGCTTACAGAGCAGACTAGTGTAAATTTGTGGCAAGTAACAAAATGTCCTATTGCTGCAAGCTTGCACTGAACACTTGCTACAAGATTATGATATAAGAGTTATAAATGTTCAAACATGAGTATAATTTGAACCAATCAGGAAGGTCCAGCTTCTAATATGTTTCCTGAAGAATTCATAGTCGGTAACGTTTTCTCGTGAACTATCACGTATGACCCCGGCGCGCGTCGAGCGCCAACCCCCCAGGCGGCACAAGGTGAACTAAACAACATCGAAAAGTTAACATAGAAAGTTAACTGTTAACATCTTGGATTGCAAAAATGTCATCTTTTTGTAATGAAATTTGTATACCTATTATAACTCCTATGTCTGGCCAAAAATGGCACATTTATGGAAAATAAATGTTAACGTTTTGATAACTTTTTGAGTTCTCAAAAAGATAACAAATAGATAGCTTATTAAAGTTATCAAATCAGCAACTATATTAGTTCAAAAATATTACTAAAAAGTTAACTTTTGTTTAACAGCATTTTGAATAATAAAATAAATGTTAACTAAAATTTATCAAATACCTAGATAAAATTTTAATGAATAGTTATCTATTTATTAACAAAAAGAACGAGAAAAGTATACAGTAAAGTACTTAGTAAAAGTAATTAATAAGTTTTTTGCAACCTCTTTTTAATAAATAGATCCACAAATACCGTTGGAAGAAAAATATTTGTTAAAATCTATCACATGCACACGTGTATCCAAGCGATGAGGAGCCAAGCCATTTGCACAATATAATACGCGTTTTTTGACTCGTTATTTTTTGTATTTTTGTTAACTATTTGCATATATAATTAAATTAACTGAAAATAGTTAACAAAATATTATCATGACTTTATTAACAAAAGTTAGCCACATTTGAACTTTGAGCGGTAAAACCCTAAAAAACGGTGAAAAAAATGGTATTACTTGTAATTTTTTTTCTACTGTGTGTTAATATATTTTTCTTCTTGATTCTTATTGGGGGTCTTCTTCTCTTCGAAACCCCGTTTAAAATTTATAAAAAACTTCCAAATTAAAGAAATAGCGGTAGATTTTCAAAAAAAAAACTTAATTTTCTCGAAAACACCACCTTTTTTGCTCAAATTTTTAGAGTAACTTCGTATTAATATAAAGAAGAAATTACATGAGTTTCAAATGGGCTAAATGATATTTGTACTTAAAAGAATTTTTTTCGAAAATTTTTTTTTAAGTTTAAAATTATTGAAGTTATTTGTTTAAAACAAATAACAATAACAAATGAAAGTTTGCAAAGCTTCGCTTCGCCTACACATGGAAAAAAATTTTTACTGTAAGGAACAGCTAATTTCGAAAATAAATAACATAAAGAATCTATTCAACTAATTCAGTGAATGATTTCCAATGCATTAGTCAAACTGTTTCTCTGATATAGAGAAAATGAATTTCACTGGTCAGCCATATTGGAAATATTTGACAGTTTACCATTCTCATAGAAATTTCTCTAAAACCACAAATGTCAAATTTACATTTATTACCTCTAAATACGTATTAATTTACTAATTTTACATTTTATTAGTTATAATATAAAAAATATAATTAATAGAATTTGAATATACGCTTTGAACATTAATTTAAAAATGTTTTCATTCAAGTGTTATTTTGAGGTTATGTTGTTTTCAAAAGGTAAAGCAAGAAATATCATTTTCGCTGGATCAGCGAAAATGGATTATCGATGGAGCCAAATCAGTGAAACTTATAGCTATTATAGTGATTGTTATCTCTACTTTAGTAGAACTTTTCTTAGCGTGCAGTTTATTCCAAACAAAGTCCTCATTCAAAAATTACCAACTGCTCGCACAAGATACGAACGATATTTTTCATAACAAGGTGTAAAAAAGTGCCCTTTTTAGCACCGCGTTATAAAAAAGAATTTTCACAACCAAAATTGTTGTTAATGTTTACTTAAGTGACAGATATTTTGACACGCTGAGGAAATTGACGTAAGTATTACTTATTTCTAATTATATATCAATTTTATTTTGTAATATTTTAATAATATTTAATAATATTTTAATATCAGAAAAATAAAGTTAATATATAATTAGAAATAAATAATACTTAAATCAATTTCCTCAGCGTGTCAAAATATCTGTCACCTAAGTAAACATTAACAACAATTTTGGTTGTGAAAAATCTTTTTTATAACGCGGTGCTAAAAAGGGCACTTTTTTACACCTTGCTATGAAAAATATCGTTCGTAACTTGTGCGAGCAGTTGGTAATTCTTGAATGAGGACTTTTTTTGGAATAAACTGTAGACGAAGCGAAACTTCCCAAGTGCGAAATGCCAAGACTGCAAAAATGGACTATCATTGATCCAGTAATGTCTGCCGAGAACTGGCAGTAGTTACTGGGCCATTACTTGGTGTTCAAAATGTCCCATTGATGGCGCCGATGGTCAGATTTTCGAAATTTTTAAGACTGGGCCAGCTCTCGGCCCTATAATGGCACATTCACGGTAAAGTTGATCAATCTTTAATGGCAAATGGCAGTAATGGCTCATTATTGGCATATTAATGGTAAATTAGTGGCACTTTAATGGCAAACATTTTGTATCTTTGATGGCAAATTATAATTGCCAGTATTGGCAATTATAATGATATTATAATTTATAATGATATATGATGATATATAATATATAATGATATATAATTTATACTGATATTCATCATATTAGGATGTAGCTTGGCCTAATATCGGCACGTTATTGTCAAAGTCGATCAATCTTTAATGGCAAAATTCAATTGCCAGTGATGTGATGAAGATTGTCCCATTAAAGGTATATTAATGGCATTCTAATTTGATAAAATTTTTTTATGAGAATTCAATTTTAAGAAACATTCAGTTATTCAATAAATTATTTTTTTTATTTAAATAGTTGAATAAATTTGAAAAGGATTCAAATTAAAATATTTGAAAATTTGAATTTTCTATATTTTCAACTGGCAATTTTGAAGAATAAATTTTTTTAAAAAAGAAGTTATTGATTTTTTCAAATAATTTTACAATTAAATTCGTAAATAAATGTAACAGAACATTTTATTCAATAAAATCTTTTCCTTTATTTTCTAAAAATTCAAAAATTTTCAGTTTCATTTTCAATTAAATTTTCTAATTGACAAATAGAATTTATAAACATTTTTTTCCTTTATTCTTAAAAATCTTTGAATTTTTCTTAAAGCAATTGTAATTAAGAAATAGTAATGATGCCAAATTATTTTCTTACGAAAATTGAGAATATTCTACAAAAATATTAAGAAAATTTATTGAATAAATGAATGTTATTTTTAAAATTTAATTCTCATAATTAAATTTTAAGAAACATTTAGTTATTCAATAAATTATTTATTTTTTTATTAAAATAATTGAATTCTCGTAGAATTCACTATTGAAAATTGATTTCAAAATGGATTCTAGTTAAATTTTTAGATAGTAATTAAATATTAAAAACATAGCATGAATTTTCATATTAAAATTTTAAAAAATTCAATTTTATTGACAATGATGTGACGAAGATCGGGCCATTAAAGGCACATTAGTGGCACTTTAATGGCAAAAATTTTGTATCCTTGAAGGAAAATTATAATTGCCAGTATTGGGGCGTAGCTTGGCTCAATAACGGCACAATATTGGCAAAGTTGATCAATCTTTAATGTCAAAATTCAATTGCCAGTGATGTGACGAAGATCGAGCCATTAAAGGCACATTAGTGGCACTTTAATGGCAAAAATTTTGTATCCTTGAAGGAAAATTATAATTGACAGAATTGGGGCGTAATTTGGCCCAGAAATTAATGTCTAACATTTTGTATCTATGATGGCAAATTAAAATTGCAAATATAGGGACGTAGCTCGGTCCAATAATGGGACAGTATCGGTTAGTGTAGTGTAGCTCATAAGAACTCTTTTGCTTTCTCGACTTCACGTCAGAGGAGCAGAGTGGTCAGAGTGTAAGGCTGTGGTGCATCAGGTTTAGGTAATAAGTTTAAAATAATAAAATAATAATCATTTATAATGTGTAAGTAAATTTTTTGAAATAAATTGGCGGATCCAATATGGCGAACACATTTTCGAAAAATTTATCAGATTTGCTTGAAACTTATGACTCGAGGGTTCTCTCGGTCGCTGATTACGAATAGGACGTCAGATTTTGAAAATGATTCTAGCAGTGTGCATTAATTGATATTCATTTTAATGTTTTTTTCTTCAGCTTTTATCACACCAGTATACGACTAATTGTAATATGCGATAGTTTTTTGTTTTGGTTCTATCAAAGAATTGTTTTCGTTATTGCCAATAGTGTTTTTTTCTCGCATCCCAGCAGAATACATTAATTGATATTCACGACAGTTTTTTCAGATTTTTCACATCAGTTTACTACTAATTGTACTATGCGATAGTTTTTTGTTCTTGCTGTGTCAAAAAATTATTTTTGCAATTGGCGATAGGGTAGCTCCATGCCTAAAAAATCAAAGTTATACCCTAGTTCTTCGATTTTGTTAAAACTTCGAAATTTTGAAGTGGAATACATACCAGTAAAAAGCCACAATTCGATTTTTAAAAATTTTGGATTTACGAGGTTTTTAAATTTTTTTTTGAAATTTTGAAAATGATATTTCTCTAAGGAAAATGAATGAAATTTAATAAAATTTTCAGGGAATGCTTATTGTTTACAGACAATTTAAGAAAATATTTTGTAAAAAAAAAAATTTTTAAAGAAATTATTTAAAAAATAAATTTTAAATAAACAATTTTTCGAAGTGACATTTTTATTTTTTTTAATAATAATGATTCGACAATATAGTGGGTGCCAAAGAATCACATAGTGTATGCGTTTGCACTATTCATGAAAATTTCAACGCCATGATGGATGCTTCCAATCTGGAAAGGCTGACGGAGGGGTCACAAAACCCGATTTGAAATTACAAGGATTGCATTAAGTTTGTAATTTGTGAAAATCCGCGTCCTGAGTGTCATCTAAATCAGTGCTTATCTTGTCCCAATTTTGTAAATTTCTCGACTTATCTCACTGCCATTTTTGAGCAAAAAGGCGTTGAGGAAATAATTTATAGTACGTGGCAAACAACTGATCGTTGCACTTTGAAAAAAGAGTGTCTTGAGGTTGAAGACTTTGTTGTCGAATTATGTGATCAGTTGAAAAAATTAATACCTCATCATTTTATATCAAAAAACCAAGCCAAGTATTTATCGCACCTAAAAAATTATTTGAATGAAAACGAAGTTTTAGTTCAGATGCATTTTTCAGAAAATTACGCTTATGTGGCATAGGACGCCACACAAGCCTTTCACTATAATAACAGCCAGTGTACTGTACATCCAGCAACTTTTTATTGTAAATCTGCAATGGAGGAATTGCATAGTAGTTTAATTGTATTGTCCGAAAGCACAACACATGATACTTCTGCCGTTTATATTTTGCAAGAATTTTTAATACCTAAAATTAAGAAAGTAGTTCCTCAAGTAGAGAAGATTACTTATGTTACAGACGGTGCTAAGCAGCATTACAAAAACCGATTTCAAATGTGCAACCTTGTCTACCACGAGGAAGATTTTAACGTAAAAGCTGAGTGGCACATGCATGGTCACTGAAAACCTCTGAGTAATAATTGTTGAGCAATTTCAAAGTGTTTTAAAAATTGTCCACTATTTTGTTTCCGCCATTTTGAATTTTCAAACTACAATCAAAATGTGACGTTAGACTTGAATTAAGCGAACGCGAAAACGCTAAACAAAATTTTGATAAATGTTTTCCTTGGTTTCTGTCATCTTAATTTATAATATTATTCACAGGGTCGTGATTTTGTTAACTTTGATCGCTTGTAATTAAGCCGCTATATTGGATTTTCAAGATATTTTTTGCAAGAACTTAAAAAATCGTACACTCGTCTACTTTTGAAAGCAGTTGGGCGATCTTGAAAATCCAATATAGCGGCTTAATTACAAGCGCTAAATTATAATAAACAATTTTTATGTTATCAAACTTTTCTACAGCCCATTTAAAAAGAGCTTGCGATGTCAAAATTGCTTCTGTTGGCTTAGCTTGTAAACTTGCGCGTGTAGCTTCTCGCTTGAAAGTTGCACCTATTCCATCGCAAGCTCCTTTACCATGCATGTGCCACTCAGCTTTTACGTTAAAATCTTCCTCGTGGTAGACAAGGTTGCACATTTGAAATCGGTTTTTGTAATGCTGCTTAGCACCGTCTGTAACATAAGTAATCTTCTCTACTTGAGGAACTACTTTCTTAATTTTAGGTATTAAAAATTCTTGCAAAATATAAACGGCAGAAGTATCATGTGTTGTGCTTTCGGACAATACAATTAAACTACTATGCAATTCCTCCATTGCAGATTTACAATAAAAAGTTGCTGGATGTACAGTACACTGGCTGTTATTATAGTGAAAGGCTTGTGTGGCGTCCTATGCCACATAAGCGTAATTTTCTGAAAAATGCATCTGAACTAAAACTTCGTTTTCATTCAAATAATTTTTTAGGTGCGATAAATACTTGGCTTGGTTTTTTGATATAAAATGATGAGGTATTAATTTTTTCAACTGATCACATAATTCGACAACAAAGTCTTCAACCCCAAGACACTCTTTTTTCAAAGTGCAACGATCAGTTGTTTGCCACGTACTATAAATTATTTCCTCAACGCCTTTTTGCTCAAAAATGGCAGTGAGATAAGTCGAGAAATTTACAAAATTGGGACAAGATAAGCACTGATTTAGATGACACTCAGGACGCGGATTTTCACAAATTACGAACTTAATGCAATCCTTGTAATTTCAAATCGGGTTTTGTGACCACTCCGTCAGCCTTTCCAGATTGGAAGCATCCATCATGGCGTTGAAATTTTCATGAATAGTGCAAACGCATACACTATGTGATTCTTTGGCACCCACTATATTGTCGAATCATTATTATTAAAAAAAATAAAAATGTCACTTCGAAAAATTGTTTATTTAAAATTTATTTTTTAAATAATTTCTTTAAAAATTTTTTTTTTTACAAAATATTTTCTTAAATTGTCTGTAAACAATAAGCATTCCCTGAAAATTTTATTAAATTTCATTCATTTTCCTTAGAGAAATATCATTTTCAAAATTTCAAAAAAAAATTTAAAAACCTCGTAAATCCAAAATTTTTAAAAATCGAATTGTGGCTTTTTACTGGTATGTATTCCACTTCAAAATTTCAAAGTTTTAACAAAATCGAAGAACTAGGGTATAACTTTGATTTTTTAGGCATGGAGCTACCCTTTAGCCAATTGCAAAAATAATTTTTTGACACAGCAAGAACAAAAAACTATCGCATAGTACAATTAGTAGTAAACTGATGTGAAAAATCTGAAAAAACTGTCGTGAATATCAATTAATGTATTCTGCCGGGATGCGAGAAAAAAACACTATCGGCAATAACGAAAACAATTCTTTGATAGAACCAAAACAAAAAACTATCGCATATTACAATTAGTCGTATACTGGTGTGATAAAAGCTGAAGAAAAAAACATTAAAATGAATATCAATTAATGCACACTGCTAGGATCATTTTCAAAATCTGACGTCCTATTCGTAATCAGCGACCGAGAGAACCCTCGAGTCATAAGTTTCAAGCAAATCTGATAAATTTTTCAAAAATGTGTTCGCCATATTGGATCCGCCATTTTATTTCAAAAAATTTATTTACACATTATAAATGATTATTATTTTATTATTTTAAACTTATTATTTGTGATTTTAAACTCCTTAAAAAACTTTGAGTTTAATTTATAGGTTAGGTTAACGGTATTGTGGGGATTGGTTAATTAATTAACAAATTTATGGAGATCGGACTCCCAGATCCCAATTAAAACTTCAGATATTAAAACGTTATAAACATTTTATTTATTTAATAATCTGTTAGCTGACAGACTATTACTATACGTCGTTCCTGAATCAAGACTTACCGGTAATTGAATCTTTTTACAATATTCTAGCGGAATCGACAAATTGTTTGATTCCTTTTCGACGTTAACAAGAACTGAAGTTGGTGAATTGATTTTTGTTTGGTTAGAGAATTTGCGTGCTATATAAGCTAGTTTTAAATTCTCCACAGAAATCTGTTTATCATCCCCATCGACATCAATCTCGAACACACGATCAGAGATGCGTTTGACAACCTTATAAGGTCCTGAATTAGAACACTGTAAGGGTTTTTTTATTATTCGTCCAATTTCCATAAATACATGAGAACATTTCGTCATATCTTTGTGTATAAAAATTTTTCGCTTGTGATGGTAAGAGACGGGAACCGGTTTGATCTCGCGCATATGATTGCGAAATTCGTTAACAAATGAACAAGGCTCGAGAGGAGGGTCGTCCGGTAACACGAACTCGCCAGGAATACGTAATACTTTTCCATATACGAATTCTGCAGGAGATGCCCCGCAATCGGTGACCGAAGTCCTGAGACCCAATAATACTGTAGACAAAACACGAGTCCAACTCAAATCACGGTGGCACATAATCGATGCTTTTAAAGTTCTATGCCAGCGCTCTATCATGTCGTTGGATGCAGGATGATAAGCGGTGGACCCGATCCTATAGCTACCTGACATTTGTAATAAAGCTGCGAAAAGTCTAGACTCAAACTGCTTTCCCTGGTCTGTTGTTACATACCCGTGGGGTGCCCGGGTGCAGAATAGGCCCCCTGTGACCGGCTACAGGCGCTGGTCTGTTGTTACAGTCTGTGGTGTTTAGTACCTCGCAATCCAGAAATCGACAAACGCACGACCCACAGTTTTCGCCTCGATGCTTTTAATCGACACAGCCTCTGGCCATCGCGAAAAGCGATCAATCATCGTCAAACAATAACGATAATCTTGATCGACGGGCGACGGGCCAACGATGTCCATATGAACATGGTCGAAACGTGACTCAAGTGAAACAAATTGTGCGGGCGAAAGAATGTTATGTCGAGAAATTTTCGCTTTCTGAAACTCAATACAAGCCTTGCAGCATCGTGAAATTTATTTATGCATTTCGGACTAAATGTATCTCTTCGCAATAGTCTGTCGTAAAACGCGTGCGCTAGGATGATATAGCGAATGGAATAATTTTATTATTTTCTCTCGAAGTGACTCAGGAATGAAAGGGCGCAAGTTGTCGCCACCCGTGTCGCAGAATAACTCGATATTCTCAGGACCGAAGACGAATTTTTTAAGCCGAATAGACCTTTCTGAATTTGAAATTGTTTTTTAAACTCTCATCCGAAGCCTGAGCCCTTGCCAATTCAGATAAATCAATCTCCGAAGAAAAAGTTACAGCCTCTACGCGAGATATGTTATCGCGTCGGCGACAACATTATCAGCACCAGACACATGCTCAATTGTCGTGGAAAATTGCGAGATGAAAGACAACTGTTGTTGCTGACGAGGCGATGACTTCTCTGACTTCTGTCTGAAGGCAAATGTAAGTGGTTTGTGGTCGGTGACTATGTAAAACTCACGACCCTCAAGGAAATAGCGAAAATATTTAATCGATTCGAATATAAAAGTCAACTCGCGATCGAAAGTACTATTGTTCTTTTGAGAATTTGTTAATTTTCTTAAAAAGAAAGTTAATGGTTTCCATGAGCTGGAGATTAACTGTTTAAGTACAGATCCCATTCCAAAATCCGATGCATCAGTGACGAGTCCAGTGATAGCATCTAACCTTGGGTGAAAGAGTAATGTAGAATTAACAATTTGATTTTTAATTTCTTCGAAAGCCGCGTCAGCTTCGAGAGTCCATAGAATTGATGTTTTATCGTTCTTTTTAGAACCAACAAGAAACCTATTCAAAGGAGCAAGTATCTGTGCAGCGCCACGAATACTTCGACGGTACAAAATTTGGAAATCCGACAAATCGACGCATGTCTGATACTGTCATTGGTTTCGGGTATGAAAGAATCGCTTGAACCTTTTCCTCGGTTGGTCGAATGCCCTGATGGTCGATTATATGTCCGAGAAATTCTAATTGAGATTTACCAAACTCTCACTTCTCAATATTTATGCGCAAACCGAAGTCTCTTAAACGAGAGAGAATTTCGTTGAGATGTTTTTCATATTCTGCGAGATTGCTAGAAGCGATAAGAAGGTCGTTCAATTCTAATTGAGATTTACCAAACTCACACTTCTCAATATATATGCGCAAACCGAAGTCTCTTAAACGAGAGAGAACTTCGTTGAGATGTTTTTCATGTTCTGTGAGATTGCTAGAAGCGATAAGAAGGTCGTCGATGTATGCGAACACGTAGTCCAAACCATCGAGAACTCTTGACACGTATCGTTAAAATGTAGCGCCTGCATTCCTTAATCCAAAGATCATTATCGGAAACTCAAATAAACCGAATGGAGTGATAATTGCCGTTTTGGCAACATCCTCCGGAGAAACGGGAATTTGATTATATGCCATATGAAGATCAAGCTTACGAAAGATTGTCTTCCCTGCGAGATTAGTACATGGAGAAAAAAATGCTGTTGAATCAAAGACATATGAGTTTGATTCATTGAATAGTGTCATAACGGGCTGCCAAACGTATATGCTGTTGTTTTGAAAGCACCAATTCTAATGATTCGATAGTATCACTTTCATTGAAACAAAAGCATATTTCTTAAATTGACAGCATACTATGTTAATTTGAAGGTATTCCTTTTGAATCAACGATCAAAATTTTTTAATTTAACAGTATATGCTTTTGAGTCAATGACTATAGTTTTTAAATTTAACAGCATCATTTTTATGATTGTTATTGAATTAATAACGGGAAATTCAACAGCATAGAGCTATTTGATTCAACAGCACTTTTTTTCAGTGTAGTAAAATCCTGCAAATAGGGGACAGGGTATCGATCGGGTTCGGTCACAGCGTTAAGTCGACGAAAGTCGCCACAAGGACGTCATTCGACATTTCTTTTCAAAACCATGTCAAGTGGAGCGGCCCATGAACTACTAGATCGTCGACATACCCCTAGTTGCATCCAAGTTTGAAATTGAGCTTTTGCTGCAGATAAATTTTCTGGAGAGAGACGACGAACGCGTACCGCGAGAGGGGGATCACTAGTAACAATGTGGTGATAAACGTCTTGTGTTCGATTTGAAATACCTTGTTCCGGTTCAGTAACTTCTGGATATTTTGATAAAATCTCGGCAAAAGGAATCTCGTAATTTACAGTAGTAACACTATACGACAATGTTTTGCGAACCTCGCAATCTCTCGACAAATTGGTAACAGAATCGACTAATTTACGATGAGCTAAATCAACAAGAGTATTATTATTGGCCAACAGGTCTGCCCTGATAATTGGATAAGGTACTGCAGCCAAACAGAAATTCCAATTAATATCTCTCCTCAATCCAATATCCAACGTTAAACGTCTTTCTCCGAATGTTGGAATTTTTGAGTTATTTGCTGCGTAAAGAAAAGTCTCTGTTGGTTTAAGTCTCGAATTAGGTTGTATCGGAAGAAGGGATACATCGGATCCAGTGTCAATCAAAAAGAGAAGTCCTGATTTTTTATCTCGAATATGGAGACGTCTAGAATTCACGCCGAAACCGATAGTCTCCGAACGGGTAGGCGTTTTCAGTTTTCCGACTGTCTACTACCATTACTGTTCGAGGCAGTTGAATAAGAACACGGTTTTTTACATTTGGTAGCTTTTCGCCAAATTTATGTTTGCAGGTATCGGTCGGATCGATAAAATGTCGCGAGCGCAAATCAATACTTTCGGATCAAGCTCTGCGATAATGTGATTAGCCCTTGTTCGACTCTGGTTTGATACGACCGTTAAGAAAAACCGATTCGATTTGTACGAACCAAAATGCAGGATCGCTCGCGATAAACTCTATTTAACTGTCGTTGTAAATTATGTAAACACTCATCAACGGGTCCGACTAAAAGCAGGTTCTCACCTTCCTCAGCCATGATGTCGAAAAAAAGGACAATAAGCGCGATAACGATACTTTGGGTTCCCGTTGTTCACCAAAAATAAAAAAAAAATATTTACTATAAAATCACGAAAAACGATAAACTGAAAAATAATTTTAAATTAATTTAAAGAATAAAATTTGCTATTAAATTCGATAAAGTTCCCTCGACAAATAACAAGTCTGTCGAAAAACAAACATTCAAAAATAAACAATACACCAATTTAATCAATGAAATTCAAAATTTAACCTTGAATCACACTTTATCATGTCTTTACAAATTTATTAATCAAGTAGAAAAAAAGTAAACGTGATTAAATTTAAAAAATATTAAAATAAAATTAATAAAATTACTTGTCAAGAATAAAAACGAGTAAAAAATAACAATCAAATCAAGACAACAAATATGTGATTACACACAAACTCACGACAAAAATGACGTACGCTACAAGTCTTTTTTCGGCGATGAATTGACTGGTGATGCTGATGGTGAATTGGTAGACGATGTCCATAATCGTTTTCCTCGTTAAATAATTCGATTATTTGAAGTTTTACTTCAAAGAAAAGCGCTGAACAGCAAATAACCCTTGAAAAGCCTTGACAGGAAGGGCACGCGTAGCACCAAAATAACTCCTCCGTGCAGTTGATTTCATGAAACAAATTTATTTATGAGGCGCGGAAAAGTGTTTCACGAAGAAACCAGAATAAAGTAAAGAAAACAGGTATTGAAATTCACATACCTCGTGCATGGGCTAGCTTGTTGTGCCCATGCTTTATTTTCAAAGCGTTTAATGTTTTAGGTTCTCACCACAGCAACTAGGAATCAATCCTCGATGCAATATTAAGGTTGTTGAAAATTGAGTTGAGCCGGAAAATTGGGAAACGAAGCCACATTTCATCAAAGGCGGTCAAAACAAAATTGGTTGTAATAGTCGTTTGGTCAGCGTTGATAAAATTCAAAATGACAGCGACGTGCTCTAAAAACGTGGCCTCAATGCATGTTCGTATAGTCATACTAAAAATAACACTGGTTTACAGTGAAATTGCCAATAGAACAAAGCATTCTTTTTCCGATTAGTGGGTGTTTTCTAAGTAAGAAAATCATAGTTTTAATTTTTTTCCCTTGTGTAGTTTTTTTGTAGCTTCAAATTTTGTATTTTTGAGGAGCGAAGACACTTAAATTTACCTGTAGGAAAATCAACTCGTCCAAAAATGATGAATAGGATGCCGTTGGAAAGGTAATTGAATTATCTTTCAATCCATATATTACAGAATAAAATTGAATGAAAATTGAGAGAGCTACAGTCGATTCAAGATCAAATTTCATGGAAATTTTGATGATTTTTAGACACTTGACTTTTGATAATTTTTTCCACAACAAACAGTAGAAAATATTTAGGTTTAAAAATTTTTATTGATAGCTTATTCCATTGAGAAACTTTTTAGCCCTTATGGACCTTGATTGGATTAAAAATGAAAATTCTACACCACATTTAGTAAACGAAACTACTTTGCCATTTTTAGTATACTTTTCAATATTTGCAGCAAACATGCAAATAGCAAAATTAAGTTAAGTACTAAAGTTACTAAAGTCACACATCAAGGAATTCTATAGTTGCTCAAATCGAATACAATGTCAAGTATCAAAATTTCAAGATGACGGATCCAATATGGCGGACAAGTTTTTTTAAAAATCGATTAAATTTATGACAATTTCGTTACTCGGGGTTTTTTGGTGTCGCTAATGACGAGTCTGATGTCAGATTTTAAAAATTAAAAATGGTAGATTCAATTGAGTGAACGAGTTTTGGCTCTCTGATTAGGTCTCTGATTACAAATTCGATGTCATATTTTAAAAATTCAAAAAGGTGTATTCAGTCTGTGCGAACATATTTTAAATGTTTAAAGCATGAAATACTTATGAAAATTAATACATTAGGGTTTCTGGGGTTTCTAATTCCGAAACCAAAGTCGGTTTTAAAATTTTTAAATTGATGTTAAGTTGATGAAAAATAAAAACTTTATTCTAGTTGCAATAAACTATCTAATTTTTAATTTTCAATAAATTTCTATAACTTTTTAACTGCAATACATTTTAAATCTCATTCGAAAATACAGACTCTAAAAACATCAAGGAGGGGATGAAGAGTGAGTATTTTATGCTTTAATCATTTAAAATATGTTCGCACAGACTGAATCCACCTTTTTGAATTTTTAAAATATGACATCGAATTTGTAATCAGAGACCTAATCAGAGAGCCAAAACTCGTTCACTCAATTGAATCTACCATTTTTAATTTTTAAAATCTGACACCAGACTCGTCATTAGCGACACCAAAAAACCCCGAGTAACGAAATTGTCATAAATTTAATCGATTTTTAAAAAAACTTGTCCGCCATATTGGATCCGTCATCTTGAAATTTTGATACTTGACATTGTATTCGATTTGAGCAACTATAGAATTCCTTGATGTGTGACTTTAGTAACTTTAGTACTTAACTTAATTTTGCTATTTGCATGTTTGCTGCAAATATTGAAAAGTATACTAAAAATGGCAAAGTAGTTTCGTTTACTAAATGTGGTGTAGAATTTTCATTTTTAATCCAATCAAGGTCCATAAGGGCTAAAAAGTTTCTCAATGGAATAAGCTATCAATAAAAATTTTTAAACCTAAATATTTTCTACTGTTTGTTGTGGAAAAAATTATCAAAAGTCAAGTGTCTAAAAATCATCAAAATTTCCATGAAATTTGATCTTGAATCGACTGTAGCTCTCTCAATTTTCATTCAATTTTATTCTGTAATATATGGATTGAAAGATAATTCAATTACCTTTCCAACAACATCCTATTCATCGTTTTTAGACGAGTTGATTTTCCTACAGGTAAATTTAAGTGTCTTCGCTCCTCAAAAATACAAAATTTGAAGCTACAAAAAAACTACACAAGGGAAAAAAATTAAAACTATGATTTTCTTACTTAGAAAACACCCACTAATCGAAAAAAGAATGCTTTGTTCTATTGGCAATTTCACTGTAAACCAGTGTAAGAAAGAAGAGAATAAACAATTACAATGTGAAAATATATGGGTCGGGTTAGGATCAGCCCTTGAGGATCGGTTTCGGACCACCCTCACTATTATCACAAAATTTTTTGCCAATCACTTACATCAGTGGAATCAATTTTATTTTTAATGTTATACCTTGAAGTTAAGATCATACACAATCAAAATTAATTTCGTTAAAATTTTCCTGTATTCAAAAAACACTGTTAGCTCCAATTCCGTATAGATCAAAATTAATTTAACCAATGCTAAAATATTATACTGCTTGAATCTCCAAAATGAAATCAAACGCATTGATAAAACCTGTGGCCCAGTTGTTGGTGTTGTGAAAGTGTTCGATTGATGGTACTGACGATTTTTTTAGTGGTATGGTACGGGGGGTCGGTATAGACCATCCTCCCCTAAACTTTTTTGATTTCATAATTTCGAGTCGAAGTTCAAGTCAACATCGGAAGATCCTGTCATAGTTTTTAGTCGATCAAAGGACTTTAATTCAGCAATTCATGATCCTGTCAGTCAAAATGAATTTCAACCTGTTTTTAAGTCAAGGAATCAAAGTAAGTCAAAGAAACTACTTATTTAAAGAGTGACTAAATTTTTGTAATTTTTCCTTAAACTTTTTTCTTTACTCTAATAAAAATATATTTTATCGCTTTTTTGAAAGTTAAAATGCTTCAAGAAGATATGAAGAAACAAATAAAGAAATTAAAAATTGATCTCGGTGGCATCGAACGTCAAGTAATAAATTTCAAAAATTTGTTAAATTCTATTAGTTCTGAAACTGATATAGAATTATTAGGTTTAGAAACTCGCTAGAAAAAAATTTTCAAAATTATGGGATACATTTGAAAAAATTCAGATTGTAATAGCACAAGGAAGTTCAATTAGTGAAGATAATTCATCTCCGAATTTAGATTGAAATCCATCTTAATTTAAAACTGCTTTTCAACTTCCAAAGCTTCAAAGACCAGAATTTCATGTACGGAAAAAAATTTACAAGTCTCTCGTGAACTACCTTCTGGACACAAAAAGTCTTTGTTCTAGAAACGTTCCTAACCCTACTAAAAAATAATGAGGAATCATGACAAAACATCAGAATTCTGATTATTCCTCAAATTTTCTGATGCTTTTTCGTGACTCTGATTATTTGTCATTTTTTTTTATTATTTCTGACAGGATTTTTAGTATGGATTTGATATTTTTTGAGAACTCTATCAACTCCTCACTTCTCTTCATAAACCAGACAGACTATACTGGAAGGGTATCTTCAAAAAATGAAGTTTTTTGGAATAAAGAACAACGCACAAAATGTATAGAAATTGGCTTTCCGACAAATTGGTTGAAACTTCAGGAAGATATTGTTTGAGATTGTCTAAACAAATTATGTACGGGGCAATTTGACTCTAAAAGAATATTTTTCGAGTTATAGAAGGTAAAAGTGAGTAAAATATAAAAACGTAAAGTACTCACTTTTTAAACATTCTGAGGTGCTATTGTGCATCTTTACTCATCTGATTAACTTTGAGTTTCAGCGAAGTTTACTCGAAGGTAATCGAGGTAGGGGAAATTAAACGTTTCATTTACAGAATAGTAATGTAAGACTAGGATAGAAGTTACAAAATAATAAATCTGATGATATTTTAGTGTCAGTAAAGTTTACTTCAAGTAATAATGACAGTGAAGAAAGAGTGAGAATTAATTACGTATTTGATAAACATGTAAAAGTGAATTAAGCGTCAGACGGAAAGGATAGTCATGTAAGATTAGGAAAGAATTTATAACATGAAAAATCTGATTATATTTAAGTATTGTACAGTTAAGGTTAGATTGATATGATTGTTAAATGAAGTTATAGAATAGAACATCTGTTACTGCCGAAGCATATTTCAATAACTGTTTTTCAACTATATCAATGTTTTCAGAAATACATTTTTTTAAGATATGCATCATATGTATATTTTCAGGAAATATTTGTGAAATTTTCGTCACATGTTAAGGGTATTTTAAGACATGATTTAGTAATTTTCACGACACACTGAGGACAGTTATGACACTTTCAGAACATATTTAGGACATTTTCTTATTTAGGACAATAACAGAAGTTCTGTTCTGTAACTTCACTTCACATTCATATCAAACACTCTTACATCTTAATTATATACTGACACTAAAAGATAATCAGATTTTTTATTTATTCTCTTCCATCCTAATCTTACATTACTATCCTGTCAATCTGACGTTTGCTTTACTCTTCGGTCTTAATTAAATACTTAATTAACTCTCGCTCTTTCTTCACGGCCATTCTGATTACAAGTAAGCTACACTGACACTAAAAGTTAATCACATTTTTTTTATTTACTTTAATCCTAATATTTCATTACTATTTTTTAGATCGGACGTTTACTTCACTCTTACATCGCATTACTCATTAATTTTTCTTGAACTTTTGACCAACTACTTTTCCTTCACACGGTTCGACAATCATTTATTAACTTCGTTTCATTTTTTTGTTAAAGTTCTTTATTTATAACCAAAAGTGAATGGAAATTTTGTTGAAGGATGAAAACGTGAAAACATGTGAAAATGGTCGTTATATTATCCTAAACTATTAGAAGGCTATTTGTCGGAGGTTTTTAATTTTCACCTTTGCTTAGATCTAACGGAAGCAGTTAAAACTCTGTGTCTTCATTGGGACTCACTGTCTGACTCGTTTAGTTATTCTGTCAAATTGACAAATTTAAAATCTCAATGTTTAAAGCGTTAAGACCCATCACGGTTACTGCAGAAATAATTGTTTAACAACTTTGGAAAACAAAATTGTCCTGGGACGAACCAGTCCAACTCGAAGTTCAAGAAACATGGAATGTATACATAAATCAATTATTATTGAATAACAATTTTAAGTTCATAAGATAGACTGTAATTCCAGATGCAATTAAACTTCAATTGCATGGATTATGCGACTCAAGTGAGCTTGTTTGTATTTGAGATCGATAGATAAAAATGGAGAAATTTTGACTGCTTTAATTTGTTCTAATTCGAGAGTAGCGCCTCTAAAATAACGAAACTAGACACCAAGAGTTGAATTACCGCCGTTCGGTCACGCACACACGCCGTCGACTTTTACCTCCCTCGTAATTCTCAATACAATATTTTTGTATTAATTTCACTGTTTAATTAATAATTATTTGTTTTTTCTCGCGCCTTTAAGTCAGTCACTCACCACCACAGAGTGACCGGTATCAAATTGGATCAATTATTCTCCAAACACATTAAAAACTTTTGTTGCATTTCGGAAGAATTTAAGCCCTAATATCATGCAATAAACATGTTGATGCAAAGAGTATATTACGTAACTTAAGTCTATTTTTTGATCAGGATTTCATAATGGTTGGTCGTTTAAATAATTCAACCATGAATGCATCACCTAAACATTAATACTTAATGGACAATCTTCCTAAAAATTGAATTTTCGTTTCACAACCTCTTAATTACGCGGAAGTTGATTACTGTGGACCATTTTTCATAAAGGAACACTGACATCGGAACTGCTAAAAATTTAAAACTTACGTGTTGTCAGTCTGACTGGCATTAGAACGTGCCTCCGAGCGACGCACAGTAGGAAAAAAGTGACTACTTTTGGACAAAAATCTGTCTACTCCTAAATTTTCAACTGATTTCAATGCTTTTTTTTAATACTCAGAAAGGTTAGCATCCTTTTCATAACGCGTTGCTAAAAAGGGCACTTTTTTGCACCTTGTTATGAAAAATATCGTTCGTAACTTGTGCGAGCAGTTGGTAATTTTTGAAAGAGGAGTTTTTTGAAATAAACTGTAGGCGAAGCGAAGCTTTGCAAATTTTCATTTGTTATTGTTCTTTGTTTTAAACAAATAACTTCAATAATTTTAAACTTAAAAACAATTTCGAAAAAAAATTCTTCTAAGTACAAATATTGTTTAGCCCACTTGAAACTCATGTAATTTCTTCTTTATTTTAATACGAAGTCACTCTAAAAATTTGAGCAAAAAAAGGTGGTGTTTTCGAAAAATTAAGTTTTTTTTTTTTGAAAATCTGCCGCCATTTTTTTTATTTTTGAAGTTTTTTATAAATTTTAAACGGGGTATCGAAGAGAGGAAGATCCCCAAAAAGAATCAAGAAGAAAAATTTTTTAACACACAGTAGAAAAAAATTACAAGTAGAACCATTTTTTCACCGTTTTTTAGGGTTTTACCGCTCAAAGTTCAAATGTGGCAAACTTCGTTAAAAAAACATTTTTAAGGAAAATAAAAAAATACGTGTCTCTTTATTTTTCATATAAAATAACATATTTTATCGATAGGTAATTCTACGACTTGGAGTTAGTCGGCTTGCTTGATTTGAAATGGATTCAATCGTCTCCTTTATCAATTAATAAGTTTTTCCACTCGAATTTATGCATGGTCGGAAAAAGTATTATTAAGAAGATGATATATATATATATATATATATATATGTGTGTGGCATTTCATTTCAAACCGTTCCACCGATGAAAAACAATCGCAAGGAGATAGATTTTCTAATACTTTATGTTATATAAAACTTTTATTGTTTATTATATATTATACACTGATTCAAAAGATAATTTTATGAGCTTTCTATTGCTATTTTTATTATTTAAAATTTCTGCCAATTTTGTAGAGAAATTGCTGTTTAAATTGTTAAACTCTTAATATCTCAAAACACCTCCCAGACGATTTTTATCAAAATTATATGAAAATAAAGCGTAAATTCCCTAGTTTCTATTCCGATTTGATATATTATGGACATTTGATAAGATTAAAAGAAAAAAAATTGTTTAAAAAATGTGTTTTTGGAAAATTTGACAAATAGTACGAAGTTAAACCTTAACACATTCAACTTACATTCAATTTCGTACTATTTGTCAAATTTTCCAAAAACACATTTTTAGAACAATTTTTTTTCTATTAATCCCATCAAATGTCCTTAACATATCAAATGGGAATATAAACTAGGGAAGTAACGCTTTATTTTCATATAATTTTATTAAAAATCGTCGGGGGAGGGGGTGTTTTGAGATATTAAGAGTTTAACATTTCAAACAGCAATTTCTCTACGAAATTGGCAGAAATTTTAAATAATAAAAATAGCAATAGAAAGCTCATGAAATTCTCTTTTAAATCAGTATATAATATATAATAAACAATAAAAGTTTTATATAATAAAAATTATTAGAAAATCTATCTCCTTGCGATTGTTTTTCGTCGGTGGAACGGTTTGAAATGAAATGACACACACACACACATATATATATATACTTTTAAAAAACGAGAGTTTCTAACAGTTTTTACATTAAATTACTCCGATGAAAAAATTTTTAGGATTTTGAGGTAAACGTGAATAGAATTATGTAAATTTGATGGATATTTGACAACAGTCAATTAAGATGTTAAACTTTTGAAACGGAGACTTTTTACATTAAATCACTTGCATACAAGTGTTTTTAAGCACACTGAGGTTAATCATATTTGCAACATGTATTTTTTACAATTGAAGCGTTTTGTGCAAAAACCGCATAAGTCCATTTTTTCGAAAATCACTTTTTATTGAAAATTTATCTTTAAATAAAGCGTTACAATTTGGTAAAATATTAAATAAGTGACTAAACTCTAAATCTTTTAAAAAATTAAATTATCATTTCGTGCAAAAACGTGCCCTATTCTTTAATAAATTTAATTTTCTTGTGATATTCTTGACGTGTATTAGTAATTTATATTAAAAAGTTTATATTATAAATGAAATTCACTTGTTTAATATTTTACCAAATTGTAACGCTCTATTTAAAGATAAATTTTCAATAAAAAAGTGATTTTCGAAAAAATGGACTTATGCGGTTTTTGCACAAAACGCTTCAATTGTAAAAATTACATGTTGCTAATGTTTCGTCAAAACGAGAAACCTTTATAAATATACCTAACGTTCCTCGTTTTAAATTAGTTTCAAATAAATTGAATCTAATTTGGGATGAGAATAAGTCAATGAGCCTACTAAATGTTGTGAGAGAATAATTTATTTAAAAACCAACAAGAAAGAAAAGTATTTACAGAAATACAATGAATATAATTATAATTTACAAATCCTACTTTAAGAATGACGATTACTGGTGATCAATGAGCTGGTGATAATAACTTGGGTTGAATTTAAACACTTGGGAGTTCACTTTTAACTTTGTACTTTTAGTTCACTCGTAGACGATGTGTTCAACTCGCTGGTTCGATGACTATAAGTTGGTGTTTCAAAAAATTACTTTTTGAATGTAGAGAGCTAGTGCCCTTTATTTATAAATATTTTCATCTGAGTAATTTAATGTAAAAACTGTCAGAAACTTTCGTTTTTAAATGTTTGACAGTTTAATTGACAGCTGTCAACTGTCAATATTACATATTGCTATTTAGTTTGACCTAGTTGTTTTTAAAATATTTTTATATAAGCAAGATTTGGTTTAATTTATTAAATTAAACATAAAGTAACCAATCTATTTTTGTGTGAAATAATATGCAATATTGATGTACGAAATATCAACAAAAACAAAGCAGATATTATTATCGAGCAAATAAAAACATCAAACTTCTTCTCAGATACCCAGCTTTTATCAATAAAAAGGAAATCAGTTGATAGTTTTTTGCCACAGTATAACAGAAAATGGTTAAAAGTTTCAAAAACAAAAAACATAATTATTTATAAAAAACTACGAGGAATTTTTTATTGGTAAAATTGGTGGTACGGACCTGCAGCTGTAACTGAGCGCCACTAGGTGTTCACTCTCATTACTGTTTTTACTCGTCTTATCAAATGTATCGCTCTTAACTTAAAAGTATCGCTCGGTTTATATTATCAATAAATGTGATCAAATAATACATTGTGCTTGTTTAAATTGTGTGAAAGATCCCAGACCTTTAACAGGTTATATGCCCAGGACGTTAGAACAATGTCCCACGTCGATAAACGCGGATATCGAAAAGTCATATGCCCGCGTGTGAAGTAATCACACATTTACGTAACGAAAATTGATCGCGCGAGTTCAGATTCTAGTGTTGATAAGTTATTCAGTTTTTTAAGAGAGTTTTTACAATCGTGCTCGTGAAATATGAGAAATATCCTAGAATCTAAAAGCATTAGATATTTTTATTTTAATCGAATATAAAGTGAATGTTTTGTGCCCGTCATTTTTGCTAAATTTTCGTGTATCCACAAGAGCAAGCGCGAGGTAATCGTACATTCGTAAATTTCCGCCTACGTTCGGAATTCTTGTGAATATAGTCTCAAACCCAAAAGACACTAAGTTGTTGACATTGCTCGATAATCGAATCTTGCTCGTATGACGCCGTGTATATGCTGCATATATTTTATTGTATATTTTATGCCTGGGGTTATGTCGGCGGGACGATTGTCAAACCCGAAAACAACGCTAAGAATACGAATGATATTCAGGAATGGAATACAAATAACGAAAAGCCAAATCGTACTTAATACTATCGATAAGTGCGAGTCAACTTAAAATAGTAAAGAACTGCACGACGTCACGAAAACTATGGCTCACCTTGGAAAGAACGTTCCAATCAAAAGGGCCTGCGCGTAAGGCGACCTTGTTGAAAAAACTTGCATTTCAGAAAATGGAGGAATGTTCTGACGTTCGCGAACACTTGAACAATTTCTTCGATTCAGTCGACAAATTGGCTGATATAGATGTAAACATAAATCCGGACCAATGAGCGATTATGATGTTGTATAGTTTACCCTCCAGTTTCGAAAACTTTAGAATCGCGATTGAGAGTCGAGACGAGCTCCCTACTCCCGATAGTCTACGTTTAAAGATCGTTGAAGAGCAGGAGGCGAGGAAAGCCACGACAAGTTCGGTCCAGGATGCGATGTACGTCAAAAGAAAATTTGTAAGTGACAAGAAACCTAATTTCCATAAAAGTGAACGTGATAAAGAAAATACCGGTTAAAACAAATCGCACTCAAATAAATGCTACAAGTGTCATCGGAAAGGGCACAAAGCTTCTGAGTGTAGAACGCAAAAAGCGGGAAACAAATCTTCATTTGTGTCTTTTCTTTCAACTGAAGTAAATCAAGATCAGTGTCGTGTTGCA
Source organism: Leptopilina drosophilae (assembly GCA_032873175.1). Classification (NCBI taxonomy): domain Eukaryota; kingdom Metazoa; phylum Arthropoda; class Insecta; order Hymenoptera; family Figitidae; genus Leptopilina; species Leptopilina drosophilae. The sequence continues at coordinate 23,215,965 of CM065484.1, read as the reverse complement.
AACAATATTCTCGAAGACTCGTGGTGCCTTGACAGTGGGTGTACCTCCCACATTTGTGGAGATAAAACTTTTTTTATTAAAATGCAGAACAATAAAATCAGTAAATTAAAATTGGCAAGTGTCACGACAGCCGATATTGTATCCAAGGGGGTAGCTGAAATCGCAACGTTAGTGAACGATGAAAAGTCTAACGTAATTTTAAACGATAATTTACACGTTCCCGAATTGCCCACGAATTTACTATCTGTGTCAAAAATAACTAATAGAGGATATAATGTGCTTTTTGGCAAAGGGAAGGACAAACGAGATTAATCCGAAACCGAAAGGATGATTTTAATTATGTTGAACGCGTACCGTGTGATCATTGCCAGCAAGCTACGTTCGAAATCAAAGAACTGTATAAAAATTTGGCACAAACGATTGGGGCATCTCAACTTCGGTGATCTGCAAAGTGCTGTTGGAAGAGGATATATCTGTTGAATCAACCTTGATAAAAAAAATAACGTCCAACGTGTGAGACGTGCATTCAGGGGAAGATGACCAGGTTACTTTTTCCGAAGGAGTCGTTGCGCGAGACAGAAAAATTGGAGCGAATTCATACAGATCTGTGCGGTCCCATGCGCGTGACTTCGAATGGAGGATCGAAATATTTTATTACCTTCACAGACGATCACTCGAGATTGACAGAGATCAGATTCATCAAGCACAAGAATGATGCTCTACGTGAATTTAAAGAATTAAAAAATTTAATTGAGAAACAGCACGGAACACTAATAAAGGCCGTTCAATCCGACAACGAATTAGAGTTTGTGAATAAAGACTTTGACGAATATCTGAAGTCCCAGGGTATACGTCGAAGATTGACTACAACATACACACCAGAGCAAAATGGCGTCGCGGAAAGGAAAAACCGGACGCTGGTGAAAGCGGCGTGACGTCTTTTGTTGCAGTCTGGTTTACCGCCTTCTTTTTGGGCGGAAGCGATCTCCACGGCAAACTTTCTTCGAAATCGTTCTCCCACCAAGAAATTCGACGGAAGAACACCTTACGAGTTCTTACATTAGAGAATTCCATCAGTTGGATACTTGAAATTATTGAATTATTGAAGATAATGAATTAGTTGAAGCCGATAATGATATTGTCAACATTCTTGACGATGTTTCTAGTGAATCTTTTGACGATGATGATAGTGATGTTCCCGAACAAACCCCAGGACGACGACTTCCTGGACACTATCGAATTGAAAGGATTGGACAACGTGGTACACCATACAAAATCTACAGATTCGAAGCAGAATTAGCGGAGTTAGCCTTCATTGCTGAGATCCCAGTGAAGCAAGCTTTAGCAGGGGAAGACTCATGTGCTTGGAAGGAAGCGTTGGCTGCGGAAGTGACATCATTAATCAAAAATAAGTCCTGGACATTAGTGAAACGTGACGAAAAACAGCGACTGATTGACAGCAGATTTATTTTACGAAATAAATATGATTCGAGCAGAGAAATCGAAAATCGGAAAGCGCGAGTGATAGCTCGTGGGTTCTCTCAAAGGTCTGATATCGACTACCACGATACTTTTGCTCCGGTAGCAGAATTGAGCTCCATTCAGGCTGCGATTACTGTGGCTGTGGAACGAAACATGAAAATCAGGCAGATCGACATCGGAACAGCTTATCTAAATGGTGACATTCATGAAGATATATTAATGAAAATTCTCTATCATCTCGATTTGGTTTTAGAATACATGATGGAAAAAGATCAAGCTAAAAAAATTTGACAAGTGCAAGTTGAACTCGCACTGCAATGGCGGGTTTCGTACATAAATATTAAAACAATACTTGCAACATTCATTGGTAAATGGTAGAATTAAAATAAACAATTAAAAAAATATATTAAAATCATTTGAAAAAAACATAATTAAAACAAATTAAAATATTGTTTACAAAAAATTTTTTTTCTTAAAAAAATTTTTAAAAAATTTTTTTAGATTATTTATTATATTTTTTATGATCAGACTGTAAAAATATACTAATGAACCATTAGGTCAAAAAATGTAAAAATTAGAAAAAAATTTTTTTTAATTTTTTAGATTTTCCTTTACAACGCTATAAAGCTATTATGACATAGCAAGTTCTCTATACTTTTCCTGTAATATTCGCGTTAAAGTACACCAGTATGGCAAATTTTAGCCCTCCACGTTGAATAGTTTAGAAGTTAAAGGGGAGAATGATCACTTTTTGTGCATTTTTGCCAAAAATCTTGTTATTTCCTTGACAACGCTATGGCCATCACCTTCAATCACATTCTCTATATTTTCCCTGTAATCTACATGTGAAAATACGTATCTGTACCAAATTTGAGCTTGTTTTTAAAAATTCAAAATTGCGGATCTAAGATGGGGGACGACATTTTTAGAAATGTATTGAAATCACATGAAATTTGTTACTCAGGAAGTTTTTGTGGCTGTTGATCACGAATTGGTTATTGGATTTTGAAAAGTTAAAAGCGGGTTTTTAATAAATCAGAGAATTTTTTCCAATTTTTTAATTTTGCATAATAAGGTTTTATAAATTAAATATTTTATAAAACATGTTTTAAATTGAAAAAAATAAATAATCACATGGTATAATTAATTAGTTTTAGGCGAGAGTGGGGCAAACTGGACCCCTAACGGTTTTTTGACTCTTGTGTGCATTCGAGCGAGAAATCGCTCGAAAAGAACGAGTAATCTCGTGAAGAAGATTGTCTTCTTCACGAGATTTCTCGTTCTTTTTGAGCGATTTCTCGCTCGAATGCAACACTACTTGTGACTAAACGAATCAACAGATTTTATATTTCGAGGGTTTGTTTGAAAGATCATTTAATTGCGCAACTTTTTCCCAGAGACACCTATACTTCATCTTTTATTGTTTAGTTGCTGTGTTAACTTTAAAAAATTTTGCAAACGGTCCGGTTTGCCCCACCCCCTGGGGTAAACCGGACCGTTTGGTTTTTTATTTATAATACTGCATTTACATAATCTACAATAATAAAGAAACATAAAGAATCATGTAAACAATGGTTATAGTAATGAAAATAATATTTCGGGATTGAATTTTAATTAAATAAATATTTTTTTAAATAAAAAAATAAAAATGTTTGTCATTATCAGAGAAAAAAATATTAAAGCGTCCAATTATTATAGGAAGACAATGATTTTTTATTGTATGTAAATATTTTAATGAAAGAAACATTTTATTTAAAAATAATTTTAATGAAACTTTAATCTAATGGAAATCTTATGGCCGGTTTGCCCCACCGAAAACTGTCCGGTTTGCCCCACAGGCTCATTTTGAGAATAAATGTTTGTCAAAAAGAAACGCTTTGCAAATTCACGAAAGTTTTTGGTGGTAAATATTCCTGATGTGTGTACCTTTAAAACCTAAGACCTAATATTTGGAAACATTATACGATTTCCTCCGAATTTGCTTAAGAAAAAATTTGTGAAAGTGTATAATAAAACTAAAAAAACTGTTGCTCCCAGCGTTGCGCAAACAAAAGTAAAAAAATCAAATTGAAAAAATAAGGTATACTACACATGGTTGTTTCAAATTTCTAAATAGCACTTTTGCCAATTTCGCCATTTCGAAAATATTGAGGGGGTTCCGGTTTGCACCACTCTCCTCTACATAAATTTTTATTTAATAAATGGTGTAGTATTTTTTCGATTTTTTTACCAAAAAATTGTATTTGTTTTTATAAAAGTTACTAAAACAAACTCAAATTAATTGAAACGAATAAGATGTAACTGTCATTAATTATCAAAATTTTTAAAAACTTTTTTTTTAGCAATTAGAGTTATTAAATGTATTCTTCCAACATTCTTTTCTGTAGACATACCAGATAATAGTCGCGGGACAGAATAGAACTTAGGGATATTTGTTTATTAAAAGGTAATTTAATTAAAATTGTAAAGTACACAGTATCAGTTTCTATTAAAGATATTGTTATGTCTTACCTTATTATTATATTCCCTATTTTTCTCGATTTAACTTTAATTTAGAGAAATTAAAGTTGGGACGAGGTTGGATAAATGACAAGAATAAATTTATTTGCACACAGTATATTTGAAAAAGATCAAAATTATGCAAAGATGAAATGGACACTAGCTTTCTAAAATGAGTCTTAAGTGGTTTTTCTGTTTACCTTAGAATAGCGAGGTTTTGGTCCTGGCTGGCGACGTTGAAATACAATGGCAATTGTGCGTTAATCGGTTACTAAGTGGTGCAGGTAGATGATTTACGACACTCGTAAATTAGGCAGTTGAATAGGTATTATGTTTCTTTCAGCTTTTGTCACAACTCGAACGATATTTCTAAACACCCAATTTGACTTCAAGATGCACTGAATTTAAAAATTCACGTAAAGATCAGGACAACTACTATACTGGGGTTGAGAGCACTATTACGAAGAGAACCACTTATGATGATAAAAAAATTAAGACTGTAGTCCAGGTGACTACTACTGACGATTACATTTTTAAGACTGATGACTGTTTGATAGTCTGGGTCTTTTTATACCAAAATGTTGATACCATTTGCCATGTGTTTTAGATTTCGATGCCATTTGCCATGTATTTGGGATTTCGATACCATTCGCCATGTATTTGAAACATCGATGCTATTTGCCATGCATTTGAGAATCCCATTGTTAGAGAAACACTTGTGTTGACTCAGTTTTTAGATCGCACGTGTTCACATCCTCTTAGTGATATGTTTTTACAATTTAATATTATATTTTTATGTTGTTTGTTAATTATTTATAGTTATTACAATTTGTTATTAACTTGTTATTACAATTTGTTATTATTGCTTACATTATTATAACTTGTTGTTAATTATTAATTTGTTACATTTTATTGTTATCTTGTTATTATTAACTATTATTTGTTGTTATTTTGTTATTACGAATTATTATTAACTTGTTATTAATAATTATTATTTTGTTGTTACATTTTATTACTAATTAATTATTATTCTTTCTTATTAATGTTACAATTATTTATTATTATTTTGATATTATTGTTATAACCAATTATTATTATTTATTGCTACAAATTGTTATTATCAACTATTATTGTTGTTATTACTATCTTGTTATTATTATTACAATTGCTTATTATAATTATTTAGTTATTATTGTTACAATTATTATTACTATTTTGTTATTATAAATCATTATTCGTTATTATACATTATTATTTAATTATTAGTTATTATTCTTATTATTGCTATTTTCATTAATCAATAATTGTTTATAATTATTAATAATATGTTAATAACAACTATTTGTTGTTATTCCCATTATTATTATTATTATTATTGAAAAATACGTTACGATGACGTAACAATATGTATTAAGTGTATGTAGACTGTAAACATTTTCAATTTTTTAAATTAAAATATTTAAAAATATAAGTTAAACAGTAGAAATAGTTGAAAAATTACAATATTTGTTAAATACATATAAAACGTTTATAATTCTAGTAAATTTAAAACTGCCGCATCAAGAACTCGACTTTTTTGAGAAGGTTAGATTCGAATATAAGATATAAAAGGATCTGATGTACACAATAATTTTCTAAAAGAATGTAATCTATAGTTTTTATAATCTTTATTTCTGGCTTCTTATGTTTCTTCAGATAATTGTCCAAGAGTTGAAATAGCATTGTATTTTATTATACTTTCGCCATGAATTAGAACTTTGTGAACGGAAGAGGGCATGTAGTACCAATTATAATTACTTACAAAAAATTGAGCTGTATCACGTGTGTATTCACCAAATTTTCTTCTATCAATTCTTCTTCCACAAGACATAGTTTGAAGTATAATATAAAACCGTTTAATTAAGTCTTCATTCACACCAGTTATTTCGGAGGCACATGTAAAGTTAGAAAAGAATCTTCTTGCAGTATTTCCATCATTGCTAATACCACTACCTTCACGAGGCTGGACTATTATTAAACCGAAATCTTCACGGAAACGAGTTTGAATATATTTTTTCTTAACATCTTATTCTTTTTTATTTTCTGTGGTAGTCGCTGACCATTTTTGGAATGATGAGTTATACGATATATGAAGAATCAACTCCATAAATCAGATCCATGCATAAAAAGTAGAGTCAAAATCTGAATGTTATGGCGTTAGTTCTAATCTAATAAATTTTAATTATGAAAGAATTTCCTGTAACGTCAAGAAAACCGACACTCTAACTTTAATTCCTTGGAATTTTTATATTATTAAAAATTCGCCATCAGGCGCCAATTAATTTTAAGGTTAATTAATAAACTTTGGACATAATTAATGATCAACAACAATCAAACGGCTAACGACACCTCAGAGCCACTTTTACGAAAGAATTCTGCCCGCGAAAATAACGACAGAAACGCCAACGCTGAGACACGACTGGACCGCGACTGGCACAATTATCGTAGGACTTACCCACGATGACTTGTAGACAGCACTCGGTTGAACCTCGGCTCCTTGCGATGTTCTGGGACGTGGTAGGTCTAGGTCTCGCAGGAACAAAAATACACCAAATCCCTTTACTTTCACAAATAATCTCTTTATTTAAACTTTCAAATTCTCTTACACTACAATCGTGCAACCTAGCACTTTTCTCTAAATTTCTACAATCTTATAGACTCTAAACCACTTCTCTCACAACACTTTTGCTTTTTAAACAACAGAAAAGTTATATACTCGCGTGCGTTTTCTCTAATACGAATACGATCACCGTGGTTTAGCGCGTGCTTAATCTTAATATGGTGGCAAAAGTATTGGCAAAACGCCGACGCTTTCACCTACCTGTTGCCTCGCCTTCTTCGTAGCTCCTTTTCTCTCCTTAGGCTTCTCTCGGCACTCCTCTTCTCTCTCACCTACTCGCTGGCCCTGACCTCGTATTGTCGAACTAACGAGCCAAGCGACACACTTTCTTATCTACTAGTCAGTCACTTGGCAGCTCGGCGCCTACCTTACCGCGGTCAGTACTCGGCACTAGTTAAAGGGGGAAACATTCGGAGATGGCGTGACGGTTCGATCCGTGTGGGATTATTCAATTTAAAATTGTACATTTAACACAATAAATAAATAACAGGAAGGTTCCCACACCCTTACGTGTTCAATAACGAGAAAATTATAACTTATTTATAACAACTTTATTCACTTGAAAGAATTCGTTAATCAACGAATATGAGAGACATGTGACTCCTTCAACTGTACAGTTACTAATGATCGCACGCACACACAATTCACACATTCTACTCCCTTTAGGGTAAAGGGGATTTCACACTTCCCACACACTCCCCTCCTAGAGATAGCGATATATAAAAAATTAAAGTTATATAAAATTTTGTCTTATATAAGAGTAAAAAATAATTTCTCTTTTTTCTTTAAAACAAACTTAGGTCAAATTAAAGATAAAAATAATTATCATCATTATGACTAATTACTTAAAATCATTACATATCTCAAAAATGAAACATATTGCTATTAATACTGACAATTTCAACATTAAAATCTTAATTCTCATACAATAAGTATCACATTAATTCTCTTTCGTTGCCGCAATGAAAGTTACTGATTTCTTTTTGTTTGTATAAGTTCTTAGATTCGGTCGATTTACAAATAAATTTCCAGAACTTATAGGTTTGGGGAAGGTTGAGGTTGAGGCTGAAGGAACAGAACTCTTTTTACTCACTTCAGTCAAGCCCGTAGATGCAAAATTAAGATCCTCTCAATAAAATAGGCAGGTTTTAAGTTTTCGACAGAGACTTGTTTTTTAAACCATTAATTTCTATTTCAAATACTCTGTCCGAAATACGACTAGTAATTTTGTGTGGTCCTGAATAAGGACATTCGAGAGATCTCTTCATTCCTATTCCCTTTTTTATAAAAACATGGGAACAAGTGTTAAGATTTTTATGAACAAAAATTCTCCTCTTATGTCGATGTTCGACAGGTACTGGTTTTACTGCGCGCATGTTTTCGCGAAACTCCTCCAAGAAAAATTGTCGATCCTGGGAAAAGTCCTCAGGCAGGATGAATTCTCCGGGCAATCTCAGCACTGTCCCGTATAAATATTCAGCCGGCGATGCCCCAGAACTTAAAACGTTATTGCGCAAGCCCATTAATACAGTGGACAATGACCGCACCCAGGTTTCGTTTGAATGACACATTATTGCGGACTTTAAAACGCGATGCCACCGCTCAATCATCCCGTTAGATGCAGGATGATAGGGCGTAGTTCTGATTCTTTTACAACCAACCAATTGAAGAAGTGATGAGAATATTTTCGATTCGAATTGAGAGCCCTGATCTGTAGTTACCGTTTCAGGAGATCCATACCTCGAAATCCAACTGTCTATGAACGCCCGATTAACTGTCATCGCTTCAAGGTCTTTGAGGGGAATCGCCTCCGGCCAACGAGAGAACCTATCAATCAACGTTAAACAATATCTGAAGCCCTCGCGCAGCGGAAGCGGACTAACATTATCCATATGCACATGTCTAAATCGACTCTTGGGTGCAACAAAATGCGAGGGTTGCACTCGAAGGAAAACAAACTCCCGCATCTGTCCATTTCTTAAATTGATTTTTAGCTGCTATTGTTTTCTCCGGTGATAAACGAAGTACTCTTTCCGAAATCGGAGGACCTCTCGTCAAAATATGGTGAAAAACTCCACTCGCCATAACGTTTGTCGACTGTTAAAGGCCCATCAAGGTAGGGAACTCTGCGAGAAGCTCTGTGAAAGGGGATGATCCATTTACAACGCTGACATCCGAAAAGGAAGCCGAACCAACAATAGTATTAGTATCAAGACCAGTCAGAGAATCGACAAGTTTTCTTCGACTTAAATCAACACTTAAACCATAATGAGCAAGGAGATCGGCCCCTGAAATGGGATAGGGCACCGATGCTCTGCAAAAATTTCAGGTTATTGGACGCCTAAGTCCCAAATCAAGAGTTTTACGTTCGCCGTACGTGTTTATCCGCGAATTGTTCGCGGCGTAAAGCACTACTGCTGAAGGTTGACACTTGACCCCTGATTTTACTGGAATTATGAAAATGTCCGATCCAGTGTCTATTAAAAATCTAAGGCTCGACTTTTTATCTCGGATAAAGAGACGTTTAGAATTTCCCACGCTACCGATCGTCTCTATTCGGCACGCCGGTTCGCATTTCCCGACTCAGCAAACTTTTTTGCTTCCTTACACCACGATTTACATTTAAAAGCGTTATCGCCAAATTTCCTATGATAAAAGCATTTCTCATGTCGTTGATTATTTGCAGAGTTATTCCTCGAATTATCACTATTATTATTATTACTATTACGAGATCTAGATCTGTTTTGTCTTTGATCACGATTCAGAGAAAAAGAACGAGAACGGGATTCATTACGTGCACGAGGATGATCCGAATGAGTCGTTAAGGCATCGACTTTTGCTACCAATCTATCAAACTTGTCCAAAAACTTTCTATCACAAGAAACCGAAGCGACTGCTCGCTCATCAGTTTGAGCCATAATCTTATCGGCGATCACAGCTAAACGGGACAAATCATTCAAATCTGAGAGAGCTAAGATCGATCGACACTGTGTGGGAAGTAGTTCCAAAAATATTGCCTTGATAATCTCCTCACTACAACGGCCCCTACTGAGATGACGTATCTTACTTAAAATGAGAGAAGGTTTTCTATCACTTAATATTTCGCCTTTTAACATTTGTCGAAGCTCTGCTTCTGGGGACACGGAAAAATTCGTTATAATTCTTTCCTTGATTCGAGCGTACAAATCGGGTACGGGTTGAGCGTACCAATGCAAACTCCACCTGAGCAAACCAAAGAGTCGGGTCAGACCGAAAAAAGGTAGGAAGATTGGGAATTTTAACCGCATTAACTTCCATGTGATTTGCATTAAAACCGCACCCAAAATTTCCCAAATGATTAAAATCAAAATGAAAACCGCCATTATTAGGATCCGCATTCCGCTCAACGAGGTTATTGCCCGCATTCTGCGACGGGGAACCACCGAGACCACCCGGAACCTTCACATCCCCAACCTCCTTGTCTTTAGTCATGATAAAGAATACACATAAATTCCAAAACCAAAGAAATCTCTCAAAAATTCTTCTATTTACTAATGTAAATAAAATATCAAGAATTCTGTTCCTTCTAACCAGTTACGGTCAAATACACAACACACACACTGTTTCTAAACAAATAATAAATTTTCGACAATTCTAAAAATAATGGTTTGATTCCACCAAACAAAACGTAATAAAATTAAAAATAAACATATGAGTAATACATTATCAATGAATAGAGGCGTTGTCAAAGTTATACGCATATTTAAATGTCATCACATATTTAGAAAAATTTTAAAATTTAATTATTTTAATTTGAAATCATTTATCAAGTTGTCAAATTTATTATGTTTTAAAAAAAATTCCAATAATAATCCTTCAAAAGAATGAAAGCACACGCATAAGCATATTTAATAGTTAATTTCGAATTCCAATAAAGAAAAAAATTTGAAAAATATTCAAAGACACGCGCGCAAACGCACTATTTTAATTCACTTTATATTTCTAATATTTTCTAAAAGTGAAATTAAATATATTCAGAATGAATTTTCTGTATCCAAATGTTATAAAAATTAAAAACTTATGAAAACAACCATTTTAAAATTAAAACATAAACGATAAATAAACTGAAGGCGACGAAGTTCTCGAGATTGGCGACGTAACAGGCGAAGTAGATCGTGCAGTCCATGAGTTGTATTCTAACCTCAAATGTCTTCAGGAATCTCTCTCTCAGCAGAAGATGGTTATCTGAGATCGGCGGCACCGCTCTTGATCGTAGTTTCCCGGGAATCGGTCACCAGAAAGCATGAAAAAGAAATAACCCTCAGACGATGGCTATTGCTTGGAAACTGTTAAATTGCAAAGAAAGGTATAGAAAAATATTATACTTCCCACATCCGTCACAATGTTTCCTCTCTTTCTGGCATATTAATTACACGTTCAAGATTATTCGTTTTAGATGGCTTTGCTAAACACACATTATAGATGGCACAAGAAGGTTGCCATTCTCCTTATTCACCAGTTTAAGAGGCACAAGAGAAGAGATCAATAAATTAGAATCAGATATGAGTTCACTTTCGCCTGATAGTATTTGCTTATATTCGCTTTGTCCAGAAGAACCATAAAAACCCCATTTGCTATACAAACCAAATTCTGTCCACTCTTAAAATTAATGGAATTAATTTTTATTATTCTACTAACAGTGTGATTTAAAAGAGATTGCAACTGTACCTTTGCACTTATGTCAGTTACTTCTCATATAATTCCAAAAATACTAAAATTTTTGTTTTGATAAATTTAAATCAAGCAATATTGCTAAAGCTTCATCGATGGAATACGGATCCATAAGCAAATTTTCTTCTTCTAAATACATACAAACATCACCTAAGGTTTCCTGTAGTATGAAGCGAAATTTTTCAATTACAGCAGCTTGTTTTATTTCGCCAAAAGATCGTAAACCTTGTATGTAAGAGTAATGAATTTGATCCATTCCAGATTCTCTAAATAATTTTATAGTCTTTCTGCGTTTGCTTTCATCTAAAGATATTTTATATTTCTTGCATGGTCTTCTCCGTTTTATTTCCGAAGATGTTGAAGGCTCTTCTGCATCTAATTGTATAATGATATCTCCATTCAGACACATTTCATTATTACTCAAAAATATATCTTTCCTTCTTCCAGCTTTATTCCATCGTTCCTTAAATTTATGTATAAAAGTTTTATTAATTCACATTACAACACAAGTAAAGTTTGCTTCATTAAGTGTCGAAAATTTTTCTTTAATGTATTTTTCTTTTACTTTTCTGCTTCTTTTCCTCGCGGTTCTCTATACGATTTTTGAAATTTCTAGTTTATACAAAGTGGGCGGTGGTGGGTGGTAGTATAGGAAATATACTTATAAAGAAAAAAGTGGGTGGGAGGGGGGTGGTTAACAAAAAGCTACGTATTTTACATAGGTAACAAGTGAGTGGGTGGAGGGAGGGGATGATTGCAAAGAACAAGATGTACATAGGTTAGGTAGAATGTAAGAATGTAAGACAGAGGGGGTGTGAAAGTGGGTTTTACTTTCATAAACTTAAAGGGTTAACAATAGAAAACATACAAATTAAGGTTATGCAAATTAATAGGGTGAAAAGTGGGTGGTATTTGCATAATCTACATCTAAAAGGGTGAAATTTGCATAAAAGTTAAAAAGGGTGGGTGAAAAGTTTGTGGTATTTGCATAAACTTGAAGGGTTAACAATAGAAAACGTATGCAAACTAGGGTCATGCAAATTGAAAGGGTTAACTAATTTGCATATATTCAAAGTAAAAGGGTTAAGTAATTTGCATAAATGCAAATGAAAAGGGTTAACTAATTTGCATATATGCAAATTAGGAATCTCCACCAACAGCCGATAAATTACCCGAATCCCCACCAACGGTCGATAAGTAGGAATCTGCCTTACCGACAAAATCCATATGAGCTATTCCATGTCAAGTGATCTAGGTGGAGAAAATTTTTTCTCCAATCGTAGCAAAACTTGGGGCTTTTGTAGTACTAATAGATAGTAATTTTTCGTGAAAATATTTTTTACCTAGTCCAATATTTTCCGAGGGGGAGGGGGTTAAATGTTTGGGTTTTTCAGAACAATGCTTATTTTGACAATTTTTTACTTTTAAACTATTAAACATAAAAATATGGCAAAGTACAATTTAGAAAGGTTTTTTCATGCTCTTTCGATTAAAAATAATCATTTAGAAAAAAAATTTGACTCAAAAAAATCAAAAATAAAAATAAATTTTAATTTTTGGGAAGGAAATGTATGATTTTTTAAACGAAAGCTGAGGTTTTTTCCTAAAAGGACATATGTATGAAATGTGGGAGTAGAATGTTTTAACATAAAAAAATGAAATTTCTCCCAAACGACGTAAAAATAATTCGTCAAACTGTGCTATCTTTGAGTGTGAACCTGTTTTCTACGGAAAATATTCGAGTTCATTCAAAGGACAAAAGACTCCGTGGGTACTCTACGGATACGTTCGAGAAATTTAATACGTCATATTAATTGAGATGTTTGAGCATGTCGATCTAGACAATAAGACTCAGAAGAAAACTTCTGGAGGAATTTTATCCATTTGGAGATCCAGGCAGATACGTCAGCCGCTTACTTGGGGGTGCTTTGCAGCAGTGACTACGGCCACTCTTTACACATCACCAGGTTTTAGAAGAAGCAGAAATACGTAAGATTTATTCAACGAATAAACTACAATTGATATATTTTATTAATTAAATGGAATTAGACTACGCGTGTTAGTAAATCTTAGTTTCCTTAATAAAATTAACTATTTCTCTGAATAACCTTGTTGTAAGTGTGTAGCCACTTGAACAAGTGAAGAGAACTAAAACACATAACTTTTGTTATGCAAAACACGCGAAACACCCGACAAAAGTAAATTAAAATTTAGCATTCTGACACATAGGTATTTTAAACACATAAACTATACATCTGACACAAACTCTGATTCGACTAACGAAAGTTTAAATATGGAGAACGAATCAAAAGCTACCCTTAATTTATCTGGAACATCAACAACGCCAAACACGGAGCAGATTCTTTCATCTATTGTGGATCAACTTTCAAGATTAAATATAGAAGTTACGAGTTTAGTTCATAAAAATAATAACAGAAAAGATGAGACAGTAAAATTAGGCAGATAATTAGAGTTAAATCCTACGGAAGAAACAGGTAACGAATCAGAAAATGCATCCATCTAATTTCTGAAAAAATTACTGAAAACGCAGACAGAGCAATACGATACAGAGATTTAGACAGCTATGCAAAATTTTTCAATGCTTTACGTGCAAATTTAAAGCAAATCGGTTCAGTGCAAGAAGACTAAAGACAGATGGCTAACTGCAGTAGTAGGGGTAGGACTAATATAAGGGAATTATGAAGGCGTGGTTAGATTGCGCCAAATATCGTGTTTTTATTCTGCACTTCCACTCACACACGCGTGTCACGTATTTAAATATATAACTTAAGAGTGTGCGAAATGTGCAGAACCGAAACAAGATATTTGGCGCAATCTAATCACGCCTTCATAATTCCACTAATTCCGACTCACTGCTGTAAGTGAAAAACAGCAGAGTTAACCCTCCTGTCTTTAGTCTTCTTGGTTCAGTGTCAATGCTTCCATCAAAATTATTAAATTGCAAACAAAACCTTACCGAAGATTTTCAAAGTTTCAACAATAAATATAGGGAAATTTGTCATGAATTAAAATACGCAATTGAATCAGAATACACAAACCAAATTAGGCCACAAGTTGAAATAAGAAATGAAGTGTAAGTTCAATCACAGATAAAGCAGGTATCATGTTACGAGAGTGAAAAGATGGGATATATGACAAAACAATGTAATATGCCTGATGGTTTAAACAATGCACCTGCCACATTTTAAAGAATAATGGATCATGCTTTTCAAGGATTAATTGGTGATGCATGTTTTTTATACTTAAATGACATTGTTGTTTTTGGATCTACATTAGAAGAACATAATAAAAATCTAACCAAATTCATGGAACGAGTAAAAACATTGCGATTAAAATTGAAACCGGATAAGTGTGAATACCTTCAACCAGAAATAGAATATTTAGGAAATTTTATCACGGACAAAGGAATAAAACAAAATCCTTTATAAATAAAAGCTGTTCAAAATTTTAAAGAACCAAGAAACGCGATAGAAATACAGTCCTTTTTAGGATTAGTTGGATATTACAGAAAGTTTATTAAAAATTTTGCACACATAGCTAAACCATTATCGAGATTAACAGCAAAAGGAACTATTTTCGATTGGACAAAAGACTGTAGTACAAGCTTCAAACTATTAAAAGATCTATTGTGTAAATCGAAAGTCTTAAAATATCCAGATTTTAATAAAAGATTTATTTTGACAACAGACGCCAGTAATGTAGGAATAAGAGCCGTTCTTTTTCAAGATGGACATCCTTGTTGCTATATTTCATAAAGCAGAACAAAATCACAATACAGCAGAAAAGGAATTTGTAGCAATCGTGTGGGCTACAAAAAGACTGAGGCAATATCTATTAGGACGGACTTTTACTATTCAGACAGATCATAAAGCACTAATTTGGTTACATAATGTAAAAAATCCTAGTTCAAAATTATTAATGTGGAGATGACGCTTAAAAGAGTTTAAATATCGCTTGCTGGGTGTAGAAACATGATACATCGGATTGGCGTTGCTGTTACGTTTGCAGTAACTTTTTAAACATTTAATACCTAATATTTAATTGTTATGCATACATAAAAGTATATGCATGAACTGTATATATGAGCATTCACTTGTTGACATCAGGAGTGTTAAGCATTACTCAGTAGAACGTGCAGCAGAAATGATCAGAAATTGACACTCTAAATGATATGAAACTCATCGTACCAGTAGAGAATAAGAGAGATGCGAAAGAATGCTCGATAACTTCTGTTGACTCCAATGTATTGCTGATAGTCCAGGATCCAGTGTACATTTTTTCATTGAGTACTAACAAGCTAATTTTTTGTGAGTAGCTTCATTTTGATGAGACGCCCAACTTTTATCTTTACAAAAAATCTCCATTGTGGTAGCTAATAGGGGAAAGAGGGATGAAATATGTCGATTTGATGAGTCTAAAAAATTTATTACTAACTGTCAGTTTTTTATTAAATGTTAAGAACATTAAGAGCATTATTAAAAAAAATTATTGTCCTACAAATGATATAGTTTGATTAAAGAGTCCCACTTTCCGACATGTATTTATAACTAGGTCATTAAAAATGATTACTAACCAGATGATTTTTTAAATACTCATTCCTTAATATTTATATAATTTAAAAGTCACATTGTCCTACAAATTACGTGGTAGCTTAGGTTGGTCCTACGCTCAGAAATTGGTAATGCCACAAAACAATTTTTTTTATTACTAACTGTAGGACAAAAATATTACATTAAAGGATAGTGTGTTCTCTGTCCAAATAAAAAAATGTCCTACAAAAAAAAGGTATTTACCATTAGTCCGACAAGAATTGCTAGTTTCGTTTATATCCCTTGCTCGGTCTGCCTAGTCAGAAGATATTGCGTTTGTGCGATTGTATGTAACATTAAAAAGAAGCCGAGATAGACCCCACAAGATATATTTTGATATGATCAGCACCGATAGTGGAATCGATTTCAAGAATGCAAAATGGCGGATCCTATATCGTGGACAAGTTTTTTAAAAAGTTCTTGGATTTCCATAAAATTTGTTACTAGGGGGTTTTTGAGGTCGCTGATTACGAATGTGGAATCAGGTTTAAAAAATTTTAAATGGCAGATCCAATATGGCACTTTTTTACTAACACCTACTATTTACTCCTTTTTTGGGTACTTTTTTAGTAAAATCAGTAAAAATAGAAGGTTTGGAAGTTCAATACAGTTTGACGAATTCAGGAAAATTAATTAATAGAAGGATTCAATTATTTTCACATATAAAATGTATTTTTAATACAATTTTACAGAAATTGATCAAAGAAAATGTAATTATTCTTAAAAATTTAATTTAAATTCCCAAAAATTAAATTATTTTGAGGCATTTTAATGAAATTATTTTAAAAATTCAATTATTTTTGCATATATAAATAACAATATTTATCACAAGAATTCAATTATTTCTTAAAGTAATAAATTTCTTCTTGGAAATTTAATTATTTTAAAAAATCTAATAAAATCGTTCACAAGAATTCAATTATTCTAAAAAATTTGAATAGAATTCTTTGTAAAATTTAAGTATTTTTGAAAACTGTGCAGGGTAGTAAATAATCATACTTTCCTGACTATAAATTTTTATTTATTATATTTGTAATATAACATAAAGTAAAACCATCTTTTACGAAATTTGAATTACTTTATTTTTTAGTAAACTTATTACAAAAATTAATGTATATATTTAATCTTTATCACATTCATCTGACACATCTTCATCTTCCTCGCTGCTAACCTCACTCTCTTCTTCATCTCCTTCATTTTCCTCATTCGTGATATCTGACTCTGTAATAACATGAACAAATTAAATAAATTGTCGAATAATCAACTATAAATAACAATAGTATTTTTAGGTTACCTTGAAATTCAGAAGCCAATTCTTCAAAAGATGGACTTTGGGGACCATCAAACCAATAATATTCAAATTTGTTGTCAATTATCATCCATCCATAATTTTCTGCTACTTTTTTTGTGGGGCAAGACATGTGTGCATTACACCATACATTGCCTATGAATACTGTTCTTTTAATTTGTTGCAACAATTCTTCTTTTGTTGGTGGCAGACTAGAAGGATCATATCCTACGATTTTCTTTTTTACAATTTATTCGTTTTAATTTTTTGATTTATACCCTTTTTCAAATAATTCATACCGTCCTTTGTTAAGGTCATTTTTGGTTTTTAATGAGTACACTCGACATATATACTCTTCAATAATTCGAACTATTTCATTGGATGTTGTTAATTCTGTATGTTCACTTTGTAGGAGTTGAATAAAAGCCTCTTGAAAAATTTCATTTTTCTTCAAAATACTGAACGGTTTTTTTTTCCTTTACGAAAGAAAGCAGGATTGTTATCATTTCCTGTAAAAATATGACATATGGCGAGTGAACAAGATAACTGATCTCCAAGTCTGGCATAAATCTCATTTATATTTAAGTACAATTTCCTTTTACTTGTACTTAAATTAATTATTATTTGAATTTGATCTCTTAAATACTTAAAATTTGCCAACATTATTACTGGTATATCAGAATCTGTACAATGTATTTGTACATTATAATTAGTATTAAATTGACAAATGTGGTACACAATTTTAGTGTCAGCTTCTTCATGATAGCAAGAGAGGTTATAGTCAATGAATCTTTTTATTTCATTTTCACTGGAAACCTGATAGGTGTAGCATTGATCCTAATTAAGTTTAACAGTCTTTCCTGTAATCAATGTAATATATTCGTCCCTTGTCCAATCCTCAATTAAAAATTTTACAAATTTTTCTTTAAAGTTTTTACTCCTCAATAATTTGCAAAAATCTGCAGGACGATTATTGTCTTTACGTATTACGTCATACTGTGTGTCCTCTTTACCTCTCAGATCATGTTCAAAATCTTTGAGACTGGGTTTTCTGTACTTGTCAAATATAATTCTTTTCTATTATACATAAGTATTTTCAATATATGCTTCGAGATTTGACCATAACTGTTTGGAAGGTTCTTCAACGTATGTAGTAAATACAAACCATCAACTAAGTGAATGTCTGCTTCTGGAGGATTTGCGATTTCAGTTTGATACTTTAATAATTCGCTAATAACAACAGATTTCGGGGTCTTGCAAATTGTTCCATTAGTATGACAGAGTGAAAACGGAATAGGGGCTAGAGGAAAACTTAACGCTTTTTCTATATCAATTTTATTTTTTAGTGACGCATAAAGTAGGCGACCAAAAACATCTCTTTGCATCTTAACTTCTTTCACTTTTCCATTAATTTTGACTTTTTGTGTATTTTTGTACTCAAAATTAATTATTTTATTTCTCTTAATGGCTTTATCAAATCTATCTGGTGTTACTAGAGTCTCAGCAATAAAATTGTTCCGTTGTTTTTCACCCTCGATTTCAACTGATGATAAAAACATATATATTTCATCGTTCACTAACTGACCTTTTGATATATTGTAAAGATGATCTTGTGACAGTTGTGACGCAAAAGGGTTGGTGTACTGTTTTATTAGTTGCATCAGTACATCTAAGTTTTTTGTAGATTTATTAATTGTTGACTTTTTTAAATCTTTCGTAATGTCATCTGCTGATTGAATATCACAAAGCTCCATAATTTTTGATATTACACTCGTACGTAGTGAATGAGTAATTGACCATTTTTGTCTTACAGAGAAGGAGTTTGTAACGTTAATAATTCCAGAAGCTTTAGAAGCAGCATCAGAATTTATCGTCTGCTCAAGCGTTAAGTCAACTGGGATCCTTGAAAACGGTTTCATTGTTCTTCGAATTCCTAAGAAACTCTTTTTACAATCATCAAGCAATCCGGGATGTGTAATTTCAATATTTATCAACTTATCCCAATAAATGGGCATGTACCTTGCATAATTATGATGGTTCATTGAAAAGAAAACATTTGTTATTTTGGGTAAAATATGCACAAACAAATTGAAATCACCCAAACGAATACTATATTCTAGTTGAAGATAATATTCAACTAATCTTGTGTACATTAAATAAATTTGAAGTGTTTTACCATGCCTTCCATTCAAAGTTTCATTTTTATATTTTTCATAATTGTCAAATAATTTCTTTAAATTCTCATTGGTTATTTGCGGATCATCATTCTCTTGTTCATTAAATATTTCTAAGTATTCTTGAATATTTTCCAGGTTCTGATCATGTTCTTGTAAAAACTTTTCCAAATGCAAAATCTGCAAAGCAAGAGAGAGTAGAGGATGAATCTTTCTACAACGATTAAAGTGTTTTCCACTTAAAAACGAGCTGATAGAACCATTCGCCAAAATTTCGCTATCTATAAGAATATTTGTTAATCCAGATCCACTAATAAATTTCCCGATAGCTTTCATGAACGATAACATTATGTGGAAAGGTCCAAAATTTATGAAAAGTTTTTGAAAATCATCTTCGGCACTCTGTATCCGTAAAGCAATCTTGGCCATAGCTAAATCGTAAGTAACGCTGAAGAAATCTTTTTGGCATTCCGAAGCGATTTGCAAACTTCTTTGCATCGTCTCTTTTACAACTGCCGGATCCGTGGGTGACTTATTAATTTGCGTTAGATACTCAACCTTTTGAATGCTACTGTCATCTTTTAAAATTTTTGCATTATATCCTACCCACATTGGCGTGTTTGAAATTTGTAACTTATGGGAAAGTACCCAAGCAAAATGTTTATGTTAAAACTTAATTAAATTTTGTGGATCTTCAGCTGACGTTACACTACTATGCAAAAATTCTGGACGACGTTGCTTCCCGTACCGTAAATTTTCAAATGACTCTGGCTCAAAAGAACGTTTCCTACGACCAGAGAAATCACGAACATTCATTAATAAAATTTGTTGAGCTTCTTCAGATGCATCGTTTCTTTTGATGATGTTCAACTCTTCTTCTGTAGGGATATTTTGATACATGATACCCACTGTATCATGCAAGGTATTTTTACCAGAGCTTGTCTCTACAAATCTGTCGTAATTATCCCATGCTACTCCACATGGTAATATAGAAGTTAGTTGAATTCCGGAAGGACATAACTGATTATTAGAAATACAAGAGTATGCAGCAGAAGTCTCTAATTCCAATATACTTGGATAGTTGATGCAGTAACCTTGTCTGTTTAATATATCAACTACTTTTTTACTTCCCGTGAGGCTTTTTATGGTTATACCCAATAAAATATGCTTTCGCGGTTTGATTAAACCTTCTGTAATGCTGTAAATAGAGTCCTGCGAATAACATGAGGACAGTCTCTAAACCCGATTGCAGCTTTCTTTGCCAACACCGTTCAAGGCTGTAGTCCAAAATATATCCAGCCATTTTGGAACATCGCACTCTCCTTTCTTTAGTTTCTCACTATCGATGAAATCTGTTAAAGGCTTTTTTTAATTTTTAATATGTTTCTTCGATATTTCAAAGCGAAATATTGTGCTTCTTGTTCGAATAATAAATCTCGATTTCTTCATCATCGATTGTTTCAATATCTATTTCAGTTGATATAAAATATTCTTTATTTGAAATCTTAACCAAAGAAATGTTATGTTTCATTTGACTTTGTATAAACTTCTTGAGAGCTTGACTACTAAATATGCCAGCTTCTATATTTCCTTTATCATACATTTCTTTTACGAATTCAGCATAACAATATTTTAGGTGATCTAATGACATCACTCGTCGATTTCTAATAACTTCTTGTTGAATATAATTAATCAAGCGTTCTCTGGCAATTTTATGGCTATCTCGTTTCGTGGCCCAATTGTTATTTGGAGGTGGGTTCATTTTTCTTTCGTATTTGGCAAAATAATTGACACTGCAGTTGTTGTGATACGCCAAAAATGAATCGTTAACAAAGTCAGTTTCTTTTTGAATTTTCTGCAACATCTCTATATCGTCCAGTTCTGTAGCATATTTTTTAATTTTTTCCAAAAAAGGTATTTTCTTTTTAATTTTGCGACAATAGATTTGTCGCCCTTTACGTTTTATATTTACTTTCATACAAAAAAAAACATTTTCTTCCTGACTTATCATCTTCAAAGCTTTGTATTTCCACATGATTACCTTCATTATCCTCCTCAACAGTATTATGCAAATCTTCAATATTTCTTTTTTCCTGATTACTTAATACCAAATTCTGGTCAACATTTCTGTAAATAATAATATGCAAATGATAATATGCAAGATAATATGAAAAACAGTTTTATTTTATTTTAATTTTTAATTTAATATTTTAATATTTAAAAAAATTTATTTTATTTTCAATATTTTAAATAGGTTATTTTATTAAATTATAAAATAAATATTTATAAATTATAAAAAATTATAAAATAAAATTTTATTATATATTTTATTTATTATTATAAATATTTTGTGATACTTTAATATTAGTATTTTTTTAAAAACTTAAAAATTAAAAATTATTTACCTGAGAAATATGCAAATTAATACTGCCTACATTAATATCACAAGAAAAAAATTTAATTAACTAACCGTGAAGTGCATTGCAATGGTTCCGGTTCAGCATTTGGGACGGATGATGTCAAATCTGGTTCAGTGCTGTATATAAGAAATTATTTTTAAAAACTTAAAGATTAAAAATTGCTTATATGAAAAATATTATTTTTAATAACAGTGAGTTGGAGAAAATTGATACTATAATTGTCAGAGTTGAGCCCTTTTCGAAATTCACTATTCAATTATTGTTTAAAGAATGTGACAATAATTTTATGTAATATTAAAACTAAATTTATTTTACATTATTATGTGAAAGTAAAAACGTAGCGTAGCTTGGCTCAATAACGGCACAATATTGGCAAAGTTGATCAATCTTTAATGTCAAAATTCAATTGCCAGTGATGTGACGAAGATCGAGCCATTAAAGGCACATTAGTGGCACTTTAATGGCAAAAATTTTGTATCCTTGAAGGAAAATTATAATTGACAGAATTGGGGCGTAATTTGGCCCAGAAATTAATGTCTAACATTTTGTATCTATGATGGCAAATTAAAATTGCAAATATAGGGACGTAGCTCGGTCCAATAATGGGACAGTATCGGTTAGTGTAGTGTAGCTCATAAGAACTCTTTTGCTTTCTCGACTTCACGTCAGAGGAGCAGAGTGGTCAGAGTGTAAGGCTGTGGTGCATCAGGTTTAGGTAATAAGTTTAAAATAATAAAATAATAATCATTTATAATGTGTAAGTAAATTTTTTGAAATAAATTGGCGGATCCAATATGGCGAACACATTTTCGAAAAATTTATCAGATTTGCTTGAAACTTATGACTCGAGGGTTCTCTCGGTCGCTGATTACGAATAGGACGTCAGATTTTGAAAATGATTCTAGCAGTGTGCATTAATTGATATTCATTTTAATGTTTTTTTCTTCAGCTTTTATCACACCAGTATACGACTAATTGTAATATGCGATAGTTTTTTGTTTTGGTTCTATCAAAGAATTGTTTTCGTTATTGCCAATAGTGTTTTTTTCTCGCATCCCAGCAGAATACATTAATTGATATTCACGACAGTTTTTTCAGATTTTTCACATCAGTTTACTACTAATTGTACTATGCGATAGTTTTTTGTTCTTGCTGTGTCAAAAAATTATTTTTGCAATTGGCGATAGGGTAGCTCCATGCCTAAAAAATCAAAGTTATACCCTAGTTCTTCGATTTTGTTAAAACTTCGAAATTTTGAAGTGGAATACATACCAGTAAAAAGCCACAATTCGATTTTTAAAAATTTTGGATTTACGAGGTTTTTAAATTTTTTTTTGAAATTTTGAAAATGATATTTCTCTAAGGAAAATGAATGAAATTTAATAAAATTTTCAGGGAATGCTTATTGTTTACAGACAATTTAAGAAAATATTTTGTAAAAAAAAAAATTTTTAAAGAAATTATTTAAAAAATAAATTTTAAATAAACAATTTTTCGAAGTGACATTTTTATTTTTTTTAATAATAATGATTCGACAATATAGTGGGTGCCAAAGAATCACATAGTGTATGCGTTTGCACTATTCATGAAAATTTCAACGCCATGATGGATGCTTCCAATCTGGAAAGGCTGACGGAGGGGTCACAAAACCCGATTTGAAATTACAAGGATTGCATTAAGTTTGTAATTTGTGAAAATCCGCGTCCTGAGTGTCATCTAAATCAGTGCTTATCTTGTCCCAATTTTGTAAATTTCTCGACTTATCTCACTGCCATTTTTGAGCAAAAAGGCGTTGAGGAAATAATTTATAGTACGTGGCAAACAACTGATCGTTGCACTTTGAAAAAAGAGTGTCTTGGGGTTGAAGACTTTGTTGTCGAATTATGTGATCAGTTGAAAAAATTAATACCTCATCATTTTATATCAAAAAACCAAGCCAAGTATTTATCGCACCTAAAAAATTATTTGAATGAAAACGAAGTTTTAGTTCAGATGCATTTTTCAGAAAATTACGCTTATGTGGCATAGGACGCCACACAAGCCTTTCACTATAATAACAGCCAGTGTACTGTACATCCAGCAACTTTTTATTGTAAATCTGCAATGGAGGAATTGCATAGTAGTTTAATTGTATTGTCCGAAAGCACAACACATGATACTTCTGCCGTTTATATTTTGCAAGAATTTTTAATACCTAAAATTAAGAAAGTAGTTCCTCAAGTAGAGAAGATTACTTATGTTACAGACGGTGCTAAGCAGCATTACAAAAACCGATTTCAAATGTGCAACCTTGTCTACCACGAGGAAGATTTTAACGTAAAAGCTGAGTGGCACATGCATGGTCACTGAAAACCTCTGAGTAATAATTGTTGAGCAATTTCAAAGTGTTTTAAAAATTGTCCACTATTTTGTTTCCGCCATTTTGAATTTTCAAACTACAATCAAAATGTGACGTTAGACTTGAATTAAGCGAACGCGAAAACGCTAAACAAAATTTTGATAAATGTTTTCCTTGGTTTCTGTCATCTTAATTTATAATATTATTCACAGAGTCGTGATTTTGTTAACTTTGATCGCTTGTAATTAAGCCGCTATATTGGATTTTCAAGATATTTTTTGCAAGAACTTAAAAAATCGTACACTCGTCTACTTTTGAAAGCAGTTGGGCGATCTTGAAAATCCAATATAGCGGCTTAATTACAAGCGCTAAATTATAATAAACAATTTTTATGTTATCAAACTTTTCTACAGCCCATTTAAAAAGAGCTTGCGATGTCAAAATTGCTTCTGTTGGCTTAGCTTGTAAACTTGCGCGTGTAGCTTCTCGCTTGAAAGTTGCACCTATTCCATCGCAAGCTCCTTTACCATGCATGTGCCACTCAGCTTTTACGTTAAAATCTTCCTCGTGGTAGACAAGGTTGCACATTTGAAATCGGTTTTTGTAATGCTGCTTAGCACCGTCTGTAACATAAGTAATCTTCTCTACTTGAGGAACTACTTTCTTAATTTTAGGTATTAAAAATTCTTGCAAAATATAAACGGCAGAAGTATCATGTGTTGTGCTTTCGGACAATACAATTAAACTACTATGCAATTCCTCCATTGCAGATTTACAATAAAAAGTTGCTGGATGTACAGTACACTGGCTGTTATTATAGTGAAAGGCTTGTGTGGCGTCCTATGCCACATAAGCGTAATTTTCTGAAAAATGCATCTGAACTAAAACTTCGTTTTCATTCAAATAATTTTTTAGGTGCGATAAATACTTGGCTTGGTTTTTTGATATAAAATGATAAGGTATTAATTTTTTCAACTGATCACATAATTCGACAACAAAGTCTTCAACCCCAAGACACTCTTTTTTCAAAGTGCAACGATCAGTTGTTTGCCACGTACTATAAATTATTTCCTCAACGCCTTTTTGCTCAAAAATGGCAGTGAGATAAGTCGAGAAATTTACAAAATTGGGACAAGATAAGCACTGATTTAGATGACACTCAGGACGCGGATTTTCACAAATTACGAACTTAATGCAATCCTTGTAATTTCAAATCGGGTTTTGTGACCACTCCGTCAGCCTTTCCAGATTGGAAGCATCCATCATGGCGTTGAAATTTTCATGAATAGTGCAAACTCATACACTATGTGATTCTTTGGCACCCACTATATTGTCGAATCATTATTATTAAAAAAAATAAAAATGTCACTTCGAAAAATTGTTTATTTAAAATTTATTTTTTAAATAATTTCTTTAAAAATTTTTTTTTTTACAAAATATTTTCTTAAATTGTCTGTAAACAATAAGCATTCCCTGAAAATTTTATTAAATTTCATTCATTTTCCTTAGAGAAATATCATTTTCAAAATTTCAAAAAAAAATTTAAAAACCTCGTTAATCCAAAATTTTTAAAAATCGAATTGTGGCTTTTTACTGGTATGTATTCCACTTCAAAATTTCAAAGTTTTAACAAAATCGAAGAACTAGGGTATAACTTTGATTTTTTAGGCATGGAGCTACCCTTTAGCCAATTGCAAAAATAATTTTTTGACACAGCAAGAACAAAAAACTATCGCATAGTACAATTAGTAGTAAACTGATGTGAAAAATCTGAAAAAACTGTCGTGAATATCAATTAATGTATTCTGCCGGGATGCGAGAAAAAAACACTATCGGCAATAACGAAAACAATTCTTTGATAGAACCAAAACAAAAAACTATCGCATATTACAATTAGTCGTATACTGGTGTGATAAAAGCTGAAGAAAAAAACATTAAAATGAATATCAATTAATGCACACTGCTAGGATCATTTTCAAAATCTGACGTCCTATTCGTAATCAGCGACCGAGAGAACCCTCGAGTCATAAGTTTCAAGCAAATCTGATAAATTTTTCAAAAATGTGTTCGCCATATTGGATCCGCCATTTTATTTCAAAAAATTTATTTACACATTATAAATGATTATTATTTTATTATTTTAAACTTATTATTTGTGATTTTAAACTCCTTAAAAAACTTTGAGTTTAATTTATAGGTTAGGTTAACGGTATTGTGGGGATTGGTTAATTAATTAACAAATTTATGGAGATCGGACTCCCAGATCCCAATTAAAACTTCAGATATTAAAACGTTATAAACATTTTATTTATTTAATAATCTGTTAGCTGACAGACTATTACTATACGTCGTTCCTGAATCAAGACTTACCGGTAATTGAATCTTTTTACAATATTCTAGCGGAATCGACAAATTGTTTGATTCCTTTTCGACGTTAACAAGAACTGAAGTTGGTGAATTGATTTTTGTTTGGTTAGAGAATTTGCGTGCTATATAAGCTAGTTTTAAATTCTCCACAGAAATCTGTTTATCATCCCCATCGACATCAATCTCGAACACACGATCAGAGATGCGTTTGACAACCTTATAAGGTCCTGAATTAGAACACTGTAAGGGTTTTTTTATTATTCGTCCAATTTCCATAAATACATGAGAACATTTCGTCATATCTTTGTGTATAAAAATTTTTCGCTTGTGATGGTAAGAGACGGGAACCGGTTTGATCTCGCGCATATGATTGCGAAATTCGTTAACAAATGAACAAGGCTCGAGAGGAGGGTCGTCCGGTAACACGAACTCGCCAGGAATACGTAATACTTTTCCATATACGAATTCTGCAGGAGATGCCCCGCAATCGGTGACCGAAGTCCTGAGACCCAATAATACTGTAGACAAAACACGAGTCCAACTCAAATCACGGTGGCACATAATCGATGCTTTTAAAGTTCTATGCCAGCGCTCTATCATGTCGTTGGATGCAGGATGATAAGCGGTGGACCCGATCCTATAGCTACCTGACATTTGTAATAAAGCTGCGAAAAGTCTAGACTCAAACTGCTTTCCCTGGTCTGTTGTTACATACCCGTGGGGTGCCCGGGTGCAGAATAGGCCCCCTGTGACCGGCTACAGGCGCTGGTCTGTTGTTACAGTCTGTGGTGTTTAGTACCTCGCAATCCAGAAATCGACAAACGCACGACCCACAGTTTTCGCCTCGATGCTTTTAATCGACACAGCCTCTGGCCATCGCGAAAAGCGATCAATCATCGTCAAACAATAACGATAATCTTGATCGACGGGCGACGGGCCAACGATGTCCATATGAACATGGTCGAAACGTGACTCAAGTGAAACAAATTGTGCGGGCGAAAGAATGTTATGTCGAGAAATTTTCGCTTTCTGAAACTCAATACAAGCCTTGCAGCATCGTGAAATTTATTTATGCATTTCGGACTAAATGTATCTCTTCGCAATAGTCTGTCGTAAAACGCGTGCGCTAGGATGATATAGCGAATGGAATAATTTTATTATTTTCTCTCGAAGTGACTCAGGAATGAAAGGGCGCAAGTTGTCGCCACCCGTGTCGCAGAATAACTCGATATTCTCAGGACCGAAGACGAATTTTTTAAGCCGAATAGACCTTTCTGAATTTGAAATTGTTTTTTAAACTCTCATCCGAAGCCTGAGCCCTTGCCAATTCAGATAAATCAATCTCCGAAGAAAAAGTTACAGCCTCTACGCGAGATATGTTATCGCGTCGGCGACAACATTATCAGCACCAGACACATGCTCAATTGTCGTGGAAAATTGCGAGATGAAAGACAACTGTTGTTGCTGACGAGGCGATGACTTCTCTGACTTCTGTCTGAAGGCAAATGTAAGTGGTTTGTGGTCGGTGACTATGTAAAACTCACGACCCTCAAGGAAATAGCGAAAATATTTAATCGATTCGAATATAAAAGTCAACTCGCGATCGAAAGTACTATTGTTCTTTTGAGAATTTGTTAATTTTCTTAAAAAAAAAGTTAATGGTTTCCATGAGCTGGAGATTAACTGTTTAAGTACAGATCCCATTCCAAAATCCGATGCATCAGTGACGAGTCCAGTGATAGCATCTAACCTTGGGTGAAAGAGTAATGTAGAATTAACAATTTGATTTTTAATTTCTTCGAAAGCCGCGTCAGCTTCGAGAGTCCATAGAATTGATGTTTTATCGTTCTTTTTAGAACCAACAAGAAACCTATTCAAAGGAGCAAGTATCTGTGCAGCGCCACGAATACTTCGACGGTACAAAATTTGGAAATCCGACAAATCGACGCATGTCTGATACTGTCATTGGTTTCGGGTATGAAAGAATCGCTTGAACCTTTTCCTCGGTTGGTCGAATGCCCTGATGGTCGATTATATGTCCGAGAAATTCTAATTGAGATTTACCAAACTCTCACTTCTCAATATTTATGCGCAAACCGAAGTCTCTTAAACGAGAGAGAATTTCGTTGAGATGTTTTTCATATTCTGCGAGATTGCTAGAAGCGATAAGAAGGTCGTTCAATTCTAATTGAGATTTACCAAACTCACACTTCTCAATATATATGCGCAAACCGAAGTCTCTTAAACGAGAGAGAACTTCGTTGAGATGTTTTTCATGTTCTGTGAGATTGCTAGAAGCGATAAGAAGGTCGTCGATGTATGCGAACACGTAGTCCAAACCATCGAGAACTCTTGACACGTATCGTTAAAATGTAGCGCCTGCATTCCTTAATCCAAAGATCATTATCGGAAACTCAAATAAACCGAATGGAGTGATAATTGCCGTTTTGGCAACATCCTCCGGAGAAACGGGAATTTGATTATATGCCATATGAAGATCAAGCTTACGAAAGATTGTCTTCCCTGCGAGATTAGTACATGGAGAAAAAAATGCTGTTGAATCAAAGACATATGAGTTTGATTCATTGAATAGTGTCATAACGGGCTGCCAAACGTATATGCTGTTGTTTTGAAAGCACCAATTCTAATGATTCGATAGTATCACTTTCATTGAAACAAAAGCATATTTCTTAAATTGACAGCATACTATGTTAATTTGAAGGTATTCCTTTTGAATCAACGATCAAAATTTTTTAATTTAACAGTATATGCTTTTGAGTCAATGACTATAGTTTTTAAATTTAACAGCATCATTTTTATGATTGTTATTGAATTAATAACGGGAAATTCAACAGCATAGAGCTATTTGATTCAACAGCACTTTTTTTCAGTGTAGTAAAATCCTGCAAATAGGGGACAGGGTATCGATCGGGTTCGGTCACAGCGTTAAGTCGACGAAAGTCGCCACAAGGACGTCATTCGACATTTCTTTTCAAAACCATGTCAAGTGGAGCGGCCCATGAACTACTAGATCGTCGACATACCCCTAGTTGCATCCAAGTTTGAAATTGAGCTTTTGCTGCAGATAAATTTTCTGGAGAGAGACGACGAACGCGTACCGCGAGAGGGGGATCACTAGTAACAATGTGGTGATAAACGTCTTGTGTTCGATTTGAAATACCTTGTTCCGGTTCAGTAACTTCTGAATATTTTG
Organism: Leptopilina drosophilae; assembly: GCA_032873175.1. Lineage (NCBI taxonomy): Eukaryota > Metazoa > Arthropoda > Insecta > Hymenoptera > Figitidae > Leptopilina > Leptopilina drosophilae. The sequence continues at coordinate 23,186,204 of CM065484.1, read as the reverse complement.
ATAAAATCTCGGCAAAAGGAATCTCGTAATTTACAGTAGTAACACTATACGACAATGTTTTGCGAACCTCGCAATCTCTCGACAAATTGGTAACAGAATCGACTAATTTACGATGAGCTAAATCAACAAGAGTATTATTATTGGCCAACAGGTCTGCCCTGATAATTGGATAAGGTACTGCAGCCAAACAGAAATTCCAATTAATATCTCTCCTCAATCCAATATCCAACGTTAAACGTATTTCTCCGAATGTTGGAATTTTTGAGTTATTTGCTGCGTAAAGAAAAGTCTCTGTTGGTTTAAGTCTCGAATTAGGTTGTATCGGAAGAAGGGATACATCGGATCCAGTGTCAATCAAAAAGAGAAGTCCTGATTTTTTATCTCGAATATGGAGACGTCTAGAATTCACGCCGAAACCGATAGTCTCCGAACGGGTAGGCGTTTTCAGTTTTCCGACTGTCTACTACCATTACTGTTCGAGGCAGTTGAATAAGAACACGGTTTTTTACATTTGGTAGCTTTTCGCCAAATTTATGTTTGCAGGTATCGGTCGGATCGATAAAATGTCGCGAGCGCAAATCAATACTTTCGGATCAAGCTCTGCGATAATGTGATTAGCCCTTGTTCGACTCTGGTTTGATACGACCGTTAAGAAAAACCGATTCGATTTGTACGAACCAAAATGCAGGATCGCTCGCGATAAACTCTATTTAACTGTCGTTGTAAATTATGTAAACACTCATCAACGGGTCCGACTAAAAGCAGGTTCTCACCTTCCTCAGCCATGATGTCGAAAAAAAGGACAATAAGCGCGATAACGATACTTTGGGTTCCCGTTGTTCACCAAAAATAAAAAAAAAATATTTACTATAAAATCACGAAAAACGATAAACTGAAAAATAATTTTAAATTAATTTAAAGAATAAAATTTGCTATTAAATTCGATAAAGTTCCCTCGACAAATAACAAGTCTGTCGAAAAACAAACATTCAAAAATAAACAATACACCAATTTAATCAATGAAATTCAAAATTTAACCTTGAATCACACTTTATCATGTCTTTACAAATTTATTAATCAAGTAGAAAAAAAGTAAACGTGATTAAATTTAAAAAATATTAAAATAAAATTAATAAAATTACTTGTCAAGAATGAAAACGAGTAAAAAATAACAATCAAATCAAGACAACAAATATGTGATTACACACAAACTCACGACAAAAATGACGTACGCTACAAGTCTTTTTTCGGCGATGAATTGACTGGTGATGCTGATGGTGAATTGGTAGACGATGTCCATAATCGTTTTCCTCGTTAAATAATTCGATTATTTGAAGTTTTACTTCAAAGAAAAGCGCTGAACAGCAAATAACCCTTGAAAAGCCTTGACAGGAAGGGCACGCGTAGCACCAAAATAACTCCTCCGTGCAGTTGATTTCATGAAACAAATTTATTTATGAGGCGCGGAAAAGTGTTTCACGAAGAAACCAGAATAAAGTAAAGAAAACAGGTATTGAAATTCACATACCTCGTGCATGGGCTAGCTTGTTGTGCCCATGCTTTATTTTCAAAGCGTTTAATGTTTTAGGTTCTCACCACAGCAACTAGGAATCAATCCTCGATGCAATATTAAGGTTGTTGAAAATTGAGTTGAGCCGGAAAATTGGGAAACGAAGCCACATTTCATCAAAGGCGGTCAAAACAAAATTGGTTGTAATAGTCGTTTGGTCAGCGTTGATAAAATTCAAAATGACAGCGACGTGCTCTAAAAACGTGGCCTCAATGCATGTTCGTATAGTCATACTAAAAATAACACTGGTTTACAGTGAAATTGCCAATAGAACAAAGCATTCTTTTTCCGATTAGTGGGTGTTTTCTAAGTAAGAAAATCATAGTTTTAATTTTTTTCCCTTGTGTAGTTTTTTTGTAGCTTCAAATTTTGTATTTTTGAGGAGCGAAGACACTTAAATTTACCTGTAGGAAAATCAACTCGTCCAAAAATGATGAATAGGATGCCGTTGGAAAGGTAATTGAATTATCTTTCAATCCATATATTACAGAATAAAATTGAATGAAAATTGAGAGAGCTACAGTCGATTCAAGATCAAATTTCATGGAAATTTTGATGATTTTTAGACACTTGACTTTTGATAATTTTTTCCACAACAAACAGTAGAAAATATTTAGGTTTAAAAATTTTTATTGATAGCTTATTCCATTGAGAAACTTTTTAGCCCTTATGGACCTTGATTGGATTAAAAATGAAAATTCTACACCACATTTAGTAAACGAAACTACTTTGCCATTTTTAGTATACTTTTCAATATTTGCAGCAAACATGCAAATAGCAAAATTAAGTTAAGTACTAAAGTTACTAAAGTCACACATCAAGGAATTCTATAGTTGCTCAAATCGAATACAATGTCAAGTATCAAAATTTCAAGATGACGGATCCAATATGGCGGACAAGTTTTTTTAAAAATCGATTAAATTTATGACAATTTCGTTACTCGGGGTTTTTTGGTGTCGCTAATGACGAGTCTGATGTCAGATTTTAAAAATTAAAAATGGTAGATTCAATTGAGTGAACGAGTTTTGGCTCTCTGATTAGGTCTCTGATTACAAATTCGATGTCATATTTTAAAAATTCAAAAAGGTGTATTCAGTCTGTGCGAACATATTTTAAATGTTTAAAGCATGAAATACTTATGAAAATTAATACATTAGGGTTTCTGGGGTTTCTAATTCCGAAACCAAAGTCGGTTTTAAAATTTTTAAATTGATGTTAAGTTGATGAAAAATAAAAACTTTATTCTAGTTGCAATAAACTATCTAATTTTTAATTTTCAATAAATTTCTATAACTTTTTAACTGCAATACATTTTAAATCTCATTCGAAAATACAGACTCTAAAAACATCAAGGAGGGGATGAAGAGTGAGTATTTTATGCTTTAATTATTTAAAATATGTTCGCACAGACTGAATCCACCTTTTTGAATTTTTAAAATATGACATCGAATTTGTAATCAGAGACCTAATCAGAGAGCCAAAACTCGTTCACTCAATTGAATCTACCATTTTTAATTTTTAAAATCTGACATCAGACTCGTCATTAGCGACACCAAAAAACCCCGAGTAACGAAATTGTCATAAATTTAATCGATTTTTAAAAAAACTTGTCCGCCATATTGGATCCGTCATCTTGAAATTTTGATACTTGACATTGTATTCGATTTGAGCAACTATAGAATTCCTTGATGTGTGACTTTAGTAACTTTAGTACTTAACTTAATTTTGCTATTTGCATGTTTGCTGCAAATATTGAAAAGTATACTAAAAATGGCAAAGTAGTTTCGTTTACTAAATGTGGTGTAGAATTTTCATTTTTAATCCAATCAAGGTCCATAAGGGCTAAAAAGTTTCTCAATGGAATAAGCTATCAATAAAAATTTTTAAACCTAAATATTTTCTACTGTTTGTTGTGGAAAAAATTATCAAAAGTCAAGTGTCTAAAAATCATCAAAATTTCCATGAAATTTGATCTTGAATCGACTGTAGCTCTCTCAATTTTCATTCAATTTTATTCTGTAATATATGGATTGAAAGATAATTCAATTACCTTTCCAACAACATCCTATTCATCGTTTTTAGACGAGTTGATTTTCCTACAGGTAAATTTAAGTGTCTTCGCTCCTCAAAAATACAAAATTTGAAGCTACAAAAAAACTACACAAGGGAAAAAAATTAAAACTATGATTTTCTTACTTAGAAAACACCCACTAATCGAAAAAAGAATGCTTTGTTCTATTGGCAATTTCACTGTAAACCAGTGTAAGAAAGAAGAGAATAAACAATTACAATGTGAAAATATATGGGTCGGGTTAGGATCAGCCCTTGAGGATCGGTTTCGGACCACCCTCACTATTATCACAAAATTTTTTGCCAATCACTTACATCAGTGGAATCAATTTTATTTTTAATGTTATACCTTGAAGTTAAGATCATACACAATCAAAATTAATTTCGTTAAAATTTTCCTGTATTCAAAAAACACTGTTAGCTCCAATTCCGTATAGATCAAAATTAATTTAACCAATGCTAAAATATTATACTGCTTGAATCTCCAAAATGAAATCAAACGCATTGATAAAACCTGTGGCCCAGTTGTTGGTGTTGTGAAAGTGTTCGATTGATGGTACTGACGATTTTTTTAGTGGTATGGTACGGGGGGTCGGTATAGACCATCCTCCCCTAAACTTTTTTGATTTCATAATTTCGAGTCGAAGTTCAAGTCAACATCGGAAGATCCTGTCATAGTTTTTAGTCGATCAAAGGACTTTAATTCAGCAATTCATGATCCTGTCAGTCAAAATGAATTTCAACCTGTTTTTAAGTCAAGGAATCAAAGTAAGTCAAAGAAACTACTTATTTAAAGAGTGACTAAATTTTTGTAATTTTTCCTTAAACTTTTTTCTTTACTCTAATAAAAATATATTTTATCGCTTTTTTGAAAGTTAAAATGCTTCAAGAAGATATGAAGAAACAAATAAAGAAATTAAAAATTGATCTCGGTGGCATCGAACGTCAAGTAATAAATTTCAAAAATTTGTTAAATTCTATTAGTTCTGAAACTGATATAGAATTATTAGGTTTAGAAACTCGCTAGAAAAAAATTTTCAAAATTATGGGATACATTTGAAAAAATTCAGATTGTAATAGCACAAGGAAGTTCAATTAGTGAAGATAATTCATCTCCGAATTTAGATTGAAATCCATCTTAATTTAAAACTGCTTTTCAACTTCCAAAGCTTCAAAGACCAGAATTTCATGTACGGAAAAAAATTTACAAGTCTCTCGTGAACTACCTTCTGGACACAAAAAGTCTTTGTTCTAGAAACGTTCCTAACCCTACTAAAAAATAATGAGGAATCATGACAAAACATCAGAATTCTGATTATTCCTCAAATTTTCTGATGCTTTTTCGTGACTCTGATTATTTGTCATTTTTTTTTATTATTTCTGACAGGATTTTTAGTATGGATTTGATATTTTTTGAGAACTCTATCAACTCCTCACTTCTCTTCATAAACCAGACAGACTATACTGGAAGGGTATCTTCAAAAAATGAAGTTTTTTGGAATAAAGAACAACGCACAAAATGTATAGAAATTGGCTTTCCGACAAATTGGTTGAAACTTCAGGAAGATATTGTTTGAGATTGTCTAAACAAATTATGTACGGGGCAATTTGACTCTAAAAGAATATTTTTCGAGTTATAGAAGGTAAAAGTGAGTAAAATATAAAAACGTAAAGTACTCACTTTTTAAACATTCTGAGGTGCTATTGTGCATCTTTACTCATCTGATTAACTTTGAGTTTCAGCGAAGTTTACTCGAAGGTAATCGAGGTAGGGGAAATTAAACGTTTCATTTACAGAATAGTAATGTAAGACTAGGATAGAAGTTACAAAATAATAAATCTGATGATATTTTAGTGTCAGTAAAGTTTACTTCAAGTAATAATGACAGTGAAGAAAGAGTGAGAATTAATTACGTATTTGATAAACATGTAAAAGTGAATTAAGCGTCAGACGGAAAGGATAGTCATGTAAGATTAGGAAAGAATTTATAACATGAAAAATCTGATTATATTTAAGTATTGTACAGTTAAGGTTAGATTGATATGATTGTTAAATGAAGTTATAGAATAGAACATCTGTTACTGCCGAAGCATATTTCAATAACTGTTTTTCAACTATATCAATGTTTTCAGAAATACATTTTTTTAAGATATGCATCATATGTATATTTTCAGGAAATATTTGTGAAATTTTCGTCACATGTTAAGGGTATTTTAAGACATGATTTAGTAATTTTCACGACACACTGAGGACAGTTATGACACTTTCAGAACATATTTAGGACATTTTCTTATTTAGGACAATAACAGAAGTTCTGTTCTGTAACTTCACTTCACATTCATATCAAACACTCTTACATCTTAATTATATACTGACACTAAAAGATAATCAGATTTTTTATTTATTCTCTTCCATCCTAATCTTACATTACTATCCTGTCAATCTGACGTTTGCTTTACTCTTCGGTCTTAATTAAATACTTAATTAACTCTCGCTCTTTCTTCACGGCCATTCTGATTACAAGTAAGCTACACTGACACTAAAAGTTAATCACATTTTTTTTATTTACTTTAATCCTAATATTTCATTACTATTTTTTAGATCGGACGTTTACTTCACTCTTACATCGCATTACTCATTAATTTTTCTTGAACTTTTGACCAACTACTTTTCCTTCACACGGTTCGACAATCATTTATTAACTTCGTTTCATTTTTTTGTTAAAGTTCTTTATTTATAACCAAAAGTGAATGGAAATTTTGTTGAAGGATGAAAACGTGAAAACATGTGAAAATGGTCGTTATATTATCCTAAACTATTAGAAGGCTATTTGTCGGAGGTTTTTAATTTTCACCTTTGCTTAGATCTAACGGAAGCAGTTAAAACTCTGTGTCTTCATTGGGACTCACTGTCTGACTCGTTTAGTTATTCTGTCAAATTGACAAATTTAAAATCTCAATGTTTAAAGCGTTAAGACCCATCACGGTTACTGCAGAAATAATTGTTTAACAACTTTGGAAAACAAAATTGTCCTGGGACGAACCAGTCCAACTCGAAGTTCAAGAAACATGGAATGTATACATAAATCAATTATTATTGAATAACAATTTTAAGTTCATAAGATAGACTGTAATTCCAGATGCAATTAAACTTCAATTGCATGGATTATGCGACTCAAGTGAGCTTGTTTGTATTTGAGATCGATAGATAAAAATGGAGAAATTTTGACTGCTTTAATTTGTTCTAATTCGAGAGTAGCGCCTCTAAAATAACGAAACTAGACACCAAGAGTTGAATTACCGCCGTTCGGTCACGCACACACGCCGTCGACTTTTACCTCCCTCGTAATTCTCAATACAATATTTTTGTATTAATTTCACTGTTTAATTAATAATTATTTGTTTTTTCTCGCGCCTTTAAGTCAGTCACTCACCACCACAGAGTGACCGGTATCAAATTGGATCAATTATTCTCCAAACACATTAAAAACTTTTGTTGCATTTCGGAAGAATTTAAGCCCTAATATCATGCAATAAACATGTTGATGCAAAGAGTATATTACGTAACTTAAGTCTATTTTTTGATCAGGATTTCATAATGGTTGGTCGTTTAAATAATTCAACCATGAATGCATCACCTAAACATTAATACTTAATGGACAATCTTCCTAAAAATTGAATTTTCGTTTCACAACCTCTTAATTACGCGGAAGTTGATTACTGTGGACCATTTTTCATAAAGGAACACTGACATCGGAACTGCTAAAAATTTAAAACTTACGTGTTGTCAGTCTGACTGGCATTAGAACGTGCCTCCGAGCGACGCACAGTAGGAAAAAAGTGACTACTTTTGGACAAAAATCTGTCTACTCCTAAATTTTCAACTGATTTCAATGCTTTTTTTTAATACTCAGAAAGGTTAGCATCCTTTTCATAACGCGTTGCTAAAAAGGGCACTTTTTTGCACCTTGTTATGAAAAATATCGTTCGTAACTTGTGCGAGCAGTTGGTAATTTTTGAAAGAGGAGTTTTTTGAAATAAACTGTAGGCGAAGCGAAGCTTTGCAAATTTTCATTTGTTATTGTTCTTTGTTTTAAACAAATAACTTCAATAATTTTAAACTTAAAAACAATTTCGAAAAAAAATTCTTCTAAGTACAAATATTGTTTAGCCCACTTGAAACTCATGTAATTTCTTCTTTATTTTAATACGAAGTCACTCTAAAAATTTGAGCAAAAAAAGGTGGTGTTTTCGAAAAATTAAGTTTTTTTTTTTTGAAAATCTGCCGCCATTTTTTTTATTTTTGAAGTTTTTTATAAATTTTAAACGGGGTATCGAAGAGAGGAAGATCCCCAAAAAGAGTCAAGAAGAAAAATTTTTTAACACACAGTAGAAAAAAATTACAAGTAGAACCATTTTTTCACCGTTTTTTAGGGTTTTACCGCTCAAAGTTCAAATGTGGCAAACTTCGTTAAAAAAAACATTTTTAAGGAAAATAAAAAAATACGTGTCTCTTTATTTTTCATATAAAATAACATATTTTATCGATAGGTAATTCTACGACTTGGAGTTAGTCGGCTTGCTTGATTTGAAATGGATTCAATCGTCTCCTTTATCAATTAATAAGTTTTTCCACTCGAATTTATGCATGGTCGGAAAAAGTATTATTAAGAAGATGATATATATATATATATATATATATATATATATATATATATGTGTGTGGCATTTCATTTCAAACCGTTCCACCGATGAAAAACAATCGCAAGGAGATAGATTTTCTAATACTTTATGTTATATAAAACTTTTATTGTTTATTATATATTATACACTGATTCAAAAGATAATTTTATGAGCTTTCTATTGCTATTTTTATTATTCAAAATTTCTGCCAATTTTGTAGAGAAATTGCTGTTTAAATTGTTAAACTCTTAATATCTCAAAACACCTCCCAGACGATTTTTATCAAAATTATATGAAAATAAAGCGTAAATTCCCTAGTTTCTATTCCGATTTGATATATTATGGACATTTGATAAGATTAAAAGAAAAAAAATTGTTTAAAAAATGTGTTTTTGGAAAATTTGACAAATAGTACGAAGTTAAACCTTAACACATTCAACTTACATTCAATTTCGTACTATTTGTCAAATTTTCCAAAAACACATTTTTAGAACAATTTTTTTTCTATTAATCCCATCAAATGTCCTTAACATATCAAATGGGAATATAAACTAGGGAAGTAACGCTTTATTTTCATATAATTTTATTAAAAATCTTTGGGGGAGGGGGTGTTTTGAGATATTAAGAGTTTAACATTTCAAACAGCAATTTCTCTACGAAATTGGCAGAAATTTTAAATAATAAAAATAGCAATAGAAAGCTCATGAAATTCTCTTTTAAATCAGTATATAATATATAATAAACAATAAAAGTTTTATATAATAAAAATTATTAGAAAATCTATCTCCTTGCGATTGTTTTTCGTCGGTGGAACGGTTTGAAATGAAATGACACACACACACACACATATATATATATACTTTTAAAAACGAGAGTTTCTAACAGTTTTTACATTAAATTACTCCGATGAAAAAATTTTTAGGATTTTGAGGTAAACGTGAATAGAATTATGTAAATTTGATGGATATTTGACAACAGTCAATTAAGATGTTAAACTTTTGAAACGGAGACTTTTTACATTAAATCACTTGCATACAAGTGTTTTTAAGCACACTGAGGTTAATCATATTTGCAACATGTATTTTTTACAATTGAAGCGTTTTGTGCAAAAACCGCATAAGTCCATTTTTTCGAAAATCACTTTTTATTGAAAATTTATCTTTAAATAAAGCGTTACAATTTGGTAAAATATTAAATAAGTGACTAAACTCTAAATCTTTTAAAAAATTAAATTATCATTTCGTGCAAAAACGTGCCCTATTCTTTAATAAATTTAATTTTCTTGTGATATTCTTGACGTGTATTAGTAATTTATATTAAAAAGTTTATATTATAAATGAAATTCACTTGTTTAATATTTTACCAAATTGTAACGCTCTATTTAAAGATAAATTTTCAATAAAAAAGTGATTTTCGAAAAAATGGACTTATGCGGTTTTTGCACAAAACGCTTCAATTGTAAAAATTACATGTTGCTAATGTTTCGTCAAAACGAGAAACCTTTATAAATATACCTAACGTTCCTCGTTTTAAATTAGTTTCAAATAAATTGAATCTAATTTGGGATGAGAATAAGTCAATGAGCCTACTAAATGTTGTGAGAGAATAATTTATTTAAAAACCAACAAGAAAGAAAAGTATTTACAGAAATACAATGAATATAATTATAATTTACAAATCCTACTTTAAGAATGACGATTACTGGTGATCAATGAGCTGGTGATAATAACTTGGGTTGAATTTAAACACTTGGGAGTTCACTTTTAACTTTGTACTTTTAGTTCACTCGTAGACGATGTGTTCAACTCGCTGGTTCGATGACTATAAGTTGGTGTTTCAAAAAATTACTTTTTGAATGTAGAGAGCTAGTGCCCTTTATTTATAAATATTTTCATCTGAGTAATTTAATGTAAAAACTGTCAGAAACTTTCGTTTTTAAATGTTTGACAGTTTCATTGACAGCTGTCAACTGTCAATATTACATATTGCTATTTAGTTTGACCTAGTTGTTTTTAAAATATTTTTATATAAGCAAGATTTGGTTTAATTTATTAAATTAAACATAAAGTAACCAATCTATTTTTGTGTGAAATAATATGCAATATTGATGTACGAAATATCAACAAAAACAAAGCAGATATTATTATCGAGCAAATAAAAACATCAAACTTCTTCTCAGATACCCAGCTTTTATCAATAAAAAGGAAATCAGTTGATAGTTTTTTGCCACAGTATAACAGAAAATGGTTAAAAGTTTCAAAAACAAAAAACATAATTATTTATAAAAAACTACGAGGAATTTTTTATTGGTAAAATTGGTGGTACGGACCTGCAGCTGTAACTGAGCGCCACTAGGTGTTCACTCTCATTACTGTTTTTACTCGTCTTATCAAATGTATCGCTCTTAACTTAAAAGTATCGCTCGGTTTATATTATCAATAAATGTGATCAAATAATACATTGTGCTTGTTTAAATTGTGTGAAAGATCCCAGACCTTTAACAGGTTATAGGCCCAGGACGTTAGAACAATGTCCCACGTCGATAAACGCGGATATCGAAAAGTCATATGCCCGCGTGTGAAGTAATCACACATTTACGTAACGAAAATTGATCGCGCGAGTTCAGATTCTAGTGTTGATAAGTTATTCAGTTTTTTAAGAGAGTTTTTACAATCGTGCTCGTGAAATATGAGAAATATCCTAGAATCTAAAAGCATTAGATATTTTTATTTTAATCGAATATAAAGTGAATGTTTTGTGCTCGTCATTTTTGCTAAATTTTCGTGTATCCACAAGAGCAAGCGCGAGGTAATCGTACATTCGTAAATTTCCGCCTACGTTCGGAATTCTTGTGAATATAGTCTCAAACCCAAAAGACACTAAGTTGTTGACATTGCTCGATAATCGAATCTTGCTCGTATGACGCCGTGTATATGCTGCATATATTTTATTGTATATTTTATGCCTGGGGTTATGTCGGCGGGACGATTGTCAAACCCGAAAACAACGCTAAGAATACGAATGATATTCAGGAATGGAATACAAATAACGAAAAGCCAAATCGTACTTAATACTATCGATAAGTGCGAGTCAACTTAAAATAGTAAAGAACTGCACGACGTCACGAAAACTATGGCTCACCTTGGAAAGAACGTTCCAATCAAAAGGGCCTGCGCGTAAGGCGACCTTGTTGAAAAAACTTGCATTTCAGAAAATGGAGGAATGTTCTGACGTTCGCGAACACTTGAACAATTTCTTCGATTCAGTCGACAAATTGGCTGATATAGATGTAAACATAAATCCGGACCAATGAGCGATTATGATGTTGTATAGTTTACCCTCCAGTTTCGAAAACTTTAGAATCGCGATTGAGAGTCGAGACGAGCTCCCTACTCCCGATAGTCTACGTTTAAAGATCGTTGAAGAGCAGGAGGCGAGGAAAGCCACGACAAGTTCGGTCCAGGATGCGATGTACGTCAAAAGAAAATTTGTAAGTGACAAGAAACCTAATTTCCATAAAAGTGAACGTGATAAAGAAAATACCGGTTAAAACAAATCGCACTCAAATAAATGCTACAAGTGTCATCGGAAAGGGCACAAAGCTTCTGAGTGTAGAACGCAAAAAGCGGGAAACAAATCTTCATTTGTGTCTTTTCTTTCAACTGAAGTAAATCAAGATCAGTGTCGTGTTGCAAACAATATTCTCGAAGACTCGTGGTGCCTTGACAGTGGGTGTACCTCCCACATTTGTGGAGATAAAACTTTTTTTATTAAAATGCAGAACAATAAAATCAGTAAATTAAAATTGGCAAGTGTCACGACAGCCGATATTGTATCCAAGGGGGTAGCTGAAATCGCAACGTTAGTGAACGATGAAAAGTCTAACGTAATTTTAAACGATAATTTACACGTTCCCGAATTGCCCACGAATTTACTATCTGTGTCAAAAATAACTAATAGAGGATATAATGTGCTTTTTGGCAAAGGGAAGGACAAACGAGATTAATCCGAAACCGAAAGGATGATTTTAATTATGTTGAACGCGTACCGTGTGATCATTGCCAGCAAGCTACGTTCGAAATCAAAGAACTGTATAAAAATTTGGCACAAACGATTGGGGCATCTCAACTTCGGTGATCTGCAAAGTGCTGTTGGAAGAGGATATATCTGTTGAATCAACCTTGATAAAAAAAATAACGTCCAACGTGTGAGACGTGCATTCAGGGGAAGATGACCAGGTTACTTTTTCCGAAGGAGTCGTTGCGCGAGACAGAAAAATTGGAGCGAATTCATACAGATCTGTGCGGTCCCATGCGCGTGACTTCGAATGGAGGATCGAAATATTTTATTACCTTCACAGACGATCACTCGAGATTGACAGAGATCAGATTCATCAAGCACAAGAATGATGCTCTACGTGAATTTAAAGAATTAAAAAATTTAATTGAGAAACAGCACGGAACACTAATAAAGGCCGTTCAATCCGACAACGAATTAGAGTTTGTGAATAAAGACTTTGACGAATATCTGAAGTCCCAGGGTATACGTCGAAGATTGACTACAACATACACACCAGAGCAAAATGGCGTCGCGGAAAGGAAAAACCGGACGCTGGTGAAAGCGGCGTGACGTCTTTTGTTGCAGTCTGGTTTACCGCCTTCTTTTTGGGCGGAAGCGATCTCCACGGCAAACTTTCTTCGAAATCGTTCTCCCACCAAGAAATTCGACGGAAGAACACCTTACGAGTTCTTACATTAGAGAATTCCATCAGTTGGATACTTGAAATTATTGAATTATTGAAGATAATGAATTAGTTGAAGCCGATAATGATATTGTCAACATTCTTGACGATGTTTCTAGTGAATCTTTTGACGATGATGATAGTGATGTTCCCGAACAAACCCCAGGACGACGACTTCCTGGACACTATCGAATTGAAAGGATTGGACAACGTGGTACACCATACAAAATCTACAGATTCGAAGCAGAATTAGCGGAGTTAGCCTTCATTGCTGAGATCCCAGTGAAGCAAGCTTTAGCAGGGGAAGACTCATGTGCTTGGAAGGAAGCGTTGGCTGCGGAAGTGACATCATTAATCAAAAATAAGTCCTGGACATTAGTGAAACGTGACGAAAAACAGCGACTGATTGACAGCAGATTTATTTTACGAAATAAATATGATTCGAGCAGAGAAATCGAAAATCGGAAAGCGCGAGTGATAGCTCGTGGGTTCTCTCAAAGGTCTGATATCGACTACCACGATACTTTTGCTCCGGTAGCAGAATTGAGCTCCATTCAGGCTGCGATTACTGTGGCTGTGGAACGAAACATGAAAATCAGGCAGATCGACATCGGAACAGCTTATCTAAATGGTGACATTCATGAAGATATATTAATGAAAATTCTCTATCATCTCGATTTGGTTTTAGAATACATGATGGAAAAAGATCAAGCTAAAAAAATTTGACAAGTGCAAGTTGAACTCGCACTGCAATGGCGGGTTTCGTACATAAATATTAAAACAATACTTGCAACATTCATTGGTAAATGGTAGAATTAAAATAAACAATTAAAAAAATATATTAAAATCATTTGAAAAAAACATAATTAAAACAAATTAAAATATTGTTTACAAAAAATTTTTTTTCTTAAAAAAATTTTTAAAAAATTTTTTTAGATTATTTATTATATTTTTTATGATCAGACTGTAAAAATATACTAATGAACCATTAGGTCAAAAAATGTAAAAATTAGAAAAAAATTTTTTTTAATTTTTTAGATTTTCCTTTACAACGCTATAAAGCTATTATGACATAGCAAGTTCTCTATACTTTTCCTGTAATATTCGCGTTAAAGTACACCAGTATGGCAAATTTTAGCCCTCCACGTTGAATAGTTTAGAAGTTAAAGGGGAGAATGATAACTTTTTGTGCATTTTTGCCAAAAATCTTGTTATTTCCTTGACAACGCTATGGCCATCACCTTCAATCACATTCTCTATATTTTCCCTGTAATCTACATGTGAAAATACGTATCTGTACCAAATTTGAGCTTGTTTTTAAAAATTCAAAATTGCGGATCTAAGATGGGGGACGACATTTTTAGAAATGTATTGAAATCACATGAAATTAGTTACTCAGGAAGTTTTTGTGGCTGTTGATCACGAATTGGTTATTGGATTTTGAAAAGTTAAAAGCGGGTTTTTAATAAATCAGAGAATTTTTTCCAATTTTTTAATTTTGCATAATAAGGTTTTATAAATTAAATATTTTATAAAACATGTTTTAAATTGAAAAAAATAAATAATCACATGGTATAATTAATTAGTTTTAGGCGAGAGTGGGGCAAACTGGACCCCTAACGGTTTTTTGACTCTTGTGTGCATTCGAGCGAGAAATCGCTCGAAAAGAACGAGTAATCTCGTGAAGAAGATTGTCTTCTTCACGAGATTTCTCGTTCTTTTTGAGCGATTTCTCGCTCGAATGCAACACTACTTGTGACTAAACGAATCAACAGATTTTATATTTCGAGGGTTTGTTTGAAAGATCATTTAATTGCGCAACTTTTTCCCAGAGACACCTATACTTCATCTTTTATTGTTTAGTTGCTGTGTTAACTTTAAAAAATTTTGCAAACGGTCCGGTTTGCCCCACCCCCTGGGGTAAACCGGACCGTTTGGTTTTTTATTTATAATACTGCATTTACATAATCTACAATAATAAAGAAACATAAAGAATCATGTAAACAATGGTTATAGTAATGAAAATAATATTTCGGGATTGAATTTTAATTAAATAAATATTTTTTTAAATAAAAAAATAAAAATGTTTGTCATTATCAGAGAAAAAAATATTAAAGCGTCCAATTATTATAGGAAGACAATGATTTTTTATTGTATGTAAATATTTTAATGAAAGAAACATTTTATTTAAAAATAATTTTAATGAAACTTTAATCTAATGGAAATCTTATGGCCGGTTTGCCCCACCGAAAACTGTCCGGTTTGCCCCACAGGCTCATTTTGAGAATAAATGTTTGTCAAAAAGAAACGCTTTGCAAATTCACGAAAGTTTTTGGTGGTAAATATTCCTGATGTGTGTACCTTTAAAACCTAAGACCTAATATTTGGAAACATTATACGATTTCCTCCGAATTTGCTTAAGAAAAAATTTGTGAAAGTGTAAAATAAAACTAAAAAAACTGTTGCTCCCAGCGTTGCGCAAACAAAAGTAAAAAAATCAAATTGAAAAAATAAGGTATACTACACATGGTTGTTTCAAATTTCTAAATAGCACTTTTGCCAATTTCGCCATTTCGAAAATATTGAGGGGGTTCCGGTTTGCACCACTCTCCTCTACATAAATTTTTATTTAATAAATGGTGTAGTATTTTTTCGATTTTTTTACCAAAAAATTGTATTTGTTTTTATAAAAGTTACTAAAACAAACTCAAATTAATTGAAACGAATAAGATGTAACTGTCATTAATTATCAAAATTTTTAAAAACTTTTTTTTTAGCAATTAGAGTTATTAAATGTATTCTTCCAACATTCTTTTCTGTAGACATACCAGATAATAGTCGCGGGACAGAATAGAACTTAGGGATATTTGTTTATTAAAAGGTAATTTAATTAAAATTGTAAAGTACACAGTATCAGTTTCTATTAAAGATATTGTTATGTCTTACCTTATTATTATATTCCCTATTTTTCTCGATTTAACTTTAATTTAGAGAAATTAAAGTTGGGACGAGGTTGGATAAATGACAAGAATAAATTTATTTGCACACAGTATATTTGAAAAAGATCAAAATTATGCAAAGATGAAATGGACACTAGCTTTCTAAAATGAGTCTTAAGTGGTTTTTTCTGTTTACCTTAGAATAGCGAGGTTTTGGTCCTGGCTGGCGACGTTGAAATACAATGGCAATTGTGCGTTAATCGGTTACTAAGTGGTGCAGGTAGATGATTTACGACACTCGTAAATTAGGCAGTTGAATAGGTATTATGTTTCTTTCAGCTTTTGTCACAACTCGAACGATATTTCTAAACACCCAATTTGACTTCAAGATGCACTGAATTTAAAAATTCACGTAAAGATCAGGACAACTACTATACTGGGGTTGAGAGCACTATTACGAAGAGAACCACTTATGATGATAAAAAAATTAAGACTGTAGTCCAGGTGACTACTACTGACGATTACATTTTTAAGACTGATGACTGTTTGATAGTCTGGGTCTTTTTATACCAAAATGTTGATACCATTTGCCATGTGTTTTAGATTTCGATGCCATTTGCCATGTATTTGGGATTTCGATACCATTCGCCATGTATTTGAAACATCGATGCTATTTGCCATGCATTTGAGAATCCCATTGTTAGAGAAACACTTGTGTTGACTCAGTTTTTAGATCGCACGTGTTCACATCCTCTTAGTGATATGTTTTTACAATTTAATATTATATTTTTATGTTGTTTGTTAATTATTTATAGTTATTACAATTTGTTATTAACTTGTTATTACAATTTGTTATTATTGCTTACATTATTATAACTTGTTGTTAATTATTAATTTGTTACATTTTATTGTTATCTTGTTATTATTAACTATTATTTGTTGTTATTTTGTTATTACGAATTATTATTAACTTGTTATTAATAATTATTATTTTGTTGTTACATTTTATTACTAATTAATTATTATTCTTTCTTATTAATGTTACAATTATTTATTATTATTTTGATATTATTGTTATAACCAATTATTATTATTTATTGCTACAAATTGTTATTATCAACTATTATTGTTGTTATTACTATCTTGTTATTATTATTACAATTGCTTATTATAATTATTTAGTTATTATTGTTACAATTATTATTACTATTTTGTTATTATAAATCATTATTCGTTATTATACATTATTATTTAATTATTAGTTATTATTCTTATTATTGCTATTTTCATTAATCAATAATTGTTTATAATTATTAATAATATGTTAATAACAACTATTTGTTGTTATTCCCATTATTATTATTATTATTATTGAAAAATACGTTACGATGACGTAACAATATGTATTAAGTGTATGTAGACTGTAAACATTTTCAATTTTTTAAATTAAAATATTTAAAAATATAAGTTAAACAGTAGAAATAGTTGAAAAATTACAATATTTGTTAAATACATATAAAACGTTTATAATTCTAGTAAATTTAAAACTGCCGCATCAAGAACTCGACTTTTTTGAGAAGGTTAGATTCGAATATAAGATATAAAAGGATCTGATGTACACAATAATTTTCTAAAAGAATGTAATCTATAGTTTTTATAATCTTTATTTCTGGCTTCTTATGTTTCTTCAGATAATTGTCCAAGAGTTGAAATAGCATTGTATTTTATTATACTTTCGCCATGAATTAGAACTTTGTGAACGGAAGAGGGCATGTAGTACCAATTATAATTACTTACAAAAAATTGAGCTGTATCACGTGTGTATTCACCAAATTTTCTTCTATCAATTCTTCTTCCACAAGACATAGTTTGAAGTATAATATAAAACCGTTTAATTAAGTCTTCATTCACACCAGTTATTTCGGAGGCACATGTAAAGTTAGAAAAGAATCTTCTTGCAGTATTTCCATCATTGCTAATACCACTACCTTCACGAGGCTGGACTATTATTAAACCGAAATCTTCACGGAAACGAGTTTGAATATATTTTTTCTTAACATCTTATTCTTTTTTATTTTCTGTGGTAGTCGCTGACCATTTTTGGAATGATGAGTTATACGATATATGAAGAATCAACTCCATAAATCAGATCCATGCATAAAAAGTAGAGTCAAAATCTGAATGTTATGGCGTTAGTTCTAATCTAATAAATTTTAATTATGAAAGAATTTCCTGTAACGTCAAGAAAACCGACACTCTAACTTTAATTCCTTGGAATTTTTATATTATTAAAAATTCGCCATCAGGCGCCAATTAATTTTAAGGTTAATTAATAAACTTTGGACATAATTAATGATCAACAACAATCAAACGGCTAACGACACCTCAGAGCCACTTTTACGAAAGAATTCTGCCCGCGAAAATAACGACAGAAACGCCAACGCTGAGACACGACTGGACCGCGACTGGCACAATTATCGTAGGACTTACCCACGATGACTTGTAGACAGCACTCGGTTGAACCTCGGCTCCTTGCGATGTTCTGGGACGTGGTAGGTCTAGGTCTCGCAGGAACAAAAATACACCAAATCCCTTTACTTTCACAAATAATCTCTTTATTTAAACTTTCAAATTCTCTTACACTACAATCGTGCAACCTAGCACTTTTCTCTAAATTTCTACAATCTTATAGACTCTAAACCACTTCTCTCACAACACTTTTGCTTTTTAAACAACAGAAAAGTTATATACTCGCGTGCGTTTTCTCTAATACGAATACGATCACCGTGGTTTAGCGCGTGCTTAATCTTAATATGGTGGCAAAAGTATTGGCAAAACGCCGACGCTTTCACCTACCTGTTGCCTCGCCTTCTTCGTAGCTCCTTTTCTCTCCTTAGGCTTCTCTCGGCACTCCTCTTCTCTCTCACCTACTCGCTGGCCCTGACCTCGTATTGTCGAACTAACGAGCCAAGCGACACACTTTCTTATCTACTAGTCAGTCACTTGGCAGCTCGGCGCCTACCTTACCGCGGTCAGTACTCGGCACTAGTTAAAGGGGGAAACATTCGGAGATGGCGTGACGGTTCGATCCGTGTGGGATTATTCAATTTAAAATTGTACATTTAACACAATAAATAAATAACAGGAAGGTTCCCACACCCTTACGTGTTCAATAACGAGAAAATTATAACTTATTTATAACAACTTTATTCACTTGAAAGAATTCGTTAATCAACGAATATGAGAGACATGTGACTCCTTCAACTGTACAGTTACTAATGATCGCACGCACACACAATTCACACATTCTACTCCCTTTAGGGTAAAGGGGATTTCACACTTCCCACACACTCCCCTCCTAGAGATAGCGATATATAAAAAATTAAAGTTATATAAAATTTTGTCTTATATAAGAGTAAAAAATAATTTCTCTTTTTTCTTTAAAACAAACTTAGGTCAAATTAAAGATAAAAATAATTATCATCATTATGACTAATTACTTAAAATCATTACATATCTCAAAAATGAAACATATTGCTATTAATACTGACAATTTCAACATTAAAATCTTAATTCTCATACAATAAGTATCACATTAATTCTCTTTCGTTGCCGCAATGAAAGTTACTGATTTCTTTTTGTTTGTATAAGTTCTTAGATTCGGTCGATTTACAAATAAATTTCCAGAACTTATAGGTTTGGGGAAGGTTGAGGTTGAGGCTGAAGGAACAGAACTCTTTTTACTCACTTCAGTCAAGCCCGTAGATGCAAAATTAAGATCCTCTCAATAAAATAGGCAGGTTTTAAGTTTTCGACAGAGACTTGTTTTTTAAACCATTAATTTCTATTTCAAATACTCTGTCCGAAATACGACTAGTAATTTTGTGTGGTCCTGAATAAGGACATTCGAGAGATCTCTTCATTCCTATTCCCTTTTTTATAAAAACATGGGAACAAGTGTTAAGATTTTTATGAACAAAAATTCTCCTCTTATGTCGATGTTCGACAGGTACTGGTTTTACTGCGCGCATGTTTTCGCGAAACTCCTCCAAGAAAAATTGTCGATCCTGGGAAAAGTCCTCAGGCAGGATGAATTCTCCGGGCAATCTCAGCACTGTCCCGTATAAATATTCAGCCGGCGATGCCCCAGAACTTAAAACGTTATTGCGCAAGCCCATTAATACAGTGGACAATGACCGCACCCAGGTTTCGTTTGAATGACACATTATTGCGGACTTTAAAACGCGATGCCACCGCTCAATCATCCCGTTAGATGCAGGATGATAGGGCGTAGTTCTGATTCTTTTACAACCAACCAATTGAAGAAGTGATGAGAATATTTTCGATTCGAATTGAGAGCCCTGATCTGTAGTTACCGTTTCAGGAGATCCATACCTCGAAATCCAACTGTCTATGAACGCCCGATTAACTGTCATCGCTTCAAGGTCTTTGAGGGGAATCGCCTCCGGCCAACGAGAGAACCTATCAATCAACGTTAAACAATATCTGAAGCCCTCGCGCAGCGGAAGCGGACTAACATTATCCATATGCACATGTCTAAATCGACTCTTGGGTGCAACAAAATGCGAGGGTTGCACTCGAAGGAAAACAAACTCCCGCATCTGTCCATTTCTTAAATTGATTTTTAGCTGCTATTGTTTTCTCCGGTGATAAACGAAGTACTCTTTCCGAAATCGGAGGACCTCTCGTCAAAATATGGTGAAAAACTCCACTCGCCATAACGTTTGTCGACTGTTAAAGGCCCATCAAGGTAGGGAACTCTGCGAGAAGCTCTGTGAAAGGGGATGATCCATTTACAACGCTGACATCCGAAAAGGAAGCCGAACCAACAATAGTATTAGTATCAAGACCAGTCAGAGAATCGACAAGTTTTCTTCGACTTAAATCAACACTTAAACCATAATGAGCAAGGAGATCGGCCCGTGAAATGGGATAGGGCACCGATGCTCTGCAAAAATTTCAGGTTATTGGACGCCTAAGTCCCAAATCAAGAGTTTTACGTTCGCCGTACGTGTTTATCCGCGAATTGTTCGCGGCGTAAAGCACTACTGCTGAAGGTTGACACTTGACCCCTGATTTTACTGGAATTATGAAAATGTCCGATCCAGTGTCTATTAAAAATCTAAGGCTCGACTTTTTATCTCGGATAAAGAGACGTTTAGAATTTCCCACGCTACCGATCGTCTCTATTCGGCACGCCGGTTCGCATTTCCCGACTCAGCAAACTTTTTTGCTTCCTTACACCACGATTTACATTTAAAAGCGTTATCGCCAAATTTCCTATGATAAAAGCATTTCTCATGTCGTTGATTATTTGCAGAGTTATTCCTCGAATTATCACTATTATTATTATTACTATTACGAGATCTAGATCTGTTTTGTCTTTGATCACGATTCAGAGAAAAAGAACGAGAACGGGATTCATTACGTGCACGAGGATGATCCGAATGAGTCGTTAAGGCATCGACTTTTGCTACCAATCTATCAAACTTGTCCAAAAACTTTCTATCACAAGAAACCGAAGCGACTGCTCGCTCATCAGTTTGAGCCATAATCTTATCGGCGATCACAGCTAAACGGGACAAATCATTCAAATCTGAGAGAGCTAAGATCGATCGACACTGTGTGGGAAGTAGTTCCAAAAATATTGCCTTGATAATCTCCTCACTACAACGGCCCCTACTGAGATGACGTATCTTACTTAAAGTGAGAGAAGGTTTTCTATCACTTAATATTTCGCCTTTTAACATTTGTCGAAGCTCTGCTTCTGGGGACACGGAAAAATTCGTTATAATTCTTTCCTTGATTCGAGCGTACAAATCGGGTACGGGTTGAGCGTACCAATGCAAACTCCACCTGAGCAAACCAAAGAGTCGGGTCAGACCGAAAAAAGGTAGGAAGATTGGGAATTTTAACCGCATTAACTTCCATGTGATTTGCATTAAAACCGCACCCAAAATTTCCCAAATGATTAAAATCAAAATGAAAACCGCCATTATTAGGATCCGCATTCCGCTCAACGAGGTTATTGCCCGCATTCTGCGACGGGGAACCACCGAGACCACCCGGAACCTTCACATCCCCAACCTCCTTGTCTTTAGTCATGATAAAGAATACACATAAATTCCAAAACCAAAGAAATCTCTCAAAAATTCCTCTATTTACTAATGTAAATAAAATATCAAGAATTCTGTTCCTTCTAACCAGTTACGGTCAAATACACAACACACACACTGTTTCTAAACAAATAATAAATTTTCGACAATTCTAAAAATAATGGTTTGATTCCACCAAACAAAACGTAATAAAATTAAAAATAAACATATGAGTAATACATTATCAATGAATAGAGGCGTTGTCAAAGTTATACGCATATTTAAATGTCATCACATATTTAGAAAAATTTTAAAATTTAATTATTTTAATTTGAAATCATTTATCAAGTTGTCAAATTTATTATGTTTTAAAAAAAATTCCAATAATAATCCTTCAAAAGAATGAAAGCACACGCATAAGCATATTTAATAGTTAATTTCGAATTCCAATAAAGAAAAAAATTTGAAAAATATTCAAAGACACGCGCGCAAACGCACTATTTTAATTCACTTTATATTTCTAATATTTTCTAAAAGTGAAATTAAATATATTCAGAATGAATTTTCTGTATCCAAATGTTATAAAAATTAAAAACTTATGAAAACAACCATTTTAAAATTAAAACATAAACGATAAATAAACTGAAGGCGACGAAGTTCTCGAGATTGGCGACGTAACAGGCGAAGTAGATCGTGCAGTCCATGAGTTGTATTCTAACCTCAAATGTCTTCAGGAATCTCTCTCTCAGCAGAAGATGGTTATCTGAGATCGGCGGCACCGCTCTTGATCGTAGTTTCCCGGGAATCGGTCACCAGAAAGCATGAAAAAGAAATAACCCTCAGACGATGGCTATTGCTTGGAAACTGTTAAATTGCAAAGAAAGGTATAGAAAAATATTATACTTCCCACATCCGTCACAATGTTTCCTCTCTTTCTGGCATATTAATTACACGTTCAAGATTATTCGTTTTAGATGGCTTTGCTAAACACACATTATAGATGGCACAAGAAGGTTGCCATTCTCCTTATTCACCAGTTTAAGAGGCACAAGAGAAGAGATCAATAAATTAGAATCAGATATGAGTTCACTTTCGCCTGATAGTATTTGCTTATATTCGCTTTGTCCAGAAGAACCATAAAAACCCCATTTGCTATACAAACCAAATTCTGTCCACTCTTAAAATTAATGGAATTAATTTTTATTATTCTACTAACAGTGTGATTTAAAAGAGATTGCAACTGTACCTTTGCACTTATGTCAGTTACTTCTCATATAATTCCAAAAATACTCAAATTTTTGTTTTGATAAATTTAAATCAAGCAATATTGCTAAAGCTTCATCGATGGAATACGGATCCATAAGCAAATTTTCTTCTTCTAAATACATACAAACATCACCTAAGGTTTCCTGTAGTATGAAGCGAAATTTTTCAATTACAGCAGCTTGTTTTATTTCGCCAAAAGATCGTAAACCTTGTATGTAAGAGTAATGAATTTGATCCATTCCAGATTCTCTAAATAATTTTATAGTCTTTCTGCGTTTGCTTTCATCTAAAGATATTTTATATTTCTTGCATGGTCTTCTCCGTTTTATTTCCGAAGATGTTGAAGGCTCTTCTGCATCTAATTGTATAATGATATCTCCATTCAGACACATTTCATTATTACTCAAAAATATATCTTTCCTTCTTCCAGCTTTATTCCATCGTTCCTTAAATTTATGTATAAAAGTTTTATTAATTCACATTACAACACAAGTAAAGTTTGCTTCATTAAGTGTCGAAAATTTTTCTTTAATGTATTTTTCTTTTACTTTTCTGCTTCTTTTCCTCGCGGTTCTCTATACGATTTTTGAAATTTCTAGTTTATACAAAGTGGGCGGTGGTGGGTGGTAGTATAGGAAATATACTTATAAAGAAAAAAGTGGGTGGGAGGGGGGTGGTTAACAAAAAGCTACGTATTTTACATAGGTAACAAGTGAGTGGGTGGAGGGAGGGGATGATTGCAAAGAACAAGATGTACATAGGTTAGGTAGAATGTAAGAATGTAAGACAGAGGGGGTGTGAAAGTGGGTTTTATTTTCATAAACTTAAAGGGTTAACAATAGAAAACATACAAATTAAGGTTATGCAAATTAATAGGGTGAAAAGTGGGTGGTATTTGCATAATCTACATCTAAAAGGGTGAAATTTGCATAAAAGTTAAAAAGGGTGGGTGAAAAGTTTGTGGTATTTGCATAAACTTGAAGGGTTAACAATAGAAAACGTATGCAAACTAGGGTCATGCAAATTGAAAGGGTTAACTAATTTGCATATATTCAAAGTAAAAGGGTTAAGTAATTTGCATAAATGCAAATTAAAAGGGTTAACTAATTTGCATATATGCAAATTAGGAATCTCCACCAACAGCCGATAAATTACCCGAATCCCCACCAACGGTCGATAAGTAGGAATCTGCCTTACCGACAAAATCCATGTGAGCTATTCCATGTCAAGTGATCTAGGTGGAGAAAATTTTTTACTATCTATTAGTAGTACTAATAGATAGTAATTTTTCGTGAAAATATTTTTTACCTAGTC
This sequence comes from Leptopilina drosophilae, assembly GCA_032873175.1. NCBI lineage: Eukaryota > Metazoa > Arthropoda > Insecta > Hymenoptera > Figitidae > Leptopilina > Leptopilina drosophilae. Next base: position 23,161,505 of record CM065484.1, on the reverse strand, counting down.
CAATATTTTCCGAGGGGGAGGGGGTTAAATGTTTGGGTTTTTCAGAACAATGCTTATTTTGACAATTTTTTACTTTTAAACTATTAAACATAAAAATATGGCAAAGTACAATTTAGAAAGGTTTTTTCATGCTCTTTCGATTAAAAATAATCATTTAGAAAAAAAATTTGACTCAAAAAAATCAAAATTAAAAATAAATTTTAATTTTTGGGAAGGAAATGTATGATTTTTTAAACGAAAGCTGAGGTTTTTTCCTAAAAGGACATATGTATGAAATGTGGGAGTAGAATGTTTTAACATAAAAAAATGAAATTTCTCCCAAACGACGTAAAAATAATTCGTCAAACTGTGCTATCTTTGAGTGTGAACCTGTTTTCTACGGAAAATATTCGAGTTCATTCAAAGGACAAAAGACTCCGTGGGTACTCTACGGATACGTTCGAGAAATTTAATACGTCATATTAATTGAGATGTTTGAGCATGTCGATCTAGACAATAAGACTCAGAAGAAGACAACTTCTGGAGGAATTTTATCCATTTGGAGATCCAGGCAGATACGTCAGCCGCTTACTTGGGGGTGCTTTGCAGCAGTGACTACGGCCACTCTTTACACATCACCAGGTTTTAGAAGAAGCAGAAATACGTAAGATTTATTCAACGAATAAACTACAATTGATATATTTTATTAATTAAATGGAATTAGACTACGCGTGTTAGTAAATCTTAGTTTCCTTAATAAAATTAACTATTTCTCTGAATAACCTTGTTGTAAGTGTGTAGCCACTTGAACAAGTGAAGAGAACTAAAACACATAACTTTTGTTATGCAAAACACGCGAAACACCCGACAAAAGTAAATTAAAATTTAGCATTCTGACACATAGGTATTTTAAACACATAAACTATACATCTGACACAAACTCTGATTCGACTAACGAAAGTTTAAATATGGAGAACGAATCAAAAGCTACCCTTAATTTATCTGGAACATCAACAACGCCAAACACGGAGCAGATTCTTTCATCTATTGTGGATCAACTTTCAAGATTAAATATAGAAGTTACGAGTTTAGTTCATAAAAATAATAACAGAAAAGATGAGACAGTAAAATTAGGCAGATAATTAGAGTTAAATCCTACGGAAGAAACAGGTAACGAATCAGAAAATGCATCCATCTAATTTCTGAAAAAATTACTGAAAACGCAGACAGAGCAATACGATACAGAGATTTAGACAGCTATGCAAAATTTTTCAATGCTTTACGTGCAAATTTAAAGCAAATCGGTTCAGTGCAAGAAGACTAAAGACAGATGGCTAACTGCAGTAGTAGGGGTAGGACTAATATAAGGGAATTATGAAGGCGTGGTTAGATTGCGCCAAATATCGTGTTTTTATTCTGCACTTCCACTCACACACGCGTGTCACGTATTTAAATATATAACTTAAGAGTGTGCGAAATGTGCAGAACCGAAACAAGATATTTGGCGCAATCTAATCACGCCTTCATAATTCCACTAATTCCGACTCACTGCTGTAAGTGAAAAACAGCAGAGTTAACCCTCCTGTCTTTAGTCTTCTTGGTTCAGTGTCAATGCTTCCATCAAAATTATTAAATTGCAAACAAAACCTTACCGAAGATTTTCAAAGTTTCAACAATAAATATAGGGAAATTTGTCATGAATTAAAATACGCAATTGAATCAGAATACACAAACCAAATTAGGCCACAAGTTGAAATAAGAAATGAAGTGTAAGTTCAATCACAGATAAAGCAGGTATCATGTTACGAGAGTGAAAAGATGGGATATATGACAAAACAATGTAATATGCCTGATGGTTTAAACAATGCACCTGCCACATTTTAAAGAATAATGGATCATGCTTTTCAAGGATTAATTGGTGATGCATGTTTTTTATACTTAAATGACATTGTTGTTTTTGGATCTACATTAGAAGAACATAATAAAAATCTAACCAAATTCATGGAACGAGTAAAAACATTGCGATTAAAATTGAAACCGGATAAGTGTGAATACCTTCAACCAGAAATAGAATATTTAGGAAATTTTATCACGGACAAAGGAATAAAACAAAATCCTTTATAAATAAAAGCTGTTCAAAATTTTAAAGAACCAAGAAACGCGATAGAAATACAGTCCTTTTTAGGATTAGTTGGATATTACAGAAAGTTTATTAAAAATTTTGCACACATAGCTAAACCATTATCGAGATTAACAGCAAAAGGAACTATTTTCGATTGGACAAAAGACTGTAGTACAAGCTTCAAACTATTAAAAGATCTATTGTGTAAATCGAAAGTCTTAAAATATCCAGATTTTAATAAAAGATTTATTTTGACAACAGACGCCAGTAATGTAGGAATAAGAGCCGTTCTTTTTCAAGATGGACATCCTTGTTGCTATATTTCATAAAGCAGAACAAAATCACAATACAGCAGAAAAGGAATTTGTAGCAATCGTGTGGGCTACAAAAAGACTGAGGCAATATCTATTAGGACGGACTTTTACTATTCAGACAGATCATAAAGCACTAATTTGGTTACATAATGTAAAAAATCCTAGTTCAAAATTATTAATGTGGAGATGACGCTTAAAAGAGTTTAAATATCGCTTGCTGGGTGTAGAAACATGATACATCGGATTGGCGTTGCTGTTACGTTTGCAGTAACTTTTTAAACATTTAATACCTAATATTTAATTGTTATGCATACATAAAAGTATATGCATGAACTGTATATATGAGCATTCACTTGTTGACATCAGGAGTGTTAAGCATTACTCAGTAGAACGTGCAGCAGAAATGATCAGAAATTGACACTCTAAATGATATGAAACTCATCGTACCAGTAGAGAATAAGAGAGATGCGAAAGAATGCTCGATAACTTCTGTTGACTCCAATGTATTGCTGATAGTCCAGGATCCAGTGTACATTTTTTCATTGAGTACTAACAAGCTAATTTTTTGTGAGTAGCTTCATTTTGATGAGACGCCCAACTTTTATCTTTACAAAAAATCTCCATTGTGGTAGCTAATAGGGGAAAGAGGGATGAAATATGTCGATTTGATGAGTCTAAAAAATTTATTACTAACTGTCAGTTTTTTATTAAATGTTAAGAACATTAAGAGCATTATTAAAAAAAATTATTGTCCTACAAATGATATAGTTTGATTAAAGAGTCCCACTTTCCGACATGTATTTATAACTAGGTCATTAAAAATGATTACTAACCAGATGATTTTTTAAATACTCATTCCTTAATATTTATATAATTTAAAAGTCACATTGTCCTACAAATTACGTGGTAGCTTAGGTTGGTCCTACGCTCAGAAATTGGTAATGCCACAAAACAATTTTTTTATTACTAACTGTAGGACAAAAATATTACATTAAAGGATAGTGTGTTCTCTGTCCAAATAAAAAAATGTCCTACAAAAAAAAGGTATTTACCATTAGTCCGACAAGAATTGCTAGTTTCGTTTATATCCCTTGCTCGGTCTGCCTAGTCAGAAGATATTGCGTTTGTGCGATTGTATGTAACATTAAAAAGAAGCCGAGATAGACCCCACAAGATATATTTTGATATGATCAGCACCGATAGTGGAATCGATTTCAAGAATGCAAAATGGCGGATCCTATATCGTGGACAAGTTTTTTAAAAAGTTCTTGGATTTCCATAAAATTTGTTACTAGGGGGTTTTTGAGGTCGCTGATTACGAATGTGGAATCAGGTTTAAAAAATTTTAAATGGCAGATCCAATATGGCACTTTTTTACTAACACCTACTATTTACTCCTTTTTTGGGTACTTTTTTAGTAAAATCAGTAAAAATAGAAGGTTTGGAAGTTCAATACAGTTTGACGAATTCAGGAAAATTAATTAATAGAAGGATTCAATTATTTTCACATATAAAATGTATTTTTAATACAATTTTACAGAAATTGATCAAAGAAAATGTAATTATTCTTAAAAATTTAATTTAAATTCCCAAAAATTAAATTATTTTGAGGCATTTTAATGAAATTATTTTAAAAATTCAATTATTTTTGCATATATAAATAACAATATTTATCACAAGAATTCAATTATTTCTTAAAGTAATAAATTTCTTCTTGGAAATTTAATTATTTTAAAAAATCTAATAAAATCGTTCACAAGAATTCAATTATTCTAAAAAATTTGAATAGAATTCTTTGTAAAATTTAAGTATTTTTGAAAACTGTGCAGGGTAGTAAATAATCATACTTTCCTGACTATAAATTTTTATTTATTATATTTGTAATATAACATAAAGTAAAACCATCTTTTACGAAATTTGAATTACTTTATTTTTTAGTAAACTTATTACAAAAATTAATGTATATATTTAATCTTTATCACATTCATCTGACACATCTTCATCTTCCTCGCTGCTAACCTCACTCTCTTCTTCATCTCCTTCATTTTCCTCATTCGTGATATCTGACTCTGTAATAACATGAACAAATTAAATAAATTGTCGAATAATCAACTATAAATAACAATAGTATTTTTAGGTTACCTTGAAATTCAGAAGCCAATTCTTCAAAAGATGGACTTTGGGGACCATCAAACCAATAATATTCAAATTTGTTGTCAATTATCATCCATCCATAATTTTCTGCTACTTTTTTTGTGGGGCAAGACATGTGTGCATTACACCATACATTGCCTATGAATACTGTTCTTTTAATTTGTTGCAACAATTCTTCTTTTGTTGGTGGCAGACTAGAAGGATCATATCCTACGATTTTCTTTTTTACAATTTCTTCGTTTTAATTTTTTGATTTATACCCTTTTTCAAATAATTCATACCGTCCTTTGTTAAGGTCATTTTTGGTTTTTAATGAGTACACTCGACATATATACTCTTCAATAATTCGAACTATTTCATTGGATGTTGTTAATTCTGTATGTTCACTTTGTAGGAGTTGAATAAAAGCCTCTTGAAAAATTTCATTTTTCTTCAAAATACTGAACGGTTTTTTTTCCTTTACGAAAGAAAGCAGGATTGTTATCATTTCCTGTAAAAATATGACATATGGCGAGTGAACAAGATAACTGATCTCCAAGTCTGGCATAAATCTCATTTATATTTAAGTACAATTTCCTTTTACTTGTACTTAAATTAATTATTATTTGAATTTGATCTCTTAAATACTTAAAATTTGCCAACATTATTACTGGTATATCAGAATCTGTACAATGTATTTGTACATTATAATTAGTATTAAATTGACAAATGTGGTACACAATTTTAGTGTCAGCTTCTTCATGATAGCAAGAGAGGTTATAGTCAATGAATCTTTTTATTTCATTTTCACTGGAAACCTGATAGGTGTAGCATTGATCCTAATTAAGTTTAACAGTCTTTCCTGTAATCAATGTAATATATTCGTCCCTTGTCCAATCCTCAATTAAAAATTTTACAAATTTTTCTTTAAAGTTTTTACTCCTCAATAATTTGCAAAAATCTGCAGGACGATTATTGTCTTTACGTATTACGTCATACTGTGTGTCCTCTTTACCTCTCAGATCATGTTCAAAATCTTTGAGACTGGGTTTTCTGTACTTGTCAAATATAATTCTTTTCTATTATACATAAGTATTTTCAATATATGCTTCGAGATTTGACCATAACTGTTTGGAAGGTTCTTCAACGTATGTAGTAAATACAAACCATCAACTAAGTGAATGTCTGCTTCTGGAGGATTTGCGATTTCAGTTTGATACTTTAATAATTCGCTAATAACAACAGATTTCGGGGTCTTGCAAATTGTTCCATTAGTATGACAGAGTGAAAACGGAATAGGGGCTAGAGGAAAACTTAACGCTTTTTCTATATCAATTTTATTTTTTAGTGACGCATAAAGTAGGCGACCAAAAACATCTCTTTGCATCTTAACTTCTTTCACTTTTCCATTAATTTTGACTTTTTGTGTATTTTTGTACTCAAAATTAATTATTTTATTTCTCTTAATGGCTTTATCAAATCTATCTGTTGTTACTAGAGTCTCAGCAATAAAATTGTTCCGTTGTTTTTCACCCTCGATTTCAACTGATGATAAAAACATATATATTTCATCGTTCACTAACTGACCTTTTGATATATTGTAAAGATGATCTTGTGACAGTTGTGACGCAAAAGGGTTGGTGTACTGTTTTATTAGTTGCATCAGTACATCTAAGTTTTTTGTAGATTTATTAATTGTTGACTTTTTTAAATCTTTCGTAATGTCATCTGCTGATTGAATATCACAAAGCTCCATAATTTTTGATATTACACTCGTACGTAGTGAATGAGTAATTGACCATTTTTGTCTTACAGAGAAGGAGTTTGTAACGTTAATAATTCCAGAAGCTTTAGAAGCAGCATCAGAATTTATCGTCTGCTCAAGCGTTAAGTCAACTGGGATCCTTGAAAACGGTTTCATTGTTCTTCGAATTCCTAAGAAACTCTTTTTACAATCATCAAGCAATCCGGGATGTGTAATTTCAATATTTATCAACTTATCCCAATAAATGGACATGTACCTTGCATAATTATGATGGTTCATTGAAAAGAAAACATTTGTTATTTTGGGTAAAATATGCACAAACAAATTGAAATCACCCAAACGAATACTATATTCTAGTTGAAGATAATATTCAACTAATCTTGTGTACATTAAATAAATTTGAAGTGTTTTACCATGCCTTCCATTCAAAGTTTCATTTTTATATTTTTCATAATTGTCAAATAATTTCTTTAAATTCTCATTGGTTATTTGCGGATCATCATTCTCTTGTTCATTAAATATTTCTAAGTATTCTTGAATATTTTCCAGGTTCTGATCATGTTCTTGTAAAAACTTTTCCAAATGCAAAATCTGCAAAGCAAGAGAGAGTAGAGGATGAATCTTTCTACAACGATTAAAGTGTTTTCCACTTAAAAACGAGCTGATAGAACCATTCGCCAAAATTTCGCTATCTATAAGAATATTTGTTAATCCAGATCCACTAATAAATTTCCCGATAGCTTTCATGAACGATAACATTATGTGGAAAGGTTCAAAATTTATGAAAAGTTTTTGAAAATCATCTTCGGCACTCTGTATCCGTAAAGCAATCTTGGCCATAGCTAAATCGTAAGTAACGCTGAAGAAATCTTTTTGGCATTCCGAAGCGATTTGCAAACTTCTTTGCATCGTCTCTTTTACAACTGCCGGATCCGTGGGTGACTTATTAATTTGCGTTAGATACTCAACCTTTTGAATGCTACTGTCATCTTTTAAAATTTTTGCATTATATCCTACCCACATTGGCGTGTTTGAAATTTGTAACTTATGGGAAAGTACCCAAGCAAAATGTTTATGTTAAAACTTAATTAAATTTTGTGGATCTTCAGCTGACGTTACACTACTATGCAAAAATTCTGGACGACGTTGCTTCCCGTACCGTAAATTTTCAAATGACTCTGGCTCAAAAGAACGTTTCCTACGACCAGAGAAATCACGAACATTCATTAATAAAATTTGTTGAGCTTCTTCAGATGCATCGTTTCTTTTGATGATGTTCAACTCTTCTTCTGTAGGGATATTTTGATACATGATACCCACTGTATCATGCAAGGTATTTTTACCAGAGCTTGTCTCTACAAATCTGTCGTAATTATCCCATGCTACTCCACATGGTAATATAGAAGTTAGTTGAATTCCGGAAGGACATAACTGATTATTAGAAATACAAGAGTATGCAGCAGAAGTCTCTAATTCCAATATACTTGGATAGTTGATGCAGTAACCTTGTCTGTTTAATATATCAACTACTTTTTTACTTCCCGTGAGGCTTTTTATGGTTATACCCAATAAAATATGCTTTCGCGGTTTGATTAAACCTTCTGTAATGCTGTAAATAGAGTCCTGCGAATAACATGAGGACAGTCTCTAAACCCGATTGCAGCTTTCTTTGCCAACACCGTTCAAGGCTGTAGTCCAAAATATATCCAGCCATTTTGGAACATCGCACTCTCCTTTCTTTAGTTTCTCACTATCGATGAAATCTGTTAAAGGCTTTTTTTAATTTTTAATATGTTTCTTCGATATTTCAAAGCGAAATATTGTGCTTCTTGTTCGAATAATAAATCTCGATTTCTTCATCATCGATTGTTTCAATATCTATTTCAGTTGATATAAAATATTCTTTATTTGAAATCTTAACCAAAGAAATGTTATGTTTCATTTGACTTTGTATAAACTTCTTGAGAGCTTGACTACTAAATATGCCAGCTTCTATATTTCCTTTATCATACATTTCTTTTACGAATTCAGCATAACAATATTTTAGGTGATCTAATGACATCACTCGTCGATTTCTAATAACTTCTTGTTGAATATAATTAATCAAGCGTTCTCTGGCAATTTTATGGCTATCTCGTTTCGTGGCCCAATTGTTATTTGGAGGTGGGTTCATTTTTCTTTCGTATTTGGCAAAATAATTGACACTGCAGTTGTTGTGATACGCCAAAAATGAATCGTTAACAAAGTCAGTTTCTTTTTGAATTTTCTGCAACATCTCTATATCGTCCAGTTCTGTAGCATATTTTTTAATTTTTTCCAAAAAAGGTATTTTCTTTTTAATTTTGCGACAATAGATTTGTCGCCCTTTACGTTTTATATTTACTTTCATACAAAAAAAAACATTTTCTTCCTGACTTATCATCTTCAAAGCTTTGTATTTCCACATGATTATCTTCATTATCCTCCTCAACAGTATTATGCAAATCTTCAATATTTCTTTTTTCCTGATTACTTAATACCAAATTCTGGTCAACATTTCTGTAAATAATAATATGCAAATGATAATATGCAAGATAATATGAAAAACAGTTTTATTTTATTTTAATTTTTAATTTAATATTTTAATATTTAAAAAAATTTATTTTATTTTCAATATTTTAAATAGGTTATTTTATTAAATTATAAAATAAATATTTATAAATTATAAAAAATTATAAAATAAAATTTTATTATATATTTTATTTATTATTATAAATATTTTGTGATACTTTAATATTAGTATTTTTTTAAAAACTTAAAAATTAAAAATTATTTACCTGAGAAATATGCAAATTAATACTGCCTACATTAATATCACAAGAAAAAAATTTAATTAACTAACCGTGAAGTGCATTGCAATGGTTCCGGTTCAGCATTTGGGACGGATGATGTCAAATCTGGTTCAGTGCTGTATATAAGAAATTATTTTTAAAAACTTAAAGATTAAAAATTGCTTATATGAAAAATATTATTTTTAATAACAGTGAGTTGGAGAAAATTGATACTATAATTGTCAGAGTTGAGCCCTTTTCGAAATTCACTATTCAATTATTGTTTAAAGAATGTGACAATAATTTTATGTAATATTAAAACTAAATTTATTTTACATTATTATGTGAAAGTAAAAACTACATAAATTCTTTTTCATTTATTTTCAAGATAAATTGCAAAAATATTCGAATGACTTACCTTTTATAAGACAAATATTTAGATTTCACTCGAAATCCTTTGTAGCAAGTGGAGTGATAACCTACTACATCGTCATTCCAACTGTCAGGCAGTACAACATCTCGAAATTTGTGTCGATGATGCTTTCGAGCAGATAAAAAAGATTTGCAAGATAGCCAAATTTCCTCACTAAATTTTTTCACATCTTCTTTTTTCTCTCGAAAACTAGAGTTTTCACATTGTGCTTTACACAAAAAACAATCCATAATTATTTTAAAACACCGACTTTCTTTAAATTATTTTTGCAAGTCAAATCGTGGTCTACTGGAAACACTTTAACCCTTTAAGGACGGGAAGGACAGATTTTTTATCGAAGATTCAAGGTCGTGGTTCTCTGTATTCACGTATGACAAAAATTTGTCAGGCACCATTCCTTAAGTATTTTTTTGCCCTCTTTCAGAATCCGTCATTGAAATTGCAAAAACACTAAGTTTAAAAAAGTTGTCGCCATTTTGTTACACAAAAACACGAAATTTTAAAGGTTTTTTGTCAAAAAAAATTTGTTTTCATAGACTAAAAGTTAAAATATAAGCTGCTCACCTAAAAATATCGCGTCCGCAATACCCAAGCTTTACCAATGTGAAACGCGTTTAAAAAAATTTCAAGATAGCGGTTTTAAAATGTCTGTAGAAGAAATTTTTTTAAATAATAATATAATTTTATTTTCCAAAAACAAAAAAAAAATTTAATTTTTTTGATACTTATTATCCAAATGTATTTGAGTCGCTGATTACGAATCTGATGTCAGTTTTTAAAAATTCAAAATGGCGGATCCAATATGGCGGAGAAAATTTTTGAAAATTTGTCGTAGTCACTTAAAACTTGTCACTCGGGGGTTTTTGGGACCGCTGATTACGAATATGATGTCAGTTTTTAAAAATTCAAATTGGCGTATCCAATATGGCGGACAAAATTTTTGAAAATTTGTCGTAGTCACTTAAAATTCATCTCTCGGGGTTTTTGGGGTCGCTGATTACGAATCTGATGTCAGTTTTTAAACATTCAAAATGACGGATCCAATATGTTGAACAAAGTTTTTAAAAATTTATTAGATTAGCGAGAAGTTCATTACTCGAGGAATGCTTAATTTTTTAAATTATCTTTATGATTATCATGACACCTTATCCAACAAAAAACTTTCTGAAAACTTTACAGAACAGCAATGCCTCGACAGACTTTTTACAAATAAAAAGAAACATACAATGCTCTAAAGTAATGATTAAACTCCATAAAACCCAGCACAAGCTCACAAAATTTTAGAAACATTTCGTAAAAAAATAAATATTTGGCCTTTTTGTAAAGTGCTGAATTCATTAAGAAGATGATTAAATTTTACGAACAATATTTATTGCGGGACAGAAACTGAAAATAATAATGTATTGAGTAATTCTGCTTTGTATAATGTATTGAGCATTGTACTAAAAATAATAGGACGTTTACTACTGTTGACTGCTCCCAAACAATGGCTTAATTATCACATCTTCTATGATAATCTCGTTTGTACCCCTTACGAATTTTAAGTGACTACGAAGAATTTCAAAAATTTTGTCCGCCATATTGGATCCGCCATTTTGAATTTTTAAAAACTGACATCAGATACGTAATCACCGACCCCTAAAACCCCCTAGTGACAAATTTTAAGTGACTACGACAAATTTTCAAAAATTTTGTCCGCCATATTGGATCCGCCAGTTTGAATTTTTTAAAACTGACATCAGATTCGTAATCAGCGACCTCAAAAACATTTGGATAATAAGTATCAAAGAAATTAAAATTTTTTTTGTTTTTGGAAAATAAAATTATATTATTATTTGAAAAAATTCCTTCCACCGCCATTTTAAAACCGCCATCTTGAAATTTTTTTAAACGCGTTTCATATTAGTAAAGCTTGGATATTGCGGACGCGATATTTTTAGGTGAGCAGCTTATATATTAACTTTTAGTCTACGAAAAAAAATTTTTTTTGACAAAAAACTTTTAAAATTTCGTGTTTTTGTGTAACAAAATGGCCACAACTTTTTTAAACTTAGTGTTTTTGCAATTTCAATGACGGATTCTGAAAGAGGGCAAAAAAACACTTAAGGAATGGTGCCTGACAAATTTTTGTCATACGTGAATACAGAGAACCACGACCTTGAATCTTCGATAAAAAATCTGTCCTTCCCGTCCTTAAAGGGTTAACACTGTTATAGTCGAAACTATTCTGTACTACGTATATATATAAACAACGCGCTTCTGCTTGAGTTCTGTTTTGTTATTGTTTTTTTCTTCCTTTCTTGACAAGTACAATATACCGTAGGACCTGGATGATCTATCACGTAATTTGTAGGACAATTTGACTTTTAAATTATATAAATATTAAGGAATGAATATTTAAAAAATCAGCTGGTTAGTAGGAGTCATTTGTAGTACAATAATTTTTTTTAATAATGCTCTTAATGTTCTTAACATTCAATAAAAAACTGACAGTTAGTAATAAATTTTTTAGACTCATCAAATCGACATATTTCATCTCTCTTTCCCCTATTAGCTACCACAATGGATAATTTTTGTAAAGATAAAAGTTGGGCGTCTCATCAAAATGAAGCTACTCAGAAAAAATTAGCTTGATAGTAATTATTTCTACATCACAGATCTGCAATACACATTTTGAGCGTAGGACCAACCTAAGCTACCACGTAATTTGTAGGACAATGTGACTTTTAAATTATATAAATATTAAGGAATGAGTATTTAAAAAATCATCTGGTTAGTAATCATTTTTAATGACCTAGTTATCAATACATGTCGGAAAGGGGGGACTCTTTAATCAAACTATATCATTTGTAGGACAATAATTTTTTTTAATAATGCTCTTAATGTTCTTAACATTCAATAAAAAACTGACAGTTAGTAATAAATTTTTTAGACTCATCAAATCGACATATTTCATCTCTCTTTCCCCTATTAGCTACCACAATGGATAATTTTTGTAAAGATAAAAGTTGGGCGTCTCATCAAAATGAAGCTACTCAGAAAAAATTAGCTTGATAGTAATTATTTCTACATCACAGATCTGCAATACACATTTTGAGCGTAGGACCAACCTAAGCTACCACGTAATTTGTAGGACAATGTGACTTTTAAATTATATAAATATTAAGGAATGAGTATTTAAAAAATCATCTGGTTAGTAATCATTTTTAATGACCTAGTTATCAATACATGTCGGAAAGGGGGGACTCTTTAATCAAACTATATCATTTGTAGGACAATAATTTTTTTTAATAATGCTCTTAATGTTCTTAACATTTAATAAAAAACTGACAGTTAGTAATAAATTTTTTAGACTCATCAAATCGACATATTTCATCCCTCTTTCCCCTATTAGCTACCACAATGGAGATTTTTTGTAAAGATAAAAGTTGGGCGTCTCATCAAAATGAAGCTACTCACAAAAAATTAGCTTGTTAGTAATCAATGAAAAAAATGTACACGGGATCCTGGACTATCATCTCGAATATATATATAGATATATGCGTAATATATATATATATATATATATATATATATATATATATATATATATATATATATATATATATATATATAAAATTCTTTATTTCGACTAAGTTAAATCCAATATAAGAGATATAAAACAAAATCAAACAAAGACAATCTTAATTGTTTAAACAACAAGACATTTTTATGGACAGTTCTTATGGCATATCTCACTACCATTTTCATCATTATTATTATAAATAGATTTTTGCCAACAAAATTTTATATTATTGTCGTGACTATACAAGAGCATACGTATGAATTGTTAGTAACAAATATCAACTTATATAATACTTTAATAATTCTCCGAATTTGTATTATATAAGAACGACTCTAAAGAGGGATATCCAACGCATAGTGACCCCACTCAAACCAAAGTTCAATAACCTAGGGCCTATTCGGTTAAATTTGATTGGTTAACTAAAATAGCTCGGCTCCACATTGGTCTGGAACACGACATACATTTTTCTAAACATCCGTATTGGCTACTCATTACTTTGCGCCCTTTTTCCGCAAGTGGGAACTATTGCATAAGAACCGGAAAGCCCTCTTCCGAATCGTCATTATCTTCCGTTCTCTTACCGAAGTAAACAGAGATCTTGTCCCATCAGGCAGATGCCCTTTTTATATTATTTTGTAATCGTACTAAAGACATAGTCTGTTAAATTATTCGTGAAGTTCTTACGAGTCGAGATACTCAAAATAATCAGGGTCTTGATGTAAAACTCTTGAGTCTGAATACGGTTTTCGATTGTTATGGATCGTTCTAATCCCGTTTTTATTCATTTTAAAAGTTTGCCTTTTAAATAAAATATTTGAAAGTAGTATTAAGTATTTGTGCATTATCCAAACTGATACAACAACTGTAAGTAGTTGGTAAGAATATCTGTTTTATACCTACATTTATAACTATAACTCTCTTTAAAATAAAAGATTCTTATACTCTAAATCTATATTTTCTTCTATCCTTCTGAATTGAGAATAACGTCATAACAGCTCCCATAGAGCTGAAGCAATAACGAACTCACAAATAAATAATTTTCGCAAGACTTACCATCTTGCGAGAAAACTGCTAACGACTTCCGAAAGTACATCGCTCGATCTTCAAACCACGATTATTATTGAAATATTATTTTTAATATAAACGTAACATTGCAAAATATGATACCTCGGATTTGACTTGAAAAACATGACATATCGTTGTTTGAGTTGAAGAACATGACACGTCGAAAAAGAAAATTTTCTTTTTAATTTTCAGTTGATACCACTGACAGCTAATTTTAATATGTGTCAAATCTTTGAAACTTTTATGAAACAAATGCGTTTCCTTCATAATATGTCAATTCAAAAAAGAAATAGGTTAAATAATTTTGTATACAGTTTATGTTGATTTGAGACATTTTAAGATTCGCGGTCAGTGGACCAACCAAACATATGTCATGTTTTTCAAGTCAAATCCGATGTATCATGTTTTTACACCCAGCAAGCGATATGATATAGAATATGTTAAAGGAAAAGAAAATAAAGCAGCTGACTGCCTTGTTATGCTATTTCCAATACAAAACGAGGATAGTAAAAATCCACACCAGCAGAAAATTCAGAAGACAATGAACTTAGTTCAACAAAAGAAGAAGAATACATGTTATCCGACATGCAGAGATTTGATGACATTCCACAGCCGAGAAATAATAAAAATTATATTAAAACCAAACAATACGATGAAACAGATGTTCTAACACAAAATTTTGTAGAATAGAAAAAGAATAAAGAAACTGTACATCCCTGTAAAAAAAAATATTGGAAGATACGGGATTCCGCATTGCAAGTGACTACCTGCCAATGCGGTATTCGCGAAATAGCGCATTGGGTGTCGTGGTGAATGCGGTATTCAAGGGGTCCCAATGCGGTGCAAGTTTTAAGCTTTAAAAAAAAGAACATACGTGACAGGAGTAAATAATTAGTGTCAGTGGATCAAAATACGAGTTAAAGGAATGAAAAAATACTAATAGTGAGTGTGAAAATGAATTTTAAAGAAAATAAGGTAAGATTAACTGTTAAATGTAAGTCCAATGCGGCATAGGCTTTTTTCAATGCGGCGAATAATCGGTATATAGTTCGCGCAGTGCAGCGGCGCTCTCTTCTTTACCAATAGCGGATTCTTTCTATTCAAATGGTAATTTTGAAAATAATGAAAAATAATATTAACTAAAAGTTAATAATGTATTTCAATCAATAAAAAAATGTTAAGAGCGTTCGACAATCTCTAAAATTTGTAGGTTATGTGCGACTTACAGTTATCGCCAAAGAAAAACGATGACACTGCCTGTTTGAAATTACGTGAAATTAGTAAACAACCGTTTTCGAACTAGTGTTTCTCTGCACACAAGCACTTTTTACAAAATCTGACAACGTACATTTGTCAGAAATGTTTTTAATTATCTGAATTGAAAAGATTTTGTTAATCTATACAGAAACACGGTTGCAGCATTGGAAATACCATAGTACTGTAATGCGAATCATTTTGACAGCTGATCCTTTACGCTCACTGCTTGTTTCTGCCCTCTACTGGCAAAATGGCTGTAACACACGTCTTGCCGCCTCTCATTACATTACTTTTGTAATTCCAATGGAAAGAGAAGCATAAAAAATGGTTAACTAAAACTACAGACAAATAATACAAGACAGTATTTACGACGACAAATAATACTATTACATCATACACACTACGTTAACATAAGATTTTAAATGTATTACAGTGTTAGAAAAAAGCCAAAATTGTATCTCTAAACTGTACTCCTAAACTAGATAGAATGGACACAAAATGTAAGCTACGATTTACTGTTCGACATAAATGAAAGTGATAATCATACATTTAAATTAATTGTTCAAAACAATATGTAAATCTTTAAATAGAAGAATTAGGTCTAATATGTGTAACAATAAAATGTGTAATGTTGTCGTTATATTCTACGAAAGACGAACACATAGAATCTCAGAATAATTTATTAAACCTTATTTAAATAAAAATGTAAAACTTAGGTTTAAGAGACTAAACCCTACCTAGCGAGAGGGATGTTATAGTCAGCAAAAATATATGGGGAAATCTCACCAAGTGGGGACTTTTTCTTTTAAAAAAATTTTATTTTCAATTTAGTGGCACATTGTTTTTTTTACCATAAATTATTATTTTTCGACCAAATAGAAGAAATAGAATATATTTAAAATATATTATTCATTTTTTTGGTTAAGAGTGCAGGTTAAACTTACTTCTAAGAGAAAAAAGTTACAAATGAATATTGTAATTCCACTACTCTTGTTTTTAGATAAAACAACGTGAGCATGATTAAAATAGAATTTTATTTTAAGGAAAGAAATTAGTCTTATTTTAAGTAAAATAATTTTTTAAAATTAATTTTTGATTATTTAAAATTTTTTTCAAAATAGGGATGGATACCACCCTATCAGTCACTTCACTTATTCTAAAAAATTTAATATATTTTAAAACCCTTCAAAACACATTTCCTTTTATTTACCTGAACTTACATTCATCAAAAATCCACCCGCAATATAGTTCAAATAAATGTTTTTCAGCAATGGCCCTATAAACAGAGTAACTAATATATTTAGGTGAAAAATTATTTAATATCAACCCCAAATATTATTTTTAGGGGTGAGCATTTTGCACATATATTTATTTACACTAAAGCAAGATATTACGCGAAGGTGTATCCATTTTTTAAAAAGTGATTTCATGTGCTCGTCGAAAAACCATATTTTGACAACGAGTTACGCACTCGTTGCGCGTTTTCCAAGGCCGATTTCATAGATGTATCAAGTGGCACAATGTTTTACCACCCAAAATTCTTTTTCTGAATACCTAAAAATGTAAATAGTATATGAGCGAATGTTAAATGATGATCGCTCAACGAGTATTATAAGAAAATTAATGATTTTTAAAGTTTGGTGAAAATACAGTTACATTTATTAAGAGCACACTTGTCCAATTTATATTTTTCTAATCTTCACAACCCATGGATGAATGACGAAAAACTCTAAACATAAAAAATAAATTGCTCAAAAAGTTATCGCTTAATAAAAATTCGAATAAATGCGAGTTACGCCAGGAATTTATCAATTTCTACGATTTTAATTTTGAAAATACATAAAACCGACAAAATGGGCCCTTTTCTTTTTTGTAAAAAAGCAATGATGTCAATCATTTAAATTAATGAAAATCGCATGATTCGATTTGTCAAAACATGTAGATTCATAATAAAAAATAAAAAAAATTACTAAATTGCGATTTTCTCGAAAACTAAAACCGACAAAATGGGCCTTTTTCATGTGGACGTCCACATATATCGTAAAATCTTAACATCTATACGGAGTCGAAACCTACCTAACTTACATCTAACGAAACCTAGAAAATCGCACGCATTAATACTAAGCCTCTCGGCTACGCAATCGCTATGGAAAAAAATTTCAGTTACTCGCATATATCTTTTTCGATAAAGGGAATCATAAATTACATTTATTTAGATAAGTTACTGAATTAAAATATAAACATTTATAATAATAGTAGTAATAATAATAATAAATAATATTATTATTTTAAAATTACTTATTTTAATTATTAAATTATAATGTTAATGATTTTATTTATTTATGTATTTTTTATTAATTAATTAGTAGATAATTAAAAATTAATTAACTAATTATTAAGCTATTATACATGAATTGCATGTTTTAGAAATTGATAAATAATTAAAATGATTATAGAAATTAAAATTAAATAACTTAACTAAACATTTTTCTTTGTTTGTAAATTTATTGAGAATATTGTATAACAAAAAGTACACTTAATGAATGTTATATCGTAAATTTGGGACATAATCAATGTAATATATGTATAAACTATCAAATTTAAAATAGAAAATGTTAAATTAAAACCATTTTTTGGCAATGTACTCTTGACTATTTCCAAGGCGTGTCATATACGTGATTTTTGCTTGAGATACATTTTCCCATTTAAATAAAGTGAAGTTGGAATCACATCGAGAAACTTTATACGCCTGAAAGTGATGATTAAAATAACATTCAATGGTGTTAAGAATAATGTTTAAATCATCAACTTTATGTGTGATGAATAAAGTAAATCTCTGGTTCGTCTTTGTTAAAATTAACTAAAATCATTAAGCCAGGAGGCTTAACTACTTCTCCATTAAAAGAGATCCAAGAAGTAACTAACAAATTTTTAATTCGCAAGTCATTTGCGAAATTCATACAAATTCATACAAGCAACATGCTATAATGGGCCTAATAATCGCATTACTTTTGGGTAATGAATAAGGAAGTGGTGTTTTGGTTTAAAGCAATTTGGAAATAATTCTTGCAATAGAGTTAGGTGTTCTTTTATCGTGTAATCTAAGAGGTCAATGCAACCGAATTGACAATACTTTGAACTCACACATAATGTACCAAAATGACCAATCATCATTGATAAATTTCGAATTGAACACATCATTTCACTTACTGACATTGAAAATGTTTGATTTTTTGAATAAATATCTTTTAATTCAGGTGTCTTATTTCTTCTTGTAACCTAGAAGTGTTGGATCACTTTGACGTCAGGCCATGGTCGCTGCGCATGACAGTAGTAACGTGATCACACACAGGTGTGTAATAGTAGTGGTACGGATTGCTACTTTTCCGAGTAAAAAGTTCGCTCTGCAATAGTAAAAATTTCTTCTTGCAGAAGCAATCTTTACTTTCCGTAGTATTAATTAATTAATTAAAGCAATTGCAATTAAGAAATGGAAATGACACAAATTATTTTCATATTACAAAAATAGAGAATTTTCTAAAAAAATATTAACATAAAGGAATATGTAAAGGTTTTTTTTTCTACAGGTATTTTAGTT
Source organism: Leptopilina drosophilae (assembly GCA_032873175.1). Lineage (NCBI taxonomy): Eukaryota > Metazoa > Arthropoda > Insecta > Hymenoptera > Figitidae > Leptopilina > Leptopilina drosophilae. Next base: position 23,142,464 of record CM065484.1, on the reverse strand, counting down.
AGGAATTTTATTTTCCTAAAGATAAGCATATATAGTCGAACCTGGCTAAGTGAAATCTAGATAAGTAAAAAACCTCTATTAGGGACGGTAATCTCCATGTCCTTTCATTTTTCCATGTAAACACCTCTATAAGTGAAAATCTGTAAGTGACCGATATTTTTTCTTTGCTAGATCTCTATGAGTGAATGAAACTCTTAATGAACCTCTATAATAGATTATTTTTCTTATGTAGACCTCTATAAATGACAGGAGCATGTCTCCAACCTCTGTAAGTGAAAATCTTTTCCTCATATAAATATTCTACTGGGCAATAGAAGTAAGTAAACAGTAACTCAAATTTTAATAGAAGTATTGAACAAACAACAATGATGAAGACAATGACAAAGAAGTATGCGAGGATTAAACGGTACAAGCACTTGAGATCCTGGAGGGGATTTTTCCTTTGCTTGAGAGTTGTTGCTTGAGAGTCCATTATTTGGCGGTTGGCGGAGTTCAGGCGCGCGGTGGGTGGAGAGAAGCGACTCTAACTCTTCCTTTATCAGCAAAACGAGCCCTGACAGTTCCTCAGCAAAGTCCAGGTTAGACTTATCAGTCTCCAGACTTCCTGGTGAGTGGTTGAGGCGCAGAATTGGCAAGTCTGATGTTGAGGGGAGGCTGGTGGTGTCGCTCGGTGCGTTGGAGGCCATGATGTTGCGCGGTACTGTGAAAAAAAGAAATTAGAACGAATTTTGAGATCGCAATCCTTTTCAAATACGCTTTAAATGATTAGCGTGATATTTAACCAGTTTTTTGACATGCATGTCGGAGATAATGACTACCATGAGTGAAAGTATTTTGGTAACTGCCGCGGGACCCCTGTAGCGAGGTGCTAATTTCGAACTAAAGTTCTTCGCGGTTGTTTGCCGGTACGTTTAGGCTGGCGGGCAAAGTTAAGAAATGCGGGGGAAACTTTGAGTAAAGAGGGGACTGGCGATTATGGTCTTGAGATTATGATTGACGCGCTCGACAGGATTAGATTGTGAATGGTAGACTGGTGTTCGCTGTTCTGTTCCGATTTCTCGCAGAAATTTCGTGATAGTGCGATTAACGAACTCCGTTCCGTTGTCCGTTAAGAAGGTGCGTGGAGTTCCCCATTTGTTTATCAGAACATTTAAAAAATTTACTATTTTAGAGCTGCCGCTTTTGAAAAGGGAAAGCACTCTATATAGCATGTGTATGTGTCTTCGCAGACAAACACATAACATGTCTCAGACTTTGATCGCGGTAGTGGCCCTATGATGTCTAACGATACCACTTCCCATAGTTCTGTGAGTTTCCGCGGATACATCAAACCTTGTGGAGGGTAGTTATCCGGTTTACATCGGAGGCAATTTCACATTTCTTGACGTATCGCTTTACGTCTTCGCGCAAGCCTGACCAGTAATAAGAATTTAAAATCGCATGATAGGTCTTGTTAATGCCCTGTTCGCGGATAACTCTAAGGCCCATCTAGCGAGTCTGCCCTTAGGATCTTTAATTCCTTGGATTGCCTTGCAACGAAGTTTCTTGATTGATTCGACCAGCGCTAAGCATTCCTTTTCGGTGGTCGTAGAATTTAATTCGGCACCTCTTAAGGGCATCCCACATATCAACAATGTAGATCTAAATTGATAAAAACTCTGCAACCGCCTTTTCTTGAAAATTGTATAATATTATGCCCTAGCAATTTAGGAAACTCATTTTCTATCATAAATACATAGGATGAATATTTTATTTGTTGTAATTATTAGAAAAAATTATTTTTCAAAAATTAAATATGAGCAGTTTCCGATAGTCCAAACCACCATAACCACATTTAACAGCTGTTTGGTGGTATATTATTTTGCAATGGAACCAATAGATGTCGCCAAATGTACCAGAAATGATAAATTGTTAATTGTTTTTAATTTTTACTTAAAAACAATTTAATATAATGTCTTGTTTGCAAGAGAAAATTGATTAATGGTAAAATATATATATATATATAAAATAAGACAATTTCGCAGATATATTTAATGTTCGAAGTAAAAAATAAGTTTGTTTTGTTGTTTGTAAGGAAATTAAAAATTTAAAAACCTTTATTTTTTTGTGACAATTCCAAAAAAAGAAATATTCATCCTGTGTATTTTTGATAAAAAATGAGATTCCCAAATAGATATGGCATGGTATTTTATATTTTTCAAGAAAAGGCGGTTGCAGTTTTTTATCAATTTAGATCTGTATTGTCGATAAGTGGGATCCCCTTAATGGTCTGCTTACGCACGTGATCAAATATTCTCGGTCGGCATCCTGTTGAGTTAGGACTGCGCCGATTCCAGTATCACTTGCATCAGTGTAAAGAAAGAACGGAAGACCTGGTCGAGGTGCGTTTAGAGTCAAGGCATTTTCAGCTCGTTCTTGACTGATATTAACGCAGCTTCATGTTCATCGGTCCAATGCCATGGTACTTTAGGATTCGCTAATTTATTGAGCGGTTCCTGCACTCGTGCAATGTTTCGCAGATGGCGATGGTACCAGTTAACTGATCCGTTGAACTGGCACAGCTTTTTCCAATTTTTAAGTCTCGGTCGATCGAGGATGGGCTCAATGCTCTTAGGATTGGGCTTGAGGCCATCCTTGTCAAGGATATATCCAAGGTATTCGACCGAGGACTTGGCGAAAAAGAATTTTTCGCGATTGATCGTCATTCCTGCCTCCCTGACGATAGTGAACACGATTTTTAAAATCTGAATGTGTTCATCGAAGGTTTTAGAGATTTCGATTCAATCGTCCAAGTAGGCGTTCAGCAAACTTCGCTGTGAGGTTATGTTTGCATATGTACTCTACGAATTTTTATTTCAGCCTGACAGTAAAGGCCTGAAACGTGGCTGGCGCATTCGTGAGGCTGCGATCGGTATATGGTGAAACGCGTCAGTAAGATCGAGTGTTCAAATTATCACGGCGTCTGATAATGCGTCGAGTATGTTATTTATTTTGGGCAGAGGATAAGCTGATTTTTGTGTAACTTTATTAAGGCGTCGATAATCGTTGCAAACGCGTGGTTTGCCATCCTTTCGGTAGGTCAATAATGCGGAGCTAGCGAATCGTCCATTACCGGGCACAATGAATTTTTGATCGATATATTTGTTGATTTGCGCGATGATGATTTTGTCGGCTCCTAGACTGCGGCAATATGGTTTAATCTTAAACGGGGTGTCGTCTGTTAGCTCGATGGTATGCATTGTCATGTCGCTAACGATTCCCGTGTAATCGGCAAATTGTGACAATTCTTCGTCCAGAAAATTCTGAAGCTTTACCTGTTGTTCGGGCGTCAATTCAATTATTAGAGCCGTACTTAGGATGCTTTGTTGTTTTTCGTCAAACAATTTTTATATAGTTCCTTTAATTTCTTAAAGGTTTTGCGCTTGTTTGTTACGGATTGATTGTAAAGTGCGTTCGAATTTACTTGTGGTAAGGGGTGTGCTGATCCGTAGGAGATGCGAGTGTCGCGTCGAAGTAATAATTTTGCGGGTTGCACCTGAAGTCCTTTGTGTAGTAGGGGTGTTTTGCGAGAGGCCTCGAAATAGGGTTGAAGTTTTACCGAAAATATTTTGCGTTTCATTTATTTCATTTCTCTCATCGTCATGAATATGTTGTATGTCGTTATGAGCGTGTTGTATGTCATGGAGAGCAAAAGATGGGGGGTAGTCGTCGCAGTGGTGACAGTCCGAAATTGTGAGGAGGGGACCGGTTGACCCTAAGTCCTGTTCGGTTTGGTTTTTGGGGGGTTTAGTTGTCCCCAGATTTTGTTGATCCTTTACCTGTAGGGGGGGGGGATTTTTCTTTTATATTGGATTTGTTGGGGGTTTTGGTTGTCCCCAAGGTTTGGTGGCGGTGTTGTAAACATTGTGGTACGTAAACGAGTCGTGAGCGTGTAGTTATTCGATTCGAGTTTTGGTGGTTTTGATTTTTATTTTTTATTTACTTTAAACAGTTGAAAAATTAATTTTATTTTTCATTGACAACAGTTCAAACGAGAAGAAAAGTTCAAATAACCAAGACACGTTGGGCGCCAAAAAAGTGACAACCCGAACATGAAATTTAATATTATTTAAATGCGCGGCGTGAGTCCGTCTCGTATCGGGAGCATAAAGTTGAGATTTCCACAGTTTGTACAGGTAGAACATAAAGGTGAGCAAGTCAATCGCCTAGGTAGTTTATACGTGCAGCACCTCCGCATACGCGTATAACCACACGGCTCGCCTACGAGCGTCGGGGCCGAGATACGCTCGTACCAATCGCGGCGGAAGGTTGTTACGTTAAACAACCAACCGCCTACCCACCCACGGTAACCAACACGGATTACCTATGGGACCCCTGTGTGGGGGGCGGGACCTTTCTAATCCCTGGTTACTCTGCAGGTAACCACCCGAGTTGAGGACCTGCAACTCACTCAGGCAGGCGTTGAACACACCTCTAGCTCAGCATGCGAGCTTTCAACCACTGTCAAGAGGGGAATGGAAAAACGCTTTCAAAGCATTAAATTCCTTTACCACCTCTGATAAAGATAGGCAATGCCTGAAATGCAAGAAGACCGGTGCCCAATGAAAGGGGGAAGCAGTTAGTTGCAGTCGTATTGACCCCGCCAATGCCCCATTGCTGGAGATTGATGAGGCCAAGCCTCGTGCACTACCAGCGGGGACCACGCGGAGGTTCTGCTTCCAGACCGAAGTCTCACCAGGCCCGTACGAGACGGGCGTAATGCGTTCGATAGTCACTTAGTCGTCTCTTACGACACGCAGTTGTGACCGCGTTTTGCCTATTCTCTTGCCGGGTCAAACACGGCCCCATTGTCGGCGTGTCCCATTCGAATTGACGACACCAACAATGGGCGAAAGTTGTCGGTCTATATTAGACTTGCCGGGCCGACACGGCGCCGCCCATCATCATCGTAAGCCACTGCTCTGTAGGAAAGCCTGGGACGAACCGAGTACTAACCGCAAGCAGTGGCAACACTCCGAGCCTCATTTAGTCGCCTTTTACGACATGCAGCCGATCGCAGGGGGCCTATTCTGCGCCCGGGACCCCCACGGGAGGGTGAGCAAGTCAAGAGGAGAAACCAAGGCGATAACGTGGTTTTGTCGTCTGCTCTGGGGCGACAAATGCGCAGCTATTCGACATCTCGTCAAATAGCGCGCGAGTTTTAAATGAGTGTGAAGCCAACGACAACGTCATTGTTATATAAAAAAAATGAGGGGTCGACGATGATCGTCACATGATATAAGGGAGCGTTCATAAACTACGTAGCATGCTAAGGGGGAGGGGGGGTTCGGCAAAAATCTACTCTAGTATACGTGGGGGGAGATCGACTCTTACTACGTAGTTAATACATATAAGCTAAAATTAATTTTGCGTCTTTTGAAATTGCGAGGGACTGAAATGTTGCTATATGCCAAGAATAAAATATTTTATTCAGAATATTTGATCTACGTAGCTTATGAACGCTCCCTAAATAAATGGAAACGATGTTTGATTTTATAAGAGAGAAGGTAGAATCTCACTGTCACAAGATTACAAATTAAATAGAAACAACGGATAGATAAATATGAAAAATATTTGTATTCCGAAGATTTAAAAAGGAAAAACGAGTCCCGTTTTCTACAGATCTTGCCACTCTTAGTATTGTTTAAAGATTCACAAAAAAACAGCAAGCTTAATGCAAGTTGGTGGCAAGCTTATGTGCTGATTGGGATAAGTGAAAACCTCTTTTACTAAAGAACCTCTATTAGTGACAAAAAATTGAAGTTTCCTAATTTCAAATAGTATTTTATTGTGAATCATGAAAAAGACTTAAATATTTTCGATTTGTCAAAAATATTATTTTCTACAGAAAAAGACAAAAGCATACACAAAAACTACCTTCACAGTGTGGACAGACAGAAATCAATGTAGGAGAGACCGGGGCGTAATGTATCACTTCAATTTATTCAAAAGTGATAAGTCAGAGTAATTTCGATTTCAGATGAAAATAATGTAGGGGAGACCGGGGTTACTTGACGCAGGGGTTGCTTGGCGCAGTCGAGTTTTTTCGAAAATTTTAAGATGAATAATTTTTTCTCTCCACTCGAGTTAAAGTACCCAATAAACTCTAAGTTTGTACAAAATTTCATTTTTATTCATTAATTATTGTGGCGTATATATTAAAATAATTGATTTTCGTACTCGAAAGTAAATTTTTGTCGTCCTCATTTTGTTGTTATATCTTTTTGAGAAATGATTTAAAATAAAGCTCAAATATAAAGTTTTCAGCTTTAACTATTTGATTTCAAGGGACAATAAAGAATTTTTGATTTTTATTAATGTTATTAATAAAAACTTCATAAATATATAAAAAGTACCTCCGGGGTTACCTGGCGCCCTCGAACTGAGAGAAATCTGCTACATCGGCAGTGTATAGTAAACATGTTTATAGTATAGTAATTATATATTCCTAAGTACCAAAACATAAGCCTGTTTAAAAAATTTTAGTGAAGGATGCGTTTTTTAAAAATTCACAGAGTATATTTTATAAAAGTTTTCTATAATTTTACGATTACACAAAAAATGTTCTTAATTGTAATTAAATATGATCCTTTTTTAAATTTTTTTTATTGTAAAATGACAGTAAAAAACTTATTTTACTATATCATATAATGTTTCAACTTTAAATCGTATAAGTTAATTAATTTCACTCATGTGCCAGGCAACCCCGGCCCGGGGTTGCTTGGTGTACTTTACACAGCTTTGAATAAAGTGGTATACAATAGTTATTTTCGTATCAAGGGCGCAAAATAGGTGATTGCGACGATGGCGAAATTGTGACCCGAGGTCCCGAAATTTCGCCAGAGTCGTAATCACCTTTGCGCCCATGATGCTAACATAATTTTTTGTCCAAACTGCAGGGAAAGTATGCCATTGAGGGCACGAACGATTAAACGCTCATATTATTAAAAAATTAAACTCTATATAAATGTTAACTCTTTGAAGTCTATAATAATACAAGTTTTAATATAGAAATAAGACAACAATGTATTCTGAGAATATAGTAATTGCCAATTTTTTTAACCAAAATGTGAACAAAACTAAATGTGTTATAATTTTTTTAAAAGAAAATCGAAAAAAATTGCACATTTTTCTAGACAAAATAAGACCAGTTGAAAATGTTTGCATTTTTATAGTCAACATAAAAAAACTCGAAAATATCACATTTTAATGAACAAAATCGAATAATTAACATGTGGGCGCAAAATACTCTTCTGCCTGCTCGAAGGTAGGGGAAGCGGGCGCAAAATATTTTGCCCCCGCTTCACCTACCCCTGGTGGTAATGAGTTACTTTGCGCCCGCTCTAAGTGCACGAAATGACATACTTTCCGTGCAGGTAGGACAAAAAAACTATTAAATGGATTTCAATTTTTTTGTTTTAAATTGAAGCTGAGATGTTACAGTAAGTTTTCCGTGCAATAGGAATTTTAAAAAATCAAAAATGTTTTAGTTAAACAACAAAGAGTGAAAAGTGCGCCAAGTAACCCCGGTCTCCCCTACTTCCCGGTAAGAAGTAAAGGATTGGAAAGAATTCAAAAGTTGTATTCTTCTTAATAGGCGAATTTACCTAGGAGCTCTATTCCACGGGAACTACCAAAATTTCAAAAGAATATATTATTCTGAATTGACTTCACAAAAATATGAAACGCGCATTCAAAAGAATCAAAACCTACAGCCCACATAGCACAAAATAATACAGTAAGCTTGTAAGGTTACAGAGTAAACCTGAAGTAAGTTACAATTAAAGGCTGTAGTAAGGTTACAAGTAAAGGTTGAGGTAAGCTTTAATAGTAAGGCTGTGGTAAAGATACAATCAAGTTGTAAGGTTGTTGTAAGGTTGATGTAAGATTGTGGTAAGGTTGCTACTTAATATGAGTATTAATAAAGTAAGTTTTAATATAATAGGGGAGAATGGGGAGTTATGAAGCATGGGGAGTTGTGAAGCACGGCCATAGATCTCGCATAGTAATTGTTTTGATAGATGTCACTTACTCTGAATATTTTTTCACCTAATATCTTCGTTTTGTAATTGGATTCATTCCGATAGAAGATATTTTGCATATCTTTCAAGACAATGTGTTCAATTTTTCGTTTATAAAGTTTTTTTGTGTGCTCCATTTTGCAGAATTCTTACAAAATTCGCGAACAAATCAAAAAGATAAGTTCACCCATATAATACCCAGCAATGATTAGGTTCTCGAAATTTAAAACGATTTATGCAAAATCGCAATAAAGAATATTTATCAAAAAATATAATTTTTAGCGATTTTTAGTAGTGCTTCACAACTCCCCATGATTTTTAAAAACTTGAAAAAGCAGCTTTTTAGTCCAACTGAAAAAAATTGTTGATTTTATTTTATTTCATGCAAATTCTTCAACCAGTAAGCATATTTGAAGACCCTCTAGAGATTCAAGTGGAGAAAATTTGAAATAAAAATTTCTTTTTGAAGTTACAACTCATAAACAAAGCGTGCTTCATAACTCCCCATTCTCCCCTAAATAAATATTTAATAAAAAAATAATGTTTTATTCTTTGACATTATTTATGTAGAAACTTAACATTTTACAGAAAATCTTTCAAACAAATTTGGTAGGGCTGGGATTCGAACTCGGAATCGACACGCATGATCCTAACTAACTGAGCTAAGTGGGGAACTGACAAAGAGATATTCAGTTTTGCTTTTAAGGTCAACCAAGATGATAACTAACTCTTTAAAAGCAAAACTGAATTTCTCTTTGTCAGTTCCCCACTTACCCGTGGGGTGCCCGGGTGCAGAATAGGCCCCCTGTGACCGGCTACAGGTCGTAAGAGGCGATCATACGAGGCTCGGAGTGGCGCCACTGCTTGCGGTTAGTACTCGGTTCGTCCCAGGCTTTCTTATAGAGCAGTGGCATACGCTGATGATGGGCAGTGCCGTGGCGGCCCGGCAAGTCTAATTATAGACCGTCGACCTTACTTGCCGAAGCAAGGGTGGTAAGACTCTTAATCGGTACTCATACCAGAGTACAAACGGTACCATAGGGACCGGTCCGAGCCCGGGGGACTTGCCGAAAGGCTTGTTTCTTTCCGGTCATTGGGTTGGCCTCGTGGGGGCAGTGGTTATAGCCTACATCGCTTGAGGCTAGGGGCGCTATGAACGGACCAGAGCTTCGCAAAAACGGAGTAACGGACCTAGTAACTAGCGCTTCGACATGTGAGTTGTGGTGCCAACTCGGGTGGTTATCTGCAGAGTAACCAAAGATGTTCTTACCAACTTTGCGGAGATCGGCAGACAGTCACTAGAGGGCTGTCGCCGTTGGGGAGCGTAATCTCTCCCAGTTACGCTCGTATGCGAGCCGTGTGGGTATACCAGTATTGGGAGGTCCTGCACGTATACTCTACATAGGCGCTGTCAGTTCCCCACTTAGCTCAGTTAGTTAGGATGTTAGGTTCATGCATGTCGATTCCGAGTTCGAATCCCAGTCCTACCAAATTTGTTTTAAAGATTTTCTGTAAAATGTTAAGTTTCTACATAAATAATATCAAAGAATCAAACATAATTTTTTTATTAAATATTTATTTATTATATTGAAACTTACTTTATTAATACTCATATTAAGTAGCAACCTTACCACAATCTTACATCAACCTTACAACAACTTTACAACTTGACTGTATCCTTACCACAGCCTTGCCATTAAAGCTTACCTCAACCTTTACTTGTAACCTTACTACAGCCTTTAATTGTAACCTTACTGCAGCTTTTACGTGTAACCTTACGACAACTATTAGTTGTAACCTTACTACAACCTTTACGTGTAACCTTACTACAACCATTACTTGTAACTATGAAGTAGGATAAAGAGATGAAACGGCCTATATTTATTGGCCCCCAAATAGGGGGGTCAGAGTAGTGAAGTTTTCATCTCCCTACTGTCTCGAGCGCCCCTTGAGGAAAAATACAGAATTATAATGTATCGTCTGCTACACGGTTGTTTATGACATTTATGAGATGACAGCTGAATGAATCGGGTTATATTTAAGGTTTGAACGAGTTTTATGACTGAAATTGGAAATAAAAATGAAAAGTTAGTATAAAATAATAAATTTATGAGTAAATTCTACTAGAAAGTGAGGTTAGGTTCAAAACTCAAAGTTAAACATTGAACACATGAAAATTCCTTTCAGTAAGAGCATTTTATATTTTATCGTAAGCACTTTCCTTTTTTTAACCATATTTTCACTAGTTTTAATAATTAATTTTAATAGTTTAGCACTCAAATTACAAGAAATTCACACGATGCGCTTCTGAAATTCGAAACAGACTATTGAGAAAAATAAACATTTCATATTTACTCGTCAAACATTCTATTCTTTTGAATTGACTACCTAGAATCGTTAGAAGTCAATCCAGTCAATTCAAAAGAATAGAACTCTACATTTTTTTCAAGAACTTTTAATACCATAAAACTTTGCGCATTAAGAAAAATAGAAAATTTAGATTCTTTTCTATCTGCAAATAGACGTGAACAATAGAGAAGAATTGATTTTTCTAAAATTTTGATGGTTCCCGTGGAATAGAGCTTCGTGGTAAATTCGCGTATTCAGAATAATTCCAAATTGTCGATTTCAAGCATATTTTCTGAAACTTGAAATTCTATTCTATTCTACACTTCTTACCTGGTTGGTATACTGTAAATTTATATCAAGTTTTATTGTTATTCATTTATTATTGTTGAAAATATAGTAGAAAAAGTGACTTTGACGCTTGAAACTAAATTTTTGAAGTCTTTGTTTTTTATATATGTTTTTCAAAATTACTTATAAAAAATTGTTGAATATCAGATTTTGAGCTTTAAGGTATATGTCGCGCGACTGGTCACTCTCAAAAGTTTGTATCTGTTGACTGTACTTATGAAACGATTATGAATGCGAGTTTCCGAAAAACTTTTGCGGACGTACAGTTTGACACACAGATGTTCTCAAAGTATATTCATAACCTCTCGCATGAAAAACGATCGTGGCAACGTCGCAACTTTGGCGTATGGCCGTCTTTAAAATTTCGCGCCAAAAGTAGCAGACAAGCTGTAGTATTTAACAAGCGCTATTGCCACGTTTACGAATTCACCTGTCATTTACAATAAATGTTAAAGTAATTTTTCAAGTTTGATGTTAAATATCTTTTAAACGAGATGGTGAAAAATTTTCATTTTTTTTTTATAAAAGTTCATTTTAGTTCAATAAATAAAACTTTAGTTTTTCTAAAAAATCTGACGATTAGTATAAGAGCAAAAATTAAAAATATGTGGTTTTCATATGGTTTTCCTATACCGTACATGTTAAAAATCGAAACTTTGATTTCATTTTTTGAGACTTACAGATGGTCAATTTTATTTTAATAGGCCTTATTTTGTAGATAAATATCCAAAGAATAATTATGTGAAATTTAAAAAAAACTGACGAAAACGAATCGACGCGACAAATACCTTAAACATTAGTTCTTAAAGAACAATTGACAATTTTTGTTTAATACTTACGGCGTTGATAAAAAATAACAAAATTTTCAAGTCGTAGAATTACCTGTCGATGAAATATGTTATTTTATATGAAAAATAAAGAGACACGTATTTTTTTATTTTTCATAAAAATGTTTTTTAACGAAGTTAGCCACATTTGAACTTTGAGCGGTAAAACCCTAAAAAACGGTGAAAAAATGGTTTTACTTGTACACTGAAAAAATGATAATGTAAATTTTGACATACAAGTATGGTTAAGATGTATAGCTGAAACAGCAATACCGTATTGCTGTTCTTAAAATACAGTATTCGTGTTCTCCGCAAACATATTATTGTCTCTCAAATACATATTGCTGTTCTACACTGCGTATGGCTAAAACAGCAATACTGTATTGCAGTATCATATTTACCAATATAATATGTCAGAATTGGCTATATTTATGTCAGTACCATAAATATATTTTTTTCAGTGTAATTTTTTTTCTACTGTGAGTTAATAAAATTTTCTTGTTGATTATTATTGGGGGTCTTCTTCTCTTTGAAACTCTGTTTTAAATCTATAAAAAACTTCAAAATTAAAAAAATGGCGGCAGATTTTTAAAAAATTAATTTTCTCAAAAACACCACCTTTTTTTGCTTAAATTTTTAGAGTGACTTCGTATTAATATAAAGAAGAAATTACATGAGTTTCAAGTGGGCTAAACGATATTTGTAGTTAGAAGAATTTTTTTTCGAAATTGTTTTTTTAAGTTCAAAATTATTGAAGTAATTTGTTTAAAACAAAGAACAATAACAAATGAAAGTATGCAAAGCTTCGCTTCGCCTACAGTTTATTTCAAAAAAAGTCCTCATTCAAAAATTACCAACTGCTCGCACAAGTTACGAACGACATTTTTCATAACAAGGTGCAAAAAAGTGCCCTTTTTAGCACCGCGATATGAAAAAGATTTTTTGTCCTACCTGCACGGAAAGTATGTCATTTCGTGCACTTAGAGCGGGCGCAAAGTAACTCATTACCACCAGGGGTAGGTGAAGCGGGCGCAAAATATTTTGCGCCCCCTTCCTATACCTCCGAGCGGGCGCAAAATATTTTGCGCCCGCTTCCCCTACCTTCGAGCAGGCAGAAGAGTATTTTGCGCCCACATGTTAATTATTCGATTTTGTTCATTAAAATGTGATATTTTCGAGTTTTTTTATGTTGACTATAAAAATGCAAACATTTTCAACTGGTCTTATTTTGTCTAGAAAAATGTGCAATTTTTTTCGATTTTCTTTTAAAAAAATTATAACACATTTAGTTTTGTTCACATTTTGGTTAAAAAAATTGGCAATTACTATATTCTCAGAATACATTGTTGTCTTATTTCTATATTAAAACTTGTATTATTATAGACTTCAAAGAGTTAACATTTATATAGAGTTTAATTTTTTAATAATATGAGCGTTTAATCGTTCGTGCCCTCAATGGCATACTTTCCCTGCAGTTTGGACAAAAAATTATGTTAGCATCATGGGCGCAAAGGTGATTTCGCCATCGTCGCAATCACCTATTTTGCGCCCTTGATACGAAAATAACTATTTCATAACCAAAATTGATGTTGATGTTTACTTAAGTGACAGATATTTTGACACGCTGAGGAAATTGACGTAAGTATTATTTATTTCTAATTATATATTAATTTTATTTTTCTGATAATTATAATAATTATCGTCAGTTTTCTATTTCTATAATTATCAGAAAAATAAAATTAATATATTATTAGAAATAAATAATACTTACGTATTATTTATGGCTGAATTCTCGAAAGCATTTCTTTCAGTGTGATAGAAATGGAAAGAAAAATAATTCTTTCCATTTCAATGGTTTTTCTGAATCCAAAATTTTGAATAGTTACTATAATACCTATGGGGCATTCCACGCGAAATCGGACAGTATTTGACTTTTGCATCTCAGATTTTTTTCAAATATTTTTTTCTTTTAGTGCTCATTGAAATAAGCTAAAATGATTTTTTCAAATTTTTTCATCAAGCCGTTTAAGAGATACAGGTTTTTGAAGAATCACGTTTTTTACGAAAATGTTTTTTTGAAATGGTTATAACTCGGTCAAAAATTGACCAAATTTAACATTCTATATATGAAAAATTTTGTTTTTACACGTGGTTTTGATAAAAATATAAAAAAATTTATTTTTTAAATTTACGAAAAAATTTTATTTTTAAGAATGTATGTATCGATCGATTTTTTTCAAAATTTTTTGTAAAAAACTAGAACTAAATTAACAACTTTTAGGCGTTGTCTGATTGTGGGCAAACGATGCCCAAGTAGAAATGTAATACTGGCATTGTACTGACCCAGTACTGACTGGCAGTATAGCAGTACTGACTCCAGTACTAAATCAGTACTGGGAAATCCCTGGCTGGTAACGCTGTCCAGTACTGATTTTTTACCGGCAGTCAGTACTAAGTCAGTACTGAAATATCACTGGCAGAACACCGCCTAATTACTGATTCGCAGATAAAATTTAACAAATTTGGAAAATGCTGTAACGCGTTCTCTAAAACAAAATTTACCTTTAGAACCTTGTATTAATTTGTTATTTGATTATTAAAGAAGAGGGAGTAATTTATTGAGTACTAATAATTATTATTAATATTTCTGTAGTAAATAAACTTTTATGAGTATCAATTAAAATGTAAATAATTAGCAAAATTCCTTTTATTGAAATAAGATTTTTAAAAAAATTTCTTATTTTTCTCATTAATGTAGACAATCTTATTTATTTAAATTAATTACTAAATTATTATTATTATTGTTTATAATTATTTAAATTTATATTTTATGTAACACTGTTGAGAATTATACACTAAACACTTAGAACTAAGACGGAAAAATATCGCACGCACGGGGGATCGAACCCTAGACCTCGAGGACGCAAGTCGAATACACTAACCGCACAGCCACGCAAGCTTGAGAGTATATTTTTTTAAACTTCCTTTTGAATTATACGAAGGATATAGACACTGCTATAATAATGAATTTACTGTATAATATATTTATTTCAAGAAAAATTATTATAAATATATGTTCTATATATTTATATACATTTTAACAAGACATTTTTATATTAATTAATACGTATAGCATAAAAATATGGTAAAAATTATTTATTTAATTATTTATTTAAATAATAATAAAAAAATGTATATATTTTTACATTTAAAAAAAATGAAAAAAAATTTATTATTAATAATACATAATAGTAAAAATAATTAATAAATAATAATTTACAATTATTAATCAAACGATGTTGTTATTAATAGTGGCCGGTTTAATGCCATTATAACAAAGTTTGTTTGTTTTTTATAACTCCTTCGCAGTACTGATTTGGTGTTATGCCAGTTTTCTGCCAGTACTGATTTTAACACTTTTTTAACTCCGACATATTACTGATTCGGTTTTGGAGTCAGTATACTCCCAGTACTGATCGGGTTCCGAATGTTAGTACCGACGATCAGTACTGAGTCAGTACCATGCCCGTGTTTAACTCCGTCATAACTCCGGACATTTCTACTTGGGTGGGATCTATTTATATCGAATTTTTTAATTTTTATATCCATAGAATATGGGAAACAATAGGACTTTTGAGCTACAGTTATTAATAACACAGGTCAACAAAAAAAGTCTTGCTTTTTTATGAGGGGTAAAAAACTAAAAATGATAGGCTGTAGAATGATATTACAATTAATCAACGATTATTTTTAAAAAAATTCTAAAATATTATTTTTTTTTAAATAAATCGAAGTTAACAGGACCACGCTTCTCAGTGACCACGATCCCGGGTCACAAAATTGGCCATCACGTCAGGATTTTGAGAAAAGTGGAGGTAAAGACCCTAAAAAACGTGTTTTTGAAGGTTTTCAAAATTTTTTTTATCCTAAACCTGACGCGCCAGAAACTTTTACATAGACTAAAATTGAAGCTTGAATTGTCCACTACAAGAACCATATCCGTAAAACAAAAAAATTAAAAAATTTTTCAAAACATAGGGTTGAAGTTACCAAAAATGGGATTTTTAGGGTCGCGGATTATAATCATCAGATTATAACATTTTATAAGTTTCTGGCACGTCAGATTATAATACGCGACCTCAAACACCCTTGAGTAACAATTTTCAAGCGAATCCAAAACAATTTTAAAAAAAATCTGAGATGCAAAAGTCAAATACTGTCCGATTTCGCGTGGAACGCCCCTTATATATTACAAAAAGATATCGCCACCGCTGTTTCAAGCCCAAAAGGGCCGTTAAAACTTATGTCAAAATTGACCCATTTTTGACCTTTAGATCAAAAAGGGGATAAATAACGGCTTCACATTACGTCAAAATCTATGTCTATCTATATATAGGGGGCTGATATATTATTATATATAGGGGGCTATATATTCAGGGGCTGACATATATGTCAGCCCCTGAATAGACATCCTAGACAGGCGGCTTGCCAGGCGTAAGCGAACTGCAAGATAGATACTTAATACTTTCTAAATATAATAAAGCAGCCCTCCAACATCGTTTATTTAACAAAACAAATGATAAATTTTTTTTAATTCAATGTTAATATCATAAAAAAATTAATTTGTATTTGCAAACATGTAATAATCATCAACTTTTAATTTTCAATCAAATTAATGTTTACGACACAGAATAAACGCAAACTTATAAATAAAATTTGACATTGCGGGGAATCGAACCTACGACCTACAGACTTCTACCCTACCACTCTAACCACTACTCTATCGAAGCTGCAAGAAAATAAATTGTATTTTTCGTCACCTTTTACACTTACAATCAATAAAGAGTGTTTAACTGTGTAATCAAGAAACTACTGCAAGTTTCGTGTTATGGTACATAAAGAAAAATAACAAAACTTGTTATGAACTACATCATAGTAAATTTACTGTAAATTACCTAACAAATTTCCATAAATTGCCTCATAAATTTCCATAAATTACCGAGGAAAACTTTATAAATTACCATAAGTTACCGACGTTTAATTTTTTAATTCTCCTTTGAGTTTTACATATTTTTATAAATTGTGACATAAATTTCCATGAATTACCGCGGAATTTTCCATAAATTGTTAAAATAAAAATTTTTAATTGTAATTTATGTGAAACATATTTTTATGATTTATTGCGAAAATTTCTATAAATTACCGCCAAATTGTTATATTTTTTTAAAACAAATTTAATTCATATTTCAATAGCAATTCTGGGAGAAACCTTCTGGTTTTCTTAGTAAACATAAATTAAAAATTCAAACGGGATTCTTTTTATAAAGGTTTTTAGGCAACAAACCTTAAAAACTATTTTTTGAATCTTTTACAATTTTTTATACCTCCACATTGATCTTAAAAAGTCGAAAAATGATGTGTTTTTGAACAATCTTCACCCGTAGAAAATATTATGTGGAAGAAATGTTAAATTTTAGAGATTTCGCTTGCTGGGTGTAAAAACATGATACATCGGATTGGCGTTGAAAAACATGATACCTCGGATTTGACTTGAAAAACATGACATATCGTCGTTCGAGTTGAAGAACATGAAACGTCGAAAACGAAAATTTTTTATTCAAATTTCGGTTGGTCCACTGACCGCGAATCTTAAAATGTCTCAAATCAACATAAACTGTATACAAAATTATTTAACCTATTTCTTTTTTGAATTGACATATTATGAAGCAAACGCATTTGTTTCATAAAAGTTTCAAAGATTTGACACATATTATAATTAGCTGTCAGTGGTATCAACTGAAAATTGAAAAGAAAATTTTCTTTTTCGATGTGTCATGTTCTTCAACTCAAACGACGATATGTCATGTTTTTCAAGTCAAATCCGAGGTATCATATTTTTCAACGCCAATCCGATGTATCATGTTTTTACACCCAGCAAGCGATTTGTTGTCTAATTTTTCTGATAAATAATTAGATGGTTTTTTATGTCTTAAAATCTGTTCGGTAGATTCCGATAAAAGTATCTGGACAGATCTTTCAGACTAGCATCGCTCGCCGCAGCCTAGAACTTGCAAAATAAAAAATTTTAGTCATCTAGAAATTCTGACTACTATCAGAGCTGTCTCTGGCTAGCCATCCAGAACAGACAAAATAATTACGGTCTGGCTTGTAGCTAAGCAACTACAAGATCAGATCAGATCTTCCAGACTTGCGAGGCTAGACGCTTTCTAGTTTGCGCCAGACTTGACTCTAGGCATTCAAGAAGATTTTTCTACACGGGAGGTCAGAGCTTGTCCCCTTAAATAGGAGCACCAAATAGTACGTAATTATGGCACATTTACAAATGGAGAGTTGAAATTAATAGCTTTAATTTCCAATTATACAAAAGAACCAAATTTTAGTCAAGGAAAAAAATTTTAAAATTGTTAGACTGCTGATAGAAAGTGATAAAATATTTAATTGATTAATTAATTAAATATTTTAATAATAATTAATTTTCTAAGAAATGACTGAGTGGAATTTTTTCTTATTTAATATATAAATTAGTATTACCGAAAGCGACTACGTCCAAAAATTTCGAGCACGTAGGTTTATTATTTACAAAGAAAAACGAAAAAAAACTGTTTTTCACGTACAAAACAAAAAATTTTGTGGAAGTATAATGAATTTTTTTTATTCAAATAGGAAGTTTTAAAAATTAGTAAACTTGTGATTTATGTCGCTTAGGGTGTCAACTTGAATATTCCGATGTGATAAAGAATTTTAAGCCTTACATTAATTTATTATAAACAATTTTTGTTGTGAATGTCATGTGAATGCAGTGAGTGCGGCATCATTGAACCACCCGAAAAAGCAAAGAATTTTCAATTTTAAGAGTGGTAAAGTTGTCTGCTCTACTAATTAGTAAGAAAAATACTAGAAGACATGCTTTCATCACAATTGTGAACGAGATAAACTCAAACTGTCACTTTACCTACCTAACCTGAAATCAAAATATATTAATCTCCTATATTAACAAATAATAACTCTTTAACAACAATTTTCTATTTTTTTGAGTGAAAAATAATATTTTTTACAATGTGTAAGTGGAAATATTATTTTTGAAGTAAATTGTAATGTTTTATTAAAGGTAGTTCAATGTAGACACAGATTCTTCAAAATAAGAAAAGTGTAACTTGTTAGAAAAAAATTAAATTTAATTATTTAATCATAATAATTTGTGTTTGTAACGTGTATATTAACTAAAGGAGTACTTCAGCTTAATGTTGATACAAAAACCTGATCAAAATTTGTAAAATTTAATTAGTTCTTGGACTTTAGAAAATACCCGGTTCAATGTAGCCTACCCTCCCCTACCTTAATTTATATTTATTAAAAATTTAATTCTTAATCAGGTCTAAATTTTATAATTAATTAAAAAATTTAAGATAGATATTTCGTTTACATTTACCCCAAATGACCCTATATTAACAAAATTAGAAATAAATGAAAGAAATTCTTATCCTAATTTATCTTACACAAATCGACAACAACCACCTTTAATGAAAAAGTCTCATTCTTGATTTTCAAAATTATTTTTCACTATATTAAAATTATTGCTTTACATTAAGGGCATTTGAAGCAGTATGACGTTATAATGTATAAAAAGCATAAGTTTTAAAATTGTGACGTCATATGGTTCAAACGTCCTTAATTATGTAATTTATTATTAAATATTCCAATTATTTGTTTGTAATAAACAATTAATATTGTTAAATCTATACCTACACATAGTAACAAAAAAAAAATAACAACATAATAGGAACAATAAATGAAGAGTTTTAATCATTTATACACTGAAAAAAATTTATTTATGGTACTGACATAAATATAGCCAATTCTGACATATTATTTTGGTAGATATGATACTGCCATACAGTATTGCTGTTTTAGCCATACGCAGTGTAGAACAGCAATATGTATTTGAGAGACAATAATATGTTTGCGGAGAACACGAATACTGTATTTTAAGAACAGCAATACGGTATTGCTGTTTTAGCAATACATCTTAACCATACTTGTATGTCAAAATTTACATTATCATTTTTTTCAGTGTAAGAAAAATTTCTGAAAATATGAAGTAGGGGAGACCGGGGCGTAGTGGATCACTTCAATTTATTCAAAAGTGGTAAATCAGAGTAATTTCGGTTTTTAATCAAAATAATGTACTTGGCATACTGTAAGTTCGTACCCGAGGCGAAATTGCTCACCTTGCATTTCTTTAAAAACATTGTTCTAGAAAAAAAGTATAAGCCCTGGTAAAAATTTCGGACTAATTCCGGATTAAATACAGACAGATTAGTACGGATTAGTCCGAAAATTGTACTAAAAAGGTTCGAAAATGATCCGCGATAGTCTGATATCAATCCGAACGAAAACCTGAATCCGAAAACACTCCGAAGTAATCCTGAATGTCTACGAATTCAGTCCGTAATTAGTCCGCAAGAATCCGAATTTATTACCGGTGAAGAATTCTTCTAAAATAAGTACGGAATTATCCGATATCAATATGTAAAGAATATGTCCGGAGCAATCCGAACTCTGTAAGCAAGAAATCCGGCATTAGTCCGCAACAATTTGAAACTAAGTGTGGCAAAATCCTTTTCAAAAAGAAGTACAAAACAATCCGAAAACTGTATGATAAGAATCCGAAAATTGTCTGCAACAATCCGGATTTAATCCAACTAAAAGGTATAATCCGAAACAAATACGAAATAATCCAAAATCAATATGTAAAGAATAGGAATTCAGTCCGCAATAATCCGAATTTAATCCAGTTAAAAGAATTTTAATCCGAAACAAGTATGGAACAATCCAAAATCTGTATGCAAAGAATCCGGTAATAGTCAGCGTCAATCCGAATAATATCCGATCAAAACACCCCAGTCCGAAAATAAGTCTTATTATTATAAGATTTTGTAAATATGTACAATCCACAGACAGTTCAAAACAATCCATATTCAATCCAATTCAAAGACTTAATCAGGAATGATTTTGGTATATTATTGAATTTGTATATTAAAAACAATTTGTATAAAATGCAGATAAATTCAAACTATAATTATAATTTCGTGTGACAAAAACCGGACCAAAACCAGATTAATTTCGGATTTAATAATTTCACATTTGCAAGTTGCGTATTATCAGACTAACTTCGGACTAGATCGAACTAATTCCGGATTCACTGGTTTTACACAAACCGCATTGAGTTTGAATTTATCCGGACAAATTCCGAGCGACAAAAACCTGTCTAGAAGCAGTCTGTTTCGGATTATCTGCGGATTCACTGGTTAAACCAACCGAATTACTTCTGTATTTACTAGTTGCATATGATCTGACTATAACTGCAGACTAAACCGGACTAATTACGGATTCAATAGTTATAAAAAACGGTTTTGATTTCAAACTTAATTCATGGTGAAAAAACTCCACAATAAACCGTACTGATGCGGACAAATTCCGGATTAGTCTGAAATCGGTCCCACTTTTTATTCAGGGTATTTACTTACGGTAAATAAAATATTTAATTCTGCAGTCAGTTTGTTTTTATAAATTTACTAGTAGGTATTATTAGTTATCTTGTTTCAATATTGAAATTAACACTGGTGTGTTAGTTTCTTGTCATTTCTTTTTGTGGCACTTCATAAATTCTATTATGAATTTGAACTTCCATGCGAGCGTGGTATAGTGGTTAGTGTATTCGATTTCGGTGCGTTATAATGTTAGATAGGTGTAGGTTCGAATCCCCAAGCGTTAGAAATTTTAAGTTAATGTAAATAAAATTGCGATAGGTAAATCGAAAAATATGATGAATGTAGCATAAAGTAATAATAATTAATATGTAAAACTTGTATAATTTTTTTTATTAACATTCACCAAAATTGTCCTGACTAACTTTTGACTGTTTCGGACTAATTCCGGATTCACTAGTTAAAATTAACTGATTAATTTCGGACTTCATCGGACCAACTCCGATTTCACTAGTTGTTCACAAACCGTATAGAATTCGGATTTTTCCGGATTAATTGCGGATGACAAAAATTTGACCATAAACCGCATTATTTCGGACAAATTTCGGATTAGTCCGAAATCTGTCCGGTTCTGTAACCAGGGAGGCCTACAGTTTAGCTTTTTTTAAATATATTTAATACACGGAGAGACTTTTAGATAGAAAAATTATTTTATCGTATTTTGATATTTCTAATAAAACGTAAGAATTTAGGGATAATCGAGGTATAGTTAGAAGAATTCTAATAAAGATTATGAAAAGACATAGTCAACGTCACTTTTGGTAATAAGTCTCAAAGTTTTTTGAATCTTTTCTAAAGCTTTATACTAAAAGTGAAGATTAGGTGACGCTACATATATATATATATATATATATATATATATATGTAGGGGTATACAAAATGCGTTACTAGGCACGTGTATACTTATATAATACATATGTATATAAATTAATATATGATTTATCATAATATTATTACACAATTCAATTGTTTAATCACTAATAACTTCTGAAACGTTTTTAACAAAATACTTTCAAGACGATGATGACGCTCGGTTGTTTGCTGAGTGTTCGCCTAACATTAACTGTCTTCGGTTGTGGACGGAACTGTTCGGAAACCTTCGTGAAAATATTCTAATAAAATTTTGTAAAAATTCAAACTGCTTACCATTTCAGAGCGTGTTAATATTAAAAATAATACAGTATCTAAAATTTTTTACATTTAATAGTTTTCAAAATAGTGGGTTTACAAATAAAAATATCAGAATGTATTATAAATATGTTCCATATTTTCGTATTTGCAATTGTCTTAACATCAAATGATATTCTTTCTAAACTGTTATACTAACTTCTGTTCCCTAAAAATTACAATAGTAGATAAAAAAAATAACACTGCTTATTATTATAATAAGAACTATCATCATCGTACCTCGATTATCCCTAAATTCTTACGTTTTATTAGAAATATCGAAATACAATAAAGTAATTTTTGTAACTAAAAGTCTCTCCGTGTACAGTCAAAACAAACAAAAATTACTATAATTATTGATAAAAAATCATTCTACAATGAATACATCATAATAATAAGTAGTATAGCTATGGGGATACTGGGGCAGGTTCTGATCTCGGCTAAGTTACCCTCGGTCGGTAATGTAGATTCCTACTTTACCAGTGGTTGGAAGGGATGTTCTACTTTGGCGGGAAATTTAAAATTTTATTTTGTAAATTTAAAGTCTATTGAAAGGTGTATTTTACCTTACCGGCCGAGTTCCGGATGCCTCCGAGAGATGGCGCCACCAGCGAATTCATTGGCGGGAAATTTAAAATCTTTTTAACAATTTTAATTATATTGGACAGTGAGCCGCCATTTTGTTTTACCGACCGAGTGCGGTTTGAGTGTACAAAACATAGCTCCATTATTTATTTATTTATTATAAAATATATTATATGTGTAATATCATCAATTTATTATAATTGGTTTATTTATATTATCAATCAATTATTTATTTATAATCAATCTACTATAGTTGTTTACATTAAGGTAAGTTTAATCATTTATAAATTTTTTTAGTGTATATTTTTATATTATATTGTACAGCTTATAGTTTATTTAATAAAAATTATTATTTATAACTGTTTATATTTATTTTCTTATATATATATATATCATATTTATTTTATAATATATTACCAAACATAATAATGTACAATTTTAAATTCAAATTGTATTTCGCGCCAAAGAAAAAATTCAATTGCGATACCTTCAAATCGATGTTCCTTCAGTCCTAAAAGAAGTGGACGTCTCTCATTGGTTTATTCTTTTAGTAAAAAATTATTCAACTTCAACAATAAAAATTATAAGAAAAATATTTATTATTACAAATTTTGATTGTATATTTATATTAAAAGTATTATAATTTAATGTATAAATCTAAAGTTAAATTTTATTTCAATTTTATTTATTTATTCAAGATTGGACTTTACTGAAATTTCTACTATTTTAATTTGTGGCGGGATTTTTAACTTTTATATTAAATAAATTGTAATAAAATTTTCTATATATTCAATTTCCAACTTAAAAGTAATTTAAAATATACAGATTAATTATTTATCTTGCTATAAATTCGTTAATTATAGTAATATTTATGAAAACCTTTTTTTTTAACTATCCCACCCCTGAGCCTAATGTCTATACTTAACCTAACCCTAACCACAAATAGAACAGTGATAGAAATTAATACATTTTGTTTCATAGTAAAAATATTTTAATCATGGTGAGTTCGCTATACTTATTTA
This sequence comes from Leptopilina drosophilae, assembly GCA_032873175.1. Taxonomy (NCBI): domain Eukaryota; kingdom Metazoa; phylum Arthropoda; class Insecta; order Hymenoptera; family Figitidae; genus Leptopilina; species Leptopilina drosophilae. Next base: position 23,118,537 of record CM065484.1, on the reverse strand, counting down.
ATTAATATCATTATAATCGAATTATAGAATCATTTTATAAATGAATTTTTGTTTTTTTTCTTTAGGATCCGTCAAATATGATAATAAAATGTTTCTGTAGCAATGAGAAATGTCACTTCCGTCAGCTGCAGCGAGAAAACGTGAGTAAAAATTGGCGTAAAGTGATTATTAATTTGTTATTCCAACCTTAAATTAATAAAAAAATGTTTTTTAAAAAAACATTTTTTATTAATCTTATGTTTTCTCTTTGAGACTTTTGAGTGGATCCTAACCTAACCTGCGAAATTTATAAGTGAAAATTCTTTTGAATGTAAAGTTCAACTTAAAGTGATTTTAAATTATAAATATTAGACTTTATCTTATTCTAAAACTTATATTTGTATTTAGTTTATCCAAAGTTATAACTTAAAGAAAAAAATTTTTATTGTTTACAATTGGTTTATAGTTTTGAATAAACCTTTTTTCTTGATTTATTTATTTAAGTATTGACAGGTTTACAAAAATAAAATCACCCTTTCTGGACGTTTGAAAAATGTTTATTCAAAACTATAAACTGATTGTAAACAATAAAAAATTTTTAGTGTAAAAGCTCAAAGTATAATAAACAATTTATAATTAATAAACATTTAAAAAATCATATATTCTCACTGTTTTATTAAAAATAAGTAAAAATATGTTTTATATGTATTAATATATAATATAATTTTCAGAATCAAATAAATATAGATCTGGAAAAAATGAAAAATGAAATTTATGATCCAGAACGTTCAGATCTATTTATCAAACCACAAAGCAGGTGGGATCAGCTCCCTGCAGTCAATCCTTTAGGAGAAATACCGGAAAATCTCATAGAGGAGGTACTTGGGATGGATGATATTCTGTTGGAGGATATCATCCTAGATGATATCCCAATACCAATAGGTCAAGATGATATCATAAGGCCAATGGAGGAATTAAAACAGAAGGTTATAATCGCTCCAAACCAACCCACTCCATTTGTCAATGATTTAACTGAGACTGCAGGAAATTATATCCGCACCCGCACTCAGCCAGCATTAATTATTAGAACGCCACCGGTTGGTCTGATAGACCAAAAACAACCCATACTGGAAGAAGTACCAGTACCAGCGCCACGACGCCGGATTGCACACATTCCACGACAATTGCCAAAAGTGCCAACTCCGAGAGCTCCAGCAGTATTAGCGCCACGACAATTGCCACCAGTGCCAGCTCCGAGAGCTCCAGCAGTACCAGCGCCACAACAATTGCCACCAGTGCCAGCTCCGAGAGCTCCAGCAGTACCAGCGCCACAACAATTGCCACCAGTGCCAACTCCTAGACGTACGATTCAAATCAATGCTCATCCTCTTCGAAAAAATAAATGCCGACGCTTGTCAAAGGCAGAGAGAATCTTTGCAACCGCATCCTCGAAAAAGAGGAGTTAATTTTCTATTCATTATTTTTTTGTTTTATTTTTTTTTCATTATTTTTAAAAAATTTTCTTTTATGTTTAAAGTATGTAGCAAAGTAACCATTCATTTTTTATTTTCAACTTTGCTTTTTTTGTTTTATTTTTTAATTATTTTTAGAAAATTTTCTTTTATGTTTAAAGTATGTAGCAAAGTAACCATTCATTTTTATTTTCAACTTTGCTTGAAGTGAATTTCTCAAGTAAGAGAAACTTCTTCAAATAACTAATATCGTTAATGTACTTTCCGATTTTTAAACATTTTTATTATTCATTTTTTTTGTAAACTTTTTTTATTGCTTGATACTGTCTTAATTTTCAATATTTATACATTATACTTGATATTTTTTTATTTATTTCTTTGTGGTTATGTACATTAACGATATTAGTTATATACTATAATTTTCTATTCATTATTTTTTGTTTTATTTTTTAATTATTTTTAGAAAATTTTCTTTTGTGTTTAAAGTATGTAGCAAAGTAACCATTCATTTTTATTTTCAACTTTGCTTGAAGTGGATTTCTCAAGTAAGAGAAAAAAATTTTACATGTGTTATGTTTATTTTCTTTTTTTTTTGTTTATTTTATTATTGACTTCACGTTAATTTAATATTGATTTGTCTGTGATTTAAAATTGATATAATATTTAAATTTCACTTATAACAATTAAATCCAACTTTTAATCACTTAAATTTTTTTTATTAACTTAATTTTTACTTAAAATTTTTAAAACTAAAGTTTATTTAAATTAATGACTTTATCTTTATAAAAAAATATTTCTATTTAATATAAACTGCTAGAGTTATTTAAGGTAAGTTTAATAATTTCTAATAATTTTTTATATTTTATAAAAAAAATAGTTTAAAAATAGTTTATAGTTTATTTAATATTAATTATTACATATTATTAATAACTATTTTATGATATTATATTAATATTTTTCTGAATCCAAATTAGTTGTACAAATATAAGAAAATTATTTCAATTTAAATTTCGCGCGTTACAGGCGGTGAGCTTGTTATCAGCGGTGAGCTCACAGTAGTTCAAGCTAACCGCCACACGCAGCAGAGTGGTGAGCGCGCGTAGTGTGGCAACCGCTTGGTGGGGAGATAGACCTACGAGGGTGACTAGCACACAGTAGAGAGCTCATTCAGCTCATAGTAGCGGAGAGAGCAAGCTACAATGGAACCAAGCTGCCGGTGCTACCACTGCGTCGTGAGGATGGTGTCCGAGTATAACGTAAGTAATATAATATAGTATAATATGATATAATATAATAATATATATTTTTTTATTTTTAGTTGCAGAATGAAGGGAATGAAATACCATTCCCGACAACACCACCAGGATCTCCACCAAGATAGCCACCGCAGTCGCCTCTGCATCAGATGGCACTCCAGTGGCGTCCATTTTCACCGCCGTGGATGCTGGTGGAGAGGCCGCCAACACCAGCTCAACCCAAAACGGAACCGGAGTCTCCCCCACCCTTCATTTAGTTGGGGACTCCAACCAGGTCGCTGACTTTGCCAGGAAGTCCGCCACGGCGTAGGTCACCAATACCCAGGGCGCAGTCTCCCGAGCCCAGGGTAGAGGAAAGGGAGCCGGCGGGACCTCCACCAGAGGCGCAGCCGCCGCCTGCTCATGGTCGCCGTCGCTGCCATCGACGGCGCGTAATTTTAAATTTAAATATTATTTTCAATAATTAATAAATTTTTTATACATTTGTAAATTAGTATATTTATTTTGCGGATCCTATGTATACATTGTTACGTCTGAGTTAGAATAAGGGTATTGCGCATGCGTGAATAGGTGGGGAAAATTTAAGAGTGGGAGGTGCGCAATAGGTTAAAGTGGGGGTAAATCGTCTACTGTGCATACGTGAAAGGTAGGAGTGGGGATAAGTGGCCTACTGCGCATGCGTGAAAGGTAAGAGTGGGGATTTCGGGGTATATATTCAGGGATTGTAGCGAGTTTAGTCATTAGCTGTTCTTCTGTTCACAGGTTCAGCAGCAGCAGCAGCAGTAGCAGATTCCCCTTGCCATTACTAACTGTCTTTTTTTTTTGTTATATTTACTGTCTTTTTTGTTATATTTACTGTCAGGGTTGCTACGGTCCTGGAAAACCTTGAAAACCTGGAATTGTCAGGGAATTTTTTCTTGGTCAGAGAAAACCTGGAAAAGTCAGGGAATTTTATAAAAATTTTTTTCAAAAATTAATTTCCCGTATATGAATTGCGTAAATTTTAAAGCACCAAGTTGTCAATACTGTCTTTCTTTTCTACTGATATAATTCAGTTTTGAATTTAGCGCTTAAAATTAAAGTCAAGTTGGTGCTTCTAAATTGTAGTTTCTATTGGTTAAAAATTTTTCTTAGCGCGCAGTACATTATGATAAAGCAATTACGTTTTTACGTATATTGACATGAATCAACACCACATCAACACGGTCAAATACAGTGTTTAAATAATTTTCAGTGTTTCTATGCGTTGCCAATTTAAAAGAGGTAAGTGTTTTACATGAGTACATAAATATATAATAAATATTTTTACTTTATTGTCTGAAAATGAAAGTTTTTATTTTCTTGGCATCAGAAATATTATAATGCGACATTTGAGGTTATGTAACAAAGTGAATGCCATAAAAACACTTTTTTGCTAAAAAATTACACAGGCCAACAAAATTTTGTGGACTAACTAATAGAAGCTGATTTTTATAGGATTTTGTCCGTAGAATACGAATTTGACCTTGAAAATATTGGATTGGCTCTAGTTTTTTATCAATTTACGTTTCATTATATAAAATACGCATTTTTGGCATTTTTTGAATGAATGTAAAACAATACACAGAAACAGTAAATTTGTCTGCATAGCACCAAATGAAAGCTTAAACACTGCTCTTGAATATCCAAAAACAAAAAATGTAATTTATGTACACTTTAACCTATAATGACCAAAGAAACATACGCTGTTCCATAAACGTATTAGAATTAACATTACTTCTGACCATGTAAGGTAATTGAAGTAAAAATTAGTGTCTCTGGGGTTTTTTTATAATCGCTGCTTACAAATTCGCTATAAAATATAAAAAGTACAAGTGGCGGGCCAAATTTTTAAAGGTAATTTACGCCTTTTATGATAAAAATGTAAAATTTAAAAAAAATTCTGCCATATTGGATCCGCCATTTTGAATATTAAAATCTGAATACAGATCAGTAAGCAGCGACCATAAAAACCCCAAGAGAGACTAATTTTTATTTAAATTGCCTTACATGGTCAAAAGTACTGTTGTTTTCAATATGTTTGTGGAACAGCGAATGTCTCTTTTGACATTATAGGTTAAAGTGTTCAAAAATTAAATTTTTTTGTTTTTGGGTATTGAAGAGCAATGTTTAAGCTTTCATTTGGTGCTATGCGGACAAATTTACTGTTTCTGTGTATTGTTTTACATTCATTCGAAAAATGCCAAAAATGCGTATTTTGTATATTGAAACGTAAATTGATTAAAAACTAGAGCCAATCCAATATTTTCAAGGTCAGATTTGTATTCTACGGACAAAATCCTGTAAGAATCGTCTGTAACATTTTAGTCAACATGCAGTTGATGAAATTTTGTCGACCTGTGTTATCAATTTGTACAAGCTTTGAATTCTTTTAAAATGCAAACATTTTCTTCCTTTACATAAAGAAGTTTAATAAAATTTCTATTGATACTAAATTCGCAAAAATTGATTAACTATCAATATTAATTTGATTTAATTTCGAAAGATCCACTTGTACATTTTTCAGAAAGAAATATGTTTTGAGTTAAAATTTCTGGTTAAATAATAGTTTACATTTTCTATTTTTGCTTAAAAGTTACCTATTAACCGTCATTTTTATCCAATTTTTTAAACAATTGCTCTTTTTGTTTTTTGAATACAATTTTGTTTTTTTATTTTACTGATAAATATTTTGTTTATAAAATATAAAAAACAAATATATTTTAAAAATAATTTTGAAGAAAATTATTTTTTAAAAATTCGATAACAAAAGAATTGTAGCGAATCTTTTAGAGAATAAAGTGCAATTATAGAAATAAAGTGAAATTATAGAAATAATAAATAAAAAATGAATTAAATAAAAATTACAATTTGTAAGTAAATATTTAGAAGAAAAACAAAATGTTTATTAATTATTATTTAACAATAAATTTTAACTTAAAATTATTTTTTCTGAAAAGTGTACAACTGGGTCATTTGAAATTGAGTGAAATCATTTAAAAATATTTTTAGATCTGTTAAAATCTACTTTTCAGTTTGTGATTAATGGGTTTAGTTTAGTTCTTTTAAATAATTTTGTAGACAACCTAAATTTTGTTTAATATTTCTTATAACCCATTAACGCCCAACAGAACGCAAAATGTACCTTGATTTCACGACTCCCATTTTGTATGAAATGGTATTTCCTAAACTTTTTAACGAATTATTTCATACAAAATGGGAGTCGTAAAATCAAGGTACATTTTGCGTCCTGTTGGGCGTTAATGGGTTAACATAATTATTATTACTTTATTCTGTGCATAGACTGTGATGCCATCTATAAAAAAAACGTCATTCCAAGATGACTGGATGTCAAACCCGAAATACGAAATGTACATTCGACGAGCTACTGACAGTAACCACAAAGCTTCATGTATTCTTTGCCACTCCAGCTTCAGCCTCAGCAATATGGGGAAAAAAGCATTAGATAGCCATATATCGGGCAAAAAACACCAGAAAGCGGTACAAGAGAAAAACAGTAGTCATAACATCCGTTTGTTTGGAGCTGTGGAATCAAGTGCACCATCTGATATTAACCAGCAACAGGTATTATGAACAAAATTACTGGATTAAATTACTATTAACATTAAACTCAATTTAAATAAGCGTTTTTATTGTTAAAAAATGTTTTTATTTTAAGTATTCCTTTTTTTATCACAGAATCTTGTCGATATTCAAAACAGTGGAAGTACGAACAAGGATCCGAATATTTCTAAGGCAGTAGCGAGTAACACAGATGAAAGAGCACCTGCTAAATCGAACGACATATCACAGTACCTGAATAAACAATATATTATCAAAGCTGAAATTATGTGGACAATGGCCAGTGATATGTACCATATCCCCATGTCAACTGCCGGAAAATGTACTGAACTTTTTCCTGTCATGTTTCCAAACAGTCCAGAGGCTGCTGGAATGCAGTTAGGTCGAGCAAAAATGGCGTACGTGATTTCTCATGGTTTAGCACCATATTTCTTGGACAACCTTTTAATCAAGGCCAGCGAGAGTGACGCAATCGTGATATATTTTGACGAAAGTATTAACAAAAGTATTAAATCTACCCAAATGGATTTCGCTATAGGATTCTGGGATAATGAAACAAATCAGACTTCTATTAAATACTACACGTCATCGTTTCTCGGTCACTGCACAGCTGTTGATCTCTTGAATGCTTTTAAGTCTGCGCTCGTACCTTTCATGCTATTGAAACTTTTGAATATTTCCATTGATGGTCCCAATGTGAACCTAAAATTTGTAAATGATCTGAAAATCGATTTAAATTTTGAAAAAAATCCGGAATCTCTCAAATTTCTCTTCATGGGAACTTGCGGTCTACATACGTGTAACAATGCTTTTAAAGAAGGTGCCAAAGCTACAAAATGGGGGATTGCTGAATTTCTAAGAGCAGTGTTTTATATATTTAAGGATTCCTCTGCAAGAAGAGGCGATTACACTAAATATTCAGGTTCTGAAGAGTTTGGTCTCAAATTTTGTCCCGTTAGATGGCTCTGCAATAGAGAGGCTGCTGAAAGAGCACTGAAAATTCTTCCTAATTTGAAAAAATATGTGGAAGGAGTTTCTAAAAGCAACAAGGACAAGAGTATTAAGGCTGGGAGTTACAAGACTTTGAAAAATTGTTTAGAGGACAAACTGCTTGCCGCCAAGCTTGCTTTTTTTGGCTATGTAGCTTCAACTTTAGAACCATTTTTAACGGAATTTCAAACAGAAGCACCTATGGCTCCCTTGCTTTTTTCGTCGCTTTATGGAGTAGTATTTGGATTTAATGAAGATATTCGTAAAAAAAGAAGTGCTTGTGAAGTCAACAAATATCGCTAAAATAAATCTCGATGATTCAGAAAACTTGAGAGTAGCTGCGAATATTAATGTAGAAGACAGTTTTTCTGTGAATACAGAGCTCAAGAAGGCAAAAACCGCATCTGACAAGGAAAAATTAATTTTCAAAAATGATTGTAGGACATTTTTGAAATGTCTGTGCAAAAAACTAATAGAAAAATCTCCTCTGAAATATTAATTGTGCAAGGGCATATCTTGCTGTGATCCATCGGTAATTGTCAATTCCTCAAGTTCAACCGTATCCAGGCGGCTAGATACATCGCTATCGTGTTTTGCGAAAGGAAATTGGCTAAGTTTAAAAGAGTGTGACAAGATTAAAAAAGAATTTGTCACACTTTCTGCGAAACGTAATGTAAGGGATAGTTGTAGGGAGTATAAAAGGTTCGAACGTCTTGACACATTTTGGATGAGAATTTTAAATTTTAACGATTCCTCACTCGAGATAAAGAAGTTTTTGAAGTTAGTCCTCCTTCTTAGCCACGGAAATGCTTTTGTAGAAAGGGGTTTTAGTGTAAACAAGGAAATGGTAATTGAAAATCAAAAAAAAGTTCGTTGATTGCACTTCGACAAGTCTATGATGGAATTGTCGCGGAAGGTGGTCTCACGAAAGTAAGCATAACGCCAAAAATGATTGATCGCGTACAGTTTTCCCAACGAGATTATATGGATGCACTAGAAAAAGAGAAGAAACAGACTGCAAATGTTCGTGAAGAGGACTTAAAGAAAAAGAGTTTAAGTGAAAAGTTAAAAAATCTTCAGGAGAAGAAAAGAATCATCGCACTTGAACATAAAACAAAAACAGATTCAATTAATGATGAAATTGAAGCTTTATGCATACAATTGAAGTAAACGATTCTTTATATTAATAACTGATATGTCGATGTCTTTAAATATTTATCAGATTCTAATAAGTGTTCACTATTTGATATAGTGTTAATGAAGTATATTTTTGTTATAAAGGTTGAAATATCTCACTGAGACTGATTAGTTTTGCTCTAGTACTAGTGTAAGTGGAGTATATTTTTGTTATAAAGGTTGAAATGTCTCACTACAACTGATTAGTTCTAATACAAATTGATATTATATTTTGTATTCAAATTATTATGTTCAGACTCATTAAAAGTTGTTTCCAAAGATTCCTAATAAAATTAAACCTTCGAATGTATTCAATTTTTCATTTTTATTCTCACTCCTAATTTAAAAAAAACTCCATTGACTAATTCTTCAAGTTATATTAAAAAAAATTTGTTAATTAATAATCTTATAAATGTTTTCTTGAAAATATCGTTCAATTACTTCCTCATATAGAGGAAGTATTTTTTTATATAGTAACATATAAGCTAAAACTTTATTACAACAATTTTATATTTGGTCAGGGAATTTTAAGAAAAATAGTCTGGAAAACCTGGAAAAGTCAGGGAATTTTGTAATACTGAAACCGTAGCAACCCTGACTGTGTTTTTTATTGTATTTACTGTGTTTTTTTTGTTGTATTTACTGTATTTTTTGCATTGTATTGATTTTTAGGTTAAGTTCTTTAGTTTGTAAGTTCGTTTTGCTTAGTTTAAGTATTTTAGTTTGTAAGTGTGTTCTTTTGTTAGTTTGTAAGTGTGTTCTTTTGTTAGCTTGTAAGTGCGTTTCTTGAGATTTCAGGTGCAGAGATGAAGCGGATGGCCAGAACCGCCGATGGACCACCACGTAAGCATCCTAATTATAAGACCATTCTTGATGAGTGTGACGTGACTGTCACACTCATCAAGGAAGCTCTTAATCTGGTTTCATTATTAAATGACGTCACCTCAAGACGAGCCTTTGTTGAGCGATGGATTGCAGAATGCTTAAGTATTGAAAATTTGTTAACAAGCATTCTAAGATCAATGTACTTCACACATCAAAAACAAAGATGTGTGAGCATTCTGCAATCCATCATGAGGTATCGCGCATTGTTTGAGTCTCATGTAGTTGACGGCGCTGGTGTACGTGAACCGAATGTAAATGATCGCGTTCGATGGGTTGAGTGTGAGAGTGCATTTGCGTGCCGATTATACACGAATGCAGTCTTGAATTTAGTGCATGTAGATGTAAGTACATTTTTGGACGATGCGTCCATGCTGTTCCAGGAGCATGTTAGAAGCGCTCTAAACAAGCATGGTCCTATTGTTGTGTACGGTGTTCTCATCGCCAACTTTAAAAGGGTTGAGAATGGGGAGGAGGTAGTTAAGCCTATTCCTTTCGGAACTAAGGCTACCAGCATCTTCCCCACAACCCTTTTAGATGATTGGTTCGATGAGAACATCAAACAATCAATTTTGCGAAGTGTGGAAGAATTTCACGCAAAGGGTTCAAATTGGAATCTTCAATCGATTATAAAACTTGAATTTAATGTAAACAAATACAATCCTTTGCGTGCAAGCTCATACATTGATCTACCTCCACACATTAAATGAAAGAAAGCATGTATTAATGTACAAAACAATGACAAAGAATGTTTTAAATGGGCTGTACTGTCAGCATTACATTCAAATATATCAGATCCTAAACGCGTGTCTAGTTTTAAGAAATTTAAAGATGAATTGAACTTTGACGGGATTGAATTTCCAGTAACGTTAAAAAATGTCCCGAAATTTGAAAAATTAAATGATATTTCGATTAATGTCTATGGTTTATCAAAATTTTATGGGGACTTCTCAACACATCCACTTCACCTCACTTCCGAGAAAAGAGATAAGCATGTAAATCTTTTGTATGTTGCAGACATGTATGCGGATGAGAGTGTTAAAGAGAATTTAATATGTGATGACGGTGATTTTATGAATTTCCACTATGTGTGGATAAAAGATTTATCACGACTAGTGTTTAAGCAATTGTCTAATCATAGAGAAAAGAAGCATATCTGTGATCGATGCTTGCACTATTTTTATTCTATAGAAAAATTAAATGCACACATCGAAAATTGTAAGAAATTAAATGATTGTAAAATTAAATTACCGAAGCCTGATAAAAGTTTGATCACATTTAAAAATTATAAAAATAAAGAGAGAGTACCGTATATAATTTACGCCGACTGTGAAAGTCTACTTCTTCCAGCCGATGAAGATGTAGACAATTTAAGTAAGACTGAAGTCTTTCAGCGTCACAAATTGTTAAGCATCGGATATTATATAAAATGTAGTTACGATGAATCATTATGTAAATATGTACCGTGTCCGAAAAATGAACCTGACCCTGCGAAATGGTTTGCTGAGGAGTTAAAGCAGATTGCAGAGAAAATTGATACTGTATTTAAAAATCCGTTACCGATGAATGCATTAACTCCTCAAGAAATCAATGATTTTAAGCGAGCGACAGTCTGTCACATTTGTCATCAGAAAATACTGGCAAGCGAAAAGAAAGTCCGCGATCAATGTCACCTTACTGGCAAATATATGGGTGCTGCCCATGAATCGTGCAATCTAAACTACCAAGATTGTCAAACAATTCCCGTGGTATTTCACAACCTAAGTGGCTATGACGCCCATTTTATAATACACGCGATCTCAACGAGCTTTAAAGGGGAAATTAACCTCCTCCCCATTAACAAAGAGAAGTATATCTCTTTTACTAAACATGTCAAGGGGAGTGAGGTCAAATTTCGATTCATCGATTCATTGCGATTCATGGCAGCATCCCTAGAAAAACTCGCATCATATTTAGACGAGTATAAAATTGTAAACTCCGTTTTTGCCAGTACGGTGACAGATCCGGATAAAATTAAATTATTGACGCGAAAGGGTGTATTCCCTTATGAGTACTTTGACTCAAAAAGCAAGCTTGACGAAACCGAATTGCCCCCCATAGAGAAATTTTATAGTACTCTGTATGATGCCGGTATTTCTGATGATGAGTATGCGCATGCGCAGAATGTATGGACCGAGTTTGACTGTAAAAATCTATATGACTATGTCCATTTGTATATGAAAACTGATGTATTGTTACTTGCGGATGTCTTTGAAAATTTTCGAAAAGAATGTGTTAAAGCGTACGGGTTAGATCCTGCTCACTATTATACGACCCCCGGTTTAACTTGGGATGCTATGCTCAAGTACACGAAAATAGGATTGCAACTTATAACTGACATCGATATGATTATGTTTGTTGAGTCCGGTATTAGGGGTGGCATAAGTCAATGCTGCAACCGATATACTATAGCGAATAATCAATATATGGAAAATTTCGATGATAGCAAAGATACTAGCTACATCATGTACTTTGACGCCAACAATTTACATGGCTGGGCAATGGCTCAAGCGCTCCCTTATGGCGGCTTCAAATGGGTTGAAAATGTCGACAACTCTTTCAATTTTAATGTACCCGATGATTCACCTGTTGGGTACATACTCGAAATTGACTTGGAGTATCCTGAAAATCTCCACGATACTCACAAAGACATGCCATTTTGTGCAGAAAATGTGAAACCTCCATTATCAAAACAGGAGAAATTACTAACAACTCTCCTACCTAATGAAAAATATGTGATCCACTACCGCACCTTAAAACAAGTTGTCGCCAATGGTATTAAACTTGTAAAAATTCACCGAGTCTTGCAGTTTAAGCAATCAACCCAATGGTTTGGCCGCTATGGAGCTGAAGCCCTTATTTCACGCCCGAATTTCCATAGTCGAGCGATATTCGACGAAAATCTGGTTGCCATTGAACTGCGTAAAACTGAAGTACTACTCAACAAACCAATCTATGTGGGGTTAAGTGTGCTCGATGTTTCCAAGACGCTTATCTACGATTTTCACTACGGGTATATGTTAAAAAAATACGGTGACAATTGTAAACTGATGTATACCGATACAGACAGTCTAATCTACGAAATTAAATGTAAAGATGTCTACAATGACATGAAAAATGACATCCAAAAGTTTGATACGTCAGACTATCCCGCAAACAATGCGTACGGCATTCCGCAAGCCAACAAAAAGGTACTCGGCCTTATGAAAGACGAGTGTAACGGCAAGATCGTTACCGAATTTGTTGGCTTGCGGAGTAAGATGTACAGGGTACGTGTTGAAGGTCAAGACTTTATTAAAAAAGCCAAAGGTATTAAATCCAGCGTTGTGAAAAAATCGATTCAGTTTGATGATTATGTAAAATGTCTGCGAGATTTCGATATTCAAACTCGAACGCAATATAACATCAGATCGCGGCTACACAATGTCGAAACTGTAAAACAGATAAAAGTAGCCTTAAGTCCGCAAGACGACAAACGATATTTGTTACCGGGGAGTACCGACACTCTACCGTGGGGACATTATGCAATCCCCACAATCGACGAATGAATTTTGTAAAATTTTATAATAAAAGGTTTGTTAATAAATTAAACAATTGTACACTAATTAAATGTGTTTTTATTTAAAAAAAGTCCTTATACCTATTTACATAATAATATATTATTATAACTTATATGCATTTTTATTATAATTTTAAAGTGCAAATCACCCCTAGTAATTTAACGCAAATGCCAATCAACCAGCAAAGCAATCAAAGATTAATGTTAACGTAGAACCTCTTTATAAATCAAAACTACTTCCAACAACAAACATTTACAATGACAGTGCCAACTGATTTAATATTGATTCATAGTTGATTCATTATTGATTCATAGTTGATTTATAGTTGATTCATTATTGATTCATAGTTGATTCATTATTGATTCATAGTTGATTCATTATTGATTCATTATTGATTCATAGTTGATACATTATTGATTCATTATTGATTTATAGTTGATTCATAGTTGATTCATTATTGATTCATTGTTGATTCATTATTGATTCATTATTGATTCATTATTGATTCATAGTTGATTCATAGTTGATTCATAGTTGATTCATTATTGATTCATTATTGATTCATAGTTGATTCATTATTGATTCATTGTTAATTCATAGTTGATTCATTGTTGATTCATAGTTGATTCATTAAATTTGGCACTGGCATTGTAAATGTTTGTTGTTGAAAGTAATTTTGATTTATAAAGAGGTTCTACGTTAACATTAATCTTTGGTTGGTTTGCTGGTTGATTGACATTTGCGTTAAATTAATAGGGGTGATTTGCGAATAATAGATTATACACTTGTTTTATCTTCCCAAGTATTGTGAGAATTATCAAAGCCAAGCCATTTGACGAGAACTTTGTTTCCACGTGTCTTGATAATTTTTTCTACAAGATAAATATCTGGATATTTCACTTTAAGAAGTTCCTCTTCATAAAATCCTCCACTGATGGGTTGTCCTTGATAATCCTTAAGCTTGTAAGTCACTGGTTTAGTTGATACAACTTGATCCACGGTGAATATTTCTGTTGTCCAATTGGGCGTGTATCCTTTCTCGAAAACGTTTTTATATTTGCTTACTCGAACTTTGTCACCAATTTTATATTTTGGTCGTCTCAAAGGTATTTTTCTCAGCTTCAAGAATCGTTCTTTTAAAATTTCAACGTCTTCTGAAGTAACATCTTTAGGCTTCATTCGAATTGTTCTATGTTTTGTATTATTGTAGTTGGAAATAAGAGTAGGCAATATATCATACCACTTGTAATTGCCTCGTAAACTAAATTGCATCCACATTTTTCTTTTAAGTGTTCGATTAAACCGTTCAACAATAGAAGCCTTCATATTACTGTATGTTGAATAAAAATTTATATTATGCTTTTTCATTAATGCTTCAAATTGTGAGTTGTAGAATTCTTTTCCTTTGCCACTATGCAAGTTATTTGGAATGCGCTTTTTAGCAAATATTGATTGCATTGCATGAGAAACATCTTTTCCATTTTTACTCTTTACTGGAACAGCCCAGGAATATTTAGAAAATATGTCTATAACTGTTAGTAAATACTTGAAACCTTTATTTATTTTTGAGTAAGGTATCATTTCTACTAAATCTGCTTGCCATGTCTCATCAATATTACGCATTTCAACTCGCCGACGGGCATAATTTTTTCTAGCCTGAGTATGAAGTTCATTCACTACTGTTAATTTTTTGTTGTCCATTTTCGAGAACCGTTAAGCGAGTATCTAGTTCACTAATAATTTCAGCTGTACGATAAGAAAAGTCTTGATTTATATTTTTTTCAAAATTTTTTATTTTTTCTGTAATAGAGTCTTCAAGAACTTTTAGAAATAAGTTGTCATTGTCCACCTCTGATCTGAGTGAGGCATTAGCTTCATACAATAAACGCACTTCGTGTTTTATCATATGTTGTACAAGTTTTAAATTGACAGCGTCGTTTTCTTCTTCAGCGTTAGCAATATTACAGAGTTTTCTTCCTTCAACGTCAAAGTTTCCTTGAGAATTGAGTTTAAAACCAACTCCAGGAGGCCCTCGTCTTGCTGATCCTCTTTGATTGAGAGGATGTCCGAACACGTCAATGCTCATTGTTAAAATGAATGATATTTGCTAAAACACATCTTAATATATAATTTTAGCTTCACGTAGTTCCTCAATGATAGACATGATTTCATTATTGTGACTAGGATTTCCAGCAGCTTGAGAAGCTATTAAAAGTCTAAGACGGTCAACTAACTCATTTGGATCATCCCAATAGATATATTCTCGTTGAAAATTTCTGTTTGCAATCATAAATTTAGGTAATGAACTGCCACTTACAGGTGACTGCTTGTTTGGTGTTCGAGGAAAGAATTGAGATATAAAATTCGAATATTTGTAACTCTTATCCACACGTATAGATTCAGAGGAACTGTACTTCTTTTTATGTGCATTAGTAGCAATAAGAATCTCTTTATAGTTCCTTTCATCATCTTCATTTATTTGCGATCTGATAGGTTTACTTTTGAATAATAGTTCAAGTAATCCAGGCGTTTGAATATATCGTTTATCACCAATTTTTACATACTGATCTTCAAGAGTTATTGGTGAATCACCAATCATGAGTGACCCATCACTTAGCTTACATACGCCGTATGTTGAATCTAAACATTGCTTTCTATTATGATTTAATAAGTATAGAAATTTATTGCTTATTTTATCATCATCTAGACATTTTTCAGTTTCATAATTCATACTATCATTTACATTCTTCTCTTTCTTTTCAATCTTGACATGTTCAGTGTCTGTCAAGTTAATAATTTTTTGTAAAGGTTGAACTATCGGTTTAAAAGTTTCAGTCAACACATTTTCTGCATCTTCTTTTCCTAATTTTAACATACGGTGTTTTCGCCTAATCGCCTCACTAGCTTTAGCAATTTGATGAAGATATTCTTTTTCTTTGTGAAACATGTTATTATTACAAGGTTTCATATTGAACTAACAATATTTTAAATGATGACCTTATATTTATAGTGTTACAAAGCTATCAAATCCTTTTCTATATCTTCCATCATTTAAATCAGAATCCTTATCAATTACTATAAAGCCATACTTGTCTGAATTCCAACATGTCGAACATAGTTCTCGAAATTGATTAAATGTCAACATCAACATGCCTACCCATGCAAAAAAATGCCCTTACATTATCTTGCTTCTCGCAAGCAATATCATCAAATATAAATATTGAATTTTGTTTTGCATCTTTAGGAGTAATGACTTCTTCATGCTCACTAAATGGTAAATACTCTACTCCTTCAACATTACTTACAACTTGTTCTAAGAACTTATACTTGGGTTGATGTAAAGACTTTGAGTATAAGTAAATATTATCAAATCTAAGACCATTAGGATGTAAAATTAGAGAAAGCAGTACATTCGTTTTTCCACAATTTGATGGTCCACCAAAAATAGCTCGAATACTACCGGAAAATAAACTACCATGACGCATCACTTTCTTGTCTTGTTGTTCAACAATCGAGTCTAGATTGACGATTGGCAGCTTATGAAGTTGTTCCTTGAACCGCATCCTGATTTAGACTGACGCTAAAGGTATAAATACAGCGCTTATATAGCTAACAAGTCATTCTAATTTTAACTTTCACAGAGTAAGGTATGATTATACATCATCGCTCTCGAGGTAAAGGTTTAATTAATAAACTTATAAACAAGTTACCGTTTGAACTACATTTGCCAGGTTATCAATATTGTGGACCAGGCACAAAGTTAGCAAAACGTCTAGCACGAGGTGATCCAGGTGTCAATCCATTAGACGCCGCTTGCAAAGAGCACGATATTGCTTATTCAAAGAATAGAGAAAACGTTGAAGCAAGAAACGCCGCTGATAGAGTACTAGCTAACAAAGCTTGGCAACGTGTTTGGGCTCCTGACGCAGGATATAGTGAACGAGCTGCGGCTTACGCAATAACGAACACTATGAAAGCAAAATCGAAATTAGGAATGGGAATTAAGAAGAGAAGGTCTTCAAAAAAGAAGAAGAAAAGTATCAAGAAACGAATAAATCTTAGAAAAATTCCTGGTAATGATACTCGTTCAACAATAAGGTCAGCTATTGAAACAGCTCGAAAAGCAGTAAGGAAAGCAGGTGGTAGAGAGAAGGTTTTAACACCTCGTATCCTACCAGTTCCATCAAAAGTTGGTGGTTTGTTACCATTAATTCCAATTTTTGCTGGGCTAAGTGCACTTGGAGCGCTTACTGGAGGAGCTGCCGGTGTAGCGAAAGCTGTTAATGATGCAAGTGCTGCAAAAGAGCAGTTGAAGGAAGCTCAGCGTCACAATAGGGAGTTAGAAGCAGTTGCACTTGGTAAGGGTCTTCATTTAAAACCATACAGACAAGGTTTGGGACTTCATTTAAAACCATATGTTAAAGGACAAGGTATTAAAAAACGATGTAGAAAAAAAAGTTTGAAGCTACCTCAACGAGCACTTACTGATCTAGATTTACTTAAATATGCTAAAGACATGAAAATTTCTCATTTTCGAGGCGTTTTTATGCGAAATGAACTACCTATAAAAGGACCTCGAAAAAATGAATCAGCCATTATTAATTTAGATGATAAAGATGGTTCTGGAACTCATTGGGTTGCATATAAAAAAGTTAATAATAAAGTAGTTTACTTTGATAGTTTTGGCAATCTTCAACCACCCTATGAACTTATCAATTACTTGGGTTACGATACTTTAATACAGTATAATCATCAAAATTATCAAGATTATAATAGTTTTAATTGTGGTCATTTGTGTCTGAAATTCTTATGTGGACAACTTGAAAAAACTCAAAAATATATTCTATATAAGTGATTGTAAGTCATTCCATCTAATCAGTTAATAAAAAGTCATCAACATGGAAGAATCTTTTACTCTGACTATCTCAGGCAATTCATCTACCCTAGAGGCAGAATATTTTTCTCCGATAGAATTATTATCTAATAAAAATTATGTACTTGGCTTAGTTGAATTACTAACTTTCAATTCAATTCCTAATATCGATCAAGGTAAAAATAAATTTTATATTGGTGATAAAGTGATTACTATACCTCCTGGAAGTTATGAAATTGAAGATATTGAAAAATATATTCAAAACTCTATTGAAAACAGTGATGACAGAAACTCTACGCGATTCACCCCCACCATAGCGCCAAACTTACTCCTTCCAATCTCTACTAACACAAAGACACATCACGAGTTCAGTCTCGTCGGTGTGTCTCTTTTTCGTTTTTCATGAAAGCAAGAGAGAAATGGCGCGAAATTTTAAAATGTAGACGTACTAAAATGTGATTATTAAGGAAAATGCTTTAAAAAACTTGTAAATTTTTATTTAATAATTGTATAATTCATTATTAAATAATTTTTATATAATTAATTAATTACTTTTATAATTATTAAATGTAAATAAATAATTATAAATTAATAATTATAATTAAAAAAATACAAATTAAAGTAAATTACTGAAACAAAATTTAACAAGCAATTAATAATAAATTTAATTATTGTCAACAAAAAAATCTATAAATTTTAAATAATCAATTATTATTATTATATTTCATTAAAATACTCTCTAAATCTGAATTAGTAAAAAATAACTAATTACTACTATTAAATTAAAATGAAATTCCTTTTATTTTACAAATTTAAAAAATATTTATTTTGCAATTTCAAAACTTTAATTTGCTAATTTTTAAATTTATATTTCTAAAATTTGTTATTTTCCGTGTTTAAATTTCATTTATTTTTATTTACAGCCAAACTGTGAGTTTAAATAATAATTCATTATTATTAACAATTTTACTAGAAAAATAATTATTAATTGCATGTGCGATTCATTTTTTACTATAATATTTGTTGTTTTTAAACAAATTAAAATTTAGGGAGTATTAATTAAAAATTGAATTAAACTCGTTTCCTCACCACCATTGAGGTAGAGTTCATGGCGCGTTTTTAAACTTTTGAGGACCAATATGAAATTAAAACATTATATGTAGTTACAATACTATTAAAACATGCAAGTTTTAGAAATATAAAAAACATAAGTAATACAAATTTCTAAAAAGTTCAGTCCACAAAAATGTTACTCACTAAAGCAAACAAACTTTTAAAATTTAAAAGATATATTGACTATGGAGAGTACACATTTAAAACAATGTCTTCTATAAGTAATATATTAAAAAAAAACTAAAAATCTTCGCCTCAAAATGGGTTAATAAGAACAAAACATTGTTCTAATGTGATCGTGGTTCCCCGACTACTGCAAAAGCGTGCAACTCTTGTCTTACCTGAAGACATTGAGCATGGACAAATATTATATGGAAAAAACTTGTTTCTGGTAATTTTTAAAATTACACATTTATAAAAATTTTAGATATTATAACCCAGAAAAATGCCTTAAAATTTTTTAATGTCTTCAATAAAGTCACACGTTTTTACAATAATCAGGCCTAATCCACAAAGTAGGGATACAAATATGTGTATTTTAACGTAGAATTTACAAAAAATAGACACTTTTAAATAATAAGTACAAATTATTCATCAATGAAAACGTATAATTACATTTGCTTAGAAAAATTAAATCTGGTTTATGTTTATTCTAAAATACATATTTTTGTTTCACTACTTTTTAAATTGTTTAGAAAATTGTCAACAAAAAATTAAACTTTTTTATATAAATTAAATAAAATTTTAAAAGTCAACTTCATTAACAAAGATATAATAGAAATATCGTATATGGTAACAACAAATAATTTTTTTCTTAAATTACAAAATAACTTTTCAACATTCCCTTTTCCCTCCACCTTTTTAAAAAATATTAAACTTTGTAATAAAATTCAATAAGAATGAAAATAAAGAAATTAATAATTGGGCTTAATTAAAAATATGAATTATAATCCATGCTACTTCCAACATGGATCAAACGAAAAGTAAAATTTTTAATTTTAGAAAATAATTTTTTCCCTTTATTTTGTCCCAATTACTGTAAATCTAGACAGCTGCAAACAATCGAAGTCTTCCTTCTCTATTATTAACGACATTAAATTGATAAATATCGTCTCCCATTAATTCTAAATGAGTTCTCGAAATTTGCATTGTTTTCGCAGTTTCATTTCGCGATTTTAATGCAGATTGAATAACTAAAATAGAATTAAGAGTTTCGACCCCTAAACGATTCCTTTTTGGAGTTTTTGCTTTCTTAAGCATTGAAAATGACCTCTCTGCTTCCGCATTGGAATGAGGAAGAGTCCTAACTAAATTTAACAGCTTCGTCAAATTTGGAAATTTTGATGCGCCATCATCTGCTGAAGAAAGGCAGATCTCAATGCACATGTCATCAAAACACAATCCTGTCAATCTTTCTTTTTCTTCTGAAGGAAGTTCATACAAATCCTGCCATTCTTTTTGTAATTCTGCAATGTCTAACTGAATTTTAAGATCATTGGAAACTTTCAAAACTCTTGCAAAAGATTTACTTCTATCACTATGAAGTGAATCATGTGCCCTGAAAACTGACACACAAGAAAGAAATGTATCATCAAAAGGCAGTCGTTTTTTGATTTCATAACTTGCTGTTACATAAAAATCCAAAACTTTCTGAAAAAAATCGTTAATTTGCACATTTTGCAATTTTCCGCTAACAACTTGTGAATTTAAATATTCCCGCGCTTCGTCACTAATGTTAATGTACTCGACTGCCTTTTGATTGCAAGGTTTTTCGAACACTGTATACTTAGCTGTTAAAAAAAACAGTTCGTCCGTTTGAAGTAACCCACTTTTCAAATACTTCTCCAAGATCCAGAATAAAAATCCCGCCGATTTCGGTTGAAGTTCTTGAGTCAACGTTTCACGCTTTTGAAATGCAGCATTAAAAGCGTTGAAGAAATCAAGGGTAAACTTTAAGAATAAAAAATATGCCAACGTTAAAGGATCTTCCATTAATGCTCGCAAATTTTTGGCTTTTTTCGTATTATCCTCTGATTCCACAACCATTAGAAATTTTAAAATTACATCCCAGTTTTTAGCAATTACAACAATGCAATTGTGGCGAACAAGCCAACGCGTGTCTGAATGACTAGGGATTTTTTTGAAATCTTCTCCCAATTCTTCAACTATCTCTTTATAAACCGCAGTTCTTTTTGAACTCATATTCAAAAAGGCTGGTAAGCCTAAGAGTAATTTGTCTACCACCGGAATTTTTGAAGAAGCGTGTTGAGCAACGAGATTAACAGAATGGTCAACACAAGGTAGAAATTTTAAATGAGGACTTTTCTCCTTTAATCTGCTCTGAAAAGAATTGTATTTACCAGTCATCACTGTGGCGTTATCAGTGGCTAAACCTGCGATATTTTTTAAAGGAATTCGCTTTTGTTCTAAAACTTTTTCAAAAGTTGTAAACAAAGCAGAAGAAGAACAATCACTTGAATCCAAATTAATTTGTTGCAGTAACTCTACTCTAATTTTGAATGTTAAGGGTTCTACATATCGAACTAAAACTGGTAACCACTTCTCATTACTTATATCACTGGCCTCATCTACATAGACGGAAAAAGGGGTTTCTTTTAAAACATTAGCAATTCGATTTTCCTCGACTTTGCAAAGAACTTTATTTGCAATAGCAGTCATTTTAGTCCGTCCTAATTTTACTGCTTTTAGTACGAGTGGATCCATATCCTTGAAAATCTGAATTACTTCTGAAGACACTTTAAATGGGATGTTATGTTCTACAAATAACACAGTTATTCTGATTTCAGTTTCTTTGACTTTTTCATGAAAAGTCATAGAATCAGCAGAATTTGTAATAAATGTATTATTTGGAGATGGAACTTCATTTTCTAACGATTCTACATTTTCATGATTTGTTA
Source organism: Leptopilina drosophilae (assembly GCA_032873175.1). Classification (NCBI taxonomy): domain Eukaryota; kingdom Metazoa; phylum Arthropoda; class Insecta; order Hymenoptera; family Figitidae; genus Leptopilina; species Leptopilina drosophilae. The sequence goes on along the minus strand of CM065484.1, from coordinate 23,096,679 downwards.
CTGCAACTTCCTGATCACCAGCTGAATGGCTAGTTAGAGTAGCACCTTCATCTCGATTTAAATCAATTCCGAAAGATTTCGACTTTTCAAATAATTTAAGATTTGTTTGATGAATAGAAGAAGACTCATGTCTTTTAATATTTGCCTTTCCACAAATCATTACTTTAGAACAAATTTTACACTGATATTTTGTTTTATCGGCTACTCTAATTAACCATTCTCTCCATGAAGGAAATTCGTCAAACCAAGATTCCTGAAAATATGAAGGCATTTTCTTGATTTTTTTTTGCGGTTCTCCTTCATTTTGAGATAAAGAATCACACACTGTGACAGTGCTACTTGCATTTGGATCCATATTTCAATATGGTAATGCCTGAAGAATATAAACAATATATTAGAAAAAACTCACCTAGCGCACAAACAAATTGAATTGTCCTCAAAAAACTACACTGTTTCTCCTTATAAAAAAAGAACACTCTAGAAGATCCAAAAATGAACAAATCTAAGCTGCACTATTGGAAATAAGCTTCCTTTCCGCAGCGCGGAAGAAAAAACGACGTCAACAAAACCAACTTTATTAGAACCGAACCGTCTTATTTCATCAAAGTATCAAATATATCACAAGAAGAATGAAAAAAAAATATGAAACCTCACACAAATCTAAACAATAATGGTCGTTGAATTTTTTTATTTTTATCATATCGTGTAAAATGCTCTGTCGCGTTTGGATGCCAAAACGGGCCTAGTGCGAGCCATCGTTATTTCCTGTTGAAACCAAAAAAACAAAACACTGCGACAAAACATATGTGTATTTGGGCAATTCCACGTGAATTTTTCCTATGACATTTTACAATCAGTTAAACCTATTTTATTCTTGTTTTTTTGTAAAAAAGTATTAAATACGTACTTTTCATTTTTGTATAAAATATCAAAATTTTCAAGTTTTGAATATTCGAGATTTTAGACTTTTAAAAGTTGAATATGATAAAATTTTTGTAAAAGTTCAGAGATAAAATGAATAGAAATAAGAGAAAACACAAATTGTTAAATACGGAGAAGCATTTTAAATTAAAAGAAATTTTCGATTATAATAAATTTGTTGTAAATATTTTTTAAAATTGAAATGTTTAATTTTCTAATTTTTTCAAAATAAAAATAAATAAAAGAAAACAAATATTTAATTAATTTTTTAATATGAATACCAATCAAAAATATTTTAAAAATTAAACAATACTGTATATTTTCCAACATTTTGTTAACTTTTGAATTTATAGTTAATCAAAATGTTGTAAAAACCAAAAAATCAATTACAATTTAAAACACTACATTAATTAAAGTATTTTAACATTAATTTTTATTTACTTTACGGGAATTTTATTTAATAATTATCGAAAATTAAATAACGAATATAAATTAAAATTTTTAATTAAACAAAAATTTACAATAAATGATTTTTGAATACCTCAATGGTGGTGAGGAAACGAGTTTAATTCAATTTTTAATTAATACTCCTTAAATTTTAATTTGTTTGAAAACAACAAATATTATAGTAAAAAATGAATCGCACATGCAATTAATAATTATTTTTCTAGTAAAATTGTTAATAATAATGAATTATTATTTAAACTCACAGTTTGGCTGTAAATAAAAATAAATGAAATTTAAACACGGAAAATAACAAATTTTAGAAATATAAATTTAAAAATTAGCAAATTAAAATTTTGAAATTGCAAAATAAATATTTTTTAAATTTGTAAAATAAAAGGAATTTAATTTTAATTTAATAGTAGTAATTAGTTATTTTTTACTAATTCAGATTTAGAGAGTATTTTAATGAAATATAATAATAATAATAATAATTGATTATTTAAAATTTATAGATTTTTTTGTTGACAATAATTAAAGTTATTATTAATTGCTTGTTAAATTTTGTTTCAGTAATTTACTTTTATTTGTATTTTTTTAATTATAATTATTAATTTATAATTATTTATTTACATTTAATAATTATAAAAGTAATTAATTAATTATATAAAAATTATTTAATAATGAATTATACAATTATTAAATAATAATTTACAAGTTTTTTAAAGCATTTTCCTTAATAATCACATTTTAGTACGTCTACATTTTAAAATTTCGCGCCATTTCTCTCTTGCTTTCATGAAAAACGAAAAAGAGACACACCGACGAGACTGAACTCGTGATGTGTCTTTGTGTTAGTAGAGATTGGAAGGAGTAAGTTTGGCGCTATGGTGGGGGTGAATCGCGTAGGGTTTCTGGCATCACTGATTGAAAATGGGTCGGAAATTGTAAGAATCAAACCTAACAATAATACTTTACGTAGTGAAATAACAAGCAGCCTTGAAGTAAGTTTTGAACAAAATGATTCAATTGGTGAATTATTAGGATTTACTCCACGAATATTGACAGCTAATAAGCCTCATACGTCAGATGTACCAGTAGCTATTCTTAAGGTAAATGCTATCAGAATTGAATGTAACATTACTACTGGTGCATACATAAATAATAAAAAGGTACACACCATTCACGAATTTTTTCCAATTGTACCAGCTGGATATAAGATTGTGGAAGTTCCATCTCACGTCATTTATCTTCCAATCACCGTGAAGACAATACATAATATTCAAGTAAGAATCGTTGATCAAGACGGAGATTTAATAAATTTTAGAGGTGAAACTATAACAATACGATTACACGTTAAATCAACGTAATGGGAATTGTATTTCATAGAAAAACTGGTGGAAGCTATATAAAAGAGTTGCCATGTCAGAAGACATTCATTCCTCAATCAGTTCGCAAGAGACTAACATCTCAGAACATACTATTTCTGAAGCAGCTCGGCCTAAGAATTTTTCAGGAAAACAAAGGAAAAAATTAATTATTCACATACTTTTTATTTTTTGTTGTAATAAAAATGGAAGAAATTTTAAACATTCTAAGTCCAGTTAAATTTGATAATTCTGTGGCACACTATGAGATTCATGCACATCAACTATACGTGTCATCAGCATTTAATAATAGTGATGAGATTCGAACTGCAGTTCAACATCAAGACCTGTACATTCTACCTTCTAAAAGTACTTTACACGTCACTGGAAGATTAGTCAGACCTAACAACGCGCTTGTAACTAATACAAAGTTAATTAGCAATGGTATTTCCTACATGTTTAATGAGATTCGTTATGAATTAAATGGTGTTGAAATTGATCGCTCTAAAAATGTTGGCATTACAACTACAATGAAAAATTTAATTTCTCAAACACCTAATCAAATGATTCACTCTGAAAATGCTGGTTATCTACCTTTTGATCCTGATAGTAGAGTTACAAATGATACTGGATACTTTGATGTAAATATTCCACTAAGTATGATTATTGGTTTTGCTGAAGACTATCAAAAGATTGTTGTAAATGCAAAACATAAACTTATTTTAACAAGATCTCGTACTGATCTAAATGCTGTAGTAAACATTGAAGCAGCTGAGCGTGAAGAATTTAGAATTATTATTAATAACGTTGAATGGTTAAAATTTATTGAAAAAGACTCACTTATAACAATGAGTTTTAGATCATGGGATTTGTATGAGTATCCTATGATTCCAGCCACTCAAAAGCATGTGTGGACTGTAAAAACTTCAACACAAGTTGAAAAACCTCGATATGTGACGCTCCACGGTGACAGGGACCTTAGCTGCAAAAAAATTAATTTTGAGTTACTTATGTCATTCTATAGTTTTTGAGTTGTTCTTTCATATGCAAAAGTAAAAAATAATTTTTACTTACAGGTTTTTTTATTATTAATGTTTAAAAATGAGATTGTTCAATGTTTACACGTGGTTATTCAGAAAATCTGCCCCTCTACTTACTAATACTACTACACTGGCCATGCACGTACAATTCGTGCATTTCGTGTAACACGGACAACTATCAATGTGTAATGAGTAGTGGGGCTGAATTTCATTGGAACGCCTTGACCAATCAGAGTGGTTCTAGTTTAAATGCCTTTTCTGTAAAATTTGTCTATTGCAGCTAAGGTCCCTTTCACCGTGGAGCGTCACATATGTTATTCTTGGTTTTCAAATAAATAGAAAAGAAGAACAAGGAAGGTATGCAAATTTATTTGATACCTGTAATCTTATCAATGTTAAACTTTTCTTAAACTCACAGTACTATCCTTATGGAAATTTAAATTTAAACTTTAATCAAAACAAATTTTCCATACTCTATGAAATGTATGGTAATTTTCAACAGTTTTACTATGGAAAAGAACCTGAACCTTTATTAACTAGAAATAACTTTAAAGATTTTGCACCATTGGTTGTAATTGATTGCTCAAAACAAAATGAATTTCTAAAACAAGCATCTGTAGATGTACGATTAGAATTTGAAGCAAGTGAAAATTTTCCAGCCAATACAGCTGCATATTGCCTTATAATTCACGACCGCATTATACAGTATACACCAATCAGCGGTGTTGTTAAAAAAGTAACGTGATTGGTGGAAATAATGACCAATTATAGACGACATCAGTGGTGGGGGAAAGGCTATAAAGAGAGTGTCGCTCTAAGGCTTGAGCCATTATTTTATTGCAGATACCATGGCGTACGTCGTAGATATCCAGTGCTTTAAAAGACCTTACAACGAGCTTGTCATCAAAGAATTGGCGATTCTACCACTTCAACAAGATGCTCATCCATTGGTCTACCTCTTCGAGCCACCATATGCCTGGAGTCGATTACCTGCAAGATACAAATGTGAGAATCGATGGCTTACAAATAATTATTATGGTATCGATTGGGCTGCTGGTGACGTATCTTATGAAGAATTGCAACCTATAATAAAAGAAGTATTAATAGGTACACCTACTGTTTATGTAAAAGGTTTAGAAAAACAAAGATGGCTAGAAAAATATACGTTAAATGTGTTTAATTTAGATGATTTTAAATGTCCGTCGCTAAAAACTTTAAGTGCAGACAGTTCATCTACATGTACAAATCACAATCGTAGTTTTAGCAATTGCGCTGTGACAAATGTATGTAATCTACGAAATTGGTTGATACAACCGTCAAATGTACTGCGAAATAATATAGAAAATAATGATGATGAAGTTGACAATTATTGTACATTAAAAGATTTTTATAATGAATGTGAAAATTTCCTATATAATGAATAAATGTATTAAATGTCTATTAATGTTTCCTTTAATTAACCCTTCCCTATCCTATTATCTTTATTACAAATCCCAATCAGCACATATGCTTGCCACAAACTTGCATTAAGCTTGCCGTGCAAGGTGTGCAAGCTTACAGAGCAAGCTCGTGACAAGTTTGTGGCAAGTAACAAAATGTCCTATTGCTGCAAGCTTACACTGCAATCTTGCTACAAGATTATGATCAGAGCTTGCTGCAAGCTTGTGAGGCAAGTTTTCGACAAGCTTATTTGGCAAACTTGCTACAAGCTTGCCAGATAAACTTGCTACAAAGTTGCTGCAAGCTGCCGGATAAATTAAAAAACTTGACACGATGCGTAGTTGAATTCTATGGCATTTACGGCTGCGCAGTAAATTTCTTTGACACCTGGATATATTGCTGAGTGTATATTTTGAAATTTATAAGAAAATATCCAGAAAAAATTAAAATTGATTCAATTAAATTGTATATACTTGTGCAGCAAGCTTGCAACAAGCTTACTGCAAACTTACACTAGAAACTTGTAGCAAGTTTGCCAAATAAGCTTGTCGAAAACTTGCCTCACAAGCTTGCAGCAAGCTTATATCATAATCTTGTAGCAAGATTGCAGTGCAAGCTTGCAGCCATAGGACATTTTGTTACTTGCCACAAACTTGTCACGAGCTTGCTCTGTAAGCTTGCACACCTTGCACGGCAAGCTTAATGCAAGTTTGTGGCAAGCATATGTGCTAATTGGGATGTGTAAAACATGTTAAAACTAGTCTAAACTTGTCTTATGACGTCACAAAGTGGGTGTGACTCAATAATAAAAAGTAGGGGTATTGCGCATGCGTAAAATAGTGGTGGGGGTAATGCGCATGCGTAAAAGTAATGATGGGGATAATGCGTGATATTTGGGTATAAATAGAAGCATCTGAGCCAATTTAGTCATTCTGTTTTGTGACATCACAAAGTATTATCTCTAAAGATGGATCTAACCAAAATCAACGCCATTGGTCGCATGGACGCTTTCTTGCCTACGAAGCCGCTGTCCGAGCTGACTCCTGGACATAAGTATCCTATAACAAAGATCCAGGTCGTCAACACCAGGTATGGAGTCAAGGTCGTCGTTGAGGTGGATAAAAAATTCAACACATTCCTACCTTCAAGATTTGTACCAATGTTCACTGATGACTCGATATGCTTGGATCAGATGCAAGAAGCCATTAGTTCTGGACAACTACGGCTGAAGTATATTGGTGGCCCATACAACCATATTGAATTTAAAATAAAACAAGTGTAAATATTGTATATTGTTCAAATAAATGTATCAAACCAATATCCTAATGATCTTATTATTGACAATAACCTTAGCCATTCTTTAGATTTAAGGTTAGGTTAAGTAAAATATATTGTAATAACATTTAATAGCGCCATCTATTGATTATATTAGTCTTCTGACCAATATAATTTAATTGTTAAAAAAGATTTTAAATTTCCCGCCAAGAGGTTTTTAAATTCGCTAATGGCGCCATCTGTCGGCACAACACTGAAACACAACACTAACTCTGTCGGTAAAACAAAATGGCGGCTCACTGTTTAAGCAGTTTGAATTTATCCAATAAAATTTTTAAATTTCCCGTCAAGGGGGTTTGAATTCGACGGTAGCACCATCTTGCGGTGGCAGCCAGAACTCGGTCGGTAAAGTAGAACATCCCTTCCAATAGACTATAAATTTCGAAAATAAAAAATTTAAATTTCCCCGCCAAGGGAATTCGCAGGTGGCGCCATCTAGCGGTGACAGTCGGAACTCGGTCGGTAAAGTAGAACATCCCTTCCAACCACTGGTAAAGTAGGAATCTACATTACCGACCGAGGGTAACTTAGCCGAGATCAGAACCTGCCCCAGTATCCCCATAGCTATACTACTATAATAATCATTATTTGTTTAAACAATTTATTGTTGTTAACAATTATAAACTTCTATTTTAGTACACTAACAGACATTTAGTTTTACCGAAATTTTAAAGATTATCCAGCTGAATTTATTTATTTAATAATTAACTCATCAAGGTATAACGGTTTTAATAAATTTTGGTAATTATTTAAACAAATAATTGTTGTTTATTAATAACTCTTGACACAAACTACCTAGAAAATTGCAGTTTTTTTCTAACTTTGCAGTTAACTAAGACGAATGACGTGAAATAAAGATAATTTATGGTGTTAGCAATTCAGAAATTGTTACAACAAACAGTTGTTGTCATTTATTAACTTTTGATATACATAACTTAGAAACTTGCAGTTTTTCCTAATTTTCAAATAAATAATCTAAGTAGTATATCATTTAGATGCTTTATGATTTCAACAATTTATCAAATGTTTAAACAAATAATTGTTGTAACTTACTAACTAACTACTAACAAACTCCTTTTTTAGAAAAAACCATAACTTTTTAAATGTTTATGCGAAAAATTCTCCAAGTCACATTTGTCTTCATTTTAAGCCGCACTATAAGGTAGCACATCGTCAAAAATTCAATTTTCAAAAATTTTCATAATGGCGGATTTTTAAAGTGGATCATAAAAATGCACCACAATGTATCCAAGGTTTTATCACACAAATGTTGTCGGAAATTCAACGAATTTTCTTACTCGGAAGTATTTTTGATTATTTATCCTGAATCTGATATCAGAATAGTATATTTCGTAACAAGTGCGAGCAGTTGAAATTTTTGAATGAGGACTTTTTTAGAAGAAACTGTAGTGCTCGTTCAAAAATTAGCAATTACTCGCACAAGTTACGAACGATATTTTTCAAAACAAGGTGCAAAAAAACTGCCCTTTTTAGCACCCAGTTACGAAAATTAATTTTTCAAAATTTTTGATTTAATATGGCAGGTTAAAAATTTTGATTTTCCACATTTTTGAAGTAAATATTCTAAAAAAAGTCGAGGGCGATTTTTGAAAGCGCTATTTATGGATCTATCAAACATTTTTTTCAAATTACCCGATACAATATGGCAAATTCAAACAATTTTTTTACACATTCCTTAAATAATCTTTTTAAGAGCAGAGGAAAATTATAAAAATATAAATGTTCTTTTGGCAGAAAATATAAATGTAAAGCAAATTTACATTATGTATCGCTTCAAATTTTGGGAAATTTTTATTTTATTGGAACCAAACTAGGGGGTGGCGTAAGCCAAATTTGAAAATTACATTTTAACGGACACCCTACTAAGCATACCTGAGTCTCTAATGCTAAATCCTACAGCCCGTGTAGAAAAATCTTCTCGAACGTCTAGAGTCAAGTCTGGCGCAAACTAGGAAGCGTCTAGCCTCGCAAGTCTGGAAGATCTGATCTGACCCACTTCTGGTGCTGCTTAGGCTAGAGTGTTAAGCTAGAAGTCTGTAGGTCCTTTTTTTCCTTGTAATTATACTATGGGAAAGTACTTCAGGTATAAGACGGGCACTGTTCGGCCTCAATGTTGTGGCATATTGCTGGAATGTTCCCAATATTACGTACTAATGGTAAAAGGATTCCTTTTTACTTAAATATAGACTGTTTTATGAGTGTACATACACGGAGAGAGATTTTGTATTAATATTTGTTAAAATTGGTAATAGAATTTAATATATTTTTTTTTAATTTAGAGAAATCGTGTTTTATATTAAAAATTAATATTGTCCATATTAGTAGGCAGCTCTTAATATATTTTAGAAAAATTATTAAAAGAATTATAATCTTTGAAACTGACTATATTAAAATTATAGTCCGGGAAAGTGTCGAAAGAATACCTTTAATATAGCCAATACTAAAAATTATGAGTGAGTCGAAAATGATAGAAAATAAAAAGACGTAAGAAGGAGAAGGATATAATTAGCGTTTCGAGAGTATTTCACACACACATACATACAAATGAGTCAACGCAAGTATTATACTATATACATATAAACACAAACTATATACAATTTCGGAGATATATGTTAAAACCTAAATACGCATACATATAAACTTAACCGATACAAATAAACGCAATGTCGCACGTACGCTGTACATTGGGAGATACAGTTCTCAACTTCCTTATATACTAAACTCGAGAAATTTTCTGAACTTGCGAGAAAGTAATATTTTCTCAATATTTTGTTAAACAAAGTTCTTAATTTATTTTAAGTTATAAATAAACAATTTCGTATGCTGGGTCAAAATTTTATTGAGAAATGTTTCTCATAATACTGTTTTTAAAATTGTTTGTTTCTGGAAACTGATTTCTATTAAAGTTATATCCAATTTAAAGTTATTTGAAAAAACTCATCATTTAATTTATTGGCATAAGAATTTTTATGCATTTTATATAAAATGTAGCATTTCTTAAATTATTTTTTAATATCTTCTAATGAACTAGTTTAGTTAAAAACTCTAAAAGAAATTGAATTTTGAAGAAGTTACAAATGATTGCAAAAATTAAATTATTTTCAAGGCAGTAAAACCATTTTTATAAATAATAAAACTTAACACAGAATTTCAATTATTTTTGACACAATTTTAAAAAAATTCTTCGTAGAAATTTAATTAATTTCAATAATTTATCAAAATTCAATTATTTTCAAAATCTACTATTTCAATAAAATTTCACAAAAAAATCCAATTATTTAAAAAGAAATATATTATTAAAATTCGTCTTAAGAATTTAATATTATTTTTCAAAGTAATAGATAGATTCCTTCGCAAAAATTCAGTTATACAGTCAAAAAATTAAAAAACTTCCCATCAAAATTTCATTTATTATTATAAATAATAACATTTTTCTCCAAAATTCAATTATTTTCAAAAACTGTTCTGAAATAAAGAATTTTTAATATCCAGTACTTTAATAAAATTTCCCAAAGAATTCAATGATTAACAAATTTTTTTTAACAATTCTACGCAAATATTTAATTGTTTTCATAAATAATAAAAATTTAATAAGAATTCAATAATTTTTTACAAAGATTCAATTATTTCTTATATAATTTTCATCAAAATTTCTCTAAAAATGAAATTATTCTTTAAAAGTTCAACAACTTTAAGAAACATTCAACTATTCAATAAATTATTTATTTTTATATTTAAATAATTGAATTTTCGTAGAATTTTCTAATAAAAATTAATTTAAATATGAATATTTTAGTTAAAATTTTAAATAATAATTGTAAACTCTCTAAATTAATTAGTAAAAATATTTACTAATTTGAATTGGCGACTGACTTTTTGCTTTTGAATTAGCAGATTTTACTAATATATAGACGTTTCCACTAATTTAATCGTAATTTTTTACTTACTTATATTTAAAGAGAAATTAAACTTAAATGTCCGAAATGCCATGAAGTTTGGCTCGGATAATTTCGGAACTGCTCGTCTAAATTGTTCGGCTAATCTCGGACAGTTTCGTAACCACTCTTCGACAGCCGAAAGCCTGCTACTAGGCTGGTCATAATTTTTAATATAGTCGATAACACTATTCGTTACTAAATTTACAATTTATGCAATACTTCGATAGTATTTAGTATAATTCTCTAGTAATACTTTTTACAATTGTAGACTTTCTTACATATAATATTAAAATTTCTTACTGACTATTCTAATTTCTGTTACTTGAGAAAAATACAAAGTAATAATTTGATTATAAATTTTCTTAAAAATGGTAATAATTAATAAAAGTGCACGATTTCCCCAAATTGCAATCGGTTTTTCTAAATACTAATATAATAATACGAAATATTAAAACGAAATTTATCTCCGTGTAGAAGTCTTTAGCACATATCAGGTTTATGAAAAAAAATACTGAAAACCGTCAAAAACACGTTTTTTCGGGTGTTTACCCCAACTTTTCTCAAAATCCTGACGTTATACGCAAAAAATGACTTTTTTGAGAATTTTTATGTCGAAAACTATGATTCTACGAGAAATAGTCATTTATTCAAAATTATAGACAAAATTTCAATTCTTTATAATTTAAAAAAAAAGTTAAGAAAAATTAATTTTTCAATAATTTGTTTAAACAATAATTTTGTATTCTGTTAAAAAAAGAGAGAAGGACATCATGGAATTTTCTAGAAAAATTATTTTCTCAAAATTCTAACCTTCTTGAATAAGTGGTTAAATTTTTAAAGAAGTGTTTTTTGTTGTTTTTGAGAAAAAAATTTTTGAAGTTTGCGCTATGAGTTTTTGTTCTTTGCGCTAACTAAGCAGCGCCTATATCAGTGTATTTAAAAGAGGATATAACCTTTACTGCTCGCCCCCTAATACATTGTTAAAATACACACGTAGAGCCCGTCTATTCCAGGCTGTCTTGACATCGGCTAAGGAGCACCCAGCGGGCACAAAGACAAAAAACGTTCTTTGAACGTCTGTAGAACGTTTAATGTCTGCCAATTTAAGTTTTAAGAACGTCCGAACGTTCCAAAAATGTTTCAGAACGTTCGGACATTCTTAGAACGTAAATTGGCAGACATTAAACGTTCTACAGATGTTCAAAGAACGTTTTTTGTCTTTGTGCCCGCTGGGCAGTTTAATAGACCTCGTTGAGTCCGTGTCTATCTAGACGGTCTTTCCAAACTCAGAGCAGTGACTTGCAAGACGCAATAAGTAACATTCAGTTGCTATTACACATGGTCGAATTTTAACTATGTTGTTGTTTTTCTGTATAATTTAATTTTAAATGTGCACTGAAAAAATAGATTTTAATGTGTTTCTATGTGTTTTGATTACTCGGCTGAAGCTAGCAGTCGTACTCAGCATCAATGTTTAGGCGTCATCTATCAATATGCCTCTCCTTCAAATTTAGTAATACTTAATAATTTAAAAAACCATCGAGTATTGTTGTTTGAGAATTAATATCCACTAAATAGCAGTCTGGAGTCCAGTGATTGCCCCAATTAGACGCATCTGGGCGGTCTAATCTAGACTGTCTAACTGTATGCTATATGGGATTTATCTGAACGGTCTAATCTGGACTGTCTAACTGTATGCTATATGGGACTTCATTGGCATCACTAGAATTCAAATTTTTTAAATACAATCAAGAATTTAGTGCCCGATTTGTCGGTCTTCTTTGAATTTATACATGCACAATGGGTTGTCACTTCAAGATTGAATAAAATAATTTAGTCAATCTAAAGAATCGTTTAAAAATAAATATTGTAGAAACGAAAATTCCCATAAAATGTAAGCAAAAATTTAATTACTTTCATAAATAAGAAACCTTTCACAAAAATTCAATAAGTATTTACAAGTATTTTATAAGTTTCTTCTTATAATAATTCAATTATTTTCATACATAATAAAATTTTCATTATTTTTAATACAATTTTAATCGAATTCTTTAAAAAGCGTATATAATTATACTTAAGAATTATATACTTTAAAGAATTGTTTAATGATTATAATTTATTGTTGTAAGAATTAATTATTGGAATATTCATTTCTATTAATTTAAATAATTCAGGATTATTATGTGTAATAATTTTATTCACAGTTTTCACTTTGTATTTATATAAGCAACAGAATATATGACACTGGCATTAATATAGTTAATTTGGAGAGTTCTCACCCAGACTTCAGTGGCCGTACGGTTTAATGCGTCGCGTTGGGTCGTCAAGGGTGGGGGGACGTGAGTTCGATCCCACATGCGAGCGGATATTTTTCATTGTGAGTATTATATAAAATAATAAAATTACTATGTTTAATCTGTATAAGTGTTATAAATTAAAATTGTAAACATGTTTGTAAATAATATTAAAGGCTTGTTAAAGAATGGATATTAAAAAATATACTAATTAACGCAAATAGTTTTTTTACTAACATTATTTTTCAATATTACTATTTTAAATGATATTTAATGCTAGCGTAGTATATTATTTATTTCAAAATATTATGATTATAATAATAATAATAATAAGTTATTGGCATTAAATATATACACAAATCTATATAAATAACGGTAATATTTACTATTATTTTTATTAATTCATAAATTCATATTACATTGAATAAGCATAAGAAACGAGTAAATTTAGGTAAATTATTAAAAATTAAAAAACTGAAATATTGAAATCGAATCTAAAATTTTTAATATTAGCACTGCTTATTAGCCCTGATTAGCTCGTCCAGTCTGGACCAACGCGTGGTTCGAACGTCACTTATCTGATTAGCCCACGATCAGACAGTCTTTTCAGCGCCCCATTAGAGAATAGACTGTCTTTCTGGCACCACACTAGAACCCAACAATTTTTCTACACGGGTTGACGCCTAAAGATTGGTGCTGAATACAATTGCTAGTTTCATCCGGCTGTTTTGATTTGCAGTAAATTTTATTTTACAAAAAGACTTCTATCTCCAAAAATATAATTAACGGTGTTCGATGGTCTCTTAAATTTCTCGATAATGTGCGACTAACAGTTATCACCCAACAAATACGGCACTGATCGGTTTAAATGACGTAAAATTGGTAAACATTCATTTTATAACAAATTTCCCTCTGTTTACAGGCACTTTTTACAAAATATGACAACGTACATTTGTCACAAATGTTTTTAATTGTCTGAATTGAAAATATTTTGTTAATTCATACAGAAACACGGTTGCAGCATTGGAAATACCATAGCAATGTAATGCGAATCATTTTGACAGCTGAGCCTTTACGCTCCCTGCTTGCTTCTGCCCTCTACTGGCAAAATGGCTGTAACACACGTCTTGCCGCCTGTCATTACATTACTTTTGTATTTCCAATCCTGAAACCGCGTTTCTGCATTGATCATGAAAATCTTTTGAATTGAGATAATTAAAAACATTTCTGACAAATGTACGTTGTCAGATTTTGTAAAAAGTGCTTGTGTGCAGAGAAACACTAGTTTGAAAACGGTTGTTTACTAATTTCACGTAATTTCAAACAGGCAGTGCCGTTTTTCTTGGGCGATAACTGTAAATCGCACATAACCTACAAATTTTAGAGACCGTCGAACACTCTTAAGTCTTATCATTCTAAGAATAGTTGTCATAACATATAATGAGAAATATTTAATAGACGTAAATTAGAATTTACTAGCACTGCTGATCAGACCAGAAACGCTGGTCTATTCTAGACGATAGCGTGGATGTTTGGTTTCAATTCTGAACAGCCGCTCGACAAGACCGCCTGTCCTTGGTCCTTACGGTCGGGCCACCATAGAAAATCAATGTGATATCAAGGAATATTTCTAAAAATGGCCCGTTAATTACACAAGAATGCTGAAATGCACTTGAAAATGGAAAAAGGAAATATAAAATTCATATACAAATTAATCTAAAAACATTCTCAGTACACGAAAAGTTTACAATACATTATCGAAGGAGATGTGAAATGAGACTTTTTAAAATGTTTTACGAACATTTTTCGAACATGAATATATTTTTTTCACTGTAAAATGACGTTCTTCACACATCTCTACCTCAAACAAATAAATTTCCGATGTCAGAACGCATCATAATTGTTAAATTATGTGTCCCAACCTGCACGATATAAAGTGGCCCGACCGTAAGTTTCGCGTTGTTTTGATTTTTTTAGCACACAGACATAAACGCACGATATAAAAGCCAAATACACGGAACAAAGCAGACTGAACATATTGATAGGCGCTTCTGGGCGGAGTCCAAGGCAATTCTGACAATAATGTGAGCAGATCTTCTTGTGACGTACATTATTATTTTAATTTGTCAAAATATTTACTTTTATTGGAATATTCAATTTAAAATTGAATATAAAATCTAAAAATGAAACAACTGAAAATACTTTGAATTATATAAAACTTCTCACTGGGATTTTAATTATTATTTAGTAGAGTTGTGCAAAAAGCTCGATCGAGTATTTCAAGCTTTTCGTTTTTCTAGCAGAGCTGAGCAGAATCAATCCGAACATGAACCAAATTCCATCCGACACGTGCAGTATTAAAGTATATAATTAAAAATGTGTATATATTATTGAATTGTGTATTTTTAAATTATATTTTGCTTCTTTGCCAAGGCGTAATATTTTACTCACTGTTGTTTTATTATAAACATTATATGTATAATGCTGAATAATTGCAGTTTTTTACCAAATTAAATTATGAAGCAAGTATTTTTGTGAAATGATTAATCTTACCAAGTGAAAAAAATTAAACGAAACTTAAATTCAACTTGTCAAATATTTAATTATTTTTAAGTAAATTAAGTTAATTTTAATAATTTTTATTTACTTATTATTATTATTTATAGTTATTAATAATAATAATAAAATAATTTAATAATTATTAAAATAAGTTAAGTATTTTTCTCATAGTTAAATGTATTTCAACCTCCTTTGTAATTTTAAAATTCCCGCCTGCTTTTGTAAAGTGGGCATCTAAAATATGGCGCCTTCCGAGCTTCTAATTTTATCCCAGTTTTAAACGTGTCGCCCATCCAGTTATAATAGAGATCAGTGACTAGTCCTTTGCCATTTTTACTAAAATAATTGTTTTAAAACGTTTAAAGAAAGAGATTATATTTAAATATCTACAGATTAAATAAAAATCCCAATGCGAAGATTTTTAAAATTAAAAGTATTCTCTATTTTTTACACATTATTTCATTTTAGACTTTACATTTAGTTGCCTAAATTGAATATTCCAATAAAATATAACAATTAGGTATTACATAACCGGCTAAAAACAAAATAAATGCACACCTAACCTCAAAATGAGATTATTCATTTCACTTAGATATTCTTCTAAATTCTTTTGTAACACTAGAACTTTATTGGAACCATATTGGATCCGCTATTTTGAAATTTAGGAAACTAACATTGGAATCGAAATCTACGATTTCAGAAATCCTTGATAGTGATTTTAGTAACTTATTTTCCTTTATTAATGTAAAATATCCTTTCCTTCTCACTTTGCCCAGGCTTAAGACTGGCAACATACATTATATTTTAAATGCTGGCGTGTTTAAAAAATTTTTGTTTAATTAATGCAAAACACTTATGCATTAAAAACAATGTTTGAAAAAAAGTTATTAGAAAAATTTTTTAATTTTTAAAAATATTTTATAAACATATTGCAAATAAATTTAAAAAAATTACTGTGAATACAATACCAAAAGAATTTAAATTAATTACATGATTTTTAATATTTGGGAATGGGTGTCGTCGAAATTAGAAACAAGTTTACATCTTTTTTCTTTATTTGAAATTGGAACAAAAGATATTTTCTTGTACCGGTGATTTTGCTATTGTATTCACAGTAATTTTTTTAATTTAATTAATTTTTTTAAATTTATTTGCAATATGTATGTAAAATGTTTTTAAAAATTAAAATTTTTTTCTAATAACTTTTTTTCAAACGTTGTTTCTAATGCATAAGTGTTTTGCATTAATTAAACACAAAGGCCGTAGCCGGATAAGCATTGTCTTGCGGCACCCGCTAAAATTTCCAAGATATTTTCAGGATTAATTAGTCTATATATTATGAAACTTTTTTTCCGAAGTATCAACTCAAAAAAATTATTTTTGAAAAACTTGTTGCACTTTTTTGAAAAAATTAAACATTTTAAGGGCAAAAAATAAGTTTTTTTTTAATTTTAACTATTAAGTACCCTTTAGATCAAGCTGGAAAAAATATGTTACTCTTGGTATGTAAGAGAATGTAAAAAAAATATATGGTGATTGTACCAAGTAAATTAATAAAAAAAATATAACAAAAAATTTTTTTTACCCCTTCCGCTGCAAAAAATTTATCACAAAATTTTTTTTAGATGCACTTTTGCTTCCTTTTTAACATATTTCTTTGAGGGCTTTAACGGTTTAGTCAATTCAGAGAAAATTTAATTTTTAATTTTTTCAAAAAAGTGCAACAAGTTTTTCAAAAATAATTTTTTCGAGTTGATACTTCGGAAAAAAAGTTTCATATATAGACTAATTAATCCTGAAAATATCGTGGAAATTTTAGCGGGTGCTGCAAAACAATGCTTATCCGGCTACGGCCTTTTATAAACACCCCAGCATTTAAAATATAATATACGTTGCCAGTCCTAAGCCTGGGTAAAGTGTGAAGGAAAAAATATTTTACATTAATAAAAGAAAATAATGTTTATTAAAAAGTAAAAAATATATTGTTAAACTGTTTATAATAATAATATATACGTGTATAATTTATAAATGTATTAGGGGGCGAGCAGTAAAGGTTATATCGTCTTTTAAATACACTGATATAGGCGCTACTTCGTTAGCGCAAAGCACAAAAACTCGTAGCTCAAACATCAAAAATGTTTTTCTCAAAAACAACAAAAAACATTTCTTTGAAAATTTAACCACATATTAAAGAAGGTTAGAATTTTGAGAAAATAATTTTTCTAGAAAATTTCATGATGTCCTTCTCTCTTTTTTTAACAATAAAAAATTATTGTTTAAACAAATTATTGAAAAATTAATTTTTCTTAACTTTTTTTTAATATTATAAAGAATTGACATTTTCTCTATAATTTTGAATAAATGACTATTTCTCGTAGAATCAATAGTTTTTGACATAAAAATTCTCAAAAAAAGTCATTTTTTCAGTTTTCGATTTTTCATAGCTAAATATCTTGAAAAAAAATTTTCATTGCAAAACTGTTTGGCACAGTTTTTTAGTACCCTAAGTACTACAAAATTACAAAGTTTAAAAGAAATCGGTGATCCATCATTTGCTTTTTCGTATGGAACTGCCTTATATACTTCTTTAAAATAATCACTATATATGCAAATTATAATCATTTAAAAATACTTAAAAATTTTTCAGTTTCAGAAGTAAAAACAAATTATATACGAAAAGTTTTTCTTCAAAATCAAGTAAAAATGTGTAATAAAAAAATAACAGTATTCAGCTTGTTTAAAATAAAACTTTTCCTTGAGTGTATTGTGGCGCTATCTGACTTTCAACATCGTCATGAAATTACGTGAATTTACGTACTTTCGAAGAAATTTTTCAATCTGTAGAAAGTAAAATTCTGAATTTTTACTTTTCTTTAAAATAATAATGAATAAAATAATATTAAGAATAATAATGTTAAAGTAATAAAATAATATATTAACAAAGAAAGGAAACAAAATATGTTTAGTTACTACGATTGGATACTAAGATTGTTGAATTAAACATTCCATAAGTAAATCCAGGACATAAAAGTTCCCACACAATGTTATATTTATATTACCTTATTTTTGGTGTCGAAGATAAAAATAAGTACGAATATCTTAATTGTTTAACAGAAACGCATTTTGCATTATTGAGAAAAAAATGTTTTAACCTTTTTCTGTTATTTTATTTTTAAAAGAGTTAAATATTCATTTTTATTGAAACTATTATTTTATAATTTTCATATGAAAAATTGAAATTCGTTTTATTTGAAGCGAATTTTAGAAAAGAAGTTAGTTTTTTGTGTAAATATTCTAAGGCGGATGAATTTATAAAAAGTAATGTTAATAAATAGTTTAAAAGTAGAATAAACGTGAAATAATTGGTAGTGCGGGTACCGTTTTGTTCAAATTACGGTCCTGAATGCTGTTTCATCCTGCTTTCCAGTATCATGCCAGAGTGCAGGTGGACCGAGAGGTTACGAAAATAGCCGAACGTGGTTGGTAGAAAACCGAACCGAACGAACTGAACGTCGCGGCACGACGGTTCTTGGTAAAGACTGTTGTCGAACTATACTCAGTAATGCTCTGTATGGTGAGCTAGTCTGTAGTAACTATTTACTCGGCAGTTTTAGACAGAAATTTTAGTGCGAATCGTCTTTTTTTCTCTAAAAAATAACGGAGTGTATAAAGTGTTGTTGTGGTCAATAAATTTTAAAAGAAGAGAGTAAAAAATTCCACTCCTTTCGTCATCAAAAATCAACACGAACCTGTTTACCAATCAGGCGGATTTCTATCACTCGAAGACCTTGTTTCCTAACAATCAGTACGACTAATCTCTACCTCTGGAAGTTGTTTCAGACCAAGATGCTGTTACCACAGTCTGATATATGATGGTGGAACATTCTTCAGGTGATTTTAACATTTGGATTATAACATGATTTAGTTACAATGGAAATGACAAAAGTTTACAGTAACTGACTAGTATTGTAAGCTTACTTCACTCGCTAAAAGTGTTGGGTAAAAAATATAAAACAAAATTTGTTCCACTCAGAAATTGTGAAAGTGTTGGAACTTTCGCTTCTTCTTTAATTTCATCAAACCGCCGATGACGGTACGTGAGAAAAACATACAAACTTTCATTATTTTTAGATATTCCTTTGTTAACTAGAGTATTTTTTAAAATGATTATTATTCTTTTGTCAGGAGAGTAATGGTAGAATGAAAAGGTTGCTTGAACACTCAGTTGCAAGAATTTTTTCGACTCGTGAGTATCAGAGTAGTCGCGATATTTTCGTATCATTCATAATGTTCTTCAGCGAAATTGGTGGCATGTTTGGAATGACAGATTTGACGCGTGGTAACCTCGTGTTCGGTAGTTTGAATTCGAAGCAATCCCGCGTTTCCTTGGCCTGTGTTAGGTGTTGGAGGGGTTAGTGAGGTGCGGTACAGAGAGGATAGGAGTGCTGTAATGTTAGAGAGGGCGAGAACGCGACCGAGGGGTAACGGGAATAGGCCGCTTGATTGTGACAGAATGTCGGCGAGGGGAAGGGAGGGGTGGCAGGCGAATAAGCAGAATAAAGGCAACCTCTTCTTTTACTTGGCCAGTTGGAGAGGAAACCTAGCGTCTGACGTAGTGGGAATGGGTAGGGGTTTTTCCTAAACGGAGTGGGGCTTTGATTATGACCAACTGTCAAGGGGGCAGCGTAACCATAGTTACCACGACGACAACAAGCTGCTGAGGGGATGTTTTGTAGAAAGACTATCTTTTTTTACATTTTTTACTCTCTCTCTCCTCCCCTACTCTCTCTTTCTCAACTTATACATATTCTTTTTTGTATTTATTCCCATTCGACACGAAAAATGGGAAACATTAAATTTATCCTGTCTTTAAAATTAATTTTTCTTAATCATTCTTATTGAATGAGCTAACAAATAATCAGTTATTTTACTTTAAGAAATATTTGAAATATGAATATAATTATCTTGAAATAGTACAAATTTCATGAAATATTTTGAAATACCCTGTATTGTATCTTGAAGCAATTATATTGGAACACCGCTGGAAATTGCTAAGGATGACGATTTATTTAGTATTGGTCCAATACTTTCACCAAGATTGGTTCAAGGCTGCAAATAAAGAAACCAATGCCAAGCCTCAGATTTAAATATCAGACCAATATTCTGCCGTACAAAGTAAAAAAGTCTATAACTTTCATTTTTAGGTTGATTTTAGCTTGTAAAATTACGAGAAAACAACATTAAAGCAAATTACAGTTATAGATTGTTTTTCTTAGCACGGCAGTATCGGTCTAAGAGATGTTCGTTATGCATTAAATATTAATTTTATACCAATATAATCAATATAATTCTGAAAATGTCCAGTAGATGTCAAGGAGTCTCGTTGCTCATAAAAAATGGAGAATGGAGTTCACAGGTTACAATTCTCAGTGATAAATATTTTTTTAGATGAGATTATATTATATTTTTTATTTTATTGAGTATTTTTTGTAAAAATGATTTATTATTTGCACAAGAGAAGAATAGTTTTTGTTATTCTTGCACAACGCAATTAGTAAAGCCTAAGCCTAAATATTTATATATTTGTGTCATTTTCTATCTCATGCGTCTCGTTCGCAAAGCTATTGTGCGTTGGACTTAAGAAATTTATAAGGGAAAACGACAGTAGCGCCCCTGGCGATTTTGTAACACTAATTGTCAGTATAGTAACCACTCTCTGTCTACTAGTGTTCTCAAATTCTTGAGAATTTAAGTTGGGGTAATATTCCAGAAGAAATTACTGTAATTTAATTTTTCTAAGAGAATATAAAAGAATTTAAGAGAATACTGAGAATTAAGTTTATTTATTTAAATAATGTATATTTATTATTTTTATAAATATAAATACATATATTTTAGCACATTTAGGAGAATTACTTTCGTCTAAAAGAATTCTTTAAGTTATATATGTAAATAAAATCACATATTTTTTATCTTATAAATTTAATGTCATTTCTTGTCTTCAATACTTTTAAGATATCTTCAGACCACACTCTTTGATTTTGTCATTTTTTAATCAAATACAATACATATAGAAAATACACTAGAAATAAAATAATCAAAATAAAATAGCACAACGCCGGTCGCCGGATCATCACATTTAGCAAACTGTAATAACAAAAGTGAGCGTCAGTTATATTCTCGGTAATATTCTCGTTCTCCGTAATATTCTCTCGGTTATATAACCGACTTAGAACACTACTATCTACGCTAAATTATCCTCATTCTCGTGTTTTTGAATTGAATTTCACAATACGTAACATGCTACTAAATTGTCGTTTTTTATTGATAACAGTCATCTGACAATGAGTAAGCAGATGATTAAATAGGTTCGTCAAAAATTAGTAAAAACTGTTTGGTTATCACAAGTGTAATAAGGGAAATCATCATCCATTTGATCATTTTCATGGCCAAAAAGGTTGGAACAATATTTTACGCCACATAGTGGATTATTTCGTAAACATTTTTATCATATGGTAAAACTTGCACAATTTTTTATTTACATACAAATTCCATTCCTGAAATTTGGGTTTAGTCTCGACAAAGTCATCTTTCTGGAACACAAATAGTCAGACTTGATCCCGACCGGGATGTCGTTTCAGTCCGGATTGAGACCAAGTTTGATAATTTATACATACAGGGTCCCAGATAGTAACTCTCTTAATTTGAGTCAGTTAAAAATCATAGTTTTAACTGACAATCAGTGACTGACTTTTTGCTTCTGAATCAGTTAAAAACAACTGATTTTCAGTTAAAAAATAAATGATTTACAGTAAAAAATAACTGAAAAATTAGTTAAGCTTGACTAATTGAATTAGTCAAAAAAAAATTTACTGAAACATCAGTTATTTTTAACTCACAATCAGTTATTTCTAACTAATTGTCAGTAGAAATATTACTATTTGAATTAGTGACTGACTTTTTGTTTTTAAATCAGTTATTTTTAACTGATTCAAATTTAGAGAGCACGTAAGCTTGCAGCAACCTTGCACTGCAAGCTTATATCAAGCTTCAAATGTCCCACCTGCCGTAAAGTTATATTGTAAGGTTGCTACAAGCTTGTCTCAATATTGCTCGGTAATATTGCCGTAAGGTTATTGCAAGATTGCTATAAGGTTACTATGAGGTTGCCGTAATATTACAAAAAAATTGCTGTAAATTTGAAAATCGGAGGATTTCTAAGTTTTTAGCTTTTTTATATTTTTTATTGCTTAAGACGCATTTAAATTTTAAAACCACAAAATTTTAAAATTGCAACAACCTTTAATTGTAACCTTACTGCAATCTTACCGAGAATGAGTATGACAAATAGACAAACATTTTTGGCTCAAGTGGCAAATAATCGAGATTCTGATCTCTTCTTTACTATTTATGACCAACATAACCCTTTAGTTTAAAAAATGTTGTGCACAGAAAAAAAGGTGGTATAAATTTTGTTGCGGGTAATTTTAACCAATGCTAAGTCACATAGACAGTGGCGCCCTCACCTAGGTGAAATTTTGTTGCAGCGAATTTTTACCCCAAAATCAGGTTAAAATTTAAACTTTTTTTTTCTTGTGTGTGCTTTTATTTATTCCACAGGTTATTTATCGGCATTCCTAATCTAGTTGTAACTGTTTGACACATTTTTGTTACATTTGTTGACTTATTATTTGTAACAAATAGGAATTTCTAAATATAACTTAGCTTACTCCTATAAGAGTTTTTCTCATAGAGATAATATAAATAGAGTGGGGATGGTTTGTATAGAGGTGTCCGCTTGATATAAAGAGCAGGGTTGCCAAAATGAAATAGCGAGTTGTACTGACATCTGGGTCCGATATGTACTAAAAATGTATATTAATATATATTAAATTGTAATAATACAATTTAACTGTTTGCAAATCAATTACAAAAATTTTAATTTTTTTAAAATTATCCTATTTAACATATGTGACGCTCCACGGTGAAAGGGACCTTAGCTGCAATAGACAAATTTTACAGAAAAGGCATTTAAAGTAGAACCACTCTGATTGGTCAAGGCGTTCCAATGAAATTCAGCCCCACTACTCATTACACATTGATAGTTGTCCGTGTTACACGAAGTGCACGAATTGTACGTGCATGGCCAGTGTAGTAGTATTAGTAAGTAGAGGGGCAGATTTTCTGAATAACCACGTGTAAACATTGAACAATCTCATTTTTAAACATTAATAATAAAAAAACCTGTAAGTAAAAATTATTTTTTACTTTTGCATATGAAAGAACAACTCAAAAACTATAGAATGACATAAGTAACTCAAAATTAATTTTTTTGCAGCTAAGGTCCCTTTCACCGTGGAGCGTCACATATAGTAAAACATTTCGAGCCAGTGGTAGGCAGGGCAAGGACAGAGTCATGTAATTCCATGGTCTTAAATTTTATTGGCTTTTCTGATAGCAAATGTCCAAAATATGGAAAGTTTTTGTTGTACAGGTAATCACATTTGCGTTAGAAATGTTTGCTGCCTGTGTGAACGCAGCAAGTGTGTGAACGCCTTTTTTCACTAATCACCGTAGAATCGTATAAAAGTATACATATAATACAAACACTATCAAAAATTGTACTAAATATATCAAAAAGGTACTTAGAGTACTGCTCTTGTGGAAATTGTACTAGTTTAGTACAATCGTACTAAAAGTGGAAACCCTGATAAAGAGAAAGAAGATTTAGCACCAGTAGGTGTCTCTCTTGCACTGGAGCAGAATGAAGGACATATGCTGGTGTTAAATCTTCTTTCTCTCTCCAAATCATTCTGCTTATGGCAGGACACTTTCCCCATACGCTACCACCTATACCTTGCCTACTCTATTTATATTATCTTTATGGTTTTTCTTCAATTATTTCCTAAGCATTTTGAGAAAAATGAGTGAAGGATAACCAGTTCGCGAATTGCAAAAAATAGGTAGTTTAAACATGTTTTATCATCCCTTTCTGATTGGTTCAAATTGAGTAATTAAATAAGATATGGTTTATACGAATTTTTTCAGAGGGTGTTATAGTAAATGTAAAGTATTGTATGAAAATTGTCAATGTTCACCCTACAAATGTGCAGGGTGCCCAGCGTTCAGGGAAGTCATAGAAAAGTCAGAAATTTCTATAAATTTAAGAAAAAATTAAAATTTGTTATAAATTAAAACATTTTAAAATCTAACAAGACTTAAATGATTATATTCTTGTTACAATAAAGCAGAAATAAGGTTAGTAAAAAGTCAGAGAGAAGTCAGAGCATTTTTTCTCTATCTTTGCTGGACACCCTGATCTAGCTAAATAAAAGTTGTTTTAGACTATACCATAACTAATCTTCACATGTAAAGTTCCAGGAGGTCCTAGTTGACAAACTGGTTGAAACAATTTTAATGTAACACTTAGAACTAATATATGTAAATATAGTTAGTAAAACTACTTCAACAGTAATATAAACTACTTTTTTTAATTGGCACTATTTTCTAGTAAACGAAAATTTTCAAGCGCTGAGAATTGAACGTACGACCTAACCGCTTACAAGTCGAAACCTAATCGCTTATTCATGGATGCACATGACAAAGGTTTGAATGAAAATAGACTATTTCCCCTAGTTATTTTTACTGTTTTAACTAGATAATTTGACTAGAACAAGTTTCTAAAGCTAGGACATATTTATTATATTTAATGGATAATTGTTTTCTGCTATACTTAAGAAAAACCTTATAAGTGATAATAGTTGTTAATAATCTACAAGTTTGGATTATTTTGATTTAACTCAATCAATATACTTCTGATTGCTGTACTGCAGATATTTTTTTTGAATGAAGAAAGGAATAGCTTTGGTTTTATATCTAACGGTGTTTTTACAGATTAAATTGTAAATCCAAATGCATATGCTGCCCTTCCGGGTTGACGAGATTTTGAAGTCTTGTCATTTCTATGAACTTTTTTTGTTCATGATGTACGAATATTGATTCATATGTCATGAACTAAAAACATTATGACAGAAATTACACGTTGGTGAAGTTTACAACGTTTATAGTCAACAATTACTCATAAAAAATATTTTTTTTGCAATTTTTGATAAATTTTTGTACAGAAAATAATGCGTTTTAATTTTTTTAATAATGATTTGTCAACAATAATTTTGATTGTTTTTGGTAGGAGAATAATTTTTTTTCTTTCAATCGTTGATCATAAACGTTGCGAACTTTACCGACGTAAATTTCACGACTTTTCAAAATTTCTTCAAACCGGAAGGCAACATATAAGCATTTGGATGTACACAAGCTAGTTTCTGAATATCTGCAATATTTATTAATCTAAATGTATTTTGCTGCAAGTAAAAAATGTTTATATGTGAGAAAATGTTTTATTAGAAAATTTTTCAAAATATTGTACTGAAAGAAATTTAAAAACATTTAGATAAGTTTTGTGTGTATATTTAATTTTAATTATAATGGTTGTAATTACAGCTAATTTTGAATTACTTACTTAATCAGAGCAATTAATTAATCAATCAATGGATTCACTATTTAGAATTTTTTTTATTTACATTAAATTCATAATTATCGAATTTTAGAAAATTTAACACAAATTCCAATTACTTTTATTTGACTTTTTTAAAATTAATCATTATAATATTGAATTTGTCAAATCAAATTTCTTACTATTAATAGATTTGTAAAATCTGTGTTCATAGAATAAGTCTAAAGCTACAACAATAAAAGAAGAGAAAGGGAATTTAATTTAAAGTCTAAGAATTTTATTAAATTGTACAAGAATAAAAATTTATTTAAACATTTTTGTCGGCTATAGATGTAAATTATGTTTAAGTCATCACCATTTAATCAATAATAAATTTCTTGAAAATTAGAAGGAATGTTATAGAAAAGTCATGAAATTTTTTTCTTAACTCTTAAGTCTCAATAATATTTAATAAGAAATACATTACATTCACAATTTTTATGCATTCTACTTAATGTTTCTACAACATAAAAGTGAATTAAAAGTAAAATTGTAAAATTATTCTTTTTCCGTTACATATTAACTAAAGTTTTATTCATTTTTTCAGGTAAAGTGCTTGAATATACACTAAATCGGATCTCGATTTTTTGGAACTCTTCTCTATTTCTTCAAGAAGTCCAAATTTTATTCTGGCTCGAACAGTTAAGGCCTCCAAGGTGCAATAGTGTCGGAAAATGTATTGGTGAGTACTACTACTTTTTTGCCTAAAGGCTTTGTGTCAAAGTAATTTTGTTTCAAGATAAATAAAATATAGTTTTCTTTATAGTTTACAGCAATTTTTTGGATATATCGGACATTCAAAATGTTATTTTATAACCTTACATTTAATTTTGTTTTAAATATTTATATTTAAGGATGTTATATATAAAATTTGACAATAGCTTTAAATCACTTTGTTCAAGATCACTTACAAATTTAATCCTCCGTCACACACCTTGGAAAAAATTACGACTTTACACACGTTTAGAGGGAATCCCTCACCACATTGTAAAATAAGCGACATTACAACATAAACAAAGGAATCAACAAAAATTTAATTCTAACACAAACTTACAAATATGTAGTAAATTATTCTAAATTATAAAATTAATAAAATTAATTTTCGGTCTCAAAAATAAAAATTAATTACACGAATGCACATCTTCGAAGGAATTACACTTTACATGTAAAAATAATGTAATATTAACAAATAAGCAAAAAAAATCATAAAATAGTTTATTTTAATTATATTTATAATATAATTTTGCCATTAACCAACAGTGGAACAAAAAATGTTTTGAAAACTTGATTTTTTTATTCAACATAACCTCACTTTTTTGAGTTTTTCTAGCTTTGAAGCTTCATAATTAAATATTAATTATATTTAAACTAAATGTTTTTTTAGAAATGTGTTGAGGAGTAAATTGTCGAAAGGTATAGAAACTGATTTTATTTTGCAATAAGAAAA